>JBBIGA010000126.1:17918668-17959221 GCA_037576975.1 Alestes dentex
TTAGGCTATTCATGAGTGGGGCCAAGTAAAATATTTTATTTCAAAATTTATTTTATATTGTGCATTGTCTGAATGCTTAATAAATATTTTCATAGTTTTGTAACAGATTTATTCTTTTAGTAATGTAATTATAATAATTTCTTTAGCCAAGTGTTTCCTCATTTTTGGTTTTCGGTTTCGGTCCAAAAAAATCATGTACATATGTTGTCATGTGCCATGAACGGAATAATCTGACAATATAATCTGACTATATTAATCTGACCAATAATGCTTCAATCCAAGAAGATAAGATTCCCACCAGGAACCAACGTTCACACACGCACACAGCAAGGTAGGTAAGTGGTTCTATAGAACCATAGTATTCACGGTTGAGGCGAGTTGAGGTGAATGCTCTGTGAAAGCCAGCATGGGATCCACATGTCTGAGTGTTGTGTGCTTACCTACTTCCTGTTTAAATACCCTAACATTTAATTTTATCCTATTGCTATTCTTCTTTAATCACATTTATATAGATTTGAAAATGACAATATCTAAAAAAAGCATTTAAAACATATTTATTATACATGAGATTTAGATAAGTTTAGGTAAACTCTGTTCTAGTGTATGAAACTGGTAGCCCTTCGAATGGCTCAGTACCTGTGAAGTAGCTCTCAGTTTCAAAAAGGTTGGTGACCGCTGATACAGAGAATTAAAAATTGCCTCAAGGAAGACACAAATGACTGTAGTCCCAGTTGTGGCATGACGGAAGAGCCCAGTCGCGGATACACATGAGGGAGCTGGTTAATCACGCGTTTACTCTGAGAACGCTCCACAAGAGGGGTTAAGATTCCCACCAAAGGAACCTGCACACGCACACAGAGGTAAGAGAGAGAGCTCTTGCGAGCTAGAGTACTCACAGTTTTGGAGAATGAGGAGGACACGTAGTTGGGGCATGAACTCCAATGTCTGTGTGCTGAGGAACACTTACTTCCTGTTTATATAGTCTAGACGTGAGTCATTTTCGAGACCGATTGAAGTCACGTGCTCTGGTGCATGTGACAATTACCCCCCCCAGGACCGTCCCCAGGTGGCCCAGGCTGAGAGGATACATGACGACGGTAGTCCTGGATGAGTTATGGGTCCAAGATGAAGCGCCCACGGACCCAGGACCATTCTTCCGGGCCATAGCCCTCCCAGTCGATGAGGTACTGGGTGCCACGACCACGGCGTCGCGAATCCAGGATCTGTCGGACGGTATACGCAGGACCACCGTCAATGATCCGAGGCAGAGGAGGAGCAGGAGCCTGGGGAGAAAGAGGAGAAATGTGGAACAGTCATCCCGGAGGGTGTCAGCGGTGATGTTACTGAGTGTAGCGAGCGTTGGTATGTAGGATGGACTCTCTGGCACATCTCCAGATCTGCCGGCACCTGGGCAGATGGTACATCAACCTCTGGCTCCTGATGGTCGAACATCGGAAGCTGAACCTCGAATGGGCTGAGTCCGGTGGCAGAGGAGGTGAGGAGGTTGTGGGATAGTTCCACCCAAATGAGGTAGCGTGCCCAGGAGCGCTGTCGATCCACCACAAAGCAGTCGAGCAAACGCTCCAGTTGTTGGTTGGCCCGATCCGTCTGACCATTTGTCTGAAGGTGGTAACCTGAGGAGAGGCTGGTGGTGACATTGATCAGACGGTAGAAGGCCTGCCAGAACTTGTCCGTGAACTGGGGCCCTCTGTCTGAGACGATGTCCTTGGGGAACCCATGCAATAGGACTACGTGCTCGATGACCAGTTCCGTGGTGGTTTTAGCAGTGGGGAATCCACTCAGAGCCACCAGGTGCACAGCCTTGGAGAACCTGTCGATGATGGTAAGGATGGTCTTGGCACAAACGCAAACCTCGCAGGCCTGGACGAAAGCTTTGGTATCCGTGTTCATGTTAGGCCACGAGAAGGCCCTCTGGAGGAGAGATAAGGTTCGAACAGTTCTGGGGTGACCAGCGAGAGCAGAGGAATGGGCCCACTGAAGTGCTTCCTGACGGATACCACGGGGAACATAAAGATGTCCAGCTGGTGTGTCATCCAAGGCGTTTCCCTGGCAGACTCTGTCTTCTAACCCCAACCGGAGAGGAGCCAGGATGAGTTGAGATGGCAGGACAGACACGGGTAAGAGATCTGAAAATTGAACTTTCAAAGAACAGCCCACCGCGCCTGCCTGGGGTTGAGCTGTTTGGCAAGCCAGATCGAGATGAGGTTCTGAGGATCGGTCCAGACCATGAACGGATCACCGCCGCCCTGGAGCCAGTGACGCCATTCTTCTAGAGCCCACTTGATGGCCAACAACTCGCGGTCCCCTACCCCGTATCATTGCTGAGTGGAGAAGAAATGGAAACTACACCGATGTAGTTTCTGGTCTGGACCTCGCTGTGAGAGAACGCCCACATCGGAGGTGTCCACCTCAACAATGAACGGCTTGGTGGGATCAGGATGCAGAAGGATGGGTGCACTGGGAAATAGATGACAGAGGGTCTTGAAGGCTTGGATGGCAGGAGGGTCGAGAGAGAATTGTCTGGGCTGCGGTTTGGTGAGGGCTGTCAGAGGTGCCGCAGTTGAACTGAAGCCCCGGATAAATCGCCGAAAGAGGTTGGCAAACCCCAGAAAACATTGCAGCTGTTTAAGCATCGTGGGTAGGGGCCATGAATGCACAGCCTCCAGCTTCTGGGGATCCATGGCCACACCCTGTAAGGAGATGACGAAGCCAAGGAATGTGGTGGTGTGCTGGTGAAAGGCACATTTCTCCAACTTAAAGAACAACTGGTGGGCCAGCAACCTCTTCAGGACTGCTCTGAAGTGTTGGAGGTGCTCTTCTGTGGTCTTAGCATAAATGAGAATGTCGTCGAGATAGGCAAAGCACCACTTGCCCAGGAAGTCCCGGAGGACGTAGTCAATAAAGTTTTGAAATGCAGCCGGACTATTGCATAAACCAAATGGCATTACCAGTGTTTCGTAGTGGCGGGTGGGGGTTATGAAGGCCGTCTTCCACTCATCACCCTCTCTGATGCGGACCAAGTTGTAGGCGCTCTGTAGGTCCAATTTGGTGAAGATGTTGGCACCAGAGAGGGCGTCCAGGGCAGTGTTGGTCAGTGGAAGCGGATGACAGTTCTTGATGGTCACATTGTTAAGCCCCCGATAGTCGACACAGGGATGGAGTCCCCGTATTTCTTCTTAACGAAGAAGAACCCCGCGGCTGCAGGGCAACTGGAGGGTCTGATGGTGCCCTGACGAAGACCCTCCGTGATGTACTCATCCATGGCCTTCTGTTCCTCTGCTGTGAGGGAATACAGATGGCCGTGGGGTGGTACCGTGCCGGGCTGGAGGTCAATGGCCAGGTCGTCAGGGTGATGAAGAGGAAGCTTGATGGCTCTCTTCTTACAGAGAACCCCCGCCAGGTCATGTTACGGTTGGAAGGTAAGATGTGGCTACCAGCAGACCAGGTGAGTTCCTCCCCCTATTCACGAGGTCTGGCTGTTTCCCGGACGGAGAGGGCAGTGAGCACGATGGTGATCGGGGGAGGTACAGTAGGCACAAAGGCCCTCGCGATAGCGTCGCTCTCTCTCCGCCATGGTCAGGAAGGTGCGTCCTATCTGCATGGGTTCCCCAGCTCCAGAGTGGGCCTCTGAGGCAGAAGGTGGTGGTGATGGCGTGGCTCGGCTGGAAGTGGAGGCTGACATGCCGAGGTCGAAGATCCGGGTCCGGGGAGCAGGCTTGGGGAGCGAGTTGAGCTGCAGATCGACCCTTAAACACATTTCAATCATGCCTTCATATGTGTCAGGCAGTTCGCATCCACCAGTTTGCTCTTCAGGCGAGAAGACAGGCCCTCATAGTATGTTGCACGCAGGGCGGCGTCACTCCATATGGTCTGTACAACGAGGGTCCTGAACTCAGCTGTATATTTGTAGACGGGACAATCTCCCTGGCGCAGGTGATACAGCTTCGAGTCCACCACCACCTCGCTCTCAGGGTGTTGGAATGCGGCCTTGAGCTGTTTGGCGAAGCCGGAGTAGGAGAAGGCGACTTCGTTACCCGATCTCAAGACCACGGTAGCCCACTCAGCTGCCTGCCCAGTGAGAAAGGAGGTGAGAAGCGCAATGCAGCTCCAATCCATGGGGTAGCGCCGTGGCTGGAACTCAAAAAGGAGAGAGAAGTTTGTGAGAAAAACATTGCACTTCACACGGGTCCCATCCCAAAAATAAAGCCATTTTTGGATATAATAGAACGCTCCACAAGAGGAGTTAAGATTCTCTCACACACACACACACAGGTAAGAGGGAGAGCTCTTGCGAGCTAGAGTACTCACAGTACTGGAGAATGAGGAGGACACGTAGTTGGGGCATGAACTCCAATGTCTGTGTGCTGAGGAACACTTACTTCCTGTTTATATAGTCTAGCCGTGAGTCATTTCCGAGACCGATTGATGTCATGTGCGTGTGACAAAAAGTCATCAAATTACATGTTTTATTTATTTTCGAGGAGAAAGCAGGCACACATCATCTAAAGAGAATATACACACATCTGCACCTCCCACACACACATACAGACTTTAACTTACTGCTGCTGTTTATTTGCTGAGTGTAACATTTGGGAAAGTTATACACATTTTATGTTTTATGTCTTTTGTTTATAAAATTCCAAGAAATTGTGTACATCCCTCCAGAATCTGGCGCAGGTGCAGGACACAGAAGAATAAATGCTCAATCTGATCAGTGGTTGAGGACAACAAAATGAAGCTAAACTAAAATAAAGCCAAAAAGAAACCAAGTTTAAAGTTTCAATTTGTATTGTCATATACAGATAACCATGTAGCATCATTACCCGTAATGAAATTCTTAGACTCGTGTTCCCCCAACTTTACATAAACATATAGAAAAGTATTCGGATAAATAAAAAAGATAAAAAATAGAAAAAAATAATTAAGTAGAACATAGGTATAATAATAGTGTTTAGTATTCACAAGTACTGAAAGCATGTCTAGTGCAAAATGATGCAGTGAGATATTTTGAATGTGGGGTGCAAAATTGTGCAGTGAGGATTTAATGTGGCATTGTGTAAAGTGACGAGTCCAGAAGTTGTGGTGAGTGTATATTGGTGTGTGTAGAATGTCAGCAGTTCAGAAGCCTGACGACTTGTGGATAGAAACTGTCTCTGAGTCTGCTGGTGCGGGTCTGGATGCTCCTGTACAGTGCTCCTGCAGCGCTGTCTGTACAGATCCTGGATGGCTGGCAGTTCAGTTCTGGTGATGTGATACGCTGTGCTGATCTGACCACCCTCTGCAGAGCTTTGCAGTCCAGAGCATTTCAGTTGACATACCAGGTGTTGATACAGCCAGACAGAATACTCAGTGGTGCATCAGTAGAAGTTTGTGAGTATTCTGGAGTCCACGCCAACCCTTCTCAGACGCCATAAAAAGAAGAGCCACTGTCTTGCTGCTTTTGTGATCACACCAACATGGTGTGACCAGCACAGATCCTTGCTGATGTTGATGCCCAGGAATCTGAAGCAGCTGACTCTCTCCACCTCTGCTCCCTCGGTGTGGATGGGGGTGTGGCCTCCTCCCTGCAGTCTCCTGTTGTTGTCGCGGCACCATGATGTCAGGGCTTTGCCCTGTATGCCGACTCATCTCCATCAGAAATGCAGCTGATGATGCTGGTGTTGTCTGCAAATTTGATGATGGTGTTGGAGCTGTGTGTTGCTGTGCAGTCGTGGGTGAACAGGGTGTACAGCAGGGGCCTGAGCACACATCCCTGGGGGGCACCAGTGTCAGTGTGGAGAAGGTGATGTTGCCCATCCGAACCACCTGAGGTCTGTGTGTCAGGAAGTCCATGATCCAGCTGCTCAGGGAGGAACTGATGTTCAGGTCACGGAGTTTCATGATGAGTCTGGATGGTATGATGGTGTTGAAAGCGGAGCTATAGTCGATGAACAGCATCCGCACGTATGTGTTTTTCTGGTCCAGGTGGAAGAGGACAGTGTGAAGTGCATTTGCTATTGCATCGTCTGTAGATCTGTTAGACCTGTAGGCAAACTGGAGCAGATCAAGTGAAGCAGGGAGTAGAGATGTGATGTGAGCTGTGACTATGCGCTCAAAGCACTTCATGGCAATAGAGGTGAGTGCTACTGGGCGATAGTCACTTAGGCAGCTCGCATCATAACACAACAAAAATATCTAGATCTCACACAGTTTTGCAGTGTGACCAGTCTTATGCCACCTTATGGAATGTTTGTCACTACAAATCTACACATATAGCATGAAAAAGCTCAGAATGTATAATATGTATAAAAGCTCAGAATATATCATATGTATAAACATCATTTTTGCCTTTTTTGATTTTTCTGTTGGTTATTTCATCCACCATGGTGGATGAAAGAAGCCATGGGTTAACGGAGATGTCCAGACAGCGCTCAGAGCATGGACTGCAGCCTTTAAACCCTGGAGATCCCGGTATGCGCTCAGAAAAGCAATAAAAACGGCCCAAGGACAGTACAGAGAAAAGGTGGAACTCTGCCTCAGCAACTCCAACACCAGGAACATGTGGAGTGGACTAAAGACCATCACAGACTACAAGGGAAAGAGCTGCAGAGTTGGGGAGGTAACAGCTTCTCTGCCTGAGGAGCTGAACACCTATGCATGCTTTGAAAAACACCTATCTCAGGAGCTTTTGCTGGAAGAGGACAGCTGCCCTCTTCAGATATCTCAGGCAGACGTGTGTAAATACTTCAGAAAAGTAAACACACAGAAAGCTCCTGGACCGGACAATAGCCCAGGTCGTGCTCTCAAAGCATGTGCCCACGAGCTGGCAGATGTCTTCACAGACATTTTCAACCTCTCCCTGCTCCAGTCTGCTGTCCCAACATGTTTTAAGAGGACCACCATCATCCCTGTCCCAAAGAAAACTAATGTGAGCTGCCTAAATGACTATCGGGCGAGTAGCACTCACCTCCATTGCCATGAAGTGCTTTGAGCGCATAGTCAAAGCTCACATCACATCTCTGCTCCCTGCTTCACTTGATCTGCTCCAGTTTGCCTACAGGTCTAACAGATCTACAGACGATGCAATAGCAACTGCACATACATCAAAACCTGGGCCTCAGATCAGTCAAACTGCAAAACTGTGTGAGATCTAGATATTTTTGTTGTGTTATGATGTATGTATTGGAACTGTTGGAACAAAACTTCATGTGTCCAAAAAAAGTAACTTTACAAGAGGAGGTAAAATATTCTTTCATGTAAGGATTTTATTTTAAGTCATTTTTTAAAGGTTTTTATTGGTCTGGTCACCATGATATTTAGATACAGTATAAACAGCAGGTGGCATTTTCATTCAAATTATGTAAAAATATAAAAAACACAAAAATGGTGATTCAGGGTTTCGCCTTGACAGTGACAATATGAACTTTGACTGATGGGTATATTCCTTGACTGATACACTGATAAACAGCAATATTTAAACCACTGACTCGTGAAGTGAATAATCATCTTATTACAATTTCACCCGTCACGGGGTAGTACATATCAGCCAGCAAGTGAACAGTCAGTTCTTGAAGTTGAGGAGTTGAAAGCAGGAAAAATAGTCATAAGTATCAGAGCAACTTTGACAAGGGCAAAACACTGATGGCTAAATGACTGGGTCTAAAACTACAGGTCTTGTGATGTTTTCCCCGTATGCGGTAGTTAGTACCTACCGAAAGTGGTGCAAAGAAGGACAACCAGTGAATTGGGCATCCAGTGCTCATTGATACGTGAGGGTAGTGATGGTTATCCTGTCTGGTTTGACCCCACAGAGGAGCTTCTATTGGATGAATTAGTGAAAAAGTTAATGCTCGTTGTGATAGAAAGATGTCAGATCACACAGTGCATCACAATTTACTATGTACGGGGTTACGTAGCAGAAGACCAGTCACAGTGCACATACTGACCCCGTCTATTGTCAAAAGTGCACAAAGTAGGCACGTGAGTATGAGAACTGGACAACTTACTGCTCTGTTTGGTTCCAAAGTTGGTACAGAGACTATAAAATAAATATAGTAAGGTCCTTAAATATTTAGACATTAATGCAATTTTTGGAATTTTCTCTCTGTTAACCACCGTAACGGATTTTAAATTAATCAATCAAGATATATGGACATTCAGGTATTGCATTAAGCTTTCAGAAATGACACCCATTTATCACAGAGTCCTTCCATTTTCAGAAAGTAATTGGATAAAGTAATATAAAATATATTTATTGTTTCGATACATTAAGGGTCATGCATATATCACACACACACACACACACACACACACACACACACACACACACACACACACACACACACACACACACACACACAACATCAGCAGGAACATTGCACAGGAACATTCTGTTAATTTTGAGAGTGCAGATTAGTTTTATGAAAACCAACACACACAAATGATTTCAGTGAATTGCTGATATCAGAGCAGAGTCGTGAGGACTGTTGTTTGTGCTGCTGTTCTGCTTTTTAACTGTTGATGCCATCTACTGGTGGCCAAAAGGAACTGCACATACAAACGACCCTGTCTTCGCGTTGTCTACACGCTGCTTCAGCTTTCACTCCGATTAATGGCCACGAATCTCAAAACTTGCTTGAAAGACACATTTCCTACCAAAACCTTCGGTACTCTTTTGGTTTTTCTATAGCATCTTATAAACTGGATCCACATTTGACTTGCACCAATCAAAAATCCTTGTTGGAATAGCTGTTTTAACAGCCACTTTTCACATTATGTTTTGCACTATAAAGCAGGAAGTTTATGAGGAGGGATGACTAAGGACAGCAGTGTAGGGTGAATATCATTTACAGTTTGGCAGTGATTGAGGCCTACGGCCAGTATAACTGACTCATTGAGTGGAATACATCTTACTTCATAATATACACATGCTGAACGCTTTGATAAGCTACACCACTGCTGATTAATATCACATTTAGAGAACTGGGTATTGTAAGCCTTTGAAGAATGACAGAGAGGAGAGAAGGATGGTTCCATCTCTGTGGATATGAAGTCACTTTTAACCGCGACTGAGGAGCTTTACGACTAAATCAAGAAGGTAAAGGCCATGGATCAGACAGGGGTGTCCTGGGGTGTCTCTGGTGGGCCAGAGTCCAGCACAGTTTGATGATTCCTGGACAAACACAGAAACCAAGCCTGGTAATGAACCGCTGGGATGAATCTCTCTCTCAGATTTCTAGCAGAGGGATGTGATCACAGTTGAACACCAGGGGGCAGGAGAGGTCATTAAGCAATGAGCCTGCTGCTTCAGTATCTCTCCCATCTTGCCTCACTCTGCAAGGAAGCAGCACTGTCCCCCCTTCTCGCTCCTGCTTTCTCTCGCTCTCTCCCACACACATTTGCACTAAGACTGTGAAACCAAATAGTCCTTCTTCAGTCTATTTCCTCTTGCTTTCTTTTTGGGATATTTACATGGATATTTGGTTTAAAACATGCTGCATATTCTAGTCTAATGCATATTCTAGTCTAATATGGCCAGATTCAAAGGAATTTCAGATGATCTCGGAAGCTGTTCACAAGAGTGAAAGAAGTCACTGGAGGGCTTCTAAAGACTTGGGCTTCCATCATTTCACAGTTTACAAACTGAAGAAATTCGGCATTGTTGCTGCTCTCACTGGGAGTGGTTGTCCTACAAAGGTCAGTGAACCCGCACACTAAAATATTTAAACAAGTTACAGAGAACTCCAGACTGGCTACTCAGGATTTTCAGGCATCTCTTGTACTTCAAAGTGTCCATGTTCATACTTCTACCAGGAACAAATTTTAAGTTCATGGGATGTGAGTAGAGAGGAAATGACAACACTACATACACACATAAATGGAAAATATACACAGAACGGCTGCTCTGCTGCCGCAGAGTCAGGACAGCTTTTAATCGTTAAAGAACCAGTGACTTTTTTGTGTGTATTGCAGAACATCAGGACCTAACAGAACAGCTAAAGGAGGTCATGTGGCAGAGATTTAAAACACAGAAGTCAATCAACACAGCAGCTCAAACAGAAGTGCTGTAGAAGCTATAAAGACATCCCAGCTTCCCTTAAGCCCTCTGTGATGTCATCTGAATCAGGCCTTTCAAGCATGAAACAGTTTTGTTAAGAGAGATGGCAGATAGATCTATCTGCATACATACAATCATACAGGCTTACATAATACATAGTATGAAATAGAAAAAGTATTGGGGATGCAAAAAGTAACATACGATGCAAAGAGAACACCTCTGATTATCTTTTCTGATCTCATTAGAGAAAGAGCAAGTTGTTAGCATGCAATAATTAATATCTGTGCCACAACCTTCAAAGCTTCTCTAATGGGTTTTTTCAGTTAGGTCGTACATTAATGTGTTTGAGAGGGCAGAAAGGGAGAGAGAGAGAGAAAGAGAGAGAGGGGGGGGGAGAGAGACAAAAAAGAGAGAGCATATCAAAGTACTTTCCTTATAGCCCTCCATAGCTCAAAGATCAGAAAACATAGCGCTAAGACCTTGAAAAGGGAATTGAATGCTTACAAGGCAGAACTATATCTGCAAGGCCCTCTGCGACCAACTTACTTTTTTCTATAATTAATTAATTCTTGTTAATTGCTGGATTAGGTGGAAAAAGGCCCTGATCTTGTGGAACGAAGGGCCGTACTGAGCCTGCCCTTGGCCTGATAAGACACGACAATGGGATGGGAGGTGAATCATGAAAAAATGGGCATTCCTGATCAGGACAGACCTCTGTAATGGGTTTAGAGGCATATCTAAAGTAATGACCCTTTAAGGCAGTGCTGTAATGTACAATATGCAATTTTACACTCATAAAACGTACACACATAAAATGTACACCCATCTTTATAAATTATGCTGCATTTACATATTGGCATTAAAAAATGTGGTTCTGTGACAGAGTGGCATTGTTAAACAGTGTAAATGTTGCCAAAATACCAGTTTTAAAATCCTGCTTTGAACACAGCTGAAATTTGTAAAAATGTGTTTCTGTTGACATGGTTTGATATATATGGTTTGATATGTGTGCACAGGATGCTTTGGCTTCTGTGCAGCATTAGTCTTTAAGACTGGTATATGTAGATGAGCTCTTTTCTGATTGGCTGCAAAAACAAGTAATTCAAATGGTTTCCACATTTGGACAGTATGGAATAAGGAGTTAAAGTTACAGTTCTTATTTTACAATTCTTATTTTGGAAAAAGCTAGCAAAAAGTTTTTAATGACATGACTTCAACAACTAGCCTATATTGCAGCAGAGATCTGGCTGAAGCACAGCAAAAGTGAGTAAACAAGTTACTGAAGGTAATTTTAATGAGGAGATGGTCAAGAATTTTTGTGGCACTTGGGCCCTTAATCCCTTAAAAGATGCCACTGTTCAGTGGTGTTTGCGGGCTGTCGCTAACATGAACTAGCACTGCAGAGTCAGGACCTGCTCGCTCCCGCATAATAAGCACCTCTCTGCTGAAACTATTTTGGATTTGTCAGAGAGATTTTTGTAGTGTGTGTGTGTTTGTGTGTTTGTGTGTGAGAGTGAGGGAGAGAGGGAAAGAGCGATCGTTTTGGACAGGTATTAAAGTGTAATGTGTTGCGTCACGTCGCCTGCCCTGTCTCCTGTCGTTAGTGTCAGCGCTAATGCCCTGTTCAGTGGCGGTCCTGGCGGGTAATCCCGTCTCCCCCAGGCCGTCTGAAAAAGTGCACATCCAAAGGAAATGTCAGCATCATCTGACTGCACTTCCAAACACAACCTGCCTCTCTCTCTCTCTCTCTCTCTATCTCTCTCTCTCTCTCTCTCTCTCTGTCTGTCTCACTTTCTCTCTCGGTCTCTCTCTCTCTCTCTCTCTCTCTCTCTTTCTCCGTCTCTCCTCCTCTCTCTCTCTCTCTCTCTCTCTCTCTCTCTCTCTGCTTCTCTTTCTTCCTGCCTCTCTCTCTTCTTTGCTCTCCTCTGCCTTTCTCTCTCTCCTTTCTATTTTTTCTTTGCTTCTCACCTGCTGGTGCACACACAGCTCTCCAGCGCATTTCAGAGCTACAGCACAAATCAACTCAAACGGACCTCTGCTGGCCTTGAGTCATGATTATGACATGAGTTTGCATTTTTATGTCTCCTTGTGGCTGTGCAGCCCACACTGTTCACCTCCTTTTATCTGTGTGTGTCCCAGGGGAGGTCCTATATGTGTGTGTGTATGTGGCTTCAGTTTTCTTTTTGTTTATGTACAGTCACGCTTTGTCAGGTTGTTGTCATGGCCACACTGATGCATCTGAACACAATACCTTTCAGCCTTTTAATATTTCTGCCTTTCAAAATTCACTTCATTGTCCATTAAACAGATGGAAACGACCCTTTTGCCCCGAAAGAGCTCAGTCACATAGAGCCCATGTACTACAGCCAGATGCGATAGCAAAACCACTTCTTTTTCCTTAAGAGATGTCTGAATGTCAAGGTTTAAAAAGCCTCCACATTAAGGTTTTTGGAACCCTGATAAAAAGCTGCCTGAGTTTTTTTGTGTGAATACACAGTAGAACTATCTTTGTAAATGAGATGTGTTAGGGTGAAGAACCATTTTTAAAGTTTAAAACACTTCCACATTATGAACATTTGCAAAGAGCCTTTTCATTGTAATGAGGTCTTTAAAATGTTTTCATTTCAAATGTTTCATTCTTCAAATTGTTCCTTGATCCAAGAACCCTTTGTTGTACCTGTTTGTAGAGCTTTTAGTCATGTAGGTTCTTTAAACTCTTAAAACATTCTTTACACTCACATATCTCATATACCATAATGGTTCTTTGGGGAACCAAAAGTAATAGTAGTTCAATGGCATCACTCAAGGACACAACCCCCCCCCCCCCTTTTAGTAAGAGTGCACGTCCAAGGACAGGAACGGAATGCTTTAACGCATCTCCTAGAAAGGAATGAATTCACAGCACACGAATGAAAATCACAATGCAGCACAATATTCTAGTACATTACAGTATATTACAGTGGTGGAGCTTTAGGTTGTAACCTTATTAAGGTGACTGTCTGACCTTAGTACAAGGGAATTCCTAACAAGTTTTCTCAAAAATTAATCATGCCCTGCAGACATGGCGTTAGTCTTTTCTTTTTCTTTTTTCTTTTCTTTTCTCGAACATTCCCTAACTTTCTTTCTCTCTGCGTCGCTCACTTACTCACTTTCTTCTCTCACTCTGTTCCTCAGTGATCTTTACTGTGTGAACCTGTCAGTCAGTGAGTCCGTAATCTTTATTGGCTGCCTGTGCCAGACTGCTGTGGGACAGATACGGGAGTGAAGGCGCAGAGTGGCAGCTTTAGAGGCACAGCTGGACATCGTGTCCACGGATCAGACATCCGGACCCGTCAGTTCCCGAGGAACCGATGGAAATCAAACTCTACAGCCACGGCATTCTGTTCAAGGGCCACCGTTCCCTTAGTATGTTATTACAGCAGCCGGTCTGTTCTGTACCCATGGTTACGGCACTGCGCTGATCTGTAGCTGTGGCTGTCATGACACATTGTGTTAGATCCTTGATCATATTCATTAGTGCTCTTCCTGCAGTATCTCCAACTCCCTGTCACTCCAGCCAATACGTCAGATGTGCTCTTTAGTTTCTTAGAAAAGTGTTTCTTGGGGAACAATTTCCAAATTGCTTCACACTTTTGATGAGGGAGTAATGACATGATAATATTTTTATGAGTATTTAAGATTTTTTTTTTTTGTGTTAGATTGAATGGTTGAGGTTGGTGTGATGTAGTGGGCAACACCCCTACCCTCAAAGCAGCAAACTGGGCTTTGTTCTTTTGCTTTTTATTAATTATACATTCTGAAAATATAAATGTAAACGCATTACTGCCACAGCTTCCACAACCCCTAATGTTTTATCACTGCTAAGTTAATATGGGTTTATGAGCCATTGGAGCAACCACTGGAGAGGCCGAGAGATTAAATGATTGTAGACAATGTTAGACTACGGTCTCTTTGGAACCTCATGTTAAACACTGACAACTGATGAGATCTGAGTTTTTTTCAGGGTAGAAAATAATTAAACGGACACTCTGTTCACAGTGAAAAATTTAACCACACTATGCCTTTTGTTAACATTACTGCTCCTGCAGTGGTTCCACAATAGTCAGTTTGAAGACCTCTTCAGATGATGTATCTTGGAGGTGGGTAGAACTTTTGAAAAACCACAAGTGCTGTAAGACACATGAGGGCCAGGTGTTTGATTTTTTTAGTTGTTGTTATTGATGGGCTAATGCAGGTGTTTCTCTACCATTTTACCTATGACTGGAACAAAAAACCTCTTAATTTTATAAGACATTTACTTTGCACTTTAGTTCAAGAGTGTATTTATATCACATTTAAATGCTAATTACAGCGACCTCAAGTGACTTAATATCCATCCATATTTATGACCAAACACTGCACTGTATTTCTCCTCCAGAAATGGCCAGTTATTAGTTTTCCTGTACACCACAGATGTATGTAGCCTTAGGCCACATGCCAATAAATTCTCAAGTGCTCCAAATGTAAACAGTACTCAAGTTTATGGGCATAGATAAGCACATAATACACTCAAAATATATGTACTCTAAACATTAGACCTTCAAGTTAATCAAGCCATTCTACAAAGGCATAAGCTCTTTAAATGCAAATGGCTCCATTGTACAGACTGTCAGTGTGTTCTGTTGGTGGGAGTCTCTATGAAAATACGTGTTCTTTTTCAAACGATGAGCATCGCTCTCTGGTTGAGTAAGTCTGCTCTCAGGTCCTGTTTTATTCAACTGAATGGGTCTTTTTGAAAGGGGTCGAAAGGTCTTAATAGTGTTTATCTTTAATTGTTTATCTATTGTCCTTCTCTATTGTCCCTTGTTGTGAGCGAAGCTCTTCAGGTTGTCTTGTTTATATTTTACACATTTGAGGTACCGAGCATTATGAGGAAATTCCTTCACTCTTCTTCTCATTTTTACAGTCTCTCCAGGTGAGAGATTTAAAGGTGTCATTTCAGCGAGGGACCGCAGCAGAGCAGCTCCACCCACTGGCTTGTTAAGCTGTAAATTAAAAGGTTTTAAGAGAGAAGAGATTGGCAACATAGCGTTACAGAGAGAAAGATGGATAATGTGCTCGAGTCTCTACAGGCCCATTTTAGATGCATTAAAACCTGCCTTGTAAAAACTCTAGTGTAACTCGAGTAAGAGCGACTCCATGCCCTTGGTTGACTACGCCAACTGGGAACAAAGTACTTTAGTTCTTTTATACGACTTCTTCATATACAGAATGCAACCGTAAATCCATGGTTTATCTGCCTAGCCTGCTTAGTTGTTGATGCAGCAAAAAAGTTCCAGTTTAGTTGGAGTTGATTACAGATAGTTTTGCTTTCACTCTGCATGGCAAACTGATAAAAATTAATTGCACAGCCACTCAAGCTCATCAAGCTGCTCAGCTGGAGTTAAATTGAAGTTTCCACAAGTTTGTTTCTACACACACCCTTATTTTAATTTATTTGCTCACTGCTGGAACTCCAAGACCTGTTCTCAGGTGGCTCATCATTGAGGACCTCCATATCAGTCTAGAATTGTTAATGAGTGTCTGAAACTGCATGTTTAGCATCACCAAACAGAACTGTATATAAACAGACATACAGTCTATCTGTTTTAGTAGAAGCTCCAACCATGTAGGTCAAACAAGCTGGTGCACCGTTAGAGATTGTAGCCGTTCTGTTGATGTGCGGCTGCCAGAGCCATGAAGGAGTTTGAACATTTGACCCACCGCTTTGCACCAGGGTGATGGCTCACTACTTTTTGATTGAGTTCAGGGCGCCTTTAACAAATCCCCACTCTTCCTAAACCGCACAGATTGCTGACCTGTAGACACAACCAAAAAAAAATCAAGCTCAGTGTCAGAACTAATCAGAATTGCTACTTCTGCTGGAGGTGGGACATTTCCGCAACAGCAAGACCTTTGTGAGTTTGTGTTCGGTTCAAATCTTTTTTTTTCTGTAATTCATGAACTAAAGCACTTGGACACAGTTGTTATTGCACAGTGTGAACCTTACTAGATGTAAGCTTCAATAGCCTATTTATTACTACTACTACTATCTAAGACATTAATGTTTCAAAAAATATTGAAAGATATTTCAAATCACTGGTCATATCTGGCAATAATAAAGAGTAGCCATAATTCCATTATAGTCCATTATTCTACAAATTCTAATAATAGTCTGTTGTTGTTGTGCCACAGAAAAAAAAGACTGAAGTCAGGAGATTTTATTCAATCAGGAAATTAGTTTATTCAGCTGTGCATATGTGCACAGCAGGAGAATGGCAGGTGACATGACAAAGCCAAATGTGTCTATTCTGACAGAATTTCAGTCCGACCTGAAGTATTCTACCAGTTGTCAAGAGAAGATGTTAATAACATGATCTGAGAGTCAACTGACAAGTAACTGTAGAGAAAACACTCCTACATAAATGTTGACACCACAAGATCCAGAAACACTCTGTTCTCCTTTTCACATAAAGTTAGACATGTAGAGCAGGTACATTCCAGATTCAGGGATTCTTCTCAAGATGGAAAACTGAGGATGAATAATACATTAGCTCTGATTTCTATATATTTTGAAGTCTAATTTGAACCCATGTTACCTCAAACTAAAAGCCCTTTTAGCCAGGAATAAGTAGGGCACAGGAATAAACGGAAACCCAAAAATGAAAACTACTGTGATTATGCTTAGGAGAAACAAACTGAAAGACAATAGCTCTAATAATGATACTTGGTTGAGTGAATAATGAAATAAAGCACTGGTTAAATAATGGTAGAATAATACGAATTAACTGAATAGTAAGTGTAAACCAAGTGTAAAACTTGAGTCCCCAAGTTGCCTTTCCAATTACATGAACGATTTGTCTGTTGGTCTGTTGCGCAAACAATGCATAAAAGCCTTGTTTTTTTGGGTTGTCCTGACATTTTAGTTGTTCTGGCATTACCCTTAACCCCATAACATATGTTGTATGTAGTGCTGAAGGTTTTTCCTCCGGTAGTCAATTCATTGCTCTGTTGTCTCTTGTCTGTCAGAAAACTTGATCTTTTTTAATCCCAATAAATTGGTCCTGGAGGCCCACTGCCTAACACATTTTAGTGCTTTCTCTGCTTATACACATCCACTTCAACTCAGCAAGGGGCTCTTAGTGAGCTGATTTGTTAGATAAGATGTGATGGAAGCTGGGAAATCAAAATGTGCAGAGCAGGAGGCCTCCAGGGCCTTGTTCTAGCCCTTCATCAGTGGTCAGTTTCTGACCACAAAAGCACTCCTGGCTGGATATATTTAGGTGGTGAACTGTTCTCGACCTAGCAGTAACACTGCTGCAGCTCCAGCTGTGCCTGATACACTCATACTAACGTCACACACACAACTATACCACGACTGATTCAGTGTTACTGCTGTGTTGAGGACGATCCAGCACCCAAATAGTACAACAGTGGCCCTGAGCTTAGAAACTGATCAGTGATGAAGGAGATAAGTAGCTGTGCATAAGCTCATAACATGACCAAATATAAGGTGTGTCTAATAAAGTGGCAGTAGGGTGTACACACACACACACACACACACACACACAAACATACACACACACACTTTTTCCTCCCTCTGTCTTTTCTTTTTATTGTCAAGGTTACGCCAAGGTATTTAAAAACTTGCAGCAGCAGACGTGATTGTTTTTTCTTCCCTTGACCCGGTAATCAGCTTTTTTCCTCTCTTCGCCAAAATAATGACAATATGACTCACCCCCTAAAAGATGATAACATAGAAATTAAATAAGAGAGACAGCAAGGGCTGGGGGAGGGTGAAAAAAGAAGAAGAAAGATCAAAGAGAAACCTGCTCCACTCTCTCTCTCGGCTCAAGTGATCAATACTTTAATGGGCCTGATTCTGCATGCCTGCTGGAGCCTTTTCTTCTTATCGCTTCTCCTTAATATGCAAACCTAATGACAGAGAAAGGAAAAAACACCTACCTTTACTTTCAATTAGCCACAGTCTCGCGTAATGTGAGGGAGGGTGGGGTGCAGGGGAACAAGGAAGAGGTCGCGTTTGAAGAGAGAACTATTGACCCAGATAGAGTGCTGTTTTTACACATCGTTGACATCACTGACCCAAAAATTCACCCACCTAATAGCATATATATAATCGTATATACCAATGTCTAGAATGATAACTTTTCAAAAGAAGAGAAAATATTTGTAATAGTTCACTGTGTACTACAATGTGTATTTGGTAAAATGCCCTATACACTAGGTAGACATTAATTATTACTAATTTAAAATCAATATTAATTTATTAAAATGTCTTTAGCAGATTCTCCACAAGGAATTCACAGATGCTGGTATGTTTATAGTCACACATTTCATGAATTATGATTATATGACATGTATAGGAAGGTTTAAGATTACTCAATTAATCATCAAAAATAAAATAGTAAAGTGAAACCCCTGTACACTATGTCTCATCACTATCAGATCGAAACCTCAGTTATTTTGTTGCAAATGGAATGGAAGATGTGATCCAACATGAATTACTTGTAATCTTGTTACAATAGCTTGGCTAATGGTATGAATACCTAGTGTACAGTTGGATTAAAATTAAGTTTTCTGCTTGCACATATGTCCTGCCTCAGCACCTTCAGGTTCAGACAGTGACAATTTATTTTCCGTTTTATGTAGCATTCGAAAAGTGATCTCTTCAGTCAAGATTCCTGGCATAGAGCTGTAAACTCTTGAGTAGGCTGATGTTTTTCCTCACAAAATTAGTCTCACCCATTCTAAATCATTGGGATACAACTGGGGTCAACCACATATTCTGCTCATTTTCTCTTGGGCGTTTATGTTTCCGAACACAATTAGATTAAATTAGTAAAATTAAAATTGCAGTACATGTCAAATTTAAATGCACAAATAATGCCACCGAATAAAAATTACAGACATGTAGTTTTTCATAGATGCCATAAGGCCTTCTCAATAAGAGTATATGAAAGTAATTATAAAAGTATTTATTAGGTATCTACAAGAACGTAACAGAATGGATAAATGTATAGCAGAACAGTTAGTTATATGAAGGAAAGCCAGTCCAAACCAATTCCATTTGTAAGACTTTTGTAATCTGCTGATGCTGAGATTTTCATGCTTGGAGGAATTAAGGAAAATGGAGGCTGCTGATGGACCCTCATCCCGCGGAGCTTTATAGCCAGGCTTGTTAAACGGACATAACTGATGTCATATGATTATGACAGTGATAATGTCCAGCTGCCATGTAATGAGACTGGATGTTGCATTAGCTGATGGCGAGTAGTCATGCAGAGTTATGGTGGGAAAAATTAGCCACAGCTAGAGATCCATTATTAATGCTGGAGTGGGCCGAGGCATAGGGAATGATGTTCATTTCAATCTATATGCAAACAGTTAATACTTAAAGTGCTCTGTCCTCGTTTCTATGGCAACTTGCAATGTCGCAGACCGGGGTATCTACAGTGGGTCCATTCCTGAAGTCAACAATCACCCAACCCAACCCCCTCCCCCCACCCCCACTCGGCTCTCTGTCTCTTTCTTTCTCTCAATCTCCTCACTTTTTCTACAGCTTCGCCAGGATCCTTCACGTTGCATTTCTTCCTTTCTTCATGAAGACTTTTGCTCTCTCTTGGGTACTTAAAAAGTGCACTGTATGCTGTTCTCCTTTTCTATCTTCTTTTTTTCTTTTCCCTCTCCATCTGTAAGCACAAATATTTTGGGTCTCTGCAGTCAGATTGTGCTCTGGGTCTGTCAGCTGAATCATTCCGATGCTAATTTCCCTGGCATCTGCGCTAAATAAATTCACTGTGGCGAACACATTGTCGTCAGCTTTTGAGGATTTTGATTCTCCTCGTTTGCTGGAGCGCAGGGATCAGAGCGAAGCACTTTGATAAACACACATAAACAGGATCTTGGGATATGCATGCACAGGCACACACACACAATCACACGCACACACAGCAAGATAGAATTAACTGTCCACGTGAATCTGTCCCTTTTCTCTCTGTCCCCCCCCAGCGTATAGTGTTATAAATAGTAAATATATACTGTAGTGTTTATATAAGTATACTATATACATACATGGTATATATATTTACACCGATCACCCACAACATTAAAACCCCTGATTATTTCAGCACAATGACACCTGTCATGGGGTGGGATTTATTAGGCAGCAAGATAGCTGTCAGTTCTTGAAGCTGATGTGTTACAAGCATAAAAAAACAAGTGTAAGTATCTGAGCGACTGAGCGTCGTCTAGTCAAAGTGTAATGGGTAGATGACCGGGTCAGAGCATCTCTAACACTACTGGTCTTGTTGGGGGGTTCCTGGTATGCAGTAATAAGCACCTATAAAAGGGGTTCAAGGAATGGCAACCACTGACTTGGTGACAAGGTCGTAGGTGCCACGGGAAGGAGTGAAGGCTTGCCCATCTGGTCCAGTCCCACAGAAGAGCTATTGTAGCACAAATTGCTGAAAGAGTTTATGCTGGTTATGATAGAAAGGTCATAAAATGCATTGGAGCTTGCTGTGTATGGGGCTGAATAACTGCAGAGCAGTCAGTATGCCCATGCTGAGCCCTGTCACCCACTGAAAGTAGCTACAGTGGACATGTAAGTATCAGAACAGGACCATGGAGTAATGGAAGAAGGAGGCCTGGTTTCATTAATCACATTTTCTTTTATGTCATGTGGGCGAGGTGCATTTGTGTTGCTTTCCTGGGGAAGAGATGGCACCAGGATGCATTTTGGCAAGAAGGGATGTGGCAGTGGCAGTGTGATGATCTGAACAATGTTGTTGAGAAAACATGGGTCCTGGTATGTATCATCTACCTAAACATTGTTGCAGACCAAGTACACCTCTTCATGGGAACGGTACACTCATAATAGCAGTGGCCTCTTTCAGCAGCATTATGCCCTGCCGTACCGCGAAATGATTCAGGAATAGCAGAAATAAATTGAGTAACATAACCAAGAGTTCAAGGTGTTGACTTGATCTCCAAGTTTCCCAGATCTCAATCCAACTGAGCATCTGTGGGATGTGCTGGACAAATAAATCCATTCCATGGAGGCCCCGCCTCACAGGATCACCTACTATATGCTATACATGTGTGTGTGTGTGCGTGTGTGTGTGTGTGTGTGTGTGTGTGTGTGTGTGTATGTGTGCATATGTGTGTATTTGTGTGTATGTGTGTTTGTGTGTATATGTGTACTACATGTGGATTTTTTTAAACATATGCTCAGGGCTAGTTTCTCTCATTGATTTCTCAGTCCTGCACCCACTCTGAGGAAAAAAGGAAAGCCTCCCAACTGCATTGCAGTGTTCCAACATAGGCGTAGGGGTTCACACACCCACGCTTTCTCTATCATACGCAATCACTTACACATGCACACAAACACATGCGTCTCCTCTTTGGGCTGAATGTTCTTGTACCTGTGGGATGGAGAATAGCAAATGTAATCCGTTCATCCACAAAACCCGAGATTTTTTAGGCTTCAGTCAATAGTCATGCCACATAAGCTGTTTTGTTGGGGGGGGGTTCAGTAATGTGTATCGCATGATTGGTAAAGCCAGGCCTTATGCTTTTAAAGTGCTGCATGCTAGACTATATGCCAAGTGCTCAGGGGCTGTAAGGTTGACCGCTAATGAGGGAGCTAATGAATCTATCAGATTGTACCATAAAATTGCACTAAACTAACCTAGCATGTTTAATAACATAAATATGTTTTTCAGTAGTTCCCTCACATTAGCACCAATACATTAAATCTGTTAGGATACAATAATAGTTAGTGATAGTATGGCTTCTGCCAATTGAGGGTCTGGTATAAAATCAGTTAGGTGACACTAAATAGTTCCATGTAACCCCTGAGAAGGTTTGTGTACATAGTGGCCACATAAACAATACTGTCCTCATGTGTGACTTCTGTCTATCTAGAGGAATCAAATCTATATCCACTAGGGAGCAGGTCACAGCTGAAACTTCATATGAGACTAACTTCCTTTGTTTTTTTGATTAAGCACAACAAGTTCAGCATGGTAATTGCAGAGAAGACTTCATTGTTTATAGTGAGAAAACAGCTTATACAGACCACTGGAAGGATTGTTGGGTTGTTCACTCTATTGCTGACATCACATTGTGGTATAATGTCTCCTTTGTGTATGTTGGTATTGCTAATTCTGGGTGAGTTGCAATAATTTTTGATAATGTGGGCAACCTAAGCTTCAAGCACACAGGATATGAGGGGCAGCATTTTTGCATTTGTGGAAGTGTACTTAAAATTAAGTATGTTGTAGCCTACGTTACACTACATGTATACTATTGAAATATACGCACCAAATATGTGGTAACATATATTTTTCACCGTTTTTGCCTTCAGTTCATGCGTCTTCTGTTGTAGCCTATGAATGAACACTTGTGTGCAGTATTGAGAAAATATACTACACATTTCCCACTAAATAATTAGTGACAATTTGCTCCGGGATAAATAAAGTTCCTCCGGGATAAATAAAGTTTTCTGATTCTGATTCTGATTCTGATTCTAAAACTGTAATAATAATGAGTTGATTGTTTTTGTTTGCAAAGCGGTTGAAACAGGTTGAAAGGCCGTGAGACGGGGAAAGTCCCTAACCCTAACCCTGACCTTAACCCTAACCATAACAGTCACCAGTTAGCGCTGATACTGGCCGTGTTACACACTGTGCATTAAAATACATAGGGTAGTGAAACTTGTCCTAGCACGAAAAAAGGCCTAAAGCGTGATTGTGTCCTCAACCCGTTTTTGAATAAATTTTAGGTTGTGATGGCTGCACGAAAAGTTGTGAGATCGGGTTGAGGAACCACAAAATTGCTAGGTTAGTTAGCTAGCTAGCTACTGTGATACTGTTCAAACATTTTACACTTACAGTTCAATATACATCTTTTTCATTGTACCTTATCTTAAGATACACTACCCTTATGCTCCTGGCTGTTAGTAGATGCTGTTCATTAAAAATAGTAAAGGAATATTTGACATATGCAGATGGGTAGAAAGCAAAAGGCAGAGCAAGGTAAGATGTGAAGAACCTGCACACAATCACGGGGACTGTCACTCTTTTCTGAGGAAGAGTCAACAAGTACGGGGTAATATCTGTAATTCTGGTCTGTTGACCTTTGAGATGCAAGAGCACAAAAATAAAAGAAATGGCAGAGTACTTGAATGCAGATGCATGAGCAAAGCTGCCAACGTATTATCACCTGTGTACAACACCTGTCAGGCTTTCTGCTCCGTTGCCCTCTCAAGGTTGCTTGCTGAGTGCTGGTGTCTTTTAATAATTTCACCATTAATTAAGCACAGCCTGGCTCAGTTGGGGTTCGTTAGGCAGAAAAGGAATGTGGGAGTCTGTTGATTGGTTGGAGCTTAATTCAGGTTTGCTTTTTTGATGTTTTTGGGATTTTTTAAAAAACTTTTTTTGCACGAACAGCTGTCTCTTTCGCTTTTGTCTGTACTGTCAGGCTCCGGAAGAGTCGTACTCTGAAGCAGTTAGACCACTGTTCTATACCTTTTTAACAGTGTTACATCGTCTGCTTGCGTTTGTGCACGTGCGGATGTGTGTCTGTGTTTTAGTGTCTGCTTTTTCCATCTAGACCGCAGGATGCAACTTTGGCTGGAATGCCGCTGTGGGCTTTCAGTGCCATACTACATCAGTGTCAAAATGGCAGAGAGAGAGAGAGAGAGAGAGAGAGAGAGAGAGAGAGAGAGAGAGAGAGAGAGAGAGAGAGAGAGAGAGAGAGAGAGGACTGGTGTTATTGTGTGTAGTAAGTAGTTTGTGGGGGATCTAATTCCTTTTTTGTTTTTTCATCACTTTATGGTCTGTTTGTTGGTGTTACTGTCTTTGTGATGATCAAAGCTTCAGTTAAGAACTGCCAAACAGCATCAGAAACTAGCCTGGGAGTTCACTTAGAGAAAGGTCATTTCTGTAGGGGCATTTTTTATTATTCAAAAGCCTTTTGTTGTTGCAGTGCTAAAACTACTCCACATGTTACAACGATTTACCGACTGAGATTTACCGACTGAGTGCAGGTATTTTACCGACTGAGTGCAGGTATTTCACAAAGACCTGAGACACTACATGCTCACAGCAACCAACACTCAAGGATCTTTAGTCTGTTTGAAAACAGTGAGATATTTCACAAAACAGGATTTCTCAGTGAACCAGATAACCTTAGCGAAAAGCCAACCCTGTTCAAAATGAGTTTAATGAGAACCTTTTTAAACTTTAAAGAACCAATAATGTAAAAGTTCTTGGAAAAACCGTTGAGTTGGAAACCTTTAGAGTTTTCTGGGGCATCACAGTAATATAGAAGCAGTGGTTTTTGCTTGTATGATGGCTCTTTAAAGTGGAGGCTCACACTGTGATTTTTTTCAGATTGTGAAAAGTGCACTTTCTGAATTTTCAGTCTTGGGGGTTCTCAGTGCTGCGTTTTTTGAAAGCAGCGATGGCCGTTTTTGTTGCTTAGTAACTAGATGTTATTAATTATCTTAACCAGGGTTTGGCAGGTGTTTGAGGCTATCCCAGTGCTCATAGGGTGAAAGGTGGCAAAATACCCTGGACAGGTCACCATTCCAACGCAGGACAGACACACAGAAAAACACACTCATGCATGCACTCATACCTTGGGTCAGTGTAGCATCTGCAATCCATCTGATCGTGACTTTGGACTGTGGGAAGAAACCGCTGCTCCAGAATTGAACCCACCCATGCAAAAAGGCCTCGGCTGCTCAGCTAGGAAACTCTGAACATTTTTTCACCTTTGCACTGATAAGACTCTAACTGTTATATTAATTTCTGCTCGTAAAATAGTGAAGCTCAGAGTACTCTGAGAGTACTTTGTTTTTCCATTGGCCTGATTGGTCAACCCAGAAAACAAATGTTGATGACCTGCCGGATGCCTGAAAGAAGACATCCTGCATTCAAAAGCACCTCACAAAATGTATACTCCATTGAAAACGACAACAAAAAATGGAGCACAGTGTGAACCTTGTCTAAGCCCTAAAAAGGTTCTTTAGGGAACTTCTACAATATGTCTCAAATAATCTGTGGTATCAAAAAAATTTTCACTGATGAGAAAAATTTCTTTGTTACTTTTTTGAATGACTAGTGTAATGGCGATGAGAAAATCTGCAAACTGACAAAAGATTATTCGCTCAGAACAAAGACTTTATTTTCTTCTTAAGAAGGAGAAGAACGTTCGTCCTGGGGCGGTCCCAGGTTGAAGATTCTCCCAACTGGTCCTGGACACAGAGGACTTCTTATAGTAGCAAAAAGACCATTCACCTTATCAAAAGTGGGCAGAAACCATGGTGCCTCCTCACGTCAAGACGCTCTATGAGCCCCCCTTCTAACCCCCGTGAAGAGGTTCCAGCCGGAACCTATGTTATGGCTTTTCACAGTAAGGCTCCATAACAACGGCCCTGAACAAGTGCTTTCTGGTCTGAACAAAACACCTTATCTGAAACTCTTTAGCTCAAAAACATAGGGTTTGCACAAATAAACTTGACTTCATCATGTCACTGCACCCTAAGCGCCTCAGGCCTGGCTTCACAACCTTGATCATTAGTCAGCAGAATCACATTAATATGGTATTTAAAGAAAGAATCATTCAAATGTAAGAATCACAAACTGAATATACTGATTTGCCTTAGAATATAAGTGAAAAGTCTTTTGGAAGAATGATGTTCCATCCCTCCAGTACACTTGTGCATCTATGCCAAGGCTTTTCTGGTGGCCTGAGACGTGTTGGTTTGTCCTTTAATTTAAAGTTTTAGTGACTAAGGTTCTTTACTTTGGATCGGTAGAGTAGTTTGATATATGGAAGAAAATCTCTGAAAATTATTTTTTTAAATTAAAATAATGCTTATCCTAGATCTTACCTACCCTTCAGTCTGTTGAGACCTAATTTGCCTTAAAACACAAGACACATGTCAGGTCTGGGGACAGTGACTGTGGGCGGCCGCTAGTTTTGTTTATTCCTGAGCACACCGGGTTTGAGTTAAGTAATCATTTGTGTCAGTTGCCAGTGTGCTCAGGAGAAAGTGTGTTTTGTGTGGGATTGGGTAATGGGTTTATTGTTTGGGGTATTTAAGTTCTTTAGGGACCGAACAGATTGGTCGGTCCACCGTCAAACTTACTTAGAGGTGTATGCTTTCTCTATCTCTTTTGTTTGCAGTTTGATTTTGTTTGGCCCTCGTGCCTTTTGATTTCATTCAATAAATAAAGATAAACATGAACCTGGGAGTCTGCCTTTGTGCCTGCCGTGACTCGGGAGAGATGGAGGGACATGACAACGCACACGGTCTCTTGATTGTCTAGACAGAAGAGTTTGGGTTTCTCACTGTGCAGACCACAGAGTGTTTCAGAACCTGCTAAAGTCCTGACTTTTCAACCAACCTGTTGTTTTGTCCTTTCTGCCCCAGCTGTGCTGCTTATGGTATGGATGCCATTAGGCAGTACAATATCAAACCTGTAGGCACAAAATGGACCAATATAGTGGTGCAGAATGTAGAGACCTCACCTTTAGAGTAGGCCAATACAAACAATGCTTGGAAAGTGTGTAAGGATATTGTAATATTAGAGAGCCAGAGGCAAGGCATAGTAAACATTTCAAGTGCTCTTCTAAGAATCGTTAATAGTAGGTCAGGCATGAGTCAGAAAACAAGTAGGCAGGCTAATACAAGACACGACTGACATACTTAACAAACAAGAACATGGTAATACTCAAAACAGGGAAAACAACAAAGACCAGCACTCAGCTTTTAAATGCTAAACACAGGCGAGGGAGTAAATGAATGAACACACAAGGCTAGTAATCACCCAGAGATGGAAAGGGGAGAGCAGGGATTGAAGAGCTGTAGCGACCTAAAGCTCAATAGACTGGTCCAGATGTTGTTTTTTTCCAAATCATTTGTTCGTTTTGTTTTGTGGAACTGTAGGTGTGTTGACAAAAGGAGCATAGTCCTCAAATACTAATAGCAACATGAGTAAAACACAAGTTTTTTGGAGCACAAATGACTGATTACTTCAGTTGCTTGTGTGAGAGCGCTGTGCCTATCAAAACAACTATTGTTCTGTTCCTTCTGTGAGACCCAGATAACACCATGTTATTGATTCAACATTGAATTATGGTTAAATGCATTGATTTATGGTCAGTGTTGAATAATCAATGTTGAAAGTAAAACAATTTTTGGTCAGATTTTCAATATTGAACATTCAATGGTAACAAAACCTTGAAAGCACCTTTGCCAAACAAGCATTGAATCCTTGTTGAATCCATCAACAAATGGTTGATTTGTCAACGCTGAATAGATGGCCTTCTCAATGAGCAAGATCAGTGCTGGATCAACATTGAAGATCCTCTTTGTCTGATATGGAATCAATGTCATTTCAACGGATGTGTGCTATCTGGGGAGCTATTCCATATAGTCTACCTGCTAATAAAACATTCGTTCAGTAGCTATGTTGCACACAGATAGCTGCAGAAATGTCCTGGCTTCCTAGCTAATGTTAACTAGCTCTTCTCACAACTAATAACAGCACTGGTCATGTCACTGCGGTAACCACATGAAAAATGAATGTGACTCAGAATCAAAGATCGGTAGTCATGATTCATGAATTAATCAGTCACTCCTACAGTGGAAATATACAGCAGTCTTGAGATAAGTGAGCAAAAGAAAGACACACTCGTGGACGAGCCTGTAGCTGAGCTGTCACAATTCAGATGAAGAAAATGAGTGGTGCACATGTACGGCCCAGGGAGAAATGAACAAATCACCCTGTGAAATGAATCACAATTCCCGAGTCACACAAATGATTAGTTTAAAATGAACAAATTATTCATGAAGGACACATCACTACTGTTGTATAAGTGTTACTAAAGTTAAGTTATGTGCATGAGTTATTGATTCTTAACCCCTCTAAATAAATAATGAATTCACTCCACTCCACATTGTGCCACAGTTGCCTTGTTGTTAGGGTCAAAGTTATCCAGCTTTATGAAATCCCTGAGGTCAGAGAGGCAGAGTTTGATGAACCCTTCCTGCACTGTCTCCAGAGTGTGGTCAGTGCAGAGCCTGCTGGAAAGCTGATCTGCACTATTTCAGGAGCTTACATGAGCCGGCGGCGACACGAGGCCAATGAAAGCGCTGACGGCAGACTCAGGGCGACGCAGCGATTTTGGTGTGAAAAATGGGCTTAATGAAGCACTTTAAACTCCCGCCATTATCAGCCCGAGAGGATCTGCAACTCCATAACTGGGAGCCTTGAGCTCATGGGAGGGGGTGCAAAAATGATCAAGAATATGGAATTACTGCATTAATTTAGAACTTAAACATTTCTGGCAGGGTGAAAAAGATGAAGGGAGTGAGGGAGGGAGAAAGAAATGGAGGGAGATGAAATGCAGTTAAAGGCTGATTCTTATCTTAATCCCAGACTTAGTGGCCCTCAGATGTGATCCTGTACTCTCCAGAGCAATTTCTGACCTACCGCAGTGGACAAATGCAGAAACAACAGTGGTTAGATTGCACACAGGATGAAAATAAGAGAAACTGTTGTAAAAGTCTGAGATTGTTAGTTATACAAAGCTAGGTGACTTCATGGTTTTCTAACCAATCCCAAGTGGTCCACATTTTGCTCTGTTTCTGTGTATTGGAACAAAAATGTGAACCTCTCTAGAGCAGACCTTCAGTAATTGTTCAACAAACTCAATGGTCAAACCAGCTTTAAACAGTGGTCATTTCTTGCTTGACTTGAGTTCAAGGTGTTGCTGTCATTAAAGGAATGTTTCTGATATAGAAAGTGACTAACATGGATTATCTCCTTACAATGGCACCTATTAAGGGGCAAGTAAGTGTCCCATCAGTTCTTGCAATTAGAAGCAGAAGAAAATAGGCAAGTGTAAAGTGACTTTGATAAAATGTGCCATGTGTTTCAGCAACATTACACAGTTTAAGATCTGTGGTAATGCTGCCAAGCAACATTTGGGAGGGTGTGGCAAGACATCACATGTGTAAGTATTCATGTAAAAGTTTTATTTCGTGGCTTTAAATTTTAAGGCAGTACTCAACAACTTGATATCATCTATATTGCATTCAGAGGACTGAGTGTAGTTATTCAGATACTAGCATACTTGTATTCGAGTGCTTGAGTATTTAAATGGGTTGCCATTTGGCTATGCCTTCTGTAGGAAATCTGTTTTGTTTAACCACTAGCTTGGCATATACTATATAACAGGCTATATATATATATATATATATATATATATATTGCAGCCATGGCCTTGTATTAATAGTGAATAATGAAATGTCTTCCTTGAAGCAGCAAAACAGCAAAGGAATTGTTCAGCTGAGTGGTGTCATTTTTATGTGGAGTTCTCTTGATATGGTGGAAATGGGGTTCTTAATTAAATCTTTAAAGTTTCCACTTGTAATCACCATAAAATTGAAATATATAAATGGCTGCAATTTCAGATTAGTTTTTAGTTCACAGTAAATCACACCTCTAACAAGATTTAGCCTTCAGGGAACTCAAAATCAAGCTGTGTTTCATTTTGTGCTTTTGAATGAAGAAAGGCGGCCACAGTCTGTTTCAAGCTGGTGAAATGTTTAGATTATCAAGAGACCTTTAGACATCTTTTTAACCAGTTAAAAGTTTTTGCCAGTTAAAAGAGAAAATTATTTTATCATGCTCTTCAGAATGTCCTGGGCTGAGTCATCATATCCACACAACAGCAGACAGACATTTAGTATGTTAATATATTGTAATAAATATAATGTTACTTATATACAAGTACCGTAACTTTATTATTTTACTTTTTTCACTATTTGAAACAGTCAAGTGCTCCATACATTAAGTGAACATTCTAGATTAATGAACAAATAACAAAGGTCTGAATGAAATGGTAGTGTCGCATTTCTCCGTCTTTCAACAATGAGAGCAGGCGCAAATGCAGACTTCCATCATGAATAACTTTTATTTCCAAAAAATAAACAGGCACAAGGGCCTAAACAAAAATCAAAACTGGAACAGAGGAGACAGGAGCACACACCAAACCAGCATGTTGGTGGACCGACACTGAGGTCCAACACAAAGAGACTTAAATACAAAACTTAAAACTCACTAAACCAATGAAGACTCAGTATCACATTAACTGACCACACCGGTCAGCTGAAACACATAACATAAACAAACTCAAGACTGGTGTGCTCAGGCATGTCAAAATAAAAGCTCCATACATATAAAAACAGAAAAGGACGGCCTGTAGTGGCCGCCAACTGTTACAGGTAGTTATGTGGCAATTATATGTTGAATTTTGTAAAAAAAAAACAACCCCAAAAACAAACAAAAAAAAACCAAGTAGCATATTTTACAGCAATTTCATGTTGTGTTTTCACTTCAAATGATGCCACTTAGGCCACTAAGCTCTGTGTAAAATGAAGGTGGTGAATGCATGGTTGGTCCTGATTGCATTGTTTTCATAAACACATGTACTTTGCTGTCGAAGGTAAACGCTATAACTCCAATTTAGCATGACATATTCAGCATGCGGTGCTACCCATGCACTTTCACATACAGCTAATTGTTGTGCAGTTACAGTTTAAATACATGCACAAAAACACTCTTGTTTTTAATATAATAAACATGGAAATCAGATATTCAACTCCAGAACCTATTTCTGGTCATGTGTAGTTCTGTATGGGGGGCATAATGCTGGCACCTACCTCAGTGATCATAAGAGGCTGAGAAACAATCTGGACAGTTTGCCAGCCCACCACAGGCCACACACACGCCTAGGGGCAATTTAGCAAACCCATGCAGACACAGGGAGAACACACAAAGTCCATACAGAAAGCACCCTGGTCGCCCTGGCTGGGAATTGAACCTGGGGCCTTCTTGCTATAAGACAACTGCGCCCTAAACATTTTTCAGTTTAATACTGATTTTCACTCTCATTCATTTAATTTTTTAACAACGATTATTATTCAGAAAGATGTACATTATAGCATGTCAGACAATGTAATAATTGAACTTAGTGCTGTTTTAATGTAGTCTGACATTTGATAGTAGTACAATATACAGTAGTATTGAAGAAGAAGATGAGAGATAACTTTTATCAGTTATAGATTGCAAAATATAGATTCATCAGTACATGTATTTGATCATATATTTTGCATTTTATGTTAATAATTTGGGTATATTTTTTACATATGGACATATATTTGAACAGATTTCACACTTATCACATATTTTGCTATGTTTCAAAATATATTTCACATATATAAAATATGAACAACAATGCAGTTATAGTTCAGTGTTTTTACAATATATTCCACATATATTTTGGGCACTATATTTTACTACATTTTCATGTGTATGTGGCAAGTGATGATAGGCACATATCACTCATTTATTGCAAAGTATTTACATCAATGTACAGGTGCCTTGTTACTTGTTCTGTTCTTATGCATGCTGTGTGTAATTAGACATAGGCTGTAATTAAAATTGTGACTCCAGCAACTAAAAACTTGCAGTCTCTCAGATTGGGTTTTATGCATAAGAAAGGCATTAATATTTCAGGTATTCATATAATTAGCTAGTAAACTGTGTGCTTTAAGAAGCAGAGAATGTTAGAGCACATATGAGGAGAGTTTGAATCAGACGTGAAATGTACCGTTTCACAGTGTGCTTGAAACTCTAAACAACTTTCTTACTTGGCAGCATTCCCTAATCCCTACACCAGCCCCACACTTCTCAACAGGATATGTGTGCATCCCGGGAGCATGCAACCTTAAAAACAACGAGCAAAGCAAATAAACAAAGAAAAACATCTTACAGTTCTCACACACGCAGTGGCATCATGCCAGCAGGTCATGTACCCAAAACTCCAGCTTTAGAGTTCCTGCTCTGTTGAGGCTGAGCATCTCTCAAAGCACTGAAAAGCACTCATCACCCGTCTCCACTGCTCCACAGTCCAGCACAATGGAAGAAAACACTTTCAGTATCCAAAATAAACCTCAGATGAAATTTTTGACCACTGGATGAAAAAATTCTAGAAGTTTGAAATTTATACTTCAGTGCAAAAGTACTTATTTTAAAATGTACAATAAAAATCCCTAATAAGGAAAAGGTTACATTATTAATAATGACTCATCCAAATCAGCAAAGAGTGCTTTCCCAGAAGCACAAAGTCAAACAGAGCACAGTAGTGATAGAAAGTGATTATTTTCTTCAAACCAAATCCAAAGAACAATTTATTCCAATTATTTGAATGTTTGATTCAACCGATTCAAACATTCACTGTGGGTCTCACTGTGGATCTAACTGATTCTCTATGATGGCAGGGCTACTTGACAGAATAAATGAAAGCCAATGCGCAAAATTACACTTAGAAATTGAGTTTTTGCTGCAAAGATAAACACAGACAGCATTTTACAGGTATATATTTTAAATTTATTAAAAACATTTGCCTTCTTTAAAGTTGGCTGACCAATAGCTAGCTAACATCCAGGCCAAATATTCAAACACAGGATTTAAGTTCACATATCTGGTTTAAACATAATTTCGAACTCCAACATAAAAACTTAAAAACCTTACCTAAATGTCTGGTCAAGACTGGCTACCTGCCCGGGGTGTTTTCCGCCTTTGGCCCTCTGACCACTGGGACAGGCTCCAGCACCTCCGTGACCCTGGTTAAGGATAAGCGGCTTAGATAATGGATGGATGGTTGGATAGCTGGATGGATGTTTCAGCTATCAGCCCGAGTGCCTTCCTAAGACCGCAGAACACAGTTTGCCCCACATGAGTTTTTGGCTCATTTATATGTGATAAATACCAGCTCTTCTAACCAGTTTCGAATGAGTGAATTACACTGAGTCAAGCAGAACCGATGAGGTTGATGTTGTGCTTTCAGCTCCATTGTCGGATTCCTTTGGATTCATTCCGATTCCTTCAGCTCAGTGACTTGGACTCCAGTTGGGGGCCCTTAGCGGCCGTGTGCACAGAGCAAAAACACCTACCAGGAAACCAGGGCTTCAGATTACAGAGAGTACATTTATGCAGATTCATAATATGTGCCATGATTTTATGAGACATAAATTTGGAAGATTATTATTTGTATTTGATTCATACTAATTTACAAATGACAGCTAAAAATGGACAATGGGAAAGAGTGGACGCACAGCACTGGTATACAGCCCTGACAGGCAGGGTAACTCAGTATTCCACTCAGTATTCCATTTGCTTTTGCTTTCATTTAAAAGTGCATCATATTCTTCCAGTCAGAGAATAAAACACTTTTCTGTTCCAGCAAAACTCATGCTGCAAAATGTCTAGTAAAATGTGAATTGTAGATGTATTTACTTGAAAATTTACAAAGCAAAGTACAAACTGTTGCTGTCCAAATTTCTATTTTTTCTTTTTACCTTTTTTACCTTTTTTGAACACAGAAGCTGTCCTGTACATTGTGAAACTTTCATGATGAAGGAACAAATATAAATACCCCCCCCCCACTTTACATTAGCTTACATTACTAGTCAAGAATGTTTTTGCCTTCTCCTGTAAAGTTTTGGAGATACTTGTTTGTTTGTTTGTTTGTTTTTAAACAGCAATGGTGTACTTTTTCCACCACAGTTTAGCTTTAGACACAAACACTGGCTGTTTTTTTTGTGCCACAGAAAATAGTACATCCAGAGGAGAAGTGAAAAAAGGTTAAGGTTAGAGAATGCAGTGGTCATAGTCCTTCTAGCAACTTTTGTAAAAAGTTAAAAACTACAGAATATTTTGCCAGAAATCTGTTCATAATAGTCTCAAATTATTCATGAAAGCAAGTTGCCAAGTTCCTAGGCTCCTACAATGTACCTCATGAACCCTAGCTAAAAACAAATGCCTGTGGTAAGAATACGAATGCTGTGACCCCCGACCATCTAATTCATTAGAAAAAGACTCTGATGTTTTCCTGGAAACAAAAATGCAAGCTCCCTGAAACAAAATCGAATTTCGCTCCATTCAGCTCAAAAAGCTGGCCTGAACTATATGTGGGATTAAACTGAAAAAGGTCAGGTCCATAACTACTGGGAAATAACATTACTCATAATAAAATACTCAACATTCTCATATCAGTAGAAAAGTACAGGTTCAAGTTCAAATTCAAATTGAGGTTTCACAGCATCACACTGTTGTGGTTTCTTGGGGTACTACATAAAGCTATGGGTGCTACAATGTCTTTCAGTGGGGTTATGCTATAGTATCTGTTTCTTAGCCCTGGGCCCAAATAAAGAGAAAGAGTAAGGGAAAGAGTGAGGGAAAGAGAGAGAGAAAAGGAGTTTTTATTTCTCTGTGTGCTTCAAATGTCACATCTCCTCTCATCTGCATTAGCCCCTTCAGACTGCCAAGTTATATTCTGGTCCAGGGCCACAGAAACAGTCCAGTACAGTTTGATGATTCTACTGCTAAAACACACCCTGAATCAACTCAGCAGGTCATTGCCAGGTTTAGTTGGAGAAAGTCGTCAAACTCCTGTAGAAGTAATCTTTGCTTTCTAGACTTGGTCTGAGTGGTGACACAGCTGTGTGATCTTTAGGAGAGCTCAAATCCTAGGGAAGCTACAGTCTTCCCTTGTCAGGAGTCCAAGAAGAAGAAGCAGTGAAATTACAAGATGTTTTTTCAGTCTAAGGCTGTCGTAGTGTTTTTTTTTGTTTTTTTTCGGTTTACAGTACACTCACTACAGGTAGGCTGAATATTACTGTTTATTCATGTTATGATTAAAAATGAACCATCATTAATTTGTTGACTATTACGTTCTTGGGCTGCAGTGTTTACCAGCTTGGTCTGTTGAATTCCCGTGGTAAGAACATATTAGCTATCAACATATTAACATTACAACCCAACTTAATTAAGCTTACCACTTGAATACGATTTTCAGGTCAGCAGTTTGAGCACTTCCTTGTTCCTCAGTGGTCATCAGCCATGCATAAAACTGTCCTCAGATCAGCACTGATGAACACTGGTCCTCTGTAATTCATTAAAGGACCATATTAGCTAGTGGACCCATGTTAATCCTGTGCTTATGGAAAACCGTTTCTTGACCCTGGAGATAGAGAGACAGAGGGAAAGAGAGATAGATAAAGAGAGAGAGAGAGAGAGAGAGAGAGAGAGAGAGAGATAGAGAGAGAGGGAGAGAGATAAGTCACTAGATGAATTCCTAGGAGCACACATCAGACCCGCTTTCTGAAGAGGAAAGGAAGCTGAGATGAAGAAAGTTATGGATTTAGGATGGATGGATGAAGAACAGAGTGTGTGTAGATCTATGGGCATCCCCCTGCAGAGCTGACCTCAGGTTATTCAAACAGCAGGATGCACAGTGTCTTTCCTTCTTTTGGGATACTGCATGCACACGCACAAACACACACACACACACACACACACACACACACACGCACACACACACACAGAATTCACAAACGCTTTACCAACAGCACTTTACCAGCAGACTGCACGTGTGACTGATTTTTTCTGAAGAGGAAAAAAGTAGAAACAGAAAACGTCTATGCAATTGGAAAGGGAGCAAATTTGAAAGGGTGCCGGCTAATTGTGCCGCTCCGTGATGCTCATGCAGAAGCTGTCAGTGCTTTATGAGGCGAGAACATGACTGAGGGCTCGAGTTCCGACAGCAGAGTGAAAACTCTTTTTCACATTTGTTTTGATGACAAAACTGCAAAAGGGAAAGATCAGGCAGGTGTTTTGCATAGGGTTAGCCAGGTAATCATATTCACACTTTATTTTTCCCTCTTATCCCCAAAGTAGTTGATCGGCTGTCTGAAATGTCTAAAGGCACAAGGCTAATGCAGCTAACAAGGAATGAAACTGTATATCTTACAAATTAGCATGAAATTAACATGCTTAATTCACCACACACTTGTGTCAGGTAATGAAAAATAAATGGTACAACTGTAATAGGCTTATGTAGTTTCTGACATTGTATGACATGCTGTCTGTAAAACTAGTTTGCAAGGTTAGCTTTCATTAGGCTTCTTGGTTGCTACTTCGTAGCTCTGAAAAACAAAAGACAGCAAACTACAGACACCAATCATGTCTTGATTTATGAATTATGTTTCTAAAATATTGAGATGTACTGCATGTTGAGAGTATAAAATGATTTAACAGTATAGTATATATATGTTGTCTGACAACCTTTGAAAGTAGCACATGTTTCAGCCATCGTTAACCTCTATATAGGTCAGTATTTCTCATAGGATTGGCTGTGTACACAAACACAGACACACACAGACACACACACACACACACACACACACACACACACACACACACACTCGTGTGCTAAAACTAGAGTGAAGCAGGTAATTAAGAGCAGGGGTGCACATCTGGCCAAACAACAGGAGAACCCATTTAGATGTCTCATAGGACACACCCACACCCCCCCCACACACACACACCCACACACACACACACACACACACACACATACACACCCCACATACAGCGCTACTGGAGATGGCATCAGCACATCTGAATGCTGACTTGCTTATGTAATCCAGTTAAGAACGGGCAACGTGCCATGTCATTCTGCTCATTACGAGCGAGTGCAGTAACATGGAAAATAAATAAATAAATCAGTGGAAGGACTACACACTCATTTCTGGCAAAGAGGAGAGAAGAGGGTGGTGTGAAGGTGTAACGATTACATGGCGAGTACAGAGAAGCACATACAGACACACTTAGAGGCTCTCACATGCTCTTCTGGAGCCAGGAGAAGGACTGACACTCTTTTACAGTCCCAGCGACATGTGAAGGGGGAATCAGAGGCACCAATTAAACCCAATCAGGTAATGAAGTGTAATTAGGTGATTAACAGCCGTGCGGAAGAAATTTAAACACCTTCCTGCCTCTCTCTTTTCCCCTACGCTCCTTTTCGTCTGTCCTGCCTGTGCTTCTTCCTTTCTTTCCATTTCTCATTTTCACTGCATTCTCCTTCTTTGTAAACATGTGTAATTTTGACTCTCTAAATCTGTCGCCCTTTCAGTCTCTGTCTCTCTCTTTCTATCTCCTTTTGTTTTTTTTTTCCTTTTTCCTTTTCTGTTTCTCTCATTCCCTCTCTTTCTCTTCATGCCTCTGCCCCCCTCTCTTTTCCTTTTTGTTTCTCTATCTCTTTCTGTCTCTCTCTCTCTCTCGGCTGCAGGCTATAGTCCTGAAAGTGCCACTGTCACTCTAACAAAGAAAAATCACCAGCCAAATATTGACAAATTAGGACACAACCTCTGCAAACAAACAAACAAGCTCCAGAATGAGCAATGCATCACCGCTGCATGTTGCTTCATTATTAACAATAGCCCGTAATTGTTTGTGCACTGCTCTTGCATTTAAAATAATGGGCCTGATCGCAAAACACCTTTAGGGAAACATAGATGCACTTTGTGTGTGTGTGTGTGTGTGTGTGTTTGTGTGTGTGTGTGTGTGTGTGTGTGTGTGTGTGTGTGTATTTGTGGGTATTTACGACCTCAAGCTGAGCTGGGAATGTTTATAATATGTTTATTATATATGTTGATTTTCTTAATTTTCCCTGTAGGTCCTTTAATTTGTACTTTCAGTTGTTTATTTCTCATTAAGGGTATAAGAGTATGCACTTAAATGCCCCCCCCTCTCAGTCACACACACACAGTATACATGTTCTATGTGTAATTCTGTGACTCTGTATCTATTATGTGTATTTTTATGTAATGTTTATTAATCTCACATTCTTGTGGGCTGTGGGTCTGTGTTTATGAGAGTCTGAAACACTGTGCATGGACTCCATGTGTTTTAATGTCTGCCCGATTACGCAATTGCCTCTTTAAAAATGAGTACAGCAGCGCCAGCAAAAAAAAAAAGCCCTGCAAAAACTGAAAGAATGTGAAACACAAGCAAAAAAAAGGCTCTCGCTCTCAAATCTGCTGAAATAATGCACCTCCAAAAGAGCACACAGCAGCAACCCCATTAGAGAAACCAGATGTGAAGGCGTCAAGTGAAACATCACAAATGCTTTTCCTCTCCATAATGAGGGAGCTGCTCTCTCACACTCACTCATGCACAAATATGGCCTGAGGAAGAGCTAATCTATGCACTGACAACAGCCTTGTGTATTGTAGTCGCGTTAGCTTGGTGATTCTGCATGTACTATATGGTTCAAATTCTGTTTTATTGCCATAGCCTGCAATGTTACAATTCTGAACTGAGACGATAGACCTCAAGGTCATGTGTCATTTTGTAATTGTAGATAAGGCCTGACCTGCTTCTGTCTTTAAGTTACAAAATAAAGGCCATTGTCAAAATTGCCCCTATGAGAAAATAATTGGTGTTTTTACATGCAAGCTAACACTCCTGTACATTTTATAAATGAGGACCAGGCTTATTCTTAGTTTGGAAAACTGACCATATATATTCAAATGTATACAGATAGTCTATCTAAGGAGTGAATTCAGTGACTAATGTAGTAGCTCTATCAGTGACTAGTGTAGTAGCAAAATCAGTAATGGAGCCCCCATTACTGACAAAAATGTAAAACTGTTCAACAACAGGTTGTATAATACCCATTTAAAAGCATTGCCAATGGAATAGGAGCAGCCACACACAAATCTACGGTCACCATGCCCAATGCTAAGCATCGCCTACAGGGCTAAAATGCCCTCCGTTGTTGTGCTAGAGTGATGGGGCTTCATGCAATACCTTTGGGGTTGAACTGGAGTGACATGTGCAATCCAGAACTAATCATCCAACATCAGTCGCTGACCTCACAAATCTCCCATAGCTGAATGCAATCAAATCCTCAAGTAATGTTTCAATATCTTTGTTTGAAGCCTTCCCAGAAGAGTAGAGACTGTTTCTGCAGCAAAGGGTGGAACAAAGCTGGACGAGGAAGTGTCATCAGACTTCTTGGATGTAGTTCATATAACACTCTACTGCTGTTTATGCAGTTTGCTGTGTATCAGTGTTGTGGTGAAGTTGCAGTCTTATAATTATAACATCAATTCAGTGTGCAGAGGCGCTAATTCAAATGATATTTTGAGAAAAAGTATGCATAGGACAAAATGTACTAATTGTGGAACCACAAAGCTCAGTAGGAGTGCTTTTCAAAAGCACCATTCATTTTCCATAGAACAAATGGCTTAGACCCATAGCTGGTCCAGATGCTGATGGCAAACAATAAAAAGACATTGTGTCCTCAGAGGTCATGTCTCAGTGCTGCTATGGATATATAAAGGCACTAAAGCCTCACTAATCAGTTCTCATTGCACTGCAATAAAACTGTGTTTACCAAAATATATAAAGACGCTGAATGACACAGCACTGATCCTGCCAATGAATATATGTGTTGTGTCCTCTCTTTCTATTCCTGCCTCCTTCTCTTTTGCCTTCTGTTTCTCCTTCTCCTCCCTCCCCCACTCACCGCCCCTTCCTCTGAGCTGTGGAAGGAGATAAGCAAAGATTTCTCCTTACGTTCTGAAAACGTAATAATAGGGGGGCGAGATTTGAGCCTCAGGCTTTTCTGCTGGAAAAAGACGCGGGCAAAGAGATAGTGGGGAATAAAAAAGAGAAATAAGAAACAGGTAGAGTCTGTAGGGGAGAGAGGCAGGTGGGAGAAATGAAGATATGGATAAGGAGAGGGAGAAAGATTTGGATAGGAAAAGATGTAGTTGTAGTTTCTGACCTGAGAGGGGCAGCAGAGATATAGCTCTACTGCTGCCACCGCCTTAGTGCAGTGAGCAGAGACTGCAGCAGAAAAAAAAAAAAAGCATACATGAGTCCATAAAGACAGACTTACTCTGAAGTATCTGGGAGAGAGATGCTGTAAACTGAACATTGTTTTTTGAGTCTACAGTGTGTAGTGTTCAAGTGCTCCAGATGGGTATAAAAAAAATCCACCATGCATTTGAGTGTGTTGTGGACACTGTATCATACAAATACTTTGCCATGTGGTGCAGTGCACAACAGAAAAGGAGGAGCTCCTCATGTCTTAAAAACATGGCATATCCTGGGTTAAGAGCTAGCTAGATGACAAGATCAAACTAGAGCTTAATATACAATGATTCAGTAGGTTAAAGGGGACATAACCTGTATTTCCCACTTCTGACATTGGTATGGTTATATGTAAACCATGACCATTTTACAAAATCTCTTTATCCCTTCAACACACTGGTGTGGTACTGTACCTTTAAGGCTGTGAATGACCTCTGTTGTGTTGGGCTGCACTACATTAAGTCCCATTCTAAAATCCGTCTGATCTTAAACACTCCTGATACAGTGAAGAACATAAGTATTTGAACACCCGACGATTTTGCAAGTTCTCCCACTTAGAAATCATGGAGCGGTCTGAAATTCACACTGTAGGTGCATTCCCACTGTGAGAGACAGAATGTAAAAAAAAAATCAGGAAATCACATTGT
>JBBIGA010000126.1:17980555-18005943 GCA_037576975.1 Alestes dentex
AGGGGCGGGGAGAGGGAGGATCAACACACTGTCAGTCACTCGCATGTCCCTCCTCTCTCATGCACAGAAATCCACTTCACACACACTACTGCACCTCAGACAGACAGACAGACAGACAGACAGACAGACAGACAGACAGACAGACACACACACACACACACAACTGCACCTCACACACACTCTTCCCTTAGTGGGCACTGCCACAGTTGAACCGGCCCCTACTTCATCACACAGGACATCTGCATTAAAAATGTTACACCCACATACACACATTATGTGGTACCTTGCTCAAGAGTGCAGGACAGCCCAGTGGTGCCACTGGCAGTCCTGGGATTCAAACCCAAGACCTTCAGTAATTTACTATTGCTAAGATGCATTTTGTAATATATTTGTGCTATAACATTTGATTGCCTTTTAGGCTTCTGAAAAAAATATATCATTGTTTAAAATGTGTGTGTTCATATATATATCCCAAGACTGCTAGTGGTACCACTGAGGTTCACTTGAGTAAGGTACCGTACACACACTGCTCCCCGGGCGCTGGGTTCCTGGCTTCCTGCTGCTTCACTTGCTGAATGGGTTAAATTAGTTAAATGCAGAGGAAGAATATCGTGCTGTTCACGCTATGTGCTGTGGTGTGTTCACCTATGACAGAATGGTCACTTCACTTCACACATATGTAATTTTAAACCAGGATAATCTTTTTCTCTTGTTTGGGGGCTGTAGTAAATTATTTATAGGCAGACATTAGTCAGAATCAGAAAAGTTAATTGATCCTGGAGGAAATTGCTTAGTGCAGGGTTATTAGTTCTATCGAGGTGTCTCTGATCTGATCTGCTTAGGGCCGGTGTGTCTGCAGGCAAGAGCCCAGCTGATTGATTGATTGATCAGTTTGATAACTGATATTTGCTCCAGTTCTGATTGACTGAACCCCCTTGTGGGGTTCTCTGTTTATGACAAGGGACTGTAAACAGCATTTGGTTTGTGTCGCCCTCTTCTGGCAGCACTTGGGAACTACAGTGACAGTGTCAGCAGAGCGTCCAGGCAGACTATTACTCTACCCACCATAAAACACAATCAGTTCAACAACACTATTGTGTTTTATACACCTATGGCGATGGGTATGACTGAAACACCTGACTTCGATCATTAAGAGGTGTGTCCCAATACTTCTGTCCATATAGTTTATCTCCATATTCCATTAACCTGTTTTCAGTAGAAAGTACTTAAGAATCTCCATATCTTGCACAGGTGTGAGCCAGGACATATTCCACATATGTTCCTCTCAACATGACTGGTTACAAGACAGCAGTATGTCCAGTAGTATATCCATTTTTTCTTATTTTTGTTTTGGAAAAGATAGTCCTAATGCAGAATGCCTGAACATTAATTCACTTAATCTTCATTTGTAATAGATAATTTGACCACCTTTCAGTAAATAAAATTCTAGCCTAAAATGTAAAGACATTGCCTTAATCACATCTTCTCTAAGGATTAGGGTTTTATATTCTTCAAAACAAAAGAAGGAGTAACCCGCACAAGAATTAGACCACATCTGAGATATTTCTGTGCAAATTGCTCAGGACCATGAAGCAGTAGGTAGAGGACCTCAGCAACACCACCTTTTTTCAGGAATGGACTTACCTCAGCATATCACAAAAATCCAAATCATAAAAGAACTCACCTTTAAACCTCAGTGCCATGTTGTTTCCAGAGGTCTGTCCGTTTAATGTGATATTCAGATTATCCAGTGAAGTCCAACAGACCTACAAAGTGAACAGAAAGTTTTCAGTGTTAGAAGCTACGCAATGACAAAATACATAAATTGGCAATAAATCTGAACGAAACAACGAATCATACTTGATTTACTGGTTCAATACTTGAGTTACTGGTTCTGAGAGACGCATTTAACAGCTCTTAATTACTGCCCAGCATTTTAGTCTCTGAGAGATCACTGGACTTGATCATTCACAATAACTTACGAACTGCACCAACAGAAATAAAGTCTGAACTTATAAATGAATCTATAAATAGTAAGAATTACATTTGCACAGCAATCAAATCTGATTAAATTTAACAGCTGAACCATTGCTTTCAACTTAGAGATGGGATCAACTTTGCAGATGATATGGTTTAAATTTCTAAAACATACCACCACATTGTTAAGACACACAATCTTTCTATAATATATAGTAATATAGAGAGATTTTGACCACAACTGAAAGCAAAAAGAAACATATAACTGATGCATGCTCTCTGTAAATGCAGCCATGCATGTTTATATAGTTCACTGAAATAACAAAACAAATTAACTCATCATATTGCCTGGGTTGTGCTGAAAAATGAACACTATAAGACACTTAATTTTGCACATTTCTAAAGTGTTTTAGTTTTACCATAGTGATGCAACAAACAGCCAAATATGCTGCAAGGGTTAATGTTTAATAAAAATATACATAAACAGTCAAAGACGTACTAAACATCCTCATAATAACATGTTTATTGTTTAACCAGGTCAATGCATGGCAGATTCTAGGCTACAAAAGACTACTCTAGTGATAGTCACGCTTTAAGTTTGAGTATTTATAAGGAATTTACTATAAAACAGCAACATATACGTAAAAAACTTGCTTAGATGTCTTATACGCATCAAAAGTTTGTGTTAAAGGCAAATAATTCTGGAATAAACAGACTGGTGCATATTTAAGTCAGCATTTGTACATAAAATATTGGAATTACAATATTATACACAGATTTTAAGCAGTTATTCCTCGGACCGGCTAAACCCCTGACACTGACCCTTCATGTCTCTGCTAGCTTTGTGGATGATTAATTTTACTTGAACAGTCATGGCGGAAAATCAAATTTAATCCCAGGTCAACGTTTTAATCTGATTTTCAAATCCATGTTCAACACTGAGTGGGGCAACGTCAATCAGTTAAAAATAAAACCTACATCAGGGGTGTCAAACTCCGGTCCTGGAGGGCCGGTGTCCAGCACTGTTTGATGGTGTTCCTCCTCAAACACATTCACTGACAATGAACTGGTGAGGTGAACCAGGTGTTTCTGAGCAGGGAAATCACCAAAACGTGCTGGACCACGGCCCTCCAGGACTGGAGCTCCACACCCCTGACCTACATCATCCAAACCTTGGTTAGTTTGACCTTCCCTTACCAAAAAAGAGGTTGACTGTGTGTCGGATAGCGGTCTAATAACCCAATAACACCTTAAATGGACATTTCAAAAGTAATTGGAGAATAAAAGTGATCTAGATCTGGATCTAGGGTGTAAAATAGGCAGGTGCTTATTTTGTTACTGTGGGACAGAAACCAGTGCGATCATGGAGCTGTGAACATTTCCAGACTTGAGCTGGGTCCTAAATAGGTTGCTAATTTCAGCACAGCAGAAGAGCCTGACGCCAAGAACAGCCTGTATCAGGCTTTGCCTCGACTGAGCAGCTCACTGAAAATGAATACAGGCTTTTAATGAATCATCAGTCTGAGCGACGGGACCACAGGCCAAATCTTTTCACCAAAACTGTGAATAACATTATAGTGAAAGCTCTGACTGGGAATATTGAAATGTTTCAACATAATATGTACACAATACTAACAGTAATAATACTAATAACAGAACCTCAAAACAGACATTAATGCAGAGATTTTATGATGTCTGTCTGGAACATTTCTATTGGTCCCTCCATCATGAAATGTTCACAATGTAATGCAATGCAACTAGTCTTTTGTTTACAGCAGTATTTTATCAAGCTGTCAAACTGTTGGTTATTACTTTCAGAAGTAGTTTGTGATTCACAGAATTCATGAATCGTTCAATATGATACATTAGTGTCTTGCTTTTATACCTTTTCATACAGAAATATTTCCTTTTTCAGTTTATTAGTGAATTTAACTTAAAAGTGAATTTAACTGTTTCAGTCGTGAAGCTTTTTCTTGTGCCACTCAACTTGTTTTGTTACATCTCAAAGCGAGAGATGGTTCAGTATTAGAAAGACAGCAAATCAGATCTGGAAAAACAATGTTCGGGCTGTAAATAAAGTGATATTTCAAATTGATAATGTAAATAAATTGATGACACTAACATTAATAAAATGTAAGCTACTGACAGCTAGTGCTTTACAGAATTAAAATTAAAAATATATAAATATCAACTAGTGGTGTTGCCTGGTATTCGTTAACATTAGATGTTATATCAGGCAAGTAAACTGTAATTAAACAGTGATATCACTGTAATACAGCAAAACTTCTGTAAAGGTTTTGTTTTTCTGATGTCTGTTCTTCCAAATTATACAGCACACAATATATTTTGATTCTGCCCATCATCAAAACACTGGTTATTATTTAGTGAGGTCATGGATAATATACTATTACAAGGACTGTGCTTTTCTTCCCCACTATGCAATATGAAGTGTTATTTTGATGCATAAAGACCCATATGTTTTAGTTTTCTGAGCATATGGTGGATTTCAGTACTTATAAACTACATATTTCATTGCAAAGTACGTAACTCGTCTTGACTGAGTGCAGTGTATGAAATATTGAACAAAAATCTTTTTTTTTTTAATGTGCGCCACTGGTTAAAACTTGAACATTTCTTTAGATATGTTGACTTTTTTTTATTGTGATTTGACCCACCCCTTTTACATTCATCATGCATTAAAAGTATTGCTTAGGATACTTAAAACCATTAAACGGTTCTGACCTTTCTAAACTTGTCTGACTGGTTTTGACATTTAACAAGCATTCACATTGTGATATATGAGACACATGGCAATGTTTTAGTATTCACTACTTAATATTTAGTGTTTTTACAGTAAATTTATAGTAGAGCTCAACACACGAGAAGCTACTAAAGGTTAAATGAAAACTGAATATAGAATGGCTAGCTTCAGCTATTAAAAATATACCTGTAAGATTGTTTAAAATGACCTAATATGTGCTGCTAAGCTCCAGTAACTGTTGTATGATAACAGCTTTAAACATGCAGATCCACGAACGGACTAAATTCAGTACTAAAATCCCAAAGAATAACTGATGCTGGCTATAACTTATTCTAGCGTATAATCAAGCAAAACCAGTTTCACATGAGGTGGAAACCCTGCACCAGTGAAAGGTTACATCTGAGTCAGAGATTCATATTGAAGTATGTAGTCTACTGCTACTAGAAACTCACTGATTTTAGTTGATTTTAACATTTAGGTGTAGGGATTAGTGTTATTAATTGAGCCACTACTGGGTATTGACAAAGTGTCTAATGAATATGCATAATTAATCCAGAACTGCCTTAATCATTGTTCTGAAGTTGGCCCTTTTAATCCTCTTAGGTTTACACAGGCAGATCATATATTTTCAAGATGTGAAATGAATGCCTGGGCTGTTACCTGCAGTCACATCCAGGTTTCACGACCAGGTGAAATTTTATCTTGTTGGATCCTTTTCCTCAGACCCCGAGCACTGATTTAAACCTCCTCCTTCAATCCTCACTCCCTCTTCTCTCGCTTCTCCCTCTTTCTTCCCCTCCTCTCACTCTCATTCTATTCCTCACTTCTTCCCCTCGCTCATTCTCCCTCTCACTCTCCTTCACTCTCCCCTCCCATCCCTCTCTCACACTCCGACTCTACCCCTCCTCTCACTCCCCCAGCTCACCTCACTCTCGCTCCTTCTTCTCCTCCCTCTTTCCCCTGCCTCTCCTTCTCTCTCACTAACCCCTCACTTCTTCCCCTCCTCTCACTCCACCAATTCACCCTTCTCACTCTCCCCACACCCTCTCACTTCTTCCTCTTCTCTCACTCCACCAATTCACCCCTCACTCTCCCCACACTTCTTCCCCCTGCCTCTCTCCTCCCCCTGCACTTCTTTCCCTCCTCTCACTCTCATGCCTTCTCCCTCACTCTCCCATCCCCCATACTCCTCAGTCTCCCACCTCACTTCTCACCCTCCTCTCTCTCCCTATTCCTCTCCCTCACTTCTCGATTTCTCCTATACCCTCCCTCTCACTCTCCCTTTCCCATTCCCCTCTCACCTTCACTCTTCTATGCCCCCATTCCCGTCTCCTCTCTCTCACCCCACCACTCACCCTCTCACTCTTACTCTCCCCCCTCCCTAGTAGGGAGACTCATTCCCAAAAGTCGCCATACCCATACTCTTCTATTCTTGGAAAAAGAAATTAAAGGGGGAGGAGAAACACAATGAAATCTTTGAACTCCAGAAAAAGAACTTCAAAGACTCACCCCAGCATATTGCCTGGATACTAGACTGTGTGGCTCCAAATACAAAAGCGACCCCCACCCCCACCCTGGAAGAAATCTGGGGCAGAAAGGGAGAGATGCCACCTCTCTGCAGTGGCAGGCCGGGGATCAGAGATTATGGCGTAACCTGCTCTAATGGAGCTGAGAGAGGCTGGGCTCCCAACTGGGTCAGGTCGATCAGCACGGACTGATCCAGGAGCAGCAGCTCCATCACACACTGTGGGAGCCAGGCAGATACTGGACCTATAGAGGCTTTTAGATTTATTCAAGAGGGAAAATCACCGACATGGCTTCATGATCACCCTCCTTCTCCAGTTCCACCTTAAATTGTGCAGCAAGGAGTCTGTATTTAAGGTGGAACGGAAAACATGAATTAATCTTGACCACTTCAGCCTTTTACTCAAAGGATTTTGCTTCAGAAAAGAATTAACCCTTGACATTTTCCTTCACAGAGGATCTATAATTCATAATTCTCTTCCTGCTGGGCTCGACTGTCCCTGCTGAGGGAAATATTCATGGCGTCCCCTCCTTCTATGCTTTAATAGAGGGTTTAATACGAATTTCTTCATTTAATACGTTTAAAAACAATCACATTTGAGAAATAATTCACTTCAGAGCCTTTAAAGCACTGCTAGTCCAGAAAAATGGACTAAAATGGCCAAACAGTGCATTTTTCCAGCCTTTTACTGTTGAACACCAAGGAAGTGAAGTGTCTGTTAGATACGAACAGCCGGAAAAGCAAAGAGAACCCTCAAATAAAAGAAAGCCTCAACTTTACACAGCACATTAATGCCTTGTGTTATCTCTTTGAGACCCTAAATAAGCAAAGTAACCCAAAACAGTGAATATAGTACGCTGGAAAATGGAAAGTCTATACATTTTCAACAACACTACTCCCTGGTGATCAAAATGTCTCGTTTTGACTCACATTTGTCTAAAAATACTGACAATTTACAAACATTCCCATCCAAACTGGATTATATTCAAGTTAAATCCAGTTTCAACGACAAACACTAGTCCCTGGTGATCCAAATGTCTCGTTTTGACTCACATTTGTCTGAAAACACTAGAAATGTATCGATATCTATATGAAAAATGGACTATGTTCACGTTTGAATCGCCTGTAAGAGATCGTGGCATGTCTGTGGTTAAATTTAGGTGACTTTTGGTTCGCTAGGTCAAACATTTTGAGAAGAAAATCGAAGGTTAGAGAGAATATTGCTCTCAGGATGGCTTGGCTAACGTTTAGCTCACGTTTGACCAGATAGTTCAGCCTTGACCTCGTTTTCAAAAACTGGTAAAGAGTGTGGCTATGTTCCTTTAAGCACAAAAAAGGAGGAATTATTAGTCGTTTTTGTTTGTGAAAAGAGCAACTTACCAGTTTAAACCACTAGGGTGGACGGGGTGTTGAACATGACAGGCTAAAGCTACCTAAGGCTGCAGAGTTGGAGCAGCGAGACAACAAAACCCTACGCAGCAAAAACCACGACTCAGGGCTTCCCATCGACCCCATGATCCGTTAATCGACAGATATCAGTTCTCAGGAAGGACCAAAATTTACATCCAAATCGTTATTCCGCCAAGTAAACTGTCGACAAAAGTAGCTGAAGGCGTTTTTCCCCTATAACTACAGCTGACCGACTCATCGTCCGCGAGAGGGCCATGTCCCAATACGCACACCCGCTCCCTAGCTAGAGATTTTCACTCGGGCACTGCTCTCACAGAGAGACCGCCTTCCTAGCCACACTAGTTAGGGAGCAGGGCATATATTGGAACGCCTCCGTGGGGGGAGGAGGAGGAGGAGGGGGTTAACAACTTTGCTCTGGTGATCAGACGCGTCCTGATTGGTTGGTGAGTTGCACCAATCACCTGTGGAGAGAAAGCAACAGCACACACGAGGAGAGAGTGTTCTCCTACACACAGGTCATGTTTTGGGTTCTCCTACAAACGGGTCATTTTTTGGGTTAAAACATACAAAATCGACTAAAGCAAGGAAGATCCTTGTCATTTTATAATTTTTGTTATGAATGTATTTCTTTTTGTATTCATAAAAACATTTACTATTATTAATATTATTATTGCTGTGGAGAGACTGAGTGTGCTGGGAGAAGGATGTTGAGGAGAGACTCTGAGTGTGTTGGGAGAAGGATGCTGAGGAGAGACTCTGAGTGTGCTGGGAGGAGGATGTTGAGGAGAGGCTCTTAGTGTGTTGGGAGAAGGATGGGGAGGAGAGACTCTGAGTGTGCTGGGAGGAGGATGTTGAGGAGAGACTCTTAGTCTGCTGGGAGAGACTGAGTGTGTTGGGAGAAGGACGCTGAGGAGAGACTCTGAGGCTGTTGGGTGAAGGATTCTGAGGGGAGAGACTTGGAGTCTGTTGGGAGAAGGATGCTGAGGATCCCTGGCATGTGAAGGAAATGAGAAAGTGGAAAGCCTGAATAATGGGATATTAAAGTAATTTCAGGCCGTAAAATCCACTGTGATTTGTATTCTCTAATAAAAAAAGTGAAGTGGTAATGCAGCATTCCCTTGTCCCAAGTTGAACTTTATAATATTATAGAGTAAGATTTTTTGCCTCTTAGGGTGTCACTGAACATTTGTTAAGATCCTCTGAGTAATTAATAGCCTGAATATCTTCATGTTGGGCAAAGTTTGTCATCACTGAGACAGCTGGCGTGAATGTGCAAGGAGGGAATAGCAGACATATTGCCTTCCAGTGTTACTCATAATGATATTAATATTTGGTCTCTATTCACTATAGTCATATTTAGAGCTCCATTACACTGTTGCTTATCTATGGAGATGCTTCATTGTTTTCTAGTTGTTTATTTTCTGAATGCACGCTGCTCAGCATTGCATGGGTGTTGGTGCTTAGGGACTCTTGAGGGTTTCCTCTTTCAGTGCAATTAAATGGAAAGGATTTGCCCATGGATATTTAGTCACTTGAACCTTGGATGTTCTTCTGCAGTGTTGCACAGGCTGTTAGGCCACATACCTCAACAGCCAAGCGATTACAGAGGCTGCTCTCATGGCTTACAAAGCCATTTCTCTCACTCTCCTTCACTCTTTTTCTCCCTTTCTCTCTCTCTCTCTCTCTCTCTCTCTCTCTCTCTCTCTCTCTCTCTCTCTTTCACAAACACACACACACACACACACACACACACACAAACATACCCCTAGGTCCCTAGGTGCTGCAGAGGACTGTCAAAACACACCCTTAGCCCACACAGTCCCCAAATGAACCGCACACAAAATGGCATCCCAGCCCGAGTGTTTGTTTTAACTGCTTGAGTGAGGTCACATCAGCCACATTTTCAGTGTTGGAACTAAACAGCCTGGAACCAAAGGTTACAGTCCTCAAACTCACTATTGCATTATGCTTCCCAACTGCTCAAAGCCTAAGGCTAAACTCAAGATTTCTGTGCATTTCTGTCTAGGTTAGACCCATGTGGTGCTGAATTCTGACAGCAGAGTTGTGGGTATTAAGAAACAGAGTGATCGCTTGGATGACGATGTCTGACTTTTCAGAGGTAAGTGTGTTTAACCCTTATCAACACTTATCAATATTTTGCTGTACCATTCAAATGTAATTAGGCAATTGAATGATTAACCCATTTAAATGGTAGGCTTCATAATCAACTATTATAATAAAATGAAATCAATGTACTTTTATTTTGTAACTACTATGAATTCTCAAGTAACTTTTATGAATTATTCAGTATGTATTATCAGTATTATTTACTTAATCAATGCTTCAATAACTGTCACAAGTCTTTAAATTTCTACTGAAGTTATTAATTCTATGAATTATTCAGAAACTACTATGAATAATGTAGTGTTTTGTGTTTTAAGTGTAAATGAGTAGGGTGGAGAACTGTGTGGTGGGACAAACTTGTTTATAACTGCAAAGCACTTTTGTTTTAAATGTGCTGTACAACTAAAATGTACTTACTTTGTAATTATTCAGTATCTTCTATAATTTATTTGATAACCACTGTGATGAGCTGGCATGGTAAGACTGGCTCCCATGAGTCTTTGCTTCCAGCGCAAGTGGCCAGTTGGCCGATTCTGTGTGTTTTTGGGGACATTAGAGGGGGGTAGAAGTGTGTTATGTATGTTAATGTTTTATTCTGTGTGATATTGTGTGTTTGTGTGTTATTTTGGGTTTGAACTCTTCTCATCCATCACCATCCTCCGGAGTGTTATCTGCTGGAGGGTAGTGATGGACAAGAGGGGTGGGGATTTGTTAGAGGTGGGAGTTGTACTGGGGGCATGGTACACCCTGCTGAAAGTCTGTATTTTGAAGCTGTGAAGCTGATGAATAAATGAGACTTGCTTGAAGATTAGTCTTTGCATGCTCTCTTACATGCTTGCCACATTGGTGTCAGAAGTGGGATGGAGCAGCTAATGAGAGAGAGCACAGCAAGCAGCGAGCTGAGGAACCGAGCATTCTGCCTTCCTCTGACGTCCAGATGGTGCTAGTGTTGTTAGGAGACCAGCGCTCCGCCCAGAGGAGGGAAATGGTACTCCTGCGGCAGGCCAGGCAAGAGATGATGGCGGGGAAGCGGCATCCACGCAGCCAGGCTGTCAAGCTGCCGCGCTTCAATGGGAAGGCGCCGTTAGAGCTATACCTGGCGCAGATCGAGCTGGCGGCATGGCATAACTGGTGGGAGCAGAATGAGACGGTGGTCCACCTCTCCATGGCCCTGGAAGGCGAGGCACTGCAAGTCCTGGTTGATCGGCAAGCGGCGGCTGGTGGAGTAGCCGAAGGTGGGGTTCAAAAGTGGACCACGGTGGCTGGTGCAGGCAGAGTTCACCATGAACGGGGTGATGTTCAAACACGAGGTGTGGCTCACAGACGTGGTGGAGCCATGCATCCTGGGGCTGGACGCGTTGGCAAGACTGGGGGCAACAGTGGAGGTTGCGGCGAGACAGCTTCATTTTGCTGCGGACACCAGCTCCTTCAATGGGAGCAGCAGAGGTCGGTCTCTCTCTTAGCCAGCGACAAACGGTGCACCCACAACGTTTGTCGCTGTCTAAGCGGCAGGCGGCCAAACAGAAAATTGAGGAGATGGCTGGGGTGATTGAGCCATCCGACAGTCCTTGGGCTATGCCGGCCGTGCTGGTGAAAAAGAAGGACGACAGCTGGCGTTTTTGTGTGGACTACCGGTGCCTGAATGCGGTAACAAAAAAAGACTCCTATCCCCTTCCCCGTGTCGATGATGCATTAGATTACATTGCGGGTTCATGGTGGTTTACCTCCTTAGACTTATGGAGCGGTTACTGGCAGGTCGAGTTGGCTGAGGACGCAAAAAAAAAAACCCAGCTTTTTCAATAAAGCATAGGTTATGGCATTTTCGGGTTATGCCGTTTGGACTTTACAATAGTCCGGCCACATTTGAACGACTCATGGAGCCCGTGCTGAACTGGGTGTCGCGGACAAAATGCGTTGTTTACCTTGACGATCTGTTGGTGCACACCAAGACCTTCCGGGGGCAGTGCAGAACTTAGAAGAGGTTCTCGGGGCCATTCGCGTGGCAGGGCTCCGGAGCTGGAGATTGCGGGGCCACCGGGGCCGGACTACACACGCAGTACATGGTGCCGATTCGATGTGTTTTTGGCGACATTAGAGGGGGGTAGAAGTGTGTTATGTGTGTTAATGTTTTATTCTGTGATATTGTGTGTTTATGTGTGTAATTTTGTGTGACTTGAGCCCTTCTCATCCATCACCATCCTCCGGAGTTTTATCTGCCGTGTGATGGACGAGAGGGGTGGGGGATTTGTTGGAGTTGGGAGTTGTACTGGGTTATGCCAGTTGGGGGCGCAGTACACCCTGCTGAAAGTCTGTATTTTGAAGCTGTGAAGCTGATGAATAAAAAAGACTTGCTTGAAGATCAGCGTGTCTTCGCATTCTCTCTCTCACACTTGCCACACCACAATAACTCCGCTCCTAAAGTTAGGAGTGGAGTATTTTAAGGAGTTTAATTATCTATGAAATATAATGTTGCATTAAAATTAAACAGTTAAATGCAAAATTACATTCACACTATACAATAATCACAGACGTTTAGAATCCGTGTTTCTGATGGAATTTCTACAAGCTTGAAGTGAGAATATATAGCTAATATAGTGTTCATGTTATTTCTTGCAATAACGTCTTGTGGCATTTGTTAAGGCGTTTGAGTAGGCAGTCATTGAGGGGTAGACATACACGCAGCCTGCCAACATGTCCACAAACCCCCCTGGACAACTTTGGGGTTCTAGAAAACGCAAAGTCACTCTTATTGGCTTTTCCTCTTCTTGCAGCTCTTGAACAGGCCCAGAACTCTTGTCTGGAACTGCTGAGGTGTGCTCTCCAATCAAACACATCGCCACAGGCACAAGTGTGAAATCTCTGAAGGGAGAGCGGGAGGGGGACAGGGATGAGTGGAGAGAATGAGGGAAAGTGCACGAATCGATCCGGACACACACTCCAGAACAGCCGGAATCCTCACCCGTGAAATGTGTGACTGTCCCATGAGTCTGCGGCACTTTACTGCGAGCCCAGCTGGGCTCCACACTGCCACAACTTTCAGGAGCTTTGGCAAAAGTGGAATACATTTAGTATTCCTAAAGATAGGACTGAAGTTTTATAGATCCCTAAAAGTTTCATTTATGACATCATGCTGCTGCTGAGTGACAGAGTTTGAACTAACTAGCATTGGCCTTAATTATAGGTCATTTTGTACCCCCTGTAAATTGACCAGTTTATTGGATGACAGTCCAGCGAATTTAGGCTAAACGCACCCAGTGTCTTAACAACAAGTGGCTGGAAGCGTGTTGGGTCCCACAGACTAATAGCACTAATATAACTAACAGCAGGCCCACAAATCAGAAATGCATCTTTTGGCATAACTATCATGAACACTCTTACAGAAATGGCATTTAGAGTGAAATTTCCTGGTTTATATACACAGTACCCCCTTCTGATGGTATATGATGGAGGTGGAAGTCAATGTTGGGATTATAATTCAGAGTGAATACTTGTTTTCTTTAACTGGTTGACTAAGTAGTTATTACCTTTTGGCTAAATTAGAAGGAAGCCTGACAGTTATCGGGTTGCTAAATAGCTTTGCTAAGTGCCCTCAGAGTGCTCTCATGTTGTCCATACTCCACAGTAATTCTTAGACTGAAGTTACTTGTTCAATGACTGTGGTAAATGCTATATCACTAAAGCTAGCTAGCAACACAGATGTATTTATTAGGCTATAAATCAGTGGCTAGCTGTCAGAGTTGTGTAATGCATGCTGGGGGGCTGTAAGCTCACTGAGAGATACAAAGCTATATTACAGAATACTACATAACATGATAGATTTATTAAATGCTTGTTTAATTGTGGAATAGTAATGCTCACACCCACTGTACACTGCCAAACCATACAATAAAATCATGCTGCATGTTGAGAAACTCAAAGGAAGTTTTGTTCAAGAGTGGATATATTACATAAACGAAGTCAGGTCTTACAGGCAGCTTTAATCTATACACCTCATGCGGTATCGACCTTAACACTGCGTGAACATTTTAATATGACACAGATGCCCTTGAGGAAGGGAAAAAAAGAACCTAAAAAGAACAGGTAATCTTCTAGCAGCATGCGCTCTGTGAATGAATCATCCCGGCACAACGTGCTGCTAAACCTAATAATTGATGTCTCAATGGTGCCTGTGTGGTTATTGCTATTCCACAGCAATCTCGATGCAGACTGTAATAAGGTAATGAGCATGCTGGGGTGTTGAGTACTGGTTCAGCATAGGTCTTGATGTCACGTGGTGCTGATAGATATTGGCAGAAATATTTGATTAGACCTCAGATTGCAAAGACCCTCTGTTGGATCCTCTTCTGCTTCTCTTAAATTTCATTCATTCCTTCTTCTTTGTCCCTCCATTCTCAAAGGTCAGTGCTCTGGACATTTTATTTTCAATCAATTAAGGTGATTTATTGTAAATGTAAGGAACTGCAGGAGGAGAAGGCTCCTTAGGCCTGGGCTTCATAAATATATTTATTCTTGGAGCTGTCAGTGCTTTCCCTACAGTCAACTCATAGTTATTCATGTCATTGTGTTATAGAAATTACAGTGGCAAATGGTTGAATGATTCTGTGGTGTGCTTTTCATTAAAATAAATCCATCAGAAAGTGAAAAGGAGAGAGAGGGAGCAGAAAATAAGGGTGGGGGATCAGGCAGTGGCGGAGAGAAAGAGAGGGAGAGTGAATGAGTGAAGGACAGAGAGGTGAAACAGTCTGCTCTGTCATAAGAAGGCCTCATAAATATTGTAATTGTCCAGTTGTAGAAAAAGCAGTGAGTGACTGAAGGTTACTGGAATCAGGCTCTTTCTGAGTGAAAGAACATGAATACCTGCATGGAAAAGAAGGTCTTTGATTATGACATGTTAGTTTTATATGGCACATTTCCTGGAAAAGGCAAGTGCATATAAGACAGGTGTTTCTGGAAAAACTCAGCTTTTAGTTTGACTCTTCTATGACCATATTTTATCTGCTTCAATTCTTATTATTTTTATTATTACTATAATTGATTTTTGCATAATTTGATGATCAGTCTGTGAAAATTCATGACAAATCAAGGACTACTATTTCTTTTACATGAACCTTTTGGCCCTAAGTCAAAATATTCCTCAGTGCTATTGTCACATTTATTTTGTAGTAGATTTTGGTTTCTTTTTTGAGCAAACATATGCCTGCGTACATACAGAAACTCCTGGATGCCATTCGTAAGGCTATGGCACCAACATGAGCCTTTCATAACTGAAATAAACCTAAATAAAAGCTCCTTCTCTCTAGTGTCAAATGTCATAAAGGCTGATTTCATCCCTTTTAATTTCATTTCAGTGTTATAGCAACCAGTGCTTGTTGGAACAACCTTTACTAATGGCTACATAAGTTGATGTCAGTGGTTATGAAAGGCTTATGTAGATGTCCTGTAGCCTAATGAATGCTGCCCTTCCACTGTTGCCAAATGTGCAGTACCATGCAAATGTCTTGAGCCACCACTTTCTTTATATTTTTTTTTGTTCTGAATAACCTTGTCAGTTCAAATAGGCTATTTTATGATTGTAAAACTGTCTTATCTTTGGCATATTGAGCAGGTTAATTCAAATAAATTGTAGCAGTAGTTTTACTGTCACTTTAGGCTGCAAAGTGCCTAAAGATACCATGTACCTAGATAACGGTGTTCCAACCACTCAACATTCAGCACCACCAGTATACTGATCATCTGGGATCCTCTGCACCTGTATTTTCACTGGTTCAAGTTTGATGACTTTGTTCTGCTTGGAAGATTCATATCTAGGTCATTGTGTGGCTTAATCATCAAAAAACATTCCTGAAACTGAGGGTCTTTGGAAGTCCTTCAGAAAACTTGGAGAATTATTCCTCAAGTCCTACACTAAAAAAACAAGAAATTTAGTATATTTGGAATGTGAAGAAATGAGGAGTGATTCATGACTTCTGCATAGTACCATTCGTTACATTTTATCATTTTTGTTGTTGCTCTGATGAAAGAAATCAAGAATAACTTTGCAACCCAATGATCACTGCGCATTCAGCAATAAAGGCAGTATTGCACATATTTTAGTAGTAGTTGTAGCAGTGAAAAATTGGTATGTTTTACTGTGCCCAGAATGGACATACACACAAAGCAATGATTCAGATTTGAATAAATTAAAGGGGGCATATTCAAAATGTTTATGCAGCAACAGCCATGTGATAAGCAAGATCCAGCTAAATTCACCTTTAAAGTTTGTGTTTTTATAATACATTACATTTTTTAAAGCATTAAGCTTTTATCATGACAGTAATGATTCACCTCATAATGTCATCAGTGACTTATTCACTATGCCTTCATATACTGTACCTTTTTGTACATTCCTTATCTGTGATATTCTAGACTTCTCTATACTCAGAAGGTATGTCGTTTTTGAGCGCAATAAACCACTCCCATCAGTGCTGACATGCTCCCTATATAGACTCTCATTTGAGCAAGGTTTCCTTTAGTCACTGGTTCTCGTTTGTGTGCGACAGTGTAGCAGACCTGGGCTGCGGAGAAGGGGGAGTAGGGGGTCAGCTGTGCTCCCTTTAGGCCTCGATCTTAATTGGAATGACGATTGGAGCGTTGGGCGCTGGATGGCTGGAGCGCTGCAGGCTTGAGTAAGCCAGTGACAGAGAGTTCAATCTCAGCCGTGGGAGCCTGCAGGAACATGACCCCGCTCTGCTGCTGAAAATGACTGGCATTTCAGCATACTCACAGCCAGCATCCAAATGTAACTTTCTTCACTTTGAAAATGCATCCATTTGTAACAGATTTCTCCCCTCTGACTCGTCTACTACCTCTACTTTATCCTGTTCTGAGGAAGGTTTTATTGTGTTTTATTTCTTTTTTTTATTGCCAGCCCTCCATGAAGAAAAAAAAAACCTTCTTTGCGGCTGGTCAATAAAAACAGGGCTATTTCATGAATTTAGCCCCTTTTATTTAACATTTTACCCTCTCTTCTCAACAAGGTGGTCACATCAAAAATAACAAATGTCACACGCTTCCGAAAAGAGGAAAAGAGACTGAAATCCTGTCATCAGACAACACTAGTGCTAAAAGCTAACTAGACAAGATTTAGTGAGGAGACTGATTCTCTTGTTGAGTTTCTTCATGGGCGACCTGACTGGACACCACCAAACGTGACAGAATGATCTCTACAAATCGACTTTCAAAGCAATTAAAATTGCTGTTTAATATTCACTCTATAGTCTGCGATTCTTTTTTAGCTTGCTGCTCATTAGATTCCTTTTGCTTTAAAATGAGCAATTCTCGTTCTAGTGGACCCTTTTAAGCCACCCAAAAGCCAATTGCTGATGAAAGCCAATTACCAATGAAATCAACAAAAAAAGGATGAATATTTAAATCGCTTTTGTCTTTGAGAATACAGTGGTTTGATTGCTGGGGAGTTGGTGAGATTAGCATGGCATGACTTTGATAGCGAAGGACTGAGATTTTTAAATCTTTAATGGCATGCTGGCTCAAGCATGATCCAGTTAAAAGCACGTAGTTGGGAGATTCTCCACTGCTCTGTCAGCCTGCAGCTCACAGGCCTTCATCTGTGTCTCTCATTAATCCTTCACATCAGGGCTCACACAACGTGAAAACGGCTCATGGGGAAATTCCCATAATGCCCTGCTGCCATTACTGATGTTTACATTGTGGCCTGTGAATTAAGGATCCACTCTTTTCCCCAGTTGTGGTTATTATTGCAATTTTTTGTGGCTGCTGGTGGAAGAGAGAGGGCCTGTGACAGCCTTGCAGCATGATAATTAGGCTAACGGCTGGGGAAGAGCGATACCAGAGTAAAACGGAGGAGTGGTGGAGCTTCTTCAGAATTGTGCTTGGCCTTGATTTACTCTTCACTCTAGGGCTGTGACCTCGGGACCAATCAGCAGCAACAGTGCCACTTTAATCACTGAGATATAGTACTGGAAAATTCAACTTACCAAATTGGATAAGAACTGTATATTTCAGGGAACTGTATGGTTTCACCACTCATATACATTCAGCATGTGGTTTGCAGTCAGTCAGCAATCTTAGGTGATGATTAGCCTTTACTTACCTACATACTTATACTTCTAAAGAAAATGTTCTGGTTAGTGGTCAGGCCTATGTACTAGTGACGGCCCTCAAATTTACCACTTCCCTCCCATGTAATTTTGTCTATGTAACTCTAATTACATGTGCCAGGCTATTTTTGTTGCCTAAGAAAGAAGTTCAATTTGTGTGATAATTGTAGCCTTTGGCTACATTTGTAATTCAGCATCTAGCACAACTGCTAATAATACATTCTGCACAGATCTGTAACAGTCAGTGCTCTACAAGTCAAGAAGTGGAAAGACATAAGAGGAATAACAAATGAGGAACCTTCACCATTACAGCATCTTGCTGTGCTAAATTACTAAAATGTATGTCAGATAAAACTTTGGTCAAATGGTGAGATACACAAAGCCTAGACAATATGAACTGCATCACAGCTAGCATGTCAAAATTGATATTGTTGTGCTTCTAAATTGATTTGCCTGGTTCACTTGTTCAAAAGAAAATTTCATGTTTGTTGATCCAACATCACAACTAAAGATGACAACAGCCCTGTGTTGAGATGAAGCTAAAAATGGCTAAGTTGATTTAGAAAAGCCTAGTCTTTCTCTAGGCCAGGCAGTTTTGTGATGTTAGCGTCTCAATCAGTAATATAGAAAATGAATGCTATTGAATTTATGGGAGACCATGTAGCTCAGCTCTTAAAGCATTTCTTTTCTCCTTCAGTTCTGACAGCTGTATTACACTGTTGCAATGGCCAAAGCTGACTGAATTAAATTGGTTAGAAATACAGAACTGCTCATCAGTGAAAAAAGAAACCCTGGGGGCACCCAGAGCTTCTGTCAGTAGAGAATGGACATAGAACAGCATTGGGCAGTTTGACTGTTCTGAAGACTCACTTACCCTTTCTGAAGAATCCCAATGAGTTTGACAAGAAGTAATCTAATTGCCTCAAGTCCGTTTGAGGCACAGTATGGGAGCCAGAGTGTGAAATGTGTATGTGTGTGAGGTGGGGGTAGTGGGGGCCTGAAGTTCATCTCTCATTCCCACTGCTGTACAGTGTTTGGACTGGATTTATTTGGTATGGCATGGATTTGTGAGTTAAAGATCAAAGACATATGGTAACTACTGAAGGACATAGCCCTGAGTGCATGGTAAACAAGCACACATTTTTTGTTGCTTAGGTTTTTTTCTGAGAAATATCATAGATTGTTCTGTTTGAGAGAGGCAAAGAATGGGTGTTTCTGTCTTTAAGAATTTCTCATATTGCATGTGGTAACAGTATTCTTTAGATGTATTTTGGATTGCTTTCACATGGTGCAATTTTAATGTTTGGTGCAGCTGAAGGCCTACTGGTTAGGGAGTTGCCCTTGCAATCAGAAGGTTGTGGGTTTGAATCCCAACACTGTTAGTGTCATCATTGAGGTGCTCGAGCAAGGTACACACACTGCCCCCCAGACGCCCCTCATTGGTTGCAGCCCCCTGCTTCACTTGATGAATGGGTTAAACGCAGAGAAAGAATTTCACATTGTTCACACTGTGTGCTGTGGTGTGTTCACATGCGACGATAATGGGGCACTTTACTTAAACTGACTGGCCGGCTAACTGGAGTATTACCTCACTTATATTTACAGCATATTTATAACAACAATAAGAAGCATTAAATCAAGCTTTCAACAAACTGTATTCCAGAATCTACAGAAAATACACAACCAAAATTGTTTCATGTTTATGATATGCTAATATTTGTAACATCCTGCCCAGCTTTGCCGTGGTTTCATGGGATTTTTATTTTGACAATCCTGACTTCCCCCCTTTCTTATTCCTCTATGGGGTGCCGTTTGTAAAAACAACTTCACAAATTAAGGGGTGTCATTTTTTCATCATTTAACGCAATGTTCACACAATTTTCACACATTTAGAGCTAAATGTTTTAAAGAAAACAGTGTTACGTTTTGGTACATTTTCTTGCTGCGTAATTGTTAAATGTTACATTTAAAGGTTAAATCTTAAATTGAAATGTTAAATCTAAATCTAAATGTTAAATCTTAATTCTAAATGTTAATGTCACTTCTGGTCCATCTTGACCATGCCTCCAACGCAGCCTGCCCCGGTTTATTAAGAGGCAGTAAGCTCTGGGCATAAGTGTGGAAGGTTGTGTGGGGTATGAGTGGTCGTTAGGTGCCTAGGCAACCCAGGTGAAGAGAGAGAGAGCTTCACTAGCACTCTCTTGGGATTGCGAGGCACCTAATGACATGTCCACCTGTTTGTAATTGAGTAGAGTGAAGTGATTATTGTTTGCGCAGTGTGATTGGGTGGTTGAGTGTGTGTGGGGTGTGAAAATTGTGTGAACATTGCGCTAAATAATGAAAAAATGACACCTCTAAATTTGTGAAGCTGTTTTTACAAAACGGCACCCCATATTCCTCCCTTTGGTTTGTCCCGTTTCTCCAATTAGTTTTACCTGGCAACTTCTATTTAAGTTGCCTCTACCACAAGGCAGATGTCCATCCACTTTCATGCTATCGCCTCTTTCTATCCCATTCACCTGCCCTTTCATTCCTTCCCTTTTGTTATTGTTGTGTTTAACTGTTTATGCCTTTCATTCTGTTTTTCAGTTATTACATGGCTTGTGCTTTTTTTTGGGCTTCCCTGTCTTTGGTGTTTCCAAAGATCTTCCAAAGATTTTTGGGTCGCAGGTACCCGGAACCTATCCCGAGGCCCAAGGCAGGAACTCACACTGGGCGGGGTGCTAGCCCACCGCAGTAGGTACTACTTGTACTACTAAGTAGGGTTGTCTCTGTAGGAATAAAAATGCACGCTTTGTGTGGGACATTTTCTTTATTGGAGAAACATTGCAAAAATGAAGACAAATGAGCATACTGCTAATGTGAGAAACAAAATCACTGAAATGCACAAAGCAGGAAATGGCTCCAAAAATGATAGAAGAGTTTCAAAGTTTGCCATTAAGTGCTGTTGGGTCTATCAGCAGGAAGTAGAAGGCTCATCACAACACACAGTACCTCAAAACTAAGCAAAACTTCTTGTGAGATGCTTCTAAAAATCCAACTGCCACTCTTGGATGTCTGCAGTGCTTCTGTGCGTGTGTGGTGTAACACTAACACTACTCATGAATCAAGCAACACCAGACCTATGGGTGAAATATGGTGGTGGCATCATGCTATGGCGATGCTTTTCATCTGCCGAGAATAGGAGTCTTCATGGACACCAATACAACAGAAAATTGCAGAAGAACTTGTTCCATCTGTTATTAACCTTTGGCTCAAGAAGAGAATATTCATCATTCAACATGACCATAAGCATTAGGCCAAAGTGACACTTGAATGGCTCAGAAACAGAAAGGTCAAAGGCCTGATCTTAGCCCTACTGAGAATCTGTGGGACTAAAACTAAACTCCTGTCCAGAGGTTCCATCCTACCAACCTGGAGGAACGTTATAAATTCTACTTTGAAAAATGTGCAAAACCTGGTACATACTTACCCAAAAAGAATTATGGCAGTTATTTCTGCAAAAGCTTTCTTTACAGAGTATTAATTTGCAGGGGTTGAATACTTGAGTTTTTTTTTTGGTTAAATATCTGCAAAAAATGGCTGTAGAAATGTATAGCTTAAGAGTTCACATTAAAATACTGAATGGAAAAATATGTGTACAAATCTTTTGAATACTTTTGCATTATTTGAACCAAACTCTGCGTACCATTTAGACAGCTTTTGACAGATTTACAGCTTGTGATGTGAATTTGGCTTTCAGAGAATGCAGTCATGTCTTGTTCATCTGCAAATAACTTGGTGTGTAACCACCGAGGGAACAGGCTTTCCTGTAGGTTCTTTGAGAAAAATTAGCTCTCATGCTTTGGTGCAGCTTTTCTTGTACTTGTTCATCAACACCTGTCTGTTGATTTGTCTTCCAACCTAACGAGTGATACCAGCTCACACTAAGCCGTGAAATAATTTGGCAGTAGGTATTATTAACATTAGCATATATCACATAATATCTGTTTAATTTATCACTCACACTGTTTTGAGGGGCCATATTGTAGATGTTGTATTTGTCCTTAACTAACGTTTAACTAAATATCAGTTAGATACAACAGAGCATTATGTTTAATGTAATAGATTATATTAAATTTAAACCTAAACTCTAACTCTAACCTTGACCTTAAAATCTACACTTAAACACAACCATACATTTTTTGAATCTTTCAGTTCCTATGAATAAAACCATCAGAACAATCAGAAGTCCTATAAAGTCATCACTTTTATTAAAGTATGCAAAAAGTTCATGACCTGATCTTCTTTGCATGTACCCTGATTCTTCTTGTCAATGTTGCATCAATCTCATTTAACACTGCAAAAAATGAGCCACACTGAGTGGACATTCGCAAATAACGATTTACTTTGAAAGGATTAATCAAAGTATTTACACAACCCAACAAAAGTTAATTATTTTGGTCAAATATGATGCAGTAATGTGACCTTAGTGATTAATCTGTGCCGTTATGCCTTCTGGACGGCAACGACGTGACAGATAAGGAGAATGAACTAAGCACGTCGTGAGAAGTATAAACCCAAATGTGGAGACTGGCGAATAGGTAGGTAATTCTCACTAGATGTTTGAGGAACTCTACTGTGCTAGTAACCAGAAAACCCACCAATTTCCCATGTTCTACAACATACAAAGATCGGAGACTAAGTTCACAATAACAACCAGAGTACACATGGTACTGAGATAGAACTGGTAGCAATACATGGACTCAATGACTGAGCACCGTCCAAGTGTCTAACTACACCTTAAATACTCTCTAAAGATGACTGCCTGCACCTAGTATGAGTCATCTGATCCATGCGCGTGACGTAGTCCGGGTCACCTGCCCTGTGTGTGTCACAAGTGCTTTTAATGGGCCCAAATCCCACATTTTTCTTGTATTTTATTTTCCCTCCTGAGGTCCACCTTTGACTTTTGTGTAATGGTTAATTTACCAACAAAAGTCAGTAGTGAATGTAATTTTTAAAAGACCTTTTCCAACCACTGTTTATCCCTTATAATTTAACAGATTAAACAGTTTTTGTGCATTTAAGTCTGATATATGTAAATGAGATCTGTTCTGATAGGTGCCCTCATTCAAATAATAGTCCAATCTTAAAAGACTCTCACTTCATCATTTATGGGCTAAACTGGTGGAAATATGTAAGTGTGTGTGAATTTGTGACTTCGTAAATTCAGTGAAAACCAAAATAGGCTGTTTTTTGCAGCTTTGCTATATGGACTGGATGAAGAATTGAGGTAATGGTAGATTCTGATACTTTGCTTTTCCATGTCTTTGGCCCTGTAATAGCAATCATTAATGGTGATATTCTGTCCATATCAAGCAGCCCTAGCAAAAAGTGTTCACAGATGGCACATGGATTAAATTTGGTCTCAAGCTGTGCTTTTACCTTTTACAGGGGCTTTCATTGTCTCTCAGTGTGAAGTGTGTGGTTATTTTCCAGTGATTTCCCTTAAAGATCTGAGGGGCACTGGTCCATAACTTTGTGACTTGGCTATTTATTTCCTGCTGCTATTAAACCTGAGACAGAGACACTGGCCTTTCAGCTAATCCTGAGATTCTTTACCTTCATTTCTGATTCAAGTTCCTCCTATTCTGTTCTGCACTTCAAGCACAGACACAGACACAGAGCCTGAAATAGACTTGAAGCAGAAGAGTCAGATGTAGTTGGAACATTAGCATTCAAAGCCGCTTTTCTTTGTTGAATTTTAAATGGTCACCACTAGCTGACTGCTCTGGGTGACAGCATTGGCACATTAAATTTATAGTCACAGAGTTCGTGTTTTATTTAAAAAAATAAAAAAAAAAGGCAGTCAAAATTCTGAATGAATTTCCAAGCACCCATAATATTTGATTTCACCAAGGGTAGTGGAGGGTTCAGACTATAAAAGGTGTGCTTTGTGGTAGGTGTCAGAGACATTTGCAAAAGAAAAAAGAAAAAAAATGCCAAAGAAATGTGCTTTTAAGATAATTTTCCAATGCTTCCCTTTAAATATTCTTGAGCGCTGCAGCCTTGCCCTGCCCGATTGACTGTAGTTCTGGCACTGACCTGTTTAGACAAAAACATATTTTCTTTGCTGCATTTTCTAGTTGATATGTGACCTTTATGGTGGAATATACTCAATAATAATACTAGGTAACATATAACCTAGGTAACAAAAAGGGAATCTTTGGTAATTAAATAAAACAAACAAACAAACAAATAAATAAGCTGCATTTTTGGTTACGAAAATTTCATGTTTTCCTTTCATTGTGAGGGTATTTTGTACGCACAGATAATGGGGTAATATATGAGATAATCTTTTCTTCATCTCTCTCTCTCTTTTTCTCTCTGTCTCTCTCTCTCTGTGACATAAAACACTACAGGCCCTCAGATTTTCCTACAACAAATAATTAGGAATACCTAAAACATATGTAACTAACTGATTTTTAAGTACAATGCAACAATATACTGTGTGCAATTTATTGAATGTGAAAGCTTGTATATGAGTTTCATCAAAATAACCAGCCCTTGCCTTTATAACAGCAGCACAAATTTGCAGTACAAATTTGCAAATGACTTGTCTAAACCCACTCAGCACCTTTTACAGCACACAAATTGTTCTGTTTCATTTGCTGGATACTCACCCTGTCGGTCCAGCTTGTCTAATGCAGCTCAGTGGGAGAAACATCTGGAGGCTGGAGAGGCCACGAAATAATTCTCAAAACTATTTGCTTTTCATTGGACTGGATTAAACTTTGCTTGGGATCATTATCTTGTTCAAAGAAAATTTTAACCAATGATAAGTAAACCATGACCCAAAGTGAATAGGAATACACCAAACATAGACCTGATTTATCTCCTTTTTATGGCTAAATACAGTGGTACTACAGACAAAAATACTGAAAACCAGTGATGCATTTTTAAAACATTGTAATGTTTTCTTGTAATAAAAATGGGAAAAAGCAGTGCTTTTTTACATTTAAGGATTGGCACTTCAGTCTTCTTGTGTGTGTACACACACACACACACACACACACACACACACACACACACACACATATATATATATATATACAGCTCGAGAAAAAAACAACTGCAGTTTATTTTTAAATCAGCATCTGACAACCATATGACAACCATTCTATGCCAGTTTCTGTTTAATTTCTACACAAGCACCTCATTCTGCTTTATGAGGTGCTGATTAGTGATCACCTGAATCAAATTTATTTAATGAGGGATAGTATAAAAAACCACTGCTGTAATCAACACTCTCCTCTTACAATGTGACCAGTGGGAGGTTGAAACACAACTCGAAGTATGTCAAAAGGAATTATTGCCATTTTGTTAAGTGTGAACAAGAGATTCCTTCCTATATATAAAGTGTGTGTGTGTGTGTGTGTGTGTGTGTGTGTGTTTCTTTCTTCCTCTGCCTCTCTCTCTTTCCCATTCCATC
>JBBIGA010000126.1:18006043-18022334 GCA_037576975.1 Alestes dentex
AATGGTAAGGTTACCCAGAAGTGGGAAATAATTCTGTAGCGCCATGCAGTACCTCTGGTATGTGCCTAGTTGGTCGGATTCGTCCTACAGTAAGACAGTGACCAAAAACATAAGTCCAAGCTCTGCCAGAACTACCACAGAAAAAAAAACAAGATGGTAAGCTGGAAAACATGAAGTGGCCAGAAGTCTCCAGACTTAAACTGAAAAATTAGGGTGTTCTAAAACTTTTGACTGGTAATGTATATTATAAACTTAATATATATTATACTTATTCTCTAGGGAAAAAAATTAAAACCAGTTATCTTATTCTTGTGTGAGGCAATTTGACAAAGACAAATGACAATGCAAGTTTACATTATTTACAGTTAAATGTATACCGGCAATGTGTAAAAACCGTAAAAATTATATATCAAGCATTATCTATAGCAGGGGCTTTCACTCCCAATACTAAGGACCCCAAGATATGCACATTTTTGTGCTGTCACTCTCTCTCTCACCTGATTCAGTTCAGTGGGGTGTTAACAAGTTCCTCATGTGCTGCATCAGATGTGGTAGAGTATGTAAAATACAAGGACTATGACTTGGAATCCCTGACCAATAGCACAATATAGAATAGATATCCAGTGCAGTACTGACAATCTTTATCCTGTTACTAACTATCAAGCAGGCCAGCAGCGGACCACTGACAGATCCACACCAAAAAAAAACTAAAATAGCTTTATTAAAAATACTATTATGACATATTTGTGCTTGAAACACTTGAAATGTTCCATAACAGTAAACAGTTATCATCCAGTCACAGCCACTGAATAGCCAGACATGAAGCCAGAAAGTCTGAAAAGACTGGAAGCATTTTAGTGTGGGTTGAGAGGGTGTGGGTGATGCACAAGGACTCACATAAGTTCTTTTTTGTGTTAAAAAATACTATTGTCTAGACATAGCCCTTTCCTTACTATTTTCTTTTATCCAAAACAGGACCAGTGGAAAAATAGCCATACTGGTTACCAGGACAGCCAAATCAAACATCACACCATTTTAACAAATAAGAAATTTCAATTAAAGACAGTTTAACAGAATGGACAAGAAATCTATACACTGCACAATACACTGCAAAAAATATATGCTTCAAATGAAATGATCTTAAATCTAGTGAAAATAAGTCATTATTCATTTTCAGTCATTTCAGTGTTTCACTCCATTAGCAGATAACGTTCCTTGTTTTAAAAAGCAGTTCTCAGAAAAATGAAATATTCACCATTATTTTTTTCAATAAGCCTACTTTTTGGCATATGTAAGAAGACAACTTTCTTACTTAAAACATGTAAAAAGAAATTAGTTAATTTGTTAATTTCATTGAATATATTCACAACAGTCTCAAAGTGGGAAATATTACCTGTTTCAACTGAATTCATCACTAAATTTATTTGGCAGTGAATCAAAATCTTCATTGTGCTGAAAAATATGATGGTAGTAAAACCTGCACACATACTAGGTAGTGTAAATGCATACTATTAATACAGAGATGCTGTGTCCAGAGGTTTGAATGGAGACTGTTTTTTGGTTGAAGGCACCGCTGCATGGCAGTGAATGTCGTGGCCAACATGGTGACAGCTGGCATCGCTCAACAGGTACAGGAAACAGGTAAGAGATCATTGCGGTTATGCTCTGCTGCTTACAGCGGATGATGATGCTCCTCCAGCACACGCAGGCAACAGTTCCATACACGCACCAGAGCAGCACAATACCCCATCCCCCAACAAATCAGAACACACATACACACTGGTTTATTTTTACGCCTTGTTATGATGATTCGCTGTGGCGACCCCTGAAGGGTAAAGCCGAAAGAGAAAGAAGAAGTTATGACATGCGGCCATACATAGGCCTATGTCCCACAGGTATTATATCATACGTTTCACACATCAGTTCATGGCGAATACCCTGACAGAAATAATGTAAAGTAATGCTGTTACGGACTGGTGACGCATCCAGGCTGTCTTTTTGCCTGTGAGCGCTGGGACTGGCTCCAGCATCCTCTACAAACCTGGTTAAGGATAAGTGGCTCAGAATAGATGGACAGATATAATAATCGGTAATTGGTACTGAGATTAATTACATCATATAGGTTCTTTAAAGTTTTTCTGTAAAAGTTCTTCACATTCTCAATAACAAACATGCTTCTTTGTTGAAAAGTTCTCCCAATATTTTTCTGATTTGGCCTTTATCCAAAGAACCCCTATTTTTAAGAGCACAAAGCCATTAAGCTAAACCCCAGTACCTGAGAAATGCTTTTGTTCTAGTCAGGTCATTTCAAACAAACACTTTCTCTCTCTCTCTCTTTCTCTCTCTCTCTCTCTCTCACACACACACACACACACACACACACACACACACACACACACACACACACTTCCAAATGAGCCCTAGTTGAGAAGCGATAAACAACCCTGCTGGCACACTTTCTCTTCCTTTCAGTTCTCCCTTGTTCCCTTGCCAGTGCCTGCCTCACGCCCCCTTTTCCACTCTTTCTCCCTTTCACTCTCGCCCAGGCACTAATTTGACCCCTTTTAATTCTGTTTGCCCTTGTCTTGGATATGGTGCCTTCATACCTTTGGTCGGTAGCGACAACAGAGCAACTCCAGAGAGTCCTACAAACACGTTCAGGCAGAAAAAGGACCAGTGCACTTTCAAATGCCAAGATTTGGAGGAGAAAAATATGAAATGCGCCACGACGTGTACATTTATGCATATCCATTATCACCTCTTCTGCCAAAAAATGGATGATCACACATGACTGATAGACAGTTGGCCTGCTCGGAAGATGGTTAAATACAAAAATAACAGCTCAGGTGTTTCTTGGCTTGGAGTGGGAGGTTCTTCACACTTACACCTGCCATTTACAAAAATGGTTCTTCAAAAGGCAGTGGTACCCAACCATTTTTGTGCCATGGACCAGTTTCATGTCAAACAGTATTTTCACGGACTGGTATAGATACAATAAAAAACATAGAGTGTTAGTTTTTGACCCATTTTTGCTAGCTAAATTTTTTGGTATACCGTATTATGTGACCGAGACGAGCATTTTCTTTTTCAAAATAAAGGATGTTTCAGACTCTGATAATCAAAAAGCTATTTTTTATTTTGTCTTTTTGTGCGGCCTGGGACCAAATGACTCACAGACCGATACCGGTCCGTGGCACTGTGGTTGGGGACCTCTGCTTTAAGAAACCAAAAGTTTTTCTCTATGTCATTGGTTTAAAGAGCTCATTTTGACATTAAAACATCTGCCCGATATGTATATCCCTTTCATGCCACCAAAACTTTCTATTATTGCTAGCATGAACTTTTTGTGTTACAGGACCTCTTCTGTGGGATTGGACCAGACAGGCTAGCCTTTGCTCCGCACACGAATCAATGAGCCTTGGGCATTAATGACACTGGTTCACCAGTTGTTCACTGGACCACTTATGGTAAGTAATGACCACTGCATACCAGGAACACCCCACAAGAGCTGTTGTTTTGTAGATGCTCTGATCTGGTTGTCTAATTATCACAATTTGGCCCTTGTCACTTAGGCTTTCCCATTTTTCCTGCTTCAACTTTAAGATCTCTTGAAAGGTGCCACTGTAACAACAATAATGTTATTAATTTCACCTGTCAGTAATTTTTAATGTTGTGGCTGTTTGGTGCATAAGTGGCTTGAAATACCTTATATGACATTTAGAAAAATCTGCCAGAACACTGTGCAACTGTGACCTTTTTTCTACAAATTTAATGGTAGCTAATTCACAGTGATGTCAGTCAATAATAAGAATGAAGTAAGACACTAAATATATGGCAAAGCTTTGTTAAATGTCAACATAACCTTGTTACAGGCCTACTTATGGTGAATCGATGCATAAATAAATGGCTGTTAATAAAATATAAATAAAACATAAGTGGCTGTTAAATAAATAAAACATGAAATCTGTGTTTCAGCAAGTTGTCAGCCTATATCCAGAGATGGCTCATGGTCTTGTGAAGCCCCTGGGCACAAACGTATTTGGAGGCCCCCCAAATCTGAACAATGACTGACTGACAAATAAATAAATAAACTGAGATTCAACAATAGTTCATGCTTGTTTCTGTTTTGAAAATAACCAGTTTGTGCTATGTGAGTCAACTTTGTATATAAAAAGAAACTTGAATCAGGATATCTACTCTTGTTCTTTCAAGCCATGAAAGAACAAGAGATAAAAACTAAAACCACTAGAAGACACAAAAACATCCCACTTGAAAGGCAACAACATCCCATTTATGAGTATAGCAATAACAAAAAATGTGACGGCCTTAAAGACATATAACCTTCCTTTTGTTTATTAATTCTTTATAGTTGTTTATACATATTACATGACTATTCATTCATGTAATGTTTACATCTGAAGTGGAAGTATTTGACCCCCTTCCCCAAAAGGTCTTGGCAGTCAGTGCTCTCTGAGCCAGTGGCCTGGCAGGTAATTTATCTCTGCCTGTTTCTTACCAAAAACAAATAAGGCCTTAAAAATCTAGCATAACGGACCCTGATGATGATGATTTCTGCATCAATGTATTCACCTGGTTCAGCTCTAGTCAAAAACATGCCCAGGAAGAAAGGACATCTGGTATACAAAGTCCTACAACAAGTATTAAAAGTACAATAACTTGTCTGCTCTAGAATTGTAAACTTAATTCTCTCTGGATTCAACTCTCTAAACACAATATTATTTGCTTACATGAACGGTTCACTATTTGAGTTTAGTGTCACTGCATTTTCCATTAAGCCCAGAAAATACACAGAGCTCTTGACAGAAATGAAACAACAGTGCACTGGATATACAGTTGTTTTTCAGTTCTGACATCTGTATCACGAAAAGTGGAGCTACTTTACTTTAGATTAGTCTGAAAGAGAAATATTGAATATTTAGCAGTGAGCTGCAACAGCTGTGTGCCTGGGGGCAAAGTGGCAGCGATGTATGACAGTCTGAGTTCAATTTTGGAGGTTTCCTTTCAAATGTGCATGGCTGGAGGCTTGATGCAGCCTGGATGAAAAAAGGTGACCTTGCTTCTTGAGCAGAGAAAAGGATATTGAGGCTTTTAAATCAAGAGAGGAGAGGAACCCGGCCAAGGACTTATCAGAGTAAACCCAAACAACTGTTCTGCAGGAGAAGGTCAGGCACTGTAAGAGTATGGAGAGACAGCACGCAAAGAAATGGATAAGGGCAGAATTTTAGGATACGTATGATCAGAGCATGTCTAGAAAGTGTGTGTGTTAAACTTTAAGAGATGATTATGGTATTGTGAGCTTCTCACTTACTCCCCTATCCCCTCCCTCTCTTTCCAACCCAGGCGCCATGTTGAGATGACCTTCAGCACAGTAAGGAATACCGCTCCCTCCATCTTACTATCTAAAAGGCCTGTTTCCTCTTTTCCTGTGCTAGAAGTCTGGAAGCTCATTCCTGGTGCTGGGGTTTGTGGTCAGCGACTGCTCAAGAGGTATGCGGGGTGTCGTTTAGAGTTGCAGGCCATATTTAGGGGTTATTAAGGAAGTATTTTTAGGCCTTCTGTTATGGGACACTTGGGTGTGCTGTGACATTTTCGGACAAGCTGGAGGTCAGCGAACATCCTGGGTTTTGCGTGATTATGATTAATCAACCCCTAGAGATCTCCGCGGCTGTCACTACTCAAGAGAGCATTTTGGAATGCTGTCTAGCTACACTGGCCAAAAAGAAAAGTGGATCTTTGGAGCAAAATAAAGCAGTTACTAAAGAACCTTTCAATGGAAGTTTCTTTAAAGAACCCTCTGTTTAAATGAGATGTCCATTTAATGTATCTTAGAACATACCATTTTTCTTAGAAGAGCCTAGGCAAGCAAAGAAGACTGTATTTGTTTAACTGTCTACCTATTATCAATAATATTTTCAATCATTTTCATTATTTTGTAAGATTTCTACATTTTTAAGCTACTGTTGACTGTTAAGAAAATGCATGGCGTAAGGCCTCGTCCACATGTACGTCTGAATCAGGCGTTTTTCAGGCGTTCGTGGCGCCAGGTGACCGCGGACTGAGCGGCGACCGTTTTTCTGCTCATTGGAGCGAAATCGAAGCGTTCACGCGGGCGTTCAGCACCGGTGCTTGGTCAGCTGCGCGTTCATGTGGTGTCAAAAAAAACGCTGCATGCAACGTTCTCTTGGTGTCGATTTCTGCCGAAATCCCAACGAACACGAAGAAAACGCCTGTACTGCGTTTACATGGCGTTCGGTTGACATTCTGGAGGACTGAATGTGTCCCATGATTCAATTGTTCTGGGAACCGCGACAAATCAAGTTTTGAAAGAAAATGTCAAACTACAAATACCAACACGTAAACAATATGGAGAGAATAATTACTGCCCCCTCAGGTGAATACATGAAACTACAAATTGGGCTGCAGGCTGGCGTTAAACAGTGTCAGACGAACGCCAGCGTAACGGCAATCAAGCGCAGATACAAAACGCTACAAAAACGCCTATGGCGTTCAGAGCGTGTTCATTTATCCAAGATTCAAACGTCCGTGTGGATGAGGCCCAATGAAGAGCAGGACATGAGAGACAGAAGAAAAGACAAGATTATTTAGATCTTATGGTACAGTATTGCACTGAAAAACATAGGCTCGGCACTACTCTGGCTTTCCTAGCTGTTCTTTATCAGTGTTCCCTGGCCAGATTTCTAGTTGTATGTTTTATAAGTACGTGCTATTTGGGACAGTTTAGTCATACTGAGGTGCTGAGAGTTGAGGTATGTTGTGGTTACGCCACAAGGCTCTGTCAGTGTGTGTGTCCAAGTGTGTGCAGATGTGAATGAGATGCATTTGGAAGAAAAGGAAGTGAGAAAGATTTGGAAGAAGGCAGGAAAAAGAGAAAGAGAGAGAGAAAAAGACAGAGAGAGCTCTAATAGATGGAGCAAAGTAAATGTCATGTAGAATGTCACAGCGGACTGTTAGTGTGTAGAGGTTCACTCAGCTGAACTGAGAGGGTATGTGTGATCTCTGGATGTGTGTGGATGTGTGTGTGTGTGTGTGTGTGTGTGTGTGTGTGTGTATGTAAAAGAGAGAGAGAGAGGCTTAAAAAGGGGATTGAGAGAGAGAGACTATAGGTCATAACACTGATAAGCTCTACTAAACAGATATGTAGATTTATAGTCAATTTGAAATCAGAATTAGATCTTTTGTAGCTTGTTACTTCTGGTTATTATCTGGTTAATATTTAGCAGTACAATATCTTTTATAATTAAGTATTTACAATATTTACATTTTATAATGAACCATTTTTTTCGTTTTTTCATACAGCAGTTCTAAATGCATCCAGTAAGTAGCAATGTGTTAATAATGAGCTGAAGCCCAGCTGCCCATGTGCCATGTTTTGTTATAGAAGCCTTATTTGAATGCAACATTTATGAGTCTTTTTTTTAGATCAAACTTGTCATTCACACCATCCCTCTTATTAAAAATTTTCTGTTTGTGTGATCATTTGAAGTACCTCCCTACTTGTGATTTCTCAGGTGTCTGTGCTCTTTCAGCTTTTACGGCTGTGTGACAATTGGTGCAGTTTTCTCTGTTCCGAGGGGAGGTGATATGAATGCAGGAACTGTTTTTCTGTTTTTGTACTTTGACACAGGTGTGTGTTCACTGGAGTTGAAAAGGTGATAATGTTCTGCCCCATGGAAGACCCCTCAAAAATACACACACACACACACATACAAAAGATCCTATGTACACAGTAGAAAGTCTGTCCACTCAGCTATGCAGGGAAAATATATTGACTGTGCAAGTATACAGACTGATAATATTAACAATACGGACTGTGGGAAATTTGAAATGGGCTGCATGTTAAGAGAATATTACCTAATCAGGTTCTGGGCCAGATTAATAAAATCACGTAAAATTTACAGCAAGGGGAATTCCAACGAATTTTTCAATGTAAAGAAAATTAATCTGAGTGGTTTGATGTGAATTGCTTTGACTAGGAAACAGAGGTGGCGATGAGAACCCGACATTCAGTGTGGCTCTTAATGGCTCTCAAAGCTCCCTCAGAGAAAGTTATTACATGAAATTGATATGAATACACTGTCTCATACAAGAGTTATGTATCTTTATATTATAAAACTCAGAAGACATGTCTAAATGTAAAGGTCATTTTCAATATTAATCTTCACCTTGTTCGTATTAGAATCACTGTATATATATTCTAGGAAAATATTGCAGCAATAATTAAAAAATATAACAAACTATATCAATATGATTGTAAGACCGTCTACACTCAAAGAAAAAAAAAACGTCCAATTATCCCATTAGCACTTCTGCTTTTAATTACTTTCATTCTTTTTTTCAATCTGAATTTTATTGCACACTAAAATTCCTCTCAAGGAAGCAACCTTCCTCCTCTTCCACTCCCACAGTTGTAGTAATCCAAACAGATCAAAATGTGCTTATTACATTTTTTGGTTAAGTTTAAGTGCATTATTTGTCGATGACTTCCGTGACTAAATGTGTTTGAAAACATTATAGAAAAGATCATTCAATTCATGTTTGCTTCTGGCTGGGAGATGGCACATGCATATGAGGAAAAGCGTGGTAGAATCACATATCACACATATAGTAAAACATCCTTGTTTATGCATGAACAAATGTGTTTACTGTGATGCTTTTTGCTCTTGACATCATGGTAATTTCGGTGACTTTTATTCGGTGGTTTTATTATGGGGGCAAATTGTTTTGTCTTTGTAGGAAAACAAAAAAAAACTGCAAGCCTACAATACTTGCAAAAAATGAAAGAGTAAAAGCATTTAAATGTAGTTACTGAGGATAAGACTAAATTTAGGTTTAGAAATTCCACAAAAATGTGTATCATTACATATACAGAGAGGACATGTTATTACATATAGGCATTTAACACATTTGAAATATTATCACACAGCTAAGCACATATATGTGACTGGTTTGCTAAGCTCAGCAACTTGCTCATGCATTGTTACTACGGCAACCAATGTGAATTATGCAGCAAATGTGACCACAGTTTGCGCAAATCAGATGTAGTTACCGGAAACGCAAAATGTGAAAACGTATGTCTAAAAGTCATATTTAAGAAACAGCATTGAACAAAGCATTAGATCCCATGTGTAACATCACGTGTCTGCATTATATCTGAATATATATCTGGATTTTGACATTGTATAAAAATGTGTGTGTGTGTGTTTGGCCATACAAGCACGTTTTTATTACTACTGGCCTGTCTCCAATATTCAGAGAGAAAATAAGGGCTTGGACAAAAAAAAGAAAAGGCAAAGAGAAAGTGCAGCACCAGCCACCATGGAGACACTGAGAGGTGCCAAAACACTCCTTGTTGTCTTTTTTCCCTCCACCCCATTCCATCTTTTCTATGTTTCCCACGGCGATGGAGAGGCATACATCACTCGAGCTTTAAAAGAGCAGCTGAGTGGAGCCAGTGCTGCAACAGAAACAAACACCTTCACTTCAGCTTTCATCTCTCTATCACTACTTTGCTTCTTCTGATCTGTCCTATTATCTATTCAGGCCCATGCGTCGCAATATTTGATATAAAGACCTCACTTGATCACCAAGAACCAGAGATTTGGTTCATTTCTATATAGAGGATATTGGGGGATATAATCACAATATTGAAAAACATGATGATCGTTCCCATGCTGTTATAGGACCTATTCTACTACTACTCACTGCTGTAATAGGGTACAGGATGCATACATTAAAAAAAATCCCCATTCTTCTTAAATGGCACAGACCACTTATAGGTAGACAGATGGCCGAACTCAGCAAAAGAACTAATCAAATCTCCAAGACAGTTTGGGGGCAGGACATTTCCCTCTGAGTGTGTTCATAAATAGGAAATTGGTAGGAATTTGGTCAAAAATGCAATACACAAAACAATGCACTTGGACATGCTTCAACCACACAAAATGAAAGTTGATGGCTTATTGCTATCCTGCTACACTGAGATGTTCCTCAGAAATATTAGCAAGCAAAGAGGGCTATCTGAGGTAAGCCGTGTGTGTAGTCCTATATATAAAAATTGTGTTTGTTTATTGTAGATTTATTTAAATTCATTTATTAATTAAATATCACAGCTGACAAATTGTAATTTTACACATGATTATCCCAAAGATGCCAATAGATACGACTTCAAGATGTGAATCTTCTAACATTTTTGTTAGGCAATGTGTTCTCATAGTTTAGCTGCACGGATATCCTGGTCTCTTTTCGGTTTCTTAGTGATCCAAGTTTGGCGTTCTTGTGAGAAAAGTTACTACACTAAGTGAACATTAATCTTGTTAATACGTGGATGACTCAGCAAGTTTCATGACTGTCTGTATTATATAGGGATCAGTTAAACTGATTGTGTTTGCTGGATATGCCATTTTTCACCATAAATAAAACTAATGCTGAAAATTGACAAGAACAGTAGTCTGCTATAAATTCAACATTACAAATGAACATGCAAATTATTTGGTGTAGCACTTGATAACACAGGTAAATATAGTTCCAAGTTCTAGAGTTAAAAAATATTTATACATCAGCATCAGCAGATACGTAAATGAAAAATACTGGATCAGCCCACAACTCCCATTAAGTGGATTCCTGTTCTTTCCAGTTTTCTGTTCAGTGTATTATTAGCCTGTCTTTTTATTAAGGATCTGTCTCAGACTTTCAGACTTGATTAATAAGATAACTGCCATTTGTGTGGCTACAAACCTTGTCTCCTGTTGGTGTTGTCAGTATGAAGCTGTTTGGTTAATACTGTTACATTCAGTTTTACTTAATGGATTGTGATAAAGCTACGACACTTAACTCCCTACTGTGCCACAGAAGAAGAAATGCTTGAGGAAAGACAGGTTTCATGTAATATAAAACAGAAATGTCACTTATTATTAACTGGGCGTAGGAAGCCATGCCTCCTCTGTAATTTCTTTTGCCTTCTTGCCTAATTATTCCTTCATGCCTGGACCGTACTGTACAATTCTTGTGATAACACCGAGAAATCACACACTGTAAAATGGAATGTTCCACTTTTCTCTAACGCACACACACGACATGCAGTTATGACCTTGAAGCCAGGACACATCAACAGATGGAGATAAGTTCATGTATGCCAATGGGTTTGTGCCAGCATGGCCAACTTTCTAGCACAGGAGCGAGGAAAGACTAATCAGTAAATGGCTTTTTTAGACATGAGTCCTCCAAAGCTAACCCAGATCTCTTCTTCAGCAGCTGTAGGCCAGGAGGATGAAAGAGGGAATCTTCTCGGTTTTCACTCTCCTGTCATTTGGCCAAGAGGAACTCCCCCGTACATTTCGGCACACGAGACCTACCCGCCTCTGCGCACGTACGCACGGCAACTGGTGGCACAGAGGGGAGAGAAAAAGAGTGAATGAGAGGAGAGAGAAGCCCACGGACGAGTAAAAATAGCCTGCACTGAACGGCTGGGACTCGGAGGATGCATGGGAACAGAGGGGTTATTGTGCTGCCTGGCCCCGCAGCGACCATGTCTGGAGCTGGTCCACAGAACCAGAGGAGTTTGCAAAGTCACCTCCATCACACAGTCACTGCACAGACCAACCCTGATTTCTTATGCTACACCGTTTAGCTGTTTTACCTGTCTACTATAATTTAAGGCTGTTGAGGTTTTCTCCAGATCCAGGACTGTTTCAATCTACAGTTTGTTCCAATTGGTGAAGTGTAAAAGCTGTTTTCGAGTCTGGGTGCGGTCCATAAATCCCACCTCTTGTCCATCCAGAAAAGGTGGGCTGGGGTTGGCTGGGTTTTTTTTCCTATTTAGTAAACTTTGAAAATCCAGATTGACTGGAATTTGTTTTAGGAAATGCAGAGTGCTAATAGCATTGCACAAAATGCACTTTTTGTGACAGCTTGCATGGCTGAAAACGTGCAAAAACGTGCACTGTGTTCTTGCATGAGACATCAAGCACCCAGCAATAATCCCTGCTCATGATCATTTAGGTGCTGGAACCTGATGAGCAGAATGACACAATTATGCCATCCATGGATGAAATTCTTGTGTGAAAACATACCTGTGATGACAACCTTCCCCTGGAATCAACCCATGAATTTGCAAGTTCCATTGCTTTACACATCTCATGCATAAGATCCATAATATGGCGGGTATAATAATAAGATGGGTATCGGGCCGAAATAATATAGTGGGTATAATAATATAATGGGAATCGACCCGAAAACACAAGATGGGGGTTCAGAGATTGGATATGCAAATGCTGACTGAGTCAATGCTGACTGAAGAGGGGCTTGTGGTGGCGTGCAAGCAAGAGCTTCTATGCCAAAGAAAAAAAAAAATCTGAAAGCATTTTCAGCCTGAAAAGGAGAAAGGTGCCAAAAAACACTGTCCGAGAGGCTCCAATTAACCTACAGACTGAGGAGTCATGGCACCTCTCTCCAGTAACCAGTTTCAGCACAGCAAGCAATGCAGTAACATCACAGGGAGGATTGCCTAATCTTATCGCTGTCACAACGATTTGCTAACATTAACTACCTAAAGATCGCCAGTGTCATCAGCTCCAGTCACATACTGACCTAACTCACAGCTTGACTCGGGCTCACGCTTTTCTGATTCGCAACTTGACTTGGATTTGATTCCAAAGACCCGTGAAAGTTCAGCCTGAGAAAATGAAAACACAAAATAAACAGATTAAATGAGAATCGCCAACCTTCATGCAGAAAAGGATATCTTATGTGTGCCACATTGTGTCACAAGTTGCTTGTAACTTTTGCTATACCCATAGGCTGCTATCCCAGTGGTGTCAGGTTAGATACAGCTAAGGCTCACTTGCTGTTTGGGCCAGCATCAATTTCAATAGGTCTGCTTTTCTCGCAGTGGCATCAGTTGCGGATAATAAGCCTTTCTTTGTTAAAATAAATGGCCTGATGGACAGAAACAAAGTGCAGTAACAAGTGTAGCGGAGGTTTAAGTGAGGAACAGACCACTTAAACCTCCATGCTGAACATTATAGGTTAACTTTTGCAACTACAGATAAAATTCTACGCTAAATACTTGAGCCTCGACTCCCTGCCATGGACCATGGACATGACTCCACTTCAGATACAGTATATGGACATACGTATTGGGACACCCAACCGTTACACCAACAGGAACTTATATGACATTGCATTCAAATACATAGACTTTAATATGAAGTTGGTACCCTTTACAACAAAGACTTTTGCTGATGACCACACACGTGCAGTCGGTCACACACACAGTGTAATGTTTCTGCAATACCACGAAGTGCTACTGCCGGGCAGAATGTGCAGTACTGTGTATTTTATACAAAATGTGCAATCTAGTCTGCTTACTTTTACATACATATTTGTATATTGGTATAATACAGCCATACACACTATATTACTAAATTTTAATACTGTACTTCTTTAGACTGTATATTGAGTATATTGAGAATTTCTATTTATTTATATTTTAGTTTATTTTTATTTTATTCTATTCTATTGTTTTTCTCAATTTTGCTGCGCTTAATTTTGTACTGTCCACTTTCTGCCGTACTAAGCAAATTTCCCACTTGTGGGACTAATAAAGGGACTATAACAGCTTCCACTCTTCTTGGAAGGCTTTCCACAAGATTCTGGAGTTTCTGTGAGAATTTGTTCATTCATTCTGTAGAGCATTTATGAGGTCAGGAACTGATGCTAGGCGAGAAGGCCTCGTTCGCAATCTTCATTCCACTTCATCCCAGAGGTGTTGAGGTCAGGGCTCTGTGCGGACAGTCAAGTTGTTCCACACCAAACTCATACAACCATAACTTTATGGACCTTGCTTTGTGCACTGGGGCACAGTCATGCTGGAATAGAAAAGGGCCTTCGCCAAACTGTGTCCACAAAATTGGAAGCATGGAGTTGTCCAGAATGTCTTGGTATGCTGAAGCATTAAGATAGCCCTTTACTGGAAGTAAGGGGCCTACACCCAACTTTGGAAAACAGGGGTCTCCCAACACTTTTGGCCATATAGTGTACAGGGTGAATATGGTACCTGTCACATGATGCTGACACGTACACCCGGGGTGTGATGTTTTACTCCAGCCTGTGTGTAGTAAATTGAGTAAATTACACAGACACAATTTGTAAAATGCCGTACAAACGATATTACTAACCCTCCGCTGGTACAACTAATTCAGCCCAAACAGAGCTTTTCTCTTTTCTCTGTGTCAACCCTGTTACACTGTCATCACACCTTCACCCACTGTTACAAAGTCCGTATACCAGGCATGTCTGTACTACATCACGGCCTGTTCCAAATGCAGTGCCAATACGTCACATTGTTTAAAACAACTCCACGTCCATGTTCCGGGCCAATCCTAACTCACTGTCTTAGTTCTGTCCAACAATAAAGATTAATCCTGCTCTGTTACATGATCGCAGTCTCTCTATCCATTCATTAGGCTGTCAACATATCACTTAACTCTAAGACACGCCGTCCCACTCTGATGCCTTCTGCTGTCATCTCCTTTATTGTTGTTAGACTTTCTTGCTCATCTTTATTCCACCTTGGCAAATCTTTTCACTTTTCACTCAACATCCCACCCTTTTTGTTTGTCATAATGGCAACCATTATTAGAGTCAATTTCATTCTGCACATCTGCACTCCAAACAAACATACACTCAGCGCCATTACATAACTGTCATGGTGTTTGGTCCTCTGTCATGGTTACGAGAGAATACCAGCATCTTGTATCTGGACTAACGCTGAAAGCTGGGCCAGGTAAACCAAAAAGAAACACAGTTACAGCCTGATGGAAACACCAGGATCTTGAAAGATACTCCAACTTGTGAGGCAAGGAACTTGGTGTTTTTTATGGGTTGAATGGCCAACATACAAAATTAATGTTTTATATTTATATATTGTCCCACCCCTTTGCAACTATAACAGATCCACTCTTCTTGGAGGGCTTTCCCTCCTTCTTGTAGGGAATTTGTGCCCATTCATTCTGTAAAGCATTTATGAGGTCAGGCACTGATGTTGGACAAGAAGGCCTGGCTCGCAATCTCCATTCCAGTTCATCCCGTTCTAGATCAAGCTAGCCCAAACAGGTGTCTCATTACTTTTGTCTATATTGTGTATAAGTAATAAAGATATAAGTGTTGTATTCCAAACTGTTTTTTGTCTCTAAACTCAACCCCCCTCCTTCAGTATAAGGTTAATTCATCTAAGGCAATCTGACAAGAGATCTTGCGTTCTGTATAATTCATGTGACAAAGAAAACTAGAGCCAGGGTTGGGAAACAAAGACACTGGCATGGATCATTTCAGGGAACACCTTCACATATGAACCGCAGTTGTGTAACACAGAGTGTCACAGCGTAAATGGCAAGACTAAGTGTGTCACGGTGTGGCACCCAAACAACTTCACAAATGTTGCGCAACAGCCAGTGCAGCCCAAAACGGACACCGTTCCAGCCCACACCGGTTATGCCAGAGCTAAATGTGCTATCTGAGAGGTGCAGCGTTGCCCAACTGGTTACAGCTCCCCAGACAACTGCAGCACCACGACAAAAACGGACTCGTGTGGCTTTAAATGCTGTATGACTCACTATATGGTGCAGCTACAGCCAGAGGCACAACAGTTCAGCACTCTCCCCTCACCCAGTCACTGAGAGAGAGAGAGAGAGAGAAGGAGGAAAAGAAAGAGTGAAAGAGAGAGAAAGAGAGAGGAGAAAGAGACGGAGGAAAAGAAGGAAAGAGAGAGGGGGTGAAAGACAGAGACAAAAAGAGAAGGAGAGGGAGAGAGAGACAGAAAGAAAACGAGAGAGAGAGGTAGGTAGAGAGAAAGAGAGAGAGAGAGCTAACGTCGAGCGTGTCTGAAAGCGTTTTTATTGCCGAGGCTTGAACGAACACGCCTGTTTGAAAAGAAGAAAACGAAAAGATGCTTTGAGGGACTGAGCGTTTAAATGTTTTTTTGCGCACACGCGCCCGGCACACCTCTGTTTGACATTGACATGCAGCTCTGCTCGCGGGATGTACACCAGTGATGAGTTACAACGAGTTTAACGAACCGACTCTTTAGAACCAACCCACTGATTCAAGTCAGTCAAGCCCAACTATCATCTACTTGCAAAAGCTACAATGACAGTCAGACTCAGAATACACAATGCACATAAAACACACACAAAAACAATAAACAACACATAACAAAAACTGTATGGGGCATCTATAATTCTGGAGGAATTTC
>JBBIGA010000126.1:18029470-18042721 GCA_037576975.1 Alestes dentex
GCAGATAGGACTAAATGGAGACAGATGATTCGCTGTGGCGACCCCTGAAGGGTAAAGCCGAAAGAGAAAGAAGAAATTAGAATGAATAAATTAGCAAAAAAGGTTCATCCCTGTAATAACACAGAGTACACTTCAATTTGATTGCTTTGCTCAATTGTATTGTATTTTTTTTTTTTTTACAAAATTATGCATTATAATTATAGTGTTATATCATTTTTGTGAATATTTTCATACCCACATTGTAGCATTGCCTTTGGACTTATTTGCACCACATGTTTTTACGATTCACATCTTACGTGTTTTCGGTTCTCTATAAAAACAAATTCAAGTCCTTCTTGGCCAATGATTCTGATGTTCATTGTTTGGTAGATAATTTGATTACTAACAAATAGATGAGTATTACTATTACGGCCTTAGTTTCATGCTCCTTTGATCTATAAATACAAAAAAAGAAATATCCTTAAGCAGTTCAACGCTGCTTAAGGATTCCAAAGAGCAAAGAAAACAGTATTTTCATGTAACAGTGGTGTCATCCAGTTTTTAATAGAGAATTAGGGACAGTTATAAACTAATAAAGTAAAATGAAACATAATTTATATTACACCTTCCAGTCTTTGCTTTGCTGCTCATGAAAGGTCTTAGGTTAATAGCACTTAGGTTAATAACAATGCCGGCACTGCAGCAGTGATGATCCTCAGTAATAATATTACATCAGTGAGGATCTTCAGCAGTATTACAACCATGAGGATCATCACCTGTTCTTCTGGAAGACTTTGCCCTTAATTAGGATGAATATTTGATTGCTGGTTCCTCACAGCTCTCAGGGTAGGTGCTCCCTGTACTATTCATTATTATAATGGCTGTTGAGAGATTTATGATCGGCTGGAGTGAGTCTGTATGTGGTGTAGTTGAAATTGACTCATGGCCTTTGTTATTGTCATCTCTCTCTACAGAAAGTGGAAACATTCAGTTCATCAGTGTTCATACATTCAAAGTTCATATAATTTTTGGTTTCAATTTGGTATGAACATAAATATCAAAAGAATGGTAATTCACTACCCATGTGATATTTTACTGGAAAATGCAAATTGTCACTCGACGTCTTTTTTTTCCCGCGAGAAATTTATCAAAGTAGGTCATCTCGCTTCTTCTCATCAAAGGAGAACTCTGTACACAGTGTCACATTCTGTACGTGAATGTTCAAAATTCTAATAGAGCACAATTCAGCTGAAGACAGAAGGCTGCAGAGTCTGCTTTCACTAATTATATTTTCTTCTTTGTTGAGGGAAGCAGGGATGCAGGGGGCACAACCTAACGCAGGCTAAGATGTAGAACAGACTTTTATGTAGTTAAACGGGTTTGAATAGGACACACTTCTTGTATTCCCATAGCAACGGCATCTGCTAATTTTCACATATTTCTCAAGATTTACCCAGAGGGTTTTTTTCTTTTTGGTTTGAACCCACCTTTTTTCATTATAATTGTTTTTTTCAATTACTGAGTCATGGAGCTCACACCTACACTACTAATCAAAAGTTTGGACAAGTTTGGAACACACCAAAGCCATAAAATAACAAATGTGGAATCATGCAGTGCCCAAAAATCAGATCTTTCCATGCTCCTTTACACTAGTCCCTCCTGTGCAGGGCTGACATGTCACATGATTTTATGAAAATGCCATCCATGTAGATGATAAAACAACAGTAGTCCTGAAGGCAGGTACAGAGTATAGCATTCTGTTATTTTTCATTGTTATATAGAGATGTAATAAATATACATTTACAAAAAAGTCTGTAGATCAGTGGCAACCCTCCTCAATAATGATCATTTCTGCTTGCAGTCCTATGGTTTCCAAGTAGCATTTAGCACTAAGCATTGGACATTAACATTCTTTTCTCTGTCCCATGTTTGATTTGAGGTTTGTAACAGACATGCTAACATATCTATGTAACTCACTGGTTAGTCTGCTGCTCGTTGTCTTCCCCTTACTCCCGAATGAGGGCAGGCGATGATGATGGACCGATGCCGAGGTCCACCACAAACGAACTTAAATACACAAACACAAAACCCCAAATCCCAATCAAAACACAAGCATTCATTCTCCTGAGCACACCGGCAGCTGAAACACATAATAAACAAACTCAAACCCGGTGTGCTCAGGAATCCCTCAATAAAAGAACCAGGCAGGAAAATTTTCTATGGGGCATATTATGAATCTTATTTTATTGTTGCAGAGTAAAACTGGTTGTAATAAGAGTTGTACTGTAGAACTTGCAAAATTTTAAACACCTTGATTTTATTAAATAAGAATGAACTATAATTAACAGACATGTATTTGTTCACAAATATCATTTGTTGTAGAGGCCATGTAAATAATATACACTATATGGACAAAAGTATTGGGATGCCTGACCATCACACCAACCGGGACTCTATTGATACTCCACTGAAGTACATAGACTTTAATATGGAGTTGGTCCCACAGATTCCACTCTTCTTGGAAGGCTTTCCACAATATTTGGAGTTTCTGTGGGAATTTGTGCTCATTCATTCTGTAGAGGCACTGATGTTGGATGGGAAGGTCTGGCTCACAATCTCCGTTCCAGTTCATCTCAAAGGTGTTGGATGGGGTTGAGGTCAGGGCTCTGTGTGGCCAGTCAAGTTCTTCCACACTGAACTCATCCAGCCATGTCTTTACAGAGCTTGCTTTGTGCACTGGGGTACAGTCATGCTGAATTAGAAAAAGTTCTTCCCCAAACTGTGTTGGAAGTAGGAAACTTGATGTTGTCCAAAATGTCTTGGTCTGCTGAAGCATTGATTGCCCTTCACTGGAAGTAAGGGGTGACTTGAATTCAATAATTAAGAGTTTATCCATAAACTGTATGTTTTAGTTTTGTTCTGATGATTCTGGCTTTCTGCTGAATTAATCATAAATAATTGATTGACAGACTCTTTTTCCAGTAGTGCAAACAAAATTAGGTAGTGATAAAGCAAGAGCTGGACAGATAAGTAAGTTAAGCCCTGTTGCTCTTATGAAAAAAATTATGAAAGAAGGTGCATTAATACACAATCTAAGTAACTCAGTACTCCACTGTTTTTGAATTCTACAATGGTTTTGTTTGTCAGTCAATGGCTGTACTTCCTTTAAAATGGTTTAATCTGTACCGTGCCCAGTGCTTTTTAGAGTGATTAACTCTAACAAGGCTTTTCACAGGCTCAATAGGGTTCAGGCCCAGAGCTATCACTGATAATCAAATCCCCATTCTTGCCTCCCGACGTTTGATTGCTGTTTTGATAGTACGAGCAGCTTTGACTCGAGGCTAGAGACAGTTAAAAGACTCTTTATTCGGGCAGTAGTGAGATGCTCATTAAAGAAAATGGAACCAACACCTAATAATCAAAGTGACTGGTTTGGTGTTGAGAATACAAGGATCGATTTAGAAAACCTTATTGAGAAGGGCAAGTTTAACAAAAATAGTTGCAGCAGATGAAACATGTCACACTCAAGGATACAGTAGCTTCAGATGTAATTTAATCATTTAAATGATGATTCACTATGTAATAGGGTCGAGGACAGGGTGAATTTTTTTGGCCGATGGCCAATTTTTGCCTGATTGTATTAGCATTTTCAGGCTATAGCTCACATTGTGTGTGTGTGTGTGTGTGTTTTAATAACATTAATGAAATAAAATGCTCATCGAAAGTATTAGGCAACAGATTATTTACAACACTGATGCATAATGATGCTAAATCATTCTGATACTGGTGTGGTTCCAGTGTTCAAATACAATGCATATGTATTTACTTTATCATTTTCATGATTAAATTACAACACAGATCAGCAAAAATCAAAATAATAAACTGGATGATTACTGACTGTGTGTTTTAAGAAATACTTGGCTGATTCTGGTTGTGCATCCATACAGCATAGATATCAGCTGATATATTGTTAATGATATTAAAGTGCCATAGATTTATTGTTATTTGCTAAAGTTATACAGATAAAGCAACAGTAAATTATTTGAAACTGATGCCATTGTCTATCAGAATTTCTATCTTCATGCTTGTCAGTGACAAATATTTCAGACTGGTAGGGCCATAGTGTAATGTACACCTGTCTGAGTATTTTGAAGAAGGTGTGAGTGTCAGTGTGGTTGGGTCTGTGTTGTTTTTGGTCTCTTTCTTTAATAACATGCCATCAGCAGACAGCCCCGGAGAAAATGGTTTATGTCTCAGAAGCAGCAGCACCCTGCGTCTGCAGGCAGGAGAAGCCTGATCCTCATTTAAAAGATCAGTGCTCTGGGGAAACACACATGTCGGCACACAGAGTGCGAATCATCCAGACTGACTCCACATACAAAGGCCTGCACTAATGCCAGAGCCACAGACAATCCCTTATGTAAACCTGGCATGGGTGGCTTTATGTATTCCATTTTACGCTGCATAAAACGGACATTAGCATTATGATTGTGTGTACATAGAATAGACGATTAATCCTGTAATAATCTCCTGCTGAGAGAGAATAGGACAGTGAGAAAAGATGTGCATTGCTGTCACTTGTATTGTGAATGTATGACATGAGCACTGTAATAGGTTTCTTTAGCAGCATTGGGTGAACTAAGAGTAATAGTTCAGGTACAGAACTCAATAGAGTAAAATGAATGCAATTTGTCAGAATGGTTACAGCCAATTGCATTTTTATGAGAGATACTGAAGCTCTCTGTCATTTGAAATTGCATCTAAATTGCAACGCAAGCATGAGTGTGTACGTCACTGTAAATGTAAGACACACGCATTCTGACAAATATGTATACACGCACACATTCTGACATATTGTCTGGAGTGATCTTGTTTAATCCTATTTATTTCCCTAGGCCAGAGGTCCTAAGCATGAATCCAGTTTGTGGTCCTGGGTTTCGTGATTGCCCATAGTCAATCACCATACTAACATCACTAATTATCCACTAAATGCGATATTGTATCTACTAGTGATTACAAAATTTAGACACAGACAGTGGACTTAAAGCCACAGCTGAAGACCTTTCGTTAAATCCTAATCTTCCTAAACTCGTTATTAAGCATCTATCTATGACCATTTGCACATATTTTTCTGAAGGTGCTTACTGAAAACAAACAAATTATGCTCACTTATCTGTAACTGTACATGTTGTATGCATGTACTTCTAAATTATTTCCAGTGTTAATAACAGAGGAGTCAAGCTGATTTCCTTCCAGGTCACAGCTCTGCAGAATGTAGCACATTAAACATACTCAATTCATTTTACTGGCTCATTAACAAGGCCTTCATAAGTTGAAATCAAAGCGTTAGAGAGGGAGTCTAATGTAATCAATCAGATGATATTAGATACACCTGGAATTGCTCTCACTTGGCATTTTATCAGAAACACCTACCATATAGGTGCATTTTGTAGTTACTTACTGTAGACCATCTGTGCATTAGTTACCCTCTTCTCTGTCGATCAGAGGAAACAGACCCCAATAGGACCACCTCTGACCAGATATTAGATGACAGATTATTTGACTAATGGCCACTGACAATACCAGCATGTCCCATTGTGCCAGATGAATATATCCGTGTACCAGATAAAACAACATTGTCCTGTCTATTAAAATGCCTCTTTTCATTAAGTCCGATTAAATATAGCGGGGCTAACTCACATTTTATAACACACTTTGTCACTCAGGTTATAAGTATGTCTAAGCTACACATATCAGCTTACTTCGGTCAAGCACAGATACTGTAACACTCCAAACAAGTCTCTGCATAATCACTCCAGTAACCTGTTTCCGAGTAAAGTACCTTATTCCAAAGCTACTAGCCCAGTAAACACTGCAAAAAGTGTATATGTGATAAATGCATATGTGACTGTTTCACTGTTGATTTAGCTAGCTAGTAAATAGTAATTATGCTGCCAGAGGCCTTCACCATTCTATTTTTTAATCTCAAGTGGTATTTTGTGCTCATGTCATGGCAATTAATCCTCCACTCAGCTCCTCCTGACATGCATGGTAGCGTAAAGTGCAGAGACATGATACACTTCATGGAGAGCTCTTGATTATTAAATTTGGGTGTTTAAATATTTATATGGCAATACTTATTGCCATATAAAGGGGTATAAAATGTGTATAAAATAAAAGTATACCAAGACATTTTGGACAACCCCAGTGTTCCAACTTTGAGGACACAGTTTGGGGAAGAACCTTTTCAATTCCAGCATGACTGTGCCCCAGTGCACAAAGCAAGGTCCATAAAGACATGGCTGGTTGGATGAGTTCGGCGTGTACGAACTTGACTGGGGGGATGTGGAGCTAATCCATCGGGACCTGCAGCTATAGAACAGAGCTGGTCAACAGACCCGTCTATCTACACTGGGGGGTCTAAAGCACCGAAGGCGTGGTGTGGGGGGAGGGTATGATGGTCTGTATGTATAAGTGTGTGTGTGTTATGTAAGACTGTTGCAGCCTGAGAGAGTGTCCTTCATCTGGATTCCAGACAGAGTATGAGTAGTTACAGGATGCTAAAAGTAATAGCTAATTCATCATTTACAGGAGGTGTAAGAGTGAGGTTTAGGGCAGGCTGAGCAGCAACTGATACATTCCTAAGCCTATATACATATACTCTACATATTCTGTAGCCCTGCCTCAAGTGCCACTCTGGGTGATTGCCTAGCTCACCTATATGGATGCATAGCCCTGATCACTGAAGAGCTAGATGAAGACTAATACAAATTCAGTATAAAAGACCTACAGCTGTATTCTCCAGAGGCAGTCAGCAATCTTTTCCACTGATGGATGGGATCATGGGTTGCTGATAAACTGCAATAACGGATCTGCTGCAATCAGCCTGAAGGTGCACCTATGGGAAATGTACCTAATAAAATGTCAGATGGCGTAAGTACAAATTAGGTCTATCTTACACACCAGCCACTCACTGTATTTTGACACATTAAGAGAAATTCCTTGTGCACCTTGTGCTTGACAAATGAAAAAGCTTTGTGATTGTATCACTGAGGGTTGACCAAGTGTGTCCATTCTTCTCCTGCGCTTGCACTGTTTGACCCTAAGAGCTGCTAATGAGCTGTAATCGCTTCTCTCACATTATCAGGAGAGAAGAATTTCCCTGTCTCTTGGCTGCAGGTGCTGCTGTCTACTTTTGGCTCGTGTTCCGTCTCTCTCTGCTCTTAAGCAGCGTGTGGGTGTTTGCTCAAGCGGAGGCTTTGAGGGACTGTGAGGCACACCTGTTTAATCTCATCCCTTCGTAGCCTATACTATACATGTGATTTAGCTTAACGTGCTTTCAGATAAATCTCAGCAAAGGGGAGCGGATCCATCGTCTGCGCTCATCTCTCTCCGCCTTCTGTCTCTTTGCTTTAGTCTTTAGTCTCTACTTTTGTTCTTTAATCCCTTCATTTGCTCGCTCAGATCCCCCCCCCCCCACACACACTATCTCTCTCTTGGTCTGTTTTATGGAGGCATATTTACACAATTAATATTCATCTAACTGAAGATAAGACCCAGAAGGAGAGAGAGAGATAGAGAGTGAGATAGAAAGAGGGGGAGAGAGAGAGAGAGAGAGGAAGAGGAGGAGAATAACTCCTACAGGCTTGTGTGTGTCAGTATAGCTCCTGAATGGATCTGTTCCACAGTAGCCTGGTGTAATTAAAAAGCCACGGGAACAAGAGCAATCCTTGAACCTTCTGTATCGTGGCCCTCTTGTTGCCATGGCAGTCCAAGCAAGCAGGAATGAGCATACAGCGCATTGCAGAGGGAGGGAGAGAGAAAAAAACCTCAGACAGTTATTGCTTTTAGTCCATTTCAATCAAAGCGAGGGTGCTCTGGCTGCCAATAATGGCATGTGACATCTCTCTTGGCATTTCAAGTTTGTTAAATTGTTCTTTCAAGTTCACACATTCTCTCAAATGCCAGAGACTTTCTGAAACCACTGTTCTGTGTTTGGGCATTAAGCATTGCCTTTCCCCCATTTTGTGCAAAAAGCCAGGGCAGAGATGTCGTGCTTGAACATATTTGAGCTCCACTTTTGGAAAAAAGGATCTAAACCATCACTGGAGTGCTACCTCTTGGGCCACTGGGGTACTGTCAGTGATAAGTCCCTGGTATCATTACTCTGGGAAACATTTTACATTTTAAAATGTAAGGTTATGAAAAGAGCACTATCTTCAGCACAATTGGACCTTAAAGACCAAGTTGTACCTTTGAGGGTGATTAAACTGAGGGTAATTTACATTGCTTTCACTTTGATGAACAAAAATGGACTTAGTCACTACATTTCTTTCTGACTCATACGGTGTAGCAAGTATGTTTGAAGCAAGCCCCACCATGAAGATACAGTGGCTGATATATGCTGAGATCCTGCTGAAAACAGCCGAATGAAGAAATTCAGTTCAGTTCAGTATAATTTTGTTAGCATAGCCCTTTTTTTGCATTAGATGTTTCAAAGCAATTGTGTAGAAATTCAAGTCCAGAACCCTGATGAGAACAATAATCTGAGAATATTCTGAGAGACTCAGGGTGAAGGAAAAACATCTATGTGCATGAATCCATTGTTGTCTGCTCAACACTGCAAGAAGATCAAGTTGAAGTGAGAAAGAAGTAGCTCCTCCTTTGCAGTTTTCTATAGCTAGAGAAAACAATTCTTAAGTGGTTTAAAAATACACTAGAGCCAGGTTTCTCAACCACTGGGCCGTGGACCACTGATGGGTCGCGAAGGCTTTTGATTGGGCCACAAAACTAAAATCGAGACAGTCCTTTGGTGCGCAGTTGTTTATTTAATATCATCTAATGTGGCCAAGTGGGCCTTGGCAACATGCTGTGATAGATAGGTGGGCCTTAATGTTGAAAAGGTTGAGAACCATTATGTTAGAGGATATTAAATATCTCACACCACTGACATCACATTGTCATTAGGAGTTAAAATAGAAAATACCCAGTGTACTCTTTCACACCAGTTTCAGATGCAAATCTAATGCATACTCTCAGTGTGTTATGTACCTAACTGTCACATGAGCATACATGTGCAGTGTATGGGCAGTGTGCATGAAACACTTGGATTTTAGGGAGGGCTATGTAAAACGTGGGAGAATAACCAAATAGAAGGTGGAGCTTTTACACTTATTACATATTCTGCTCCATTTACTGAAGTCTGAGCAACTCTTAGCACCTGGTTTGGTGCATATTTTGCTCCGGCTTTTAAAACCAGGTATAAATTTGTGTTACGGTTCTCAAAAGATCTGTCGGTGAGAGACTTCCCTTAGCAACATGAGCAGACACCATGGCTACAAGAAGAAATAACTTTAAAAACATTCTGATAGAATGTTTACCATCTGAATAACACTAATTAAACTCTCAGATGTGAATGTGTGCACAATATCCAGTGATGTAGCCACAGTTTGCATCTGCAGTCCATGTTCTTTTCACAAACTCTTTTTTCTTAGTTGGCATAGAATAAGACCCCCAAAGAACGTCTTGATGGGAAAGAACTTATAGCTATTAATGCCGCTTAATCTTTTATGGCTTTTAAACCCAGCACTTGTCAAGCATGCAGTCATCACTTTTAACACTGTGTGCTCTTGAACTTCTGGCCCATAGTGACTGTAACTAAAAAAAAGAAACAGTTAATGGCAGTATGCAGCAATGCAAATCCAAGAAGTAATTTTTGTTATTTTTTATGAGCATCAACATTATGTAACCATTCCTTAACATTATTTAACTCCTATGATGCAAAATGTCTACATGCAGATTATCACCTTTGTCATCTGAAAAATAGAGTTGCTGTTTATTATTTTATAGTTATTCATATTCTTCTTCAATTATGTGTTTGATGGCTGCTGTGTGTGATAATATTCACAACTCATGGCTTAGAGCAGTGTTTCCCAGCCCTGATCCTGGATAGCCCCATACTCTGCATGTGTTAATGTTATGTTTTTCCTGCTCCCAACCCACTCGATCCAACTAAACCACTAATTCAAGTGTTAAAGTGAATGTACTGGAGCTGGAAAATATTAAAATGTGCAGGCCAGGGGGCCCTCCAGGACTAGGGCTGCAAAACACTGGCCTAGAACGTAACCTACTATGAGTAGCGGCAGAAGTACCACAAAGGTAGCACATATGTTTGTTTACTACTATTTTCAAACTGAAGTTTGTATTCTCACCTCAAATGTGGCTGACCTCTGAACAGCTTTTCACTTTATGAAGCTTCCTCCAGGCCTTTGTGTCTGCAGCTTTCTCCTCATCTCTTCTCCTCCCTTGCTTCCCTCCCTTCTCTCAGTCTTGGCCACGTCTGGTGAGGCCGTTAATTGAAAGCGGGGAACATATTCTCCCTGGCCACCTCTCCTCTCCGCACTCTTCATTATCGCCACTCCATTTGTCTGGCTTCCTGGCCCACTGTTGTAAATCCTTATCTATGTGTGTGTGTTGGCTCCTTCAGGCCGTTTAACATATAGGTGGGTGGAACTGAGCTGAGACCATAGACTGCAGAGAAAGAAGGAGAGATGCTAGAGAGGAACAGACTGAATAAAAGATATATGGGAAGACGTAGAGTGCTGGACATGTGTGTGAGCACCAATGAGGAGGCTGATGAGAGTCTAAAAAGGGAAAGAAAGAAAGAAAGAAAGAAAGATAGAAAGAAAGAAACTCATGACAAACATGTCTGTGTTGGTCTGTCTGGCAATAAGTGGATTTCGATTGATTTGTGGCTCTCTGCCTGTCTCGCCCATTCTAAGCCATTGGTCTGCAGAGATGTGCACTAAGTAGTTTGTTTACTCAGTTCCACATACTTTAATAAGTATGCACATAGTAACAAATGGGCTAATGTTACTAACTGTAGACCAACAAAGAAGATACACAGAACAGATCTTACTGAAGGAAACAGGGTCCTTGTAAGAATAAGCCAAAGGAGAGAACTGTCTCCCCTTATAATAAGCCACCAAAACTCACTCAAAATCCGCGCAAACATCTCCAAACTGACTCAAACGCAATCTTATAACACCCAGCCAGCAATAAAACACTTGCAGCGAAGTGTAATAAAACCCAAATTCCTACTTTTGAAGAAAACTCGAGCGTCTGTCTGAAGTGCGTGTCTGGCTCCTCTCAGCGCGTCTTCCTAGAAATTCCCATCTGCTGGCCAAATATCCCCATCAAATGTCTTCAAATATCCTGAATTTGTTTGCTCATTAAATAACAATGGCAAGGAACGCAGGCAGGCTCATTTGAAAGCTTAGAAGCTCAGCTATTGGTTAGAGCAGAGGAATTGACAGAGAAATGCTCCAATCGTGGTTTAAAAATGGGTTCTGGTCGCTGGCGGGCAAATCCAGGGGGGCGCAAGCGGACAGGCGGTGTGGCAGTCTATTTTTCTCTAGTACATGTTTGGCTATCTGCATGTACATTGTCCCTAGTGAGCCAGGTCTCATGAGTTTTCGTGAAGCCATTACGGTATACAATCTATTAAAAAATGGGACAACGCTTCACTGCCCTATGTATTTTAATGCGCACTGCATAACACCACCAGTATCAGAGCTAACTGATGACTGAGGGAGAGAATAGGAAAGAAATAATGAGTTGATTCCTTATCGTTTTTGTTTGCAAAGTGGTTGAAACAGGTTGAAAGGCCGTGAGACGTGCAAAGTCCCTAACACTAACCCTAACCCTAACCCTAAACCTAAACGTTACCCTAACCCTAAACATAACCCCAACACTAACCCTCACCCTAACCCTAACCCTCACCCTCACCCTAACCCTAACCCTCACCCTTACCCTAACCCTAACCCTCACCCTCACCCTCACCCTAACCCTAATCCTCACCCTAACCCTAACCCTCACCCTCACCCTAACCCTCACCCTCACCCTTACCCTAACCCTCACCCTCACCCTAACCCTAATCCTCACCCTCACCCTAACTCTCACCCTCACCCTAAGCCTAAACCTAACCGTAACAGTCACCAGTTAGCGCAGATACTGGCTGTGTTACGCACTGTACATTAAAATACGTAAGGTAGTGAAGCGTTGTCCTAGCACAAAAAAGTGAAGCGTTGTCCTAGCACGAAAAAAAGCCCTAAAGCGTGATTGTAGCACGTTTTTGAATAGATTTTATGTCATGATGGCTGCACGAAAAGTTGTGAGATTGGGTTGCCCTAGCCCACTTCATCTGTGTGACTTATTCAGTTTAGTTTGTTCCACACTTACTTTTCACCAGGGTGTCCAATAGCTTTTTAGTGTGATTTGTTGTACAACAGTTTGCCTGAATAATAGCTTGGTTGACACAAGATGTCATAGGTTAAAGTCTGTAGAGGGTAATTTTCTCTTTGGAAATTTCAGCACACTCACACCTTCATCCTGCTCACTCTCTGCAGGGATCTCGTCTTTGTGTGTCTCAGTGATTCTCTATCCCGTTCCTTCTCACACATGTCAATTCCACCTCAAATTCGTTCTCTTCACTTTCCTCAACAGGGGTGACTTCCACAGGAACACCCTCCGCCTCTTTAGTATCAGCCTTTACTATTATGTCTTCTCCTTCAGTATATCTTGTTATGGAGAAACCCTAGGTATCTACTCTTGTTTGGTTGCGAGTCAACAAATGCTCTTTGTGGGTTAAAAACTGGGGCAGCTGGTTTAAAGGCATACTGGGTTTCATGTTTACGGTTACGGCATTTAGCAGACGCTCTTATCCAGAGCGACGTACATCAGGGCTTTAGTAGCCCACATCTGTTATTCACGCCTGTAAAGCCTTACTTAAATCATCATTTGCTTTTACCAAGTTGCTGCTAGCTAAGTCACACACCTTAACAAACCCTGTCAAAGAGAAAAAAAACCCCAAAAAACAAGTCAGAGGTTAATACACAAGTAAGGAAAAACAGTTAAGGAGGGTAAGTTGGGGTGATGACCACGTTAGGTAGCCAGCCAAGTGTATTTCATCACAATCAGACTCACTGGATGACTGTAGGCCTCACTGGATATGTACTGTGAGGTGTACATTCTGCTTTGGCACTCCTTCTAACCACTCTTTCTAGACTTGACTTCGACACTTTGAACCTTGCTCTGTCACTTTTCTTCTAAGACCCACAAAAATGTCAAAAACTGTCTTCCAAAAATCAGTGAATATTCCACAGATTGCTACTTTTTTATTCAGTAAGATCTGTTCTTTGTAATGCAACCATAAGAGGTCACAAGCCAGTGATTCCTTGTGCCGGTCCCAAGTCCGGATAAATGCAGAGGGTT
>JBBIGA010000126.1:18105274-18124144 GCA_037576975.1 Alestes dentex
ATGCCTACACAGTCTAAAGGAGCGGCTCAGGACACATTTCACTGCGTGTTGTACCTGTATGACTATGCATGTGACAATTAAAGAATCTTGAATCTTGAATCTTGAATCTTGTGAAACAGTTTTGGTCAAATTTCAGAATCCACATTTCCCTTTTAAACTGCATCCCAGAATGTATGATGACAAAGACCCCAAAGATGTTCAATAGAACTGAGGCCTAAAGAAAAAAATGGGAAAAGTAGGAATCTCAGAAACAAGAGTCTTTCAAACAGCTGGAATGATTTGTCTGAAAGACACATCAGCTGTTAATATCAACTGAGCAAAACTTTGTATATGTTTTTGCTGTATATGGGGAAAAAAGACAAAAACTTGCTGTACATATAGTCAGTTACTGTTTATTGCTTGCTGCATACTGTACTTAACATAATGAAATTAAGTAAAAATAAAAACATAGATTTAAAAAATAAACAAAACAAAAAAAATGTAGCTTATGGAAAAGCTATGGTACAAATAAACACCCCCCTCCCACACACACACACACCAACCTGAATTGGGAGGAGGCTATTCAGAACACTTCATTTCCAAATACACAGCTTCAAAGCAATGACCTGACCAGAAGAAGAGGTAAGTAACAATGAAGAATCTTTTGTGGTGGGCCAAATGCACACAGGTGTCTTTGTTTATCATATTCAGGCATGTTTGAACATTTTTCAAATTTGAACTTTTCCAAATAGAAAAGACAAACATTCTGGAATTCAGAGACAATGCCATTTTGTCTTTCTCACCTTCACTGGGCTGCCTAATAGTTGGATAAAAGGAACATTCTGGGCATAGAACTTACTGGATGTTGAGTTTAAAGCTCAAGTACTAAAACTCACCTGATGTGTCTTTTCTGCTTAGAACTACTAAGGCAAGACTGCAGGCACTTGTTGCTTAAAAGGCATCAAACAGACAAACTCACTGAGTCACAAAATAAAACAGCACATTGCATTAAATCCTGAATTACAGAGCATGTCTGATTTTTGTAACACAGCATGCCTGTCTGCTTTTGACTCTTGACATTTGCCTGGCATGAGGCAGAAGTAATTTAATGTACTTTGATACCAATTTGCGGTGCAGGATGATGGAGGAGCGGGTTTCAGTCAGAGTCAGTGTGCTTCCCCCAAAACAACAACAAATAACAGCATTATTCACAATGGCAGAAAACTTGCTAACCTGTGGCTTACAGTATTTGTTGGGTCCAGGTCCTTTATCATTTTGTCAGTTTGTTTCTGTGTTGGCTGATAACCTACACATGCTACTCTTAATGCACATGGTCAAGGGAGACTAAAAAAGACAGGAGTTAGTCCCCTAGGACAGAGGCATTCCTTAATCAGGGAAAGGTTTTCACTTAATTATCGCTAACTTGTAGCTGAAAATGAGCACACACTTAGTTTACACATCTACATCTTGTGCATATGTGTGTGCGTGTGTGTGTGTGTGTGTGTGTGTGTGTGTGTGTGTGTGTGTGTGTGTGCATGTGTGTGCATGAATGTGTGCATACTCTGTTCATGCAGCACATTCTGGTCTAAGTATATGTGATCTGAGTGATCTGATGTCGACTTGTGATAATAGGAATCCCCCCCAATTTTGGCATAAATAAATAAATAAAAGTAAACAGAGTCACTGAAAGTGGTTTAATGTGACATAATATACTGTTGAAAAACTAGCACTAATGTATTTTAAGCCAGTGGTTTTTCTCAACTTACTATGAAACAACATCTCAGACACAATAGTTGTAATTTCTTTTTGTATAATATCTGTCAGACAGCTTTCAGAAGCATTAGACTCTTCAGACATCTTGGTTCTGTCACCATCATTGTGTGTCATTCTGAATGGGTTTCTAGAACGCAGCATTTCACATCAAACCACTCTGATTTACTTTGTTTACATCTTGCTGAATGAATTGTGCAGAAAATAGAAAGTGTTTTTTTTTTCTGTCTATGTTGGTCTTGGTCCACAATATACATGTACAAAGTATCCCTGGTGAATAACAGTGTCTAATAATGTCTAATAAATGACGTATTTCCCCAAACGTTCTCTTCTTCCACTGTATATTGGGTGGTCACTTTAAGAATGATGTAGCCTGTCCTTCCCTCATAGTTTTAACAAAACGAATCACTCCCCATAGTCTGAGAGCACTTAACAAGCAGTGTTGTGCACTAACACGTTCAATGAACGGCTTTCAATGAACACGTTGCTATTTTTTGTGAACGCTGAACTGAATGAATCAGTTCACAAATTATTAATGTGAACGTTCACGCTCGCGAGACTGAACACAGCTCACGTTTTACATTTGATGATTACAGGCTAGCATGGTTAGTGCTTCGAGTTCAGACGAGTTCAGGCGGTTTGTTTAAACATTTTAGTCCATTTTTTTAAAGAAATTAGTGTAGATTTGAATGGGGAAAACCATTTTAGGCAGACATGGTTTATTTACATTTTGTGTTAATATTGTCTGAATACAATTTCCATATACAGTATATACCTGCACCTCGTTTTTTTTTTCACTTACAGCATAACATGATGCGTTGCTTAAGTGGTAAGATCTATTCTCAACCTAAAAATTGTTTTTTAATGTAACTTATGTCTGTGATTGTTCAGTGGTACGACAGATAGAAGGAAAAGATTGAAGGAGGTTCAGATAGAAGGATGTTGTATTGAAAATGTAAAAAAAAAACAAAACCAGAGCTGTGAATAAAAAAAAAAACTGAATGTGAACTAGTTAATTTTTAACTAGTTAACAAGCATAAACCTTCTACTGAATGAAAGCTAGCCTACTAACCAAACTAGTTCATCTCTTTGTCTGTCAGCCTGTCTATTTGTTTGTTTTTTGACAGAGCAGGGTCTACAACACCACTTGCAAATTTAGAGCCCATTTCAGTCAATTTCTGTTAAGATCAGCATAAACAGCTGGGACTGCTGGACAGAGGGATGTCAATCAGAATATTAGGGTAATGCCCAGCAGCGTTTACCCTGCGCTTCGGCATATTTATTGTTTTTTCTTCATTCAAACTTTGCTGGCTGTTTAATATAACACCCAATTTTGATATCAGTTAAACATTTACAATATTTTATGCTTTATGTCTAAAATCTTCTATACAATACTATGATCTTCATTCGAAATTCAGGAACGAGCAAAAATTCAGAGGAAAGGGAGTCTAACCTTTCAAATGTTTATTGCATTTGTTTGCAATAAGAAAAAGAGATTTGATCAGTAGTTGTGTGTCTCAACAAAAAATGCAGATTCAAATCTGTGGATACAGAATGCAAAACAAATGCAAATGTAATTTTTTGTGTGACTCACTGTGTAATTAAATATGTAGATGTGGTTGGTGTAGTGTACTGGGTAGTACCACTGCTCTCCAAGCAGGGAACTGGGATTTGATTTACTGCTTGGGCAAGTACACCACACTACACCAGGCGGAGCATCTGCAAGATGCATAAATGTAAATGTAAATATAAACGTGTTATTACATCTGAATAGTGTTGCCAAAGTGTTGCTAACTCTCTAAAGGTTAAAATTCCCAGAAGGAGATTTCAGGAGCTACAGTCCACTTCCCCAGTACTACACCTGAGTACATCAACAGAGACTGTAATTGCATATACTACAGTACATTTTAGTGGGTCATTGTTGTTTGAAGGCCATTGTTGCTGCAGCATCAAAAACTAGATTTAGCTCTACCTGACTGGCCCTGTGTAAAGAAGATTATTCTGTTTTTAAGCGGTTGCTTAGACTTTGTGTGAGGCATAGCAAAATGCCTGGGGCTGTATTGCCTGGATTTCATGCTTTTGCAGTGACTGCACAATATAATGGGCTAAGATACAATAAGCCATGGCCAAAGGTGCTGTAAAACTGTATTACTACATAAATAACACTAGCATGCAGAAACCACAGAGGCATGGTGACTACCAATAAAGTACAGGAGGGGTGAATTGTGATAGAGGAAACGGGTGAAACTTCTTTTATTATGTTCAGATCACGACCTCTAGTAAAGAGGTCCCACTCTTCTTTGTGCATTCACTGTAAGTAAAAATTTGTGGCTGTCATGTCTTGGCTGGTGTACAGAGAAACACACTTGAACACACTGGCAGGAAGAGCTTGATGCAGTTTAATTGAGGAAATGAAAGACAAAATGAAAAAAGTGTAACAGCTCTGACTTGTAAGTACAGTTCACAAAAATGCCACAGATACTCCACAATGCAAATCAGAAGTGTTAGTCCAATGACATTCAGGAGGTTAATAGTCCTGCGATCGGAAAAGTATGTCAGGTTGGAAGCAGGCATGCTCCTGGAAACTGGCTATGGAGCCGGATGTACTTGGTTTTGACTGGATCTTGGCTGCAGGCAGAATCAATGACACAGACAAAATACTGACAATGCCAGCCAGCTGGCACGATAGTGAATGAACAGTGGGCTTAAGGAGGGCAGTGTAATGCGGTACAGGTAAAGATGACCAGTGATGAAGGAAAAACTAAAGCCAAAGTAAAACTAAAGCCAGAGTTCTGCAATTTCAGAACTCTGGAGACCAGGAATTCCAGGGGACACCGACAAGGGTACCTTGGCATGTCAATAGAGAGGTATGCGGTTGACCCCATGCTTGAGCCTTCCATCATAAACCCTACTACACTGTACGAAACCAGGTGTCCACCCTAGGGATCTCAGTGTGCACCTGATCACATGGGCACAGCAAGGGTTGCACACTAGCTTGGAGTGGAAGGCTTTCTGCACTGTAGACACAAACTGTGGGCCATTGTTGGACAGTATGTCATCTGTGATGCTATAGATATGGAAAAAGACACTGGAAGAGAGCCTTGACCACATGCAGGGTAGAAGGAAAAGATCTAAAGGTAACAAAATGACACCCTAGAAAACAGTCCACAACTACCAGGACCTTTGTGTGTCCTCTCAACACGGGCCGATCCATGAAAAAGTCTACTGCAATGTGAGACCACAGTCTTTTAGGTATCAGCAGATGCATTAATTTACTGGCAGGCAGATTAAGCAGGGTTTCAGTGCTAGTGCTCAGGAACATGCTATTTTTCTAATGTCCTGTAAAATTGTTGGCCACTAGTATTTATGTTTACCTATTTCTATTGTGTGGGATATACTTGGGTAATTGGAGTGGTGTAAGCATGTTCTGTCATGTCCCAATCAAGGAGGTAGGAATCAGGCACCGGCTGCCCCCTAACTTCCTGGGTTATTTCTTCATCAATGCTCCACGTGACCAGAGCCACCAACATGGACACCGATAGAACAGGCTCCGGGTCCACTGGAGATGCACCTGTAGAATGGGATTGCAATAATGCATCTGCTTCTCCATTCTTGGATCCAAGTCTATACATGATCTGAAAATTAAACTAGGTAAAGAATAGCAACAACTGGGCTTGCCATGAATTTTGACATTTTGTCTGCTGAATGTAATTGAGGTTCTGATGGTTGGTGAGCAGCAGAAAGGGATGCCTAGCCCCCTCCAGCCAATACTGCCACTTCTCAGAGGCTGCATTGACAGTGAGGAGCTCACAGTTACCTATGTTATAGTTTCACTCAGCTTCCAGGAGAAGAAAGAGCAAGGGTGGAGTTTACCAGAGCTTCAAGGCTGCTGTGATAGTATGACTCCCAGTCCATCCTTCGAGGCTTCCACTTCTACTACTAATTGGTGAGCAGTGACTAGCACTTTAAGTATGGGCACTGTAATGAATAGTTCTTACAAAATGCAGATCTGACCAAAGGTGTCACAACTAGTCTTTTAGGCTTGCCTTCTGGAGATTGGAAAATCTGGATGCAATAAATTTAAATCTGCGATAAAAGGTGGCAAACCAGAAACCGCTGCATTTCCTTAACCAACTGGAGCTCTGACCAATCTGAAACTGCAGTCAACTTGACCTCATCCATACTGACTCCCACCAGCCCAATGATATTACTGAGAAACAAGATATCCAACTAGTGGAAATCACATTTCTCTGCCTTAACACACAACCTGAGCTTGAGCAGCCAAGAGAGAACCTGCCTTACATAGATAGTGTGCTCCACGGGGGTTTTGGAGTAAACCAAAATGTCACTGATGTAATCTTTTATAAATTGATCACGCAAATCATGGAACATGTCATTCATGAAGGCTTGGAAATGGCCAGTGGTATCAGGGGTAGTGGATGTGCGTACCACACTGTGACCTCACTGAGCCCTCGGTAACTCAATGCAGGGTCAGAGTCCATTTATCCTTCATCTGCGTATTCATTCCTGGCCCTGGTTTCAGGATCTGATAGTGGATAAACAGGTGATCAAGGAGGTGTAGCCCAAGGCAAGAGCTCAGTAGTGCAATCCCAAGATCGCAAGGGGTGAATCACCCTGGATGCAATAAATTTACTAAAAGGTGGGAAAGTGGGCTTTCAAAGGAGGTGGAATGTAGCCTAGTGGGTAAAACATATGCCTGAGAACCTGATGACCACAAAGTTGCAGGTTCAAACCCCCACTTTCTGCCATTGTGTTATTGAGCAAGACACTCCACACTTAGCTGCCTCAGGGCGACTGTCCCTGTAACTAATGATAGTAAGTTGCTCTGGATAAGGGCATCTGCCAAATGTCACTTTAAGATGCACCCTGAATCTAGCATGAATTTTTACACTGAGAGGACCATAAGATAATTGAACCCAAATTCCAGTCTATGGTTGCACTATGTGTGCACAGCCATAGCAGACCTAAGACAATGGGATGTTGTAATTGCGTAAGGATCAGGAATTGTGCACGTTGTTGACTGGTTTACCATCCAGGGCATTTACTGTGACTGCGTGGGCTAGAGCAACCACGGGAATAGACAAACACAAAGCATAAAAGATGATAGATGGATTTGTCATTTGCATATTTTGGTATGCATAGAAAAACTATTGAACTTCTATAGGGGGAGAATCTTAGTACAATGCCTGTGTGCGTGTGTGTTTGTGTGTGTGTGTGTGTGTGTGTGTATGCATGCATGCGCTTGTGAGGTGACAAAGTAAAAGAGAGAGATTTTGTCACCTTCGCTATTAAGCATTCCACTCTCAACATGTGTCAACAGAAGAAAAGAACATGTATTTATGGGTGTGTATTGAAGCACAGTCTCTTCATAAGTATGTGAGGGCATAATTAAAAGAACAGAAGGACTCTCATTACTCAAGGACAGATGGGTTCAGGTGAGCAACAGAAAAGCAGAGCATTTAGAACCTCAAGTAGCATCCTTAGCATTTCTAAACACTTCTTTAGCCTCTTCATACAATGGAAGTGTCAACAAATTGTATTGGTTTAAGACTGCCTTAATGGTAAATCGTACATGAAACAAGATGTTACTTTCATTTCCTGTTGCATAATGTAAAGCCTCAACCCGATCTCATGACTTTTCGTGCAGCCATCACGAAATACAATGTAATCAAAAAACGTGCTGCAATCACAATTTAGGGTTCTTTTTCTGCTAGGACAACGCTTCACTTTTTTGTGCTAGGACAACGCTTCACTACCCTATGTATTTTAATGCGCACTGCGTAACATCCTATACCAATGAAACATCAAGTGGCTGAGTGAATTAGGGCATGCACACACGGAGTTAAGGTAAGGAAAGTCTATAATTAGTGTGGATGGCTGAAAAATTTAACTTGGTGCAATACATTATATATGTATAAAGCTCAAGTGATTATTAGCTTACTATGCTACAAAGCTCCTGCATTTGGAGTTGTGGAGAGTAGAGAGAAGCAAAGAATGTGTCTCTGCTTGTTAAGTATACATTTTGCTTTGTTGAGAATGTACGAGGTCCTATCCATTTAAACACCTAATCAAAGCCAAAAATTCTGTGCATTAAGTAACCACTGTGGATGACAAACTACACTAAAATGTGCTCAAAGCTTTAAATATTTATAAATTAACATTTACCACATTTGAATTATTATAAGTTCCAGTGCACACTGGTATAACTACAAAGCATGACATTCCAAATGTAAACCATGATACATATGTGAAAAAAATCTGGTTCTCCCAAGCTGATATGGTCCAGTGGGTATAGCAGAATAAGAACAGAGCAAATGGAGATTGGAGATCCCCTGAACAGTCTTGTAAACTGTGATAGACTAAAATATATTGGGCCTATCCTGAAAACTAAACAGATCCTGAATGTGTTCCTACTTTGCATTACTTTTGTACTGCAGAAACAGACAGCTTGAAACATGCCAGGTAAAGTTTCATGGGTATGTTTACAGCTGTACTAGAGTACAAAGTCATGATCTTGCCAAAATACATTTGATCAATCAGCGTTCAGTTTTAACAAAAAAAAGGGGGGGGGGGGGGGCAATGACCAATACGTGAGCAATGACCCCCACCTTCCTCAGGCAATCAGTGCATTCACAGAAACTGTTTGGTTCACTTATTTCTTCTGTACATTTCTTCAGTACATTTCTGGCACCTATGTGGTATCAAAGAATTATACAGAGAAACATTTTATATTCAGAGAAACACTTCTGTACATTTTGCCAAACACTGAAGTGCCACTTATAGTTCACCCATATAGGCTCAGTGGCTTTGTTCAACATCACTATCACAAATGACACACATGTTGATGAAGAGGTTGAATGCCTTTATTCCATCTTACTTGCTCTGGTAGTATCCACAGTGACAGGCTTGTGCAGTTCTTAAAAATGGCAGATTGATCTGTGAGGCTGGTATTTTGCCAGTGCGTGATGTATTGTGGCAAGCTCCATCGCAGTGGCTCCTGGTCCAGAGAAAAGCAAGGAATTCAACTGCTGTCTGAAACTATAGTTCAAGAAGGCGTTGTGTCTGGTTCTCTGGTGTATATTCCTCATTCCTGATGGGGTTCCTGTGGTGGAAGTGTGTCCCCTGTGTGAGACTGCTATGAGCTTTGTGACAAGCAAACGAGGAGCTAGGTAAGCAGCAGCATGCTGAGGAACAGCAGGAATGGTGGTGGCATGCGAAGCTGACTTTGAGTGCTACTTTAGATCCTATTGATTTTGTCACCTCTCCAGTAGTCGAGTTGCTGCTCAGATTACATCCTTGTCTTCACGAAGTAATCATGTTTATCTGCTGCCCCTCGCAGCAAGACATTTAGCACAGCAAGGGTTACACTAACCTGTCTTCGTTTCCTTCTGATCCCCCACTGCTTTAGTGTTGCTCCATCTCACTGCTCTCACCACAGCTTCTCTGTCTCATGTGGCTCATTGCTTGGATAATGCTGTGATCATTAAATTTAGGCTGTCACAACCAAATATTAGTAATTGAGTAATCTTAAGATTATTTTGCTGATTAATTAAGTAATTAATTCATTGTGAATGCAAAATTATATGAGAAACTAGGACTGGTAAATAATTATATTTTTATATATATACAGTTAACCAGTACCTGATTTAGCTAGTCATTCTTATTGAGAAATCCATGTAAAGTCAGGAACCCAGCCTGGGTTCTTCTAGCTGTGTTCTTCCAGTCAACACTGTTGGCTTCAGTTAACACTGTGTTATGGAACTGAATGGGAGTTGACATTAGATCAGTGTTCTCGCTGTGAATCACTTGATTAATATGAGCCAATATGGGCCAAAAACGAACATAAATAGGTATGTCCCATTTTGCAACATCAATCAAGCTTATTTAGTTGCCTTACGTTGGCAGAAACATTAGCTGCAGCTGGACACATTAATAAATCTTAATTTATGCTACCTGCTTGAATAACAGAACACACCATAGAGGAGCCATGCCTCAGCAAATCTAAGATTGTTTTTCATTTTATTAACCCTCATTGTGTGTGGTTGTTCTTGTTCCTGATGTCAGATGTTTAATCATAAATGGCCACTCATTTCGTATCTGAATAGATGGACACACTTTGCACTGAAAAGAAAAAGTCTATAAAGAATAGAACACCCATTTTGACAGTTCGGATGAGTACATTGTAAGAAACAGAGAGAGAATGCGGAAAAGAGTGTCGATTTTAATTAATCAGTTCCCACAGGAGAGTGTGTAGGGAAAACAATGGTGACTAATGTGAATAGCATCCAAGAGTCCATGATATTCTCATTCATGGGAGAAAAATGCAATTGGGTTTAGAAACCCTTGCAAGGATGTAAGAAGGCATTTATCCTTTGGAGAGATGATACCTCAAAGAAATGTAATGAAAATAGGAGAAAATATCCACAGGAAAGTCTTATTTGCCTTGAATTGTCTTGTTTCACACCACACACATATGCAGAATCATTTCCCCAGGTACAAGTCCTCAGGCCTGTAGCTTCATGGGTGTACATTGTGTAAACCAGAGCTGACAGACAGGTGTGTACAAACTGCAAGCTGTGTAACCTTGACTTTCTGAAGTGGCCTTGGCTCATTTCAAGCAGACAGATAATGTGTAGTGAGAACAATTAGAGTCCCTTATGATCATTTAGGAACCCTGAGCAAACTCATACTCCCACATCTCCCACCTTATTATAATTGTGATGTTATCCCCAGCATCGCAACTAGCCAGCTAACAAAAGAACATAGCACTGAGTCTGCTGTTCACATAAAAATATTCCTCTGACATGAATACTAGTTCAGTACAGTCCAGTACAAAGGACAGTTTTGAAAACCTGAACATGTTTAAGTTGTTAAAGTCAAAGGGAAAAATATATTCCACTGTTCAACCTACATCAATCAGACATAACTATAAAATTTCTGACAGGTGAAGTGAGTAACACTGATTATTTAATTACAGTGGCACCTGTCAAGGAGTGAGATTTATTAGGCTGCAAGTGAACAGCCATTTCTTATAGCTGATCAGTCAGAAGCAGGAAAAATGTAAGAATCTGAACGACTTTGAAAAGACCAAATGGTGATAGTTAGACAAGCCATCTCCAAAACAGCATCTCTAAAACAGCAGGTCTTGTAGGGTGTTCCTGGTATGCAGTGGTTAGTGCCCAGCAAAAGATGTACTAAGAATCAGTGATAGGCTGTTAGGCCTGCAAAGCTAAGGGGAGTGAATGTCCCACAGAAGAGGTACTGTAGCACAAATTACTCAAAAAAAGTTGTCTCACAGCTTGCTGTGTATAGAGCTCATTGGCCACAGATTACTCAGGGTGCCCATGCTAACCCCAGACCACCACCAAAAACCAGGTGTGTGTGTGTGTGTGTGTGTGTGTGTGTATGTGTGTTGCTTACCTGTGGAACAGAATGGCAACAGTTTTCCCTAATGGCAGTGATTTCTTTAAGAAGGATTAAGTGTCCTGCCACACTGTTTTATTCAGGAATAATTTAAGAACATATCAAAGACTTCAGTGTGTTGATTTGGCCTCCAACAACCCCAGAACTCAACCTGGTCAAATGTGCTGCAGCTGTTTTGGCAGCTCAAGGGAGACCTACAGTATTAGGCTGGTGGTTTTAATGGTATGTCTGATTTGTATAACATGTCATGTAGTCTCTGACATAATCTTTAGGCTGCTGGTTTCAGAGATGGTGAAAAATTAGGTGCAAGTTGGTAAATTAATGCAAATGCCTGTTGTTTAACATACTAGATGTCCACTTCAGTGTAAAAAACAGTATCTTGCCCAAACAGCGAATGACAGGACATGCAGTTCTAGTTCAAATGTATTTTCCACATGTTTGAGGAACTTTATAATAACAGCAGCAAACAATTTTATTGTCGTTTTGGTATTTTATGCCACTCTAAATTGGCTAAGCTATCTTGCTAGTAAGCTCAACCCATTAACAACATGTTTAAACTTTGTGACCATTTGAGATTTAAATTCTAAATCAACATGCCATATGTGGTCTTGTGTGTCACTGTTTCTTCTAAACCTCCAGAACTTCAGAAGCCATTTTTTCCTTGCAAGTTTTTTTTTTTTTTTTTTTTTTTTTTGTTATTGTTGTTGTTGCTGTCATTGCTTGGGAGTCAGTCAAAGGAATAAAAATGCCATCTGGCAGTTCCAGTCAAAGCAAGGATTTTAGCTTTAGAGACCATCCCACACTGCTGTGGTTTCATTTTGAAAAAATTGACTGCAGACACAGCAGTAGTGGATTCAAATGAGAATTCCAGCAAAACTTTTAAAAACCTCAAAACTTTTGACATCGGACTTTAGAAAAGAAATTGTTAAAGATGATCGTCTCCAGTGACTCTCCAAAAATGCTAGGAGTGTGATGTGGCCCAAAAAAGCTATGTAGCAGTATGCCACTACTAAGAAAATAAAACTATTCAGATTGTTTCTGTATGTTTTGTTGTTTAGTTCAGTAAAAATATGAAAAAAAAATCTGTGTTTGAATTTTATGTCTCCTTTTGTGTTCTGTGAGACAAAAAACAAAGTATAAATCAGTTGATAATAGTGTCATTTGTCACCAAATTCATTTCTGTTAAGAGTGGGAACTAAAACACTACTTTGGCTTACTGTATAATTTTGCTTACTATATCTTAATATTAGTTGCAGTGAAACATAGTGCACTTTTGTACATTTACAAACTCACACAAAAGTCTACAATTACACATTCCACATGTTTTAAGTAAAGCAAAGCTTATAGTTTTGTTGAGTGTGAAAATAAGAACAAAATCACTCCATGTGTGGAGGCCAACTAGGTGCTAATAATGTTAGCATTATTTTCCTAATATGAGGATTTCGCATTAGTGAACTCTTTAAAAAAATAATTCTAAAAATAGCAATCAACACATCACCATACAATGGTAGATACATTCTGGTCTTTCTATTGGTAGTGTAACAGTGCTTGATGACTTTATCTTCACCTGGAGTAAAGAGTTTAACTCTTTATCAGGTACCATTAGCTCCTGTTGAGCAAATATCAAAAAACATTAAATTAAAACCTTTAGTACTTGAGAGCACTTGTCTTCCCAATGGGAAAAAAAACATTCAAGCATTCAGCTCATAAAAGTTTGCTTTAAAATTTAGTTTTTAGCCTATTATTCCTCTTCTGCCTCTTTCTTTTCCATTTCTCAGCTCCAGGCTTCAGTTGCACCAACAGGGCACATGCCTGGTTGAAAGTCAGTTGTAACTTTTGGGCTGTAACTATTGGTTTCAAAATGTGTCATGGATGATCAGATCACGATAGGATAATGATACATACAAGTGGAAACAACCACCAAGATATCATGCGACAGCGTGCCAACACTCGAAAAATTGGAGAGGAGCTGTGTAAAATAAACGAAGATTTTTGCATTGTTGGTGTCTAACAGAAGTGACATACACACAGTAACAATATCTGAACAATGGCCAGCTGGACACCTTGGAGACCCAGAATAGACACAGGTGCAGGTCTCAGTCATCCACACGTGATTCAATCACCCAAGACACATTTTAAAACCTAGTGTGAACATGGCCGTTCAGACTGTTGCACCAGCTGGTTGTAAGCCTAATTTTCTGGGTGTGACTTTTACATCTACCTGGGAGCAGGTGTAAAATCATATTCTAGGCATAAAGGACCATAAAAGATCATAGCAGCAAAGCTAGAAGTGTACCATGTATGTACAACAGAAGCAGACTGCAGAACTATTCTTCCAGAGCTGAAGTCCACTTTCCCTGAATGGAGAAATGCGTGAGTCAAAGGGAAAAGAGCCACAAACCACAAAATATATCTCTACGAAATATTGTTCTGCTGTGTGCTTTCCTCCCGAACCCACCCATATTAAAAATTTCATTTTTAAGCTGAAATATTTATCCATCAGTGCCCACTCATGATATCAATTTGTGAGTTTCGCTGTTGGTAAAGTTACTTTTGCTTATTTTTACTGTGGTGGCATCATCTGGCAAGCAGCCATTAGCAGGTATTGACATAGCAATTTGGCTTAGAAATGCAGGTTGCTTAGCAACTGTCATTGCTACATATCTTTTCACATGAATACACTCCACTAAGATTGACCATAGCTGAGCCCAGATGCTCAACTTTTGTGGTTTGTGCAATGGGCGTAAAGTCTACTCTCAAAAATGGTCTTGACCGCAACCAACTTAGCAGTGACTGTTCGTGAAACCATCACCAGACTGATTAGCACACTTCATGATATTCTCTTGACTCTTGACAAACTTGGGAACCCCATAGACTGACTGAACCGTGGACTTATTGTTCTGCTTGCCATATACATGTATATGTTTTTGGCTCATTACAGCTTACAAATGCATAAACTGTAACTGGTCACATGTTAAAAAATTATTCACTTATGTGGTGTAACACTCCGGAAGGCAGCTATTTTACTGGTGTAAGTAGATCTGTTCAATTTCATACCATTTACAACTATGCTTACACAACCTGGTTCCATTAGTGAAGTCCTTTTCGAGAAGTGAAAGGAAGGAACGAATTTGGTATACTTTTGCATTTTTGCAAGACATATCTTGCCTGTTCTTTGACAGACATGTTTCATGGGTCACGCTGAGTTTCAGGTGATAGTCAAGGCATTTTGCATCATTAAACCAATTATTAAATGAATCACAATTAAATGTAGCAAAGTATGAAAGCTTATTAGAGCATCTGCTAATAGGTCAGACACAGACAGTGGATGACACTGAAGAAGTGACTGAATAAAGTAGAGACAAATGATATAAATGTGTAGACAAGGGGTGCTCTTGCTGTAGTAACAGACTTTATGCCTCTGGGACAATTTTGCACCAGATGTTGGAGCATTACTATGAGGATTTGATTGCATTCACCAACAAGAGCATTTGTGAGATTTTATGAACACAAGATTTGACAAATATGCATGTTTTAAGTTAAATTTTAATTTAGCAAAAATAAATAAGCTGAACTCTAAGGTTATTCAAATAATTTGAGACTCCATCAGACTTTTATAAGACTTTTAATGTTTCACAGCAGTGACAGACCTCATAGACATATTAACTGTTTAGTATATATGGTGTTTTTTTACCTCAGAGTCAAGCAATCCAGTTATAAAATCCAGCGCGATGTGGCACAGGGAGGTTGGAGAGGCCCTGGGCTAGGCTGGTTGGTGGATTTGGCTCGGGCGCATACCGCACAGGCCTGAACGAACTCTTTAGTGTCGGCTACCATTTTGGGCCACCAAATTCCTACACCCACATCAGAGGCATCCACCTCCACAACGAATGAAGAAGAATTGGTGCTGAGGTGAACAGGGTGCACAGACGATGAAAGGCCTCCACGGCCGCCGAGTTGAGGATGCAGGGTGATATGACAAACCCAAGGAATGTGGTGGAAAGTGCACCAACTTACAGAACAGTGGGTGGGCCAGCAACCTCTTTAACACTACCCGAACATGCTGGGTGTGATCTTCTGGGGTCTTGGAGTAGATTAATATGTCGTCCAGGTAGGTAAAGACCCACTATCCCAGCACGTCCCTTAGGACGTCATTATTGCTGAAATGCTGCCGGACTCTTGCACAAGCCGAAAGGCATAACCAACATTTCATAATGACCGGTGGGAGTTATGAAGTCTTCCACTCGTCGCTCTTCCTCATGCGGACGAGATTGTAAGCACTTCTCAGGTGGCACCAGAGAGAGCGTCCAGGGCGGTGTTGGTAAGAGGGAGGGATGACAGTTCTTTTTGGTGATCCGATTTAGCCCCCAATAGTCGACGAACAGGCGAAGACCGCCGTCCTTCTTTACGAAAAAGAACCTTGCGGCCGCTGGAGATAATGAAGGGCAAATAGTGCCTTGGTGGAGACCCTCCACCACGTACTCTTCCATGGCCTGTTGTTCATATTTCGAGAGGGAATACAGGTGGCTGGTGGGAGGTACCATACCGGGCTGGAGGTCGATGGCCAAGACATACGATCGGCGAGGAGGCAAGGCAATGGCTTTACTCTTACTGAAGACCTCCTTTAGGTTCCGGTACAGCCCAGGGATGGCTTCAGCGTTGACATCGAGGGCTGTGGACTCCCCAGAGTACGTCCCAGCCGACACTGTGAGGCAGGGCTCCTGACAGGTCGGACCCCACTGGAGGATCTTTTGTTGGGTCCATGAGATGAGGAGCCGTAAGGTGAGAAACCAGGAAGGGGATGTGCTCTTGGTGCTGGTCCACAGTGAGGAGTAAGGGAGGAGTCTGATGGATGATGGGGCTGTGTTCAAAGGGGGCGACTGTCTATGGCTGAGTTAATGCCTTCATCTCCACACCCAGTTTAACAGCAAAAGAATGGTCGATAAAGGAATCAACCACTGAATCAACCGCTGAACCGCCCCTGAATCAACAAAAGTGCTGACAGCGGCCCATTTGTGGCTGAGCTGGATGTGGTCCTGGATTGTGAAGCGGGAAACAGTTGGGCTCACGGAGGTGGCAAGGACTGGACCAGGTGAGTTCCTCCCCCTGTTCACCTGGTCTGACCGTTTCAAGGACGGATCGGGCAGACAGCACCCTACCTGCATGGGTTCCCCAGCTCCGGAGTGGGCCTCTGACAGAGGTGGAGCCTCCACGGAGAAGGATGGCTTGGATTGCGGGGTCGCTGGCGGCAGAGCGCGAGAGGTTGGCTTCGAACGAAAGTTCATATGCTGGTCCACGCGCATGCATAGCTGTATCATCCCTTCCAGAGTGCTGGGTAGCTCTCGCCCAGTAAGTTCGTCTTTAATCTGTGGAGCCAACCCCTCGTAATAGGTGGTCCGCCACAGCGCAGAGTCGCCCCAGTCCGTCTGCACAGCCAGAGTGCGAAAGTCCGCTGAGCCGCAGGTGATACAAACGAGAATCTAGCTCCACCTCGCTGTCAGGGTTTTGGAATGCGGCTTTGAGCTGCTGAATAAAGTCCTGGTCTGATCTCAAAACCACAGTAGCCCACTCAGCCGCCTGCCCTGAGACGAGAAGTGCGAATCTGCTCCGGTCAGATGGATATCGCTCAGGCTGAAAGTCAAAAATAAGATCCAGATTAGTGATAAACACTTTGCACTTCCCATCTACACCATTCCACTTTTCGGGGAGTACCATCTTAACCAGGGGACGTGTAGAAGTGATTGATGAGGAGGAGGAAGAGGTGGCGGCAGCTGGTTGGGATGCAGGCGCCTCGGCAGCTCAGCCGACTTGTACACTCTCTAGGGTGGTTAGCCTTAAGGGCAATAGATCTGTTGCCTTTGGTTGAACAGGTCTAAATCTATGATCATATATAATTATATGTTGTCATGTTTCTGTTATCTAATGTCAATCTGAAGTAAGCATTATGAAATACACTACAGAGATGCAGCAAACATAGCAGCCCAAATGCCAGGCTAAGATAAACACTTTTTATTGAAAATGAATAAATTATGTATTAGTCTGTATTGCTTCACCATACATTTAGTTTGGTGCTTCCTCAGATATGCAAAATAGACTTTCACTCATCAGTGCCTTTTTAACATTTCAGAAAAACACATCAGTTTTCAGCATCAGACAAATGACTGCGAATGCTAATCTTCATTTGAAGCCTAACCTCCATGAGAAGTATCTCTCCCCGGTGTTTTATGCCTGTCTGAGTTCGTTCAGCCCAGCTATCTGCGATCAGTGTCTGCAATCTAAAAGAGATCAATTTTAATATCAGACATAATACTGGAACTTGTACCATGTAACCTCAGATGTCTTCTGGGAAATATTGTACGGATGTTTTAAAAGTGGGGGAAATCTGTAGTTGAGTTAATCAAAGTGTCAGGGTGACCTATGAAGCTTCCAGAAATACAAAATATTCTCTGTTAAAATATGAGATTAAGAGAGCAGCTGCTAAGGGCAAGATGCTGTTTGTACTCTAGTGATTTCGCATTCCTCTCAAGTCCCGAGTTCTAAAGACAAGAGTCATAAATGGGCTGGTTTCACTTTTGCCCTTTCAAAAGTTGTTAGAACTTGGAATTATCTTTTGCATCTTAAGTACAAATTTAAATCCTGTCACTGCAGCAGCTACAGTAATTCATTTGCAGACAGACTGAACTAAAAATAAAAGCATTAGAACAACAAAGTAGGATTATGAGCAATGCACTCTGTGCTGCCACAGAAACACCTACAAAACGTCTAAAAAGCAGCAACTTCTCAGGAAACGTCTTGGCCTCCCACATTGTTGAGGACTTTCAGGGTGTTAAGTGTCTCAGGGGTTAACAAGTAAGATAGAAGAACCGAAATGAAATCAGGCCTTAAAACTTTGAATGAAGAGATTGCATGAATGATCTTAAAAATAACAGAGGAAAATACACTGGATCAAGAGTACTTAGCCTTTTGCTTCGTTCTACCTGTGTGTTCTGTATGAAACCAGTGCACAAGCCTAAACTAGGGTTGTAACAGTGCATCAGAATATTGCAATGCAAAATTGTGACAATGCATCATGGAGAATACAGTTGTGCTCAAAAGTTTACATACCCTGGCAGAATTTATGATTTCTTAACCATAGCTTCTTTCTTTCACTCATGGTTCTTTCACTCATGGTTAGTGGTTGGCTGATGCAAAAGAATTGTCAAAGGATCTGTGGGAAAAGGTAGTTGAACTCTATAAAACAGGAAAGGGATATAAGAAAATATCAGAGGAATTGAGAATGCCAATCAGCAGTGTTCAAACTCTAATTAAGAAGCGGAAAGTTAGGGGTTCTGTTGAAACCAAACCATGGTCAGGTAGACCAAGTAAAATTTCAGCCCACAACTGCCAGGAAAATTGTTCGGGATGCAAAGAAAAAACCCACAAATAACTTTCTGAAAACATGTGGTGTGGCTGTTTCAAGATGCACAACAAGGAGGCACTTGAAGAGAGATGGGCTGCATGGTCTAGTTACCAGAAGAAAGACATTACTACGCAAATGCCACAAAGTATCCCGCTTACAATATTCCAAACAGCACAGGTGCGAGCCTCAAACCTTCTGATACACAATCATAAATGCTACATTTGGAGAGGAGTCAACAAGGCCTATGATGAAAGGTACACCATTCCTACTGTGAAACA
>JBBIGA010000126.1:18125324-18139263 GCA_037576975.1 Alestes dentex
AATGGGCAGCTTTACCATCTGAGAAGATAAAGAGCCTCATCCACAACTACCACAAAAGACTTCAAGCTGTCATTGATATTAAAGAGGGAAATACATGGTATTAAGAACTGGGGTATGTACATTTTTGATCAGGGTCATTTGGGTAGTTTGTGATTATGATTTAAAAAGAGTAAACACAGAAAGAGTAAACAAAGAAAGGTTTTTGTGTTATCATTCATATTCTCTGAAAAATGGTTAAGAAATCATAAACTCTGCCAGGGTATATAAACTTATGAGCACAACTGTAAGAATTCTGTTGATTATGACATTTGATATTTGATGTTACTGTTTATAGTGTTAAACCAGTGTCAATCAACAACCCATTCCAGCACATTCATATCATGCATACGCCCCCCCCCACCACCACCTTCCAGTAAATTGTGCCAGAACTGAACATAGTCATAATTTTTCTGCATTCTGAGATGTAAATATTGTGAGAATACCGAATTGTTGTCAGTCTTTGTTGACCATACTGTGAGTGTTATGGACCACGAGTCCTGAATCGTCTATCGATTTGAATCGTGAGTCGACTGTATTATTAGTCCCCTAGTCAATGTGCTGTTCTTGTCCCGTGTGTATTGATTAAGTGTTTTCCTATTATCCCGTACATTTAAAAAACAGGTAAAAAGTAGTGCTAGGGTCTCAAAGATGTGTTGTTCAAGGACCTCTTTTAATAAAAGCAGTGAACACAGCAGTTACATGGAAGCACAAGCCTCTAACACGTATCATGATTAAATGTAATGAATGAGAAGATGCAGTGTATCATATGCCATGATGCTGCCACAGTTTGCATGTTGTCTGCGTTTTCTTAGTTTGAGCAGAATTATACCACTACTGAACGTTCTGGGGAAAACATTACTTATTAACACTACCTCTTCATCACTGAACTTTCATGCTTTGTTTTGTCTCAGTTATTTCACTGTCTTTTAAACCCTCAGGTAGTTATGGGTTATGTGTTGTTTGCATGACTGCTTTAGACTGCTTTTTAAGAAGCGTTTTTTTTTTTTTTTTTTTTTTATTACAGCCTTCCATGAGAAACTTTGTGGTTTTGCGTAAAGATTGCTTGTATTGTTTTTAGCATTTGTATGCACCATTGTTAGCATCAGTTTCAGCATGACCATTTGAGGATTGCAAACACATATATTGAAGTTAAGCTGGAACTAGCCCTTGAAGGTCTTACCCATTTAGTCTGCTCAACTGGCAGAGGTATTGATATGTTAATATAAGCTTGCTTTTGTTTTCAGAAATGTGAATTGCCAATGCTCAGCCCATGCTCTCCCCATGGAATCGTCTGGAAAACAAGCACAGATGAGTGGTTTTTTCCTAAAGGCCTTTTTGGTATAGATCCAGCAGAGATAAACACGCATCCCCCAAAAATAGAGAACGGGTATAAACAGAAAATTGACTACAGCAATGCAGGAGAGTATTTGGCGGTTTAAAATCACTTCCTGAGCCCATTTCCAATGCAGCCTTGCATGACTCCATCCCACAAATCAGCGAGGCTTTCTGCCCGGTAGAAATAGGAAGAGAAACTTGTGTTTACGCCGTAAACCCAAACTGCCGTTTTTTTTTTTTTTTTGTAGCCTCCATGGGCTGCGGCTGGTACTTATCCGCAGGCGGTGGTGGTAATATCCTACTGGCTCGCTCGGCCCATCTCCCACACTCAGTCTCCCTAAATGAGGCAGTTACCGGCACAGCTGCGGCCTGCACCTAAAACCAGTTACCTGCAGGGGGAAGAAGCAGGACTCTTTGGCTCCTCATTGACCCTCTGCTGTCATTTAGATTGCCCAGCATCTCTATGTGGCTTCAAACCTGTCATCATCTGTCTCTTTACCCCTAACAGTCCTGTGATTACCACTGCATTAGGCCCTTCTTCTTCCTGGAAAAAATCCTTGCCTCATGGCCATTGTTTCCCATAAGCAGCTCCATCATAGTTCTTATTTACCCACCCTTTAATCCAGGAAGCATTTACAGATGTGTGTGTGTGTGTGTGTGTGTGTGTGTGGAGGGGGCGGGTTGCTGCTACACTGGTACATATGTAGAAGTACTTTTATTAGAAAGGCAGACTAAACTCTTAAGACCCCACTGTCGAATGCTCTGCAGTTTATTGTAATTTATGAGTGAATGAATGAGTGAGTGAATGAGTACAAACTCAAGTAAGGTACGTAATCTTACTTGATGTAAAATCTTACCTGACCAAACTGGTTGTCTGGTTTATTGATCACTGTTGGTTGTGTAAGAAGTAGTTCTAGTGTCATGTTTAAAATGTTTCAACAGCTGAAGTGCATTTATCAGACTATAATTTGTTATTGCTGTATTTATTATTGGTGTGTTTTGTATGTACCATGTTCTTTTTCAGTACTGTTCTACAACCATGTTGCAAGGTGAAGTGTGAGAGAAATTCTAATGAATCATTTGCATTGCCAAAAAGATGAACTACCTTTCTTCCTGGGACGCTACAGGGTGTGCTCTCAAGTTATGATTAGTTCACATCCATTTGCCTTTATCAGTCCTGACCCTCCCTCCCCACAGCGCTGTGCTCCAAGGCCCTGCTTTACTAACGGACCTCTCCACTCCAACGCCCCGCTGAATCCTGAGCTCCTCTCCGCACCTGTAAGCAGGATGTGCCTAACCAGGCTCGTCCTGTCTGACAGTCATATCTCTCTCCTCTGAGGCCTCCATCTCTCTTCAGCTCCCCCTCCTCCACTCCTCTTCATGCCTGGCTTGATCCTGCTCTCGCTGGACCCCCTCAGCCTGCGCCTGAGGCTGTTTGGCAGGAGCTAGTTCCACTGCCTGTGGTAAAGTGTGGAGATCAGAGAAGTTGGTCCTCTGTGGGCTGGAGAACATAATCAGTGCCTATATGGACCAAGCTGAAGAGGACAGCATGCAGTGCAGTTGGAAAGGAAAGACAAATATTCCAAGGGTCAATTTCCTGGACATGAATCCTCACAAATGAATGTTCTTAAATATTTTTCCTGTCCTTGAAGTATTTCTTGGAAAAAACGTTTCTTGGAAAAAAAAAAAAATTCTATAAGGAATCAAAAGCGGTTCTTCTATGGCACTGCTGCAAGGAATCCTTTAAGGCAATGGTGACCTGTGGTTATTAGAGCTACACCTTCAGTCCAAGCCATTAATATCAAAACTCTCTGTGGAGTTTTAGTAATATGCTAGCAGTAAGCTAACAGCATGAACATTTATTGGATGATCTATTATAAACATAGACATCTGAAGCATGTACATTTAATGATTTATTTGAAGCATGTCATATACATAATAAGATATATTGTAATTGAACATATTTTAACATATATTAATTATACATGTTAAAATATATTTTATAGTGTACATGGCATTTGTAGGTTTTTCCAAAAAAAGAATTGGTTAGACTGCTGCTAGCTATAGCGGTTTACCATCTGTTAGCTGTTAGAAACCCATTGGTTAGACTGCTAGTGGTATTCACAGATAACAACACATCTGCGACAAGCAAAACCACCTAAACGAATAATTTTTCCATAAAATTAGTCAGTCTTGCAAATGTATTTGTATTGCTCCAAAGTCCAACATCATTAAATGAATCACATCTCTGTACGACTCCTTGAACTCTGCTCACCTCAAAATGTAAAACTATGTGATTTACAGAAATAATAATGTTATGTTTGCTGATACACATTCAGCATAAAAATATTTTATTTCCATTATGTCACTGAAATTGTTAATCAGATTACTATGTTGCTATAAATATTTAAGAAAAACTATATTTTGCAAACAATTACATTTGTAGCACACAGGCATGACAGTTTTGTTTCTTTTTGGTGTTAGTGACAATAAATGAAGCAGCAATCTATTTCAGTTTAAATTGCAGTTTTATAGTGTATGGGAATAACTGCAAGTATCTAGCAGCTTTTTTGCAACACTCTTATTCAGAACAAAGCGATATTTGTATTAACTGAATATCATCAACAAACACATTCCCATAGGAATTAACTGAAGGGGCTGCTTCAAACAATAGACTTGAAAGAATACATTTCTTTGTTGATAGACAATTTTAATGTAATATAAATATAAATAAAAGGGAGTAAAGTTATCTGTTATGGTAAATGCTTGGCTAAGCGCTGATTCACACTGTCAGAGCCAAACCAGTGTGTGACACTTCCACCCATTTAAACAGACAATCTGTTTTAGCTTGTGATATCACTGGTGTGGGAAATTTGGTCACCCTTTATTATAGGGCACTGTAGACTATATAAACATTTATAGTCTCATTCCAACAGGTACCTGTTGCCATAACACTTTCTGGTGAGAAAATGACCAAAGAAGGCTTTATGCAGGTGTCATGTAGCCTTACGATTGCTCACCTTCAGTAAGACAGTTTATGGAAAAGTCACTCTCAAAAATATGTTATTCATTTCATAAGATATGTGCTTTTTTCAACAAGCCAATTATTACACATAATGCTGCAAGGGCTACACATTTTCATACCTACAACCTAAAACACCTGAATACACTAATTAGAAGTGCCATCTGGACTCTTTTGGACATACACTATACGGACAAAATTATTAGGACACCTGACCATTTAAAAAGAAGTTGGTCCCTCCTTTGCAGCTATAAGAAGCTTCCACTCTTCTTGGAAGACATTCCTCAAAATTTTGTTGCGTTTTTGTGGGAATTTATGGGGTCAGGCACTGATGTTGGATGAGAAGGCCTGGCTCGCAATCTCCGTTCCAGTTCATCCCAAAGGTGTTGGATGTGGTCGAGGTCAGGGCTCTGTGGGAGCCAGTCAAGTTCTTCCACACCAGACTCATCCAGCCACGTCTTTATGGACCGTTCTCTGTGCACTGGGGTACAGTCATGCTGGAATAGAAAAAGTTCTTCCCCAAACTGTGTCCATGAAGTTGGAAGCATGGTGTTGTACAAAATGTCTTGGTACACTTGCTTTCATACACCTGTGTCAATGGGTATGACTGAAACCCCTGAATTCTATAAGTAAGAGATGTGTCCCAATATTTTTGTATATATACATAGTGTATAATATATATGCCACAATTCTCTTGTCTTCTTTTTTCTCTGCAAAACTTTTTCAGCGCTCCATTTTCTATCCTGGCTTTCTATCTGTCTCCTATTTTCCCTCTGCTCCCTGTTGCATAGTTCTGATATTTTATGGTATTTTTTTCTTTTTTCAGTGTCTCTCTCTCTCTCTCTCACCCCCTGAACCTGTCGAGCTGAGAAACGAGGCATGGCATCTATCTATTTCTGTGCTATTGTTTTTTCTCAGTGAACGCTTGTTTTGTGCGGCTCCTGAGCATGGTGGCAGGCGGGAGTCGTGGCAGGAGAGATGACAGGCAGGGTCGGCCACCCCGTTGGCCGGCCTCAGATGTGATAACTGCTTTTTTGGAAAGGTCTCACCCCCAAAGTCACTCTCAATCAGCTTCTTCAGACTGTCAAGCTTGTGCCCAACTCCCCTTTTCTCACAATTCAGGTCAGAGGAAGCTCCTACTGTTCCTCTGGGCCCTGCCAATTTGAGTCTGTTGATTTTCTCATGCCTGAAAGACTGCCACTTGCACCGAAAGTCCCAGAGATATCAGCACAAAGTCACTTTACTTTAAAGGGTGCGATGATAAATTGATGGCCAAGCTGCGCCATGATTCAAATTCAAGCAGCATTTTGTGTCGACAGATTAGACCTATTTTTCTTCGTTTCATCTGTTACACAGTGAATTTGCCCACTAAGACAATGTGATGTTACAGCGATAATAAACAAATCTAATCAAGCCAGAAGACACAGACTTGTGAAAATGGCACTTCTTCAGGTTCTGACACTAAGGAATTATATTTCATGCATAATAAGACAAAGCAAATAATGTTACATTGCCATTTCATTTGGAACATTCCCAGATTCCTCTTTCTGACGGGTAGCTCTCTTGTACCTCTCTTAATGTTACTCTCCCTGTCTTTTAAATTCATTAGGGAGATTTCTCATCGCTACTAGTCTATTTATGTCAATCTAAGAGAAATATTACCATTTCAGATGGTAGAGACTTTTTTACTTTTCAGTGGGAAGTATTTTTCATAATATTCAGCGCTTGACATGAGGAAAAATCTCATACTGGAGCTACATAGAGCAACATGGAGCTGCTAATGTCCAAGCTTGCAGACCTCTGCTCATCCAGTGTTTCTTCTAAAATAGAGGGAATTAATTTGCCCGCTTTAACTGCAGAAACAGCCTCTGCTCTTCTGAGAAGGCTTTCCATTAGAAGTTAGAATCTAATGTTTGAATTTCATTCCATTCAGACACGAGAGTATTGGTCAGGTCAGCTACTGATGACTATTACTTCTGCATCACTAACTCAACTCCAACTCATCCCACAGTACTGGGTGGAGCATCACTGTAAAGATTACAGTTTCATTTCTGCAGAGCTCACTGATGGGGTGGCTTTTTATCCCTGTAACCAACACCTGGCATCAGGCATGGTGACATTAGTCCCATGTGCAGGTGTTCTCCGTAGCATCCCATTCTATTTGCAGTGCTTTTCTTTGGAGATTATGCAAGCTGTGTGTTCATGCAGCTGAACACCTGTGTGCTGGCAGATTGCCAAGCTATATTTGCCAGCCATGGTCACTTGAGCAGGGGTGAAAAGTACTTGAGTGTTTGTCACTATACTTAAGTTTTAGATTTTGAAAGACATAATAGATAACAATACTATATTTGAATAACAATTTAGTATTGTAAGTGATGCTGTTAAGATGACAACGTGTCTCCAAAGTGCCCCAAGTTTCACGGGTCTTTCCTCCTTCTCCTTGTCTTCATATTATCCTATCTGCTGTATCCTTCTCTTGCATCTGACCTTCTCTGTTTGACCTCAGCTCAGCTCTGACCACTTTTACCTTGACTAAATTGTTGTTTAAACAAAGTACTTCCTTGTTGTGACCAATTAAAAGTGACCAAACGTTAGAAACACTTCCAAGACTGAAACAGTACCAACAGTGGATGCAGAGGCAGAATTTATAGACCTGCTATTGGTCCTACATTTACTGACAACTCACTTGATTAGGTAAATTAGGTGCTTATCTGCATCACATCTTCCACCCCAATCATCAAAGCCCAAGACTAGATTTTGTTAAAAGCAGCACTCTCATCATTCTTGCTTATGGAAACATTGCTGACATGTACAGTCCTGCCTTTACCCAGGCTACTCAGATCACATCTCTGTTATTCTAATCCCAGCATACAGACCACTCATCAGACAAGGCAGGCCTGATCTTTAGCAGGCAAAAACTGGCCCCCCAGGAGACATTTCTGCTCATCAGCACTGTTTCGAGCTCACTGACTGGGATATGTTTAGGAAGGCTATACTTACGGCAGCTATACAAACCTGGAGGACTATAAAGCATCAGCAACTGAGTCCACTAGAAAGTGCCATTACAGTCTCCAAAACCATCACCTCACGCCCCACCGAGAAACTGTGGATGACTGCAGGGGTGCACATACTGCTGAGAAACCAAAACATTGCCTTCAAATCAGGTGACAAGGCAGCCTTGAGATCTGCCTTCAGAAGGGCCAACCTGTCCCAGGTAATCCGAGCAGAGAAGCTCTCACACATTCAGAAAATCCACAATCCCTTCCAGGACACTGGACTCATATAGCACAAGTTGGAGGGCACCAGGCCATCACCAACTACAGAAATCTCCACCTGCCAGTAATTGTGAGGCCTCCCTTCCAGATGTGCTAAATCACTTCTACATATGGCTTGCTGCACTGAACAATATGGCAATGAGAAAGACCACCCTTCCATTAACAACCAGGTACTCTGCCTGGCCATGGCTAAGGTAACAGGCCACCGGACCAGACTTTTTAGGCTGAATCCTCAAGGGATGCGCAAACCAGCTGGCAGATGTTCTCAGGGATATCTTCAGTATCTCCCTGAGTTCCACTATCATCCCAATATGCCACAAAGCAACCATCATCAGCCCTGTGCCAAATAAATCTTTTGTGTCCTGCCTCAATGACTAGCATCTTGACTAGGAAACCTCAGTCAGTCAGGAGTGGGAGCAATATTTCCAGAACCATCACGCTGAGCACAGGAGCCCCATGGTGCTGTGTGCTTGACCTATTGCTGTCCACCCTGATGAACCTCAACTGTGTGGTAATGTACAGCTCAAACCATATCATCAAGTGTTTTAAGGACTCTTTTAGGGCTGACACCCCTCACCGAGCTTGGAGAGAGTGAATCAAGGTGCTGGGAGTTCGAGTCCTCTGAACGTTGGCACCGAAGCCCGAGGGCGACAGCCATGCCGTTTTTGTGTTTCTCTCCTCTGTTTCGGGTTCCTGGCGACTGCTGAGGTGGGGGGGTTGGCTCAGACACCAATGGTGCGCTCAATTTGCAATTTGAGGGTGGCTTCTTCCATTTGGGGGTGTGTGTGGTCAGCCATTTGGGGCCGGGTTGGGTGTGGGTGTTTGAGTGCTTGTTTCTCCCCAACAGAGCTTGTGCCTCAATGAGTCTGGTGGAGGAGGAGAGGAGCAAAGCCATGAGACAGCAGAGCGACGACTGGGCATGGAGTGGCAGCACACGGTCAGCGCGTTTGGGGCGCTGGTGGCGACGCGACGAAGTTGGACGAAGTTGGACTTTTTTGGACTTTGGGACGTGGGTTCTTTTGTTTTCTTTGGTTATTTTTGGTTTGGCCACACGGGGCAGCGTATTGGCCCACTGAGAAACTCACATGGGCCCTCAATACCAGCTCCATCACCAAGAATGAGTAGCAGCATCTTATTTTCTGTGGAGACTGAGGAGTACCCATGCCTCCATCCTTACCATGTTCCACAGAGGGACTATACTGCAGTACCCTGAAGAGCAAGGTCCTACAGTAGATAGTCAGGAGTGGACAGTAAGGAAAGCTGAAAGGATCACAGAGATCTCTCTCCCCTTTGCATCTACACTGGCATATAAATAACCCCACTCACCCCTCTCACAGTCTTTTCTCTCTCAGTAGCATATGTGCCGGGATAGGAAACAGTTTATTTCCACAGGGCATCAAACTCCTGAATCAGAACTTAAGCAGAATTGTATTTCCCATGCAGAAACACTCCTACACACATACACCCTTAAACTGTTCCCAAATAAACTGTCACCCTTAAATAAACAACTCGCACTGTACCCGTCCCTTTATTTAAATGCTGTTTTTTTCTCATTACTGCTATTTTTGCTATTTATGGCTACTTTTACACAATAATTTATCGTTATTCCTCGTGCCATAAATCTTTGCATTTTAATGACTCTGCTGCTAGAATACTATATCTGACACAATGTATTCCTTCCTGCTAGTAGAGGATGTGCTTTGTTAGATGTACCGAATGCTGTTCTCTCCTGTTTTATCGAATTGTTTACTCTAGTGATTTGAAGTCTTACACTCTATTTTTACACTCCAGGTAGTCCTGTCTGTACTTGTATAGTCTTGTTTTTGTCTTATACCATGGTCCTGGAGGAATGTTGATTCATTTCATGGCTGCGTAGATGGTTGAATTAAACACCTACCTGACAACCTACATGACAACATGGACATGGCAGGCAAGACAAAGGCCTCACAGATAACACAGAAGCACTTTAGAAGCACTTTGGTTCCTGCTTCTTAATTTAACTGTGTTGCTTTTGGAAAAAATGCACTTATTCAGCTTCCTCTCGACCCACTAGTGATCATTATTTAATGCCAAACTGCATCATGTTACGTTCATTTTATTATCATGCCCTAACTTATTGTGCTGTAGGCTATTGACAGTAAATCTACTGGAGTTTCTTCTCATGTTTTTTAAGAAAGGGTTTTAAATTAGATTAAATAAAATACACTAACTTGCAGCTCCTGCTTATTAGTTTTTGTTTTTCTTATTATTGTGTGTGGCTTTCTTCTTGCTGCCCCTATTATGTTTTTGTTTTTTTTTTTTTTTTTACAAACACCACTTTGTCTTAAAAGTCTTTATGCACATTTAATTCAATTTTATATTTTAAACTGGCCATAAGCATGATGATTTAATTGTGAAGGGACGAGCATTCCCAATTAATTACTGCCTCACTCACAGAACTTGCTTAAAAAAGGGATACATCAAGGCAAAATCAGTAGTCTGGGTTGCACAGAATGTAATTAGCTTGTGCCCAGCTTAATATATATATTAAGCTGTCTGTGGAGAAACAAACTCTTTTCACCAGGCATGATTCATACTGTTTGACCACTGGAGCTAAACAGGTACACTTGACCAGTCATACAGATCATGGGGAATGTGTAGTAGTAAGTCTTGGTGCTGTCACACAATCTTGAAGATTATTCATTGCCTCTTGGTGGAGTGACTTCATCATTTCAAATCCATTCGTCTTTTCATCATTTGGACAGGTAAATTAAACACATTCAAGATTATACCACCATTCATTGCCAATTGAATAGACATTTCTTAATAATTCCTTAATAATTATTCTTAAAATCAGTTATGTAGCTTTTTCTTCCAGTCTGTAGTCAGTTTGCACCTCATGACACCAATAAAATATGCCTAAATAATCATGGTAATAAAATATGAATCAAAATAATCTACCGAAAGGTTACTGTCATTCATCCGTGGAAAAGTTAGGGCCATGTTCCTTCTTTAAGTAAATTTCTGACCTTTTAGATGGCCGTACCACATGGTTACCTGGGCCGGAGGTGCGCCAATGCATTAGCCACACTTCTGCTTTGTACCACTTAGTTTTGATGTAAGCGTTTCACCCTCACAGGTCAGTGATGCTGCTGACCTTAACGGCCCACAGAAGCATGTCCTCTCCAGCCACCTTTCATCCCATCCGCATCGTCCCTTTCACCATACACCCCCACTTCCTCCATTTTGTGGATCACCGCGCTCCCACTGGTGAAGAAAAGTCAGTCGAAAGTCATAATGTACATCGACCTCATTAACGGCAGTGAAGGACGCTGAGGTTCAGCCTATAATTTACTTTAACAAATGCAGCCAGTTAACACAGCTGCTTATAGATATCTGATTTAAAGGCCCAGGAAGCAAGTTTGAGCATAAATGGACTTCCTGCACAGTCAGCGTCCGAAAATTCAGCGGCCATCTCTGCTATCAAATGTCGCCACCACAACTCACTTTTGCCATTCAGTCAAGAATCTTTTCTTTTTTTTCACCTCATTCGCTAGGTTTTTAATATTCACTAACACTGATAAATGACGGCCTATAAACATATTTAGGATTATGAGAAAGGCTTTACATGTATTACATGCTTTCCCTTCTCTCGCCCGTCCCTTATAAAATGCCGTTATCTCCTTGACAGTTATGTTCTGTTCATTTTTCATTTCGCATCACAATGGTGAATAATAAATGTCGGAACAGACACCGCAGGCTGCTTTACGAGAGCTGTGTGACCTGACTAGAGAAATGAAGGCCCAGCTCACAGTCACTGTGATTCTCTAGCCTTTTACTGTTAAGGACATGTGCCATTGTGTGTCAGTGAGAGGATCCGCCACTGTTTGAACTGAAGTTAGGAGAGCTTTGCTAGTATAATGCCAAATATTTGAAGAACATCAAATGGGAGACACATCAGCAGCAGCTTCTGAATGCGGTTGGAAGCTGAAGCTGTAGGCCCTGAGGGTTCTGTGTTGATTTATAGAAGTCCATTAAAAATCCTCAAGTTAACTTTATCAAACCAAATGTCTTGCTGGCAGTGTATTTAAGGACTTTGGCTCTATGCTCTTAACTCATTTAAATCTTCTGCCAGAGCAATTATGCTGCATTCATGGCTATGCTGGCCACAGTAATGTGCAGCAGCCCATTCATGTGGAGCTTTTTGTCTTCTGTCACTCTATAAAAGCAAAAACAATTTGATGGGCCTTTAGTAATTCGGAGTCGCACTATTACTAAAGAAGCAGATTAAAATGCAGAAAAAAGCTTCTTTTTTTATTGATTTTTATGGTTTAAAAGGCATTGATACTAACCTGACTCAATTAGATGTGAATAAGACGAAGCAGGACAAATGTTGATTTTCCTCAGACACGAAGTGTGGCTTCACATAGCAGGGTTTTAATAGCAATGCCTGGGAAACATATTGGGCTACTATTTTTTTGCACAAGTTTGGCTGGCCTAAAATGTATTGCGGCGTGTGTGGCAGGTGTTGAAGCAGACAGCGTGTTTTCAGAAGAAATGCTCTTTAGCAGCTTATCTCTAACTTACAGCACTGAAAAGTTCTAGGTGGAAGAAACCAGAGCTGATTCTCAAGAGTGATTATAGTAGATAGCTGACTATTGATAATAGCAAACCACATGATAGTAAATTAGAAACAGTGTGGTACATTACTACCATAAACATGTCCGAATACTGAATCCCACAAAATATAAACAACAATGAACAAAACAATAGACACAACAATAAACACAATTACCCATAAGAAAAGAGCCAGCAGTGCACCATAGGAGCTGTAACACTGGCCACCACTGTCTGTAAAGTGTAAACATTACAGCAGCCACTTCTGAAGTGGCCCCAGTTTGTTGATTATAATTGGTCAGTTGATCTAGAGTGGGTCTCATAGAGTGAGTAGAAATTAGCCTGTTAAAAGTTACAGCAATCATGGAGTTTGCTAAACACATCTGCCAGAGTTCTTTAGAAAGCATTATTTTTGGCAGTGCTTACCAGTGTAGCTTTTTACATGTGCATCATGGAAAGGTGGACAGTGGCAACAAAAAGTGAAAAAACAAGGCTGCACCAAGAAGGAAAGACAAAAAAGCAATTAAGGATCTGATGGCCTGGGACAAGAAACTGTTCCTCATCCTGGTAATGAAAGACCGGATGCTGCAAAACCTTCTGCCAAATGGTAGGAAGGAGAGGAGGGTGTATGAGCGGTGTATGGTGTCATCCGCAATGCTGGTGGAGGTTTGAGCACACAGCCCTGTGTCCTCAGTGTGATGATACTTGAGATGTTGCTCCCAATCCTGACTAACTGAGGTCTCCAAATCAGAAAGTCCAAAATCCAGTTGCTGAGGGACGTGTTCAGACCCAGCAGATGCTGAGGAATGTTGTTGTTCAATGTTGTACTGAAGTCTATGAACAGCATTCCCATGTAACTGTCCTTTTTATTTAGGTGGGTGAAAGCCAGATGAAAGGTGGTGGTGGTGCTGGCATCATACCCATAGTGCAGGGGGTCCAGTGAGGGGGCAGCTGTGAATTTTTGTGCCTCATGATGTGCCTCTCGAAGCACTTCATGATGATGGGTGTGAATGCGACAGGATGATAGTCACTGAGGCTTTTTTTTTGACACGGGGATAATGGTGGTGGCTTTGAAGCACGCTAGAACAACCGTGGTGCTCAGACAGATATTGCAGATGTCTGTGAGAACACCTGCCAGCTGGTCTGAACACCCTCTGAGCACAGGACCAGGAATGTCAAGTCTGACAGCCCTCCGTGGGTTGACTCTAAGCAGAGATTTCCTCACATTAGCCATGGTCAGACAGAACACCTGGTCGTTGGGTGGGCAGGGTGGTCTTCCTTGCTCCAACATGATCAATCTGATCAATGACAAGATAAAAAGCATGCTTGGACTATGATATTAGAAGCCAAATTTAGTTTTATTTGTGCCACACAAAGGCCACAGTAACAGCAGTTTTATGAAGTAACATTTGCTGTATGAATCATGATGATGGGTGCCAGCTAAGCTAATGCTAATGAAGTAAGCAAGTGACTGCTGTTACTAGTGTTGTAGTACTCGAGACCGGTCTCGAGACCATTTTCTGCTTTCTCGGTCTCGTCTCGGACTTGACCCTTCAAAGACTCAGTCTCGACTCGGTCTCGGACAACAGTAGCAGGAGGAGGACTCGTAATTTCAGAGCGAGTCCTCGAGACCAGTTAATTTTTTCTATGTTCATGTTAACAAAAAACTCCA
>JBBIGA010000126.1:18143579-18162201 GCA_037576975.1 Alestes dentex
CTCTCCCCTCTCTCACCCCCCTCTCTCTCTTCGTTTCCCCCTCTCTTCTTCTCTCTCTCCCTCTCTCTCTCTCTCTCTCTCTCTCTCTCTCTCTCTCTCTCTATCTGCTTCTCTCTCCTTCTCTCTCCCTCCCCCCCCTCTCCTTCTCTCTCTCTCTCTCTCTCTCTCTCTCTCTGTCTGTCTCACTCACTCATGTCCTTTAATGCTGTTAACACTCAGGTAATTACTGGTAGTGGTTGAGCACATCAGTCAGTCACCTCGCCGGCAGATTCATACTCCTCCGCACGCATCCTGTTTTCATCCCTCATTTTCAAAATCCTCACAGCATGATTTGGTGAATGATTTCATTTATTAGCTCTGCCCCTCACCATTCAACAGCCACTTCACCAGATCTGTATCAGACCATTCTCACAGTGAGAATCAGCCCCATTACAGTAGGTTAGTCCATAACAGCAGTGCTCATTTACAAATTTAAGCTGTAGCATGAAGTAAAATGGTAAAATAATAGATGCAGTTTTGTCATGATAAAAGGGCGTATTTAACTTAATTAGTATATCTTTAAGGGTATTTGTAGTTGCACAAAATAAAAACAATCTGATTGAATGTTCAGTATTATTTTAGGGGCTACTTGACAAAAATTAAAATAAACACTGATTAGCCATAACATTAAAACCACCTGTCTAACATTGTGTAAGTCCCTCTTATGCCACCAAAACATATTTGACCCATTGAGGCATGGACTCCACAAGACCTCTGAAAGTGTGCTGTAAAATCTGGCACCAAGACGTCATCAGCAGATCCTTTAAGACCTGTAAGTTGCAAGGTGGGGCCTCCATGGATCAGACCAGCTTGTCCAGCACATTCGGACTGAGATCCCTGGCTCAGCGGTTGTTCTTACTTTGATCACTTTTGGTAGGTACTAACCACTGAACAGGCCACAGGACTTGTTGTTTTGAAGATGTTCTGAGCCAGTTGTCACAGTTTGGCCCTTGTCAAAGTCACTCAGATCCATGTGTTTGTCTTTTTTCCTGCTTCCAACACATCACCCTCAAGAACTGACTGTTCATTTGCTGCCTAATATCCCACCTTTGACAGTTGCCATTGTAGCAAGATAATCAAAGTTATTCACTTCACGGTTGGGATATTTCATGAGTTAATTTGAGAATGCATGGTAATTGATTGTGCATGGTCACTTCCTGGAACAGGAACTGGAATTAGAACCGCATGCAGTTTGAGGGAATTGGAATTGGAACTGAATTGCAATGTCAGAAATTCAAATAAATTCCACAGAATTCTGTTTTCTACGATAATTTGACTTGATTTGCTAAACAGTGCACATTATATGTTAAGAATCATATAAATGACAAACATGAGAAATAAAAACATGGGTAATGTATTTTTCCATCTTTTGCATGTTTTAATTGCAAATGACTTTTATTTCTTTTATAAAGATAATCTTTTTATCCAGCCTTTTTTTCACTCTGCACATTATTGTCCATTACAACATTTTCCTAAATTTGATTAAAATGGCATTTTCTAGAATTCCATGCAAGGTGAATGTTCATATGAGAATAAGGCTAAGTAATGCCTATGTTCAAGATGTAAGATTAGAATGTTTTTGTTAGTTAGATTTTTGTTGATCTAGGCTTGTTTTTATGTGTGATCCTGGACTGTTTTGAGAATCTGATTTGTGTATCAACTCTGTACTACAATATTAAAACTGAGATTTGGAAACCATTTACACCTGGAAATGGCTGAGAAATACTGACAGGACTTATCCTCTTGAGTATTGGAAAGAAAATCAGTACCGATTCCCATTTCCTTACAAAATTGGTAAACATATACTGGTATAAATACAGCATGCAAGTCTGTATCATGGCATCAGTTATATACTGCTTACTTGTCGTTCTTATTTACATGAATTTAGTGTAATCTCATGCAATAAATGCTCTGAAACAGCAAAAAAATGAGATTAGACAGAATTTTATTGAATTAAATTTACTTCCTGAAACTCAAACTCAATTCCAATTCCTTTAGTTTTTTTGCATGAATTGAAACTGTTGAGGTGATTCCTAATTTGACCCCGACCCTGATTTATGTCACCTGTCAGTACTTTTAATGTTACTACTGATTGGAAACATTTTATCTAGATCAGTCTTGGTCTTAGTAATACACAACCCAGCAAAGGTTAGCATTAGAAGTATATGTTAGCATTTGTCAAATGCATCCACAAGTGTTACATTAGACAATTCCGTTTGCTTTTTCCATAGGCTTGGTACAGACATTGTCTCTCTTTTGTGTGTTTTTGAACATCAAGTTGGGCGGCACGGTGGGGTGTACCCCGCCTTCGCCCGTAGTAACTGGGATAGGCTCCAGTCCCCCCCGAGTGCGGGATAAAGGGGTAGAAAATGGATGAACATCAAGTTCCTTAACGAAGAGCACAGGTAAGGTCAGGATTAGCTTGAAGGTAAGTGGAGCGTTATAGCATTGAATTCATGGTTTTGTAATTAATGATTATATTGCAATGAATGAATGATGAATGCATTTTAATGACCAGTAATTGTACCATACTTATATTAACGCGGAATTCTTTTGACAACAGTTCAGTGCCCATAGTCCTACTCAATACATCCCAGAGAAAAATGTTTATTCCTCATATTTTGATCTTTGTCTCTTTGCTATCTTTTGTTCAGGAGCAGAAAGGCTAGTCTTCTCTCCCAGACCTTAGGCACCCTTGAAAATGTTGCTGGTTCACTGGTTGTCTTTCCTTGAATCACTTTTGGTAGGTGCTGGCCGCTGCAACACAACACAAGACCTGCAGTTTTAAAGATGCTCTGATCCAGTCGTCTAGAAATCACAATTTGACTCTTGTCAAGGTCACTCAGAACCCTATGTTTGCCTGTTTTTATTGCTTCCAACAGTTCAAGAACAGTTCAGACCTGAGAAGACAGGCACTGACATTCATACTCCTTTTCATACTCCTGTTAATGTTTAGATAAACATGAATGTCAGAACTCGACTAAAACCCCCATTTTGAGAAGGCACATGTGCGATTACTGGGCTCTTTTGCTCAGGAGAAATATCTGAGCAGCAGGAGACTTAAGCAGAAGGGTCCTTTGTCTTTCCATCTGATCACTGTTGTCTAAGAGAAACTACAGAGGTATTATGCAAATTTCTTTTTGATCTTTCTTTCCTGTGGCCTTATCCAGCATGTTTATATGGACAGTCACTAAAATGTAATTAAAAAGATTAACAGCTCCAGTGTTTTTTTTTTTTTGTTCTTGTTTGCTTTATTAAAGCAATTAGTGCGTGCCCATACACAGTATTTACTTTTAATGCACATTAATTAAAGCTTCTAGCCGTAATCTGTGACTAAACAGTGGAATAATTTACTTCAGGACAGTATTGGTTGGGCAGTGATGGGCAGGGAAGGTAGTGTGGACTAATTAAAAGCCAGTAAGTGGAAGTAGATTGTTTTTACTTAATTATATCAGGAGCACTAGCTTAACTTTCCAATAATTAAATAAGGCCAGTCTACTGCTCAGAAATGGCATGACTGGACAAGCACTGTGAAGGACGTTGCAGTGGCTGTGTTGCTGTATGTGTGTTCAGAGGTGGGGACTGACAAGTCTGGGAAAAGTTCTCTTTTATTACAACTAAAATATCTTAAAACGCACTCTCTCTCTGACTCTGTTTCTCTCTTTCATTCCTCCCCCTTGTTCTTATTTCTTGCCTAATTGCCATTGCCGTCAATCAAGACATAAAAAAAGAATAACTCGTCTGGCTGATGATCTTTTTTTAACCACAGATCTTATTTTCTTTCCAACACTTTGCTGCACTGTGGTTTGAGCCTGCGTGTCACCATAACAACAGGTAACCTCGGAGCTTCTACAGTGTATTTAAATAACTCCGAGTTTGTGAACTAAGCACATCATGAACTGAAACTGTGCACTTTACTTTTATAGCTTTGTAGTCATAGGTTTATACTTGAATCTTTTATAAGTACATACATGAGAATTAAAAGCAATATGCCTCAAACTGGGCAAAATCCTTATAATACAGCTTGGCATGACGCAATATGCTGGCGCCTCAAGTGCGTTTGACGACTCATTCGACAGTGTATAACTAACGTGTATGAATAGATGTCATTCTCCTCACCAAGTTGTACCTTGCTGTCATCAAATAGGTCGTCCAGGGCGCAGTGGTAGAGGTAACTGATTTGTTTTGACACTGGCCTGTCATTTGCTCTGACAGAATTTCACAGCTATTTTGCGATGTTAGACACTCTCTCTCTCTCTGTCTCTCTCTCTCTGTCTCTCTCTCTCTCTCTCTGTCTCTCTCTCTCTCTCTCTCTCTTGTTTTCCTTTTCAACTTTCAGTGTACTGTAAGCTCTAGGAATCATTACACTGGTACTAGCAATTCCTGACAACTGCGCACATCATTAAAATGAAATCAATTTGCGAACTCACAACATATACAGTACAAAAGGTCAAGAGAGAAATGAAGTGAAAGTATGACAGAAATTTAACCCAGTTTAAGTAAACTCAGCCTGAGAAACAACAACCCTTATCAAATTTGACATTTTTAACAAAACCACACAAATAATGGCAAACCTACATTTAATACATTTAGTACAATACCTTCGTTCCACCAACATAATGGCAATGATTCTTGATCAGTACTGCTTGATGAGATCAGAGAATAAAGAGCAAGCAACCTGAGAGAATCTCTCCATGTCTTCCACGGTCCTTTTCTTTTGTACTTTTCTCTTCAGCTTGATCCTGCGGTCATTCAACCAATTTTTGTGTGGATTTGACAGTTTACTAAGTATTAACATTATGTCAGAGACAGATTTTCTGTGGTATTTTCCGGTGTGTCCTTTTTTTTCATTGCTTCATTAATGAAGGTTGTCGACTTTTGCCTTATTTCATTTGTGCATTCTCTAAAAGAATTTGATCTTGGTGTCATAACTGAATGAAAAACTCAGGGTTCTGAACTATCACTTTTAAAAAAGTAAAATATAAATGTGAACAATTGGAAGAAAAAAGTTTTAAGCCCAGCATTTAAAGAGTTTAAATACAGCAAGTATGAATATTCTATTTAATACGAAAGGACTGAAAACATGTATTCCTAGCTCTCAGAAATCATTATGTCTTCTCTAAAATCAAGATACTGGGTATAAAATTAAGTTAAACCCTGCCTGCTCTGTAGCTCTGAACAAAGAGAGGCTGCTAATGGACGTTAGTGTGCTAGCATGCTAAGATGGATAATAAGGATGGATGTGTGGATGTGACAGGCACTGTGTGTGTGTGTTGGGGTGAATTAGCCCTGTTTGTCTGAGGTCCGTATGGGTAATGAGAGAGCTTGAAAGGGCCTGGGGCTCTGGGACTGGATCATTTTGCTCATTTTCTCTTTCTCTCTCTCTCAAAACCATATTCAATATGAGTGGCGCATATCCCCTGCACACCAGCGTGCTGCATTTAGGCTAAATTGCTCAAAGATTTTGTCATGAACTTAATGGAGATTACTTATTCAAAATCTTGTGTTGCAAACAGTCTGTTTTTATAGCAATGTTTGAAAGTCTTGCTCAGGTGTAGTCATCATCAACTGTATGTGACAAACAATGTGACAAACTACATGGAACAAATTATTAAAGTTATTGACTTGTTTTGCATCCACAGTTCTATTTATTGACTCAATTCATTTTTTTTTAGCTATGTATAGATAAGCATATGCATAGGTTCATTTCTATCATGTAAACTGTATGACTGTGTGAGTCTTCCTATTTTTTAGACAAACCTGGAAATACAATCAAACTGATGTCTAGAACCAATTTTAAGCCAGAATTGTCATAGTAAGTATAGTAAGACACTAGTTAGAAACTATAAATTGGCCCATGCTCTGCTCTTTGGCAGATGATCTTTCAAAATATCAGCCTGATATCAGCTCATGCTACCTTTTTATTAGGCAGGATCATGCAGATTAACTACACCCAATAAACTCTGTACCTCCAAAGCAGCCCACTTCCGCTGTAAAACCACAGGGCCTTACCATAGCAAAACAATTACAGGCCAAAATTCTAGTCCCAAACCGTTGCTAAGCAATGCAGTTAAAAGGCTGATAACACTTTCACCACCTCTTAAGCCTTGCTACTCTCGTTCTGCCATTTTCCCCTTCAAAACCTTCTATTCCAGCACAGTCCACAGCTTCAAAGTCCTCCACACCCTTCGATGCCACTTCAGACTCCTGGATACCCTCCCCCTGCAACATTTCCATCCATCATACCAAACAGATTTCAGAGTAATTTGGCCTCTCTGGCACAGGCTGATTCATGCTTGCCACTAGTCACAAGCAGCCTCTGCTAAAAGGGAAGAGACTTTCACCCCATTTCAGTTTTGCTGTTGACATGCGGTACTGATAACGTTCCCTCCACATTAGCACCTGAACATTTCCAAGGTCATCTGCAGTCATGCTAACACTGCAGAACATTAAAGAATGTGCATAGTTAACGGCGGACCTAGCCTCTATGAAGTTTATTCTCTTATTAATTAATTTGCCTTATTTCACTGCAGCTAGCACACTGCATACCCCTCTTACCTCCTGTAGGACATTGAGCACTCATAAAATCTGCATTCAGAAGAGAGTCCTGCTCACCGATGAGCTCAGAAATTATTTTGCCGTTAGCCTGCCTCCAATCTGGCAAATGGCTACCAAATAATTCACAGGCCCCAGGAAAGTAGAGAGAAGGGCAAGGGAGACATGGGCGCTAGTACACAGAGTCCACTTTAGTGAGTTCAGCGGGGGACAGTGTATGCAGCAGGGCTTGCAGGTCAGATTTGTTTTCCTCTCTAATATGGGTAGAGGGGTTGTAGGGGTTTCTCAACAGTGCTGGGGCATTAGCATAGTCGCATGGCCGGGGAGGCAGTGGGATGCGCGGGGATTTTGCAGAAATGACCAGGCGTGTGGGCTCCCAGCAGCTATTCCCTTCCAGTTCAGGCCAGCTATGCCTGAATTAGGCCTACGAGTGTAACTCTAATGATCTATTCCAGGGCAATTAGTATTTAGAGCAAGTTCTGGCAGACAAAAAAAAAAGTCTCCTCCATCATTTTTTTTTTTTTTAAACATGTTCTCTCCAAGCGCCTGGGCCTGTCATTCACATTCATTATCTGCATCCGATGAGGTTGAGCTCTGTTGTATTAAAAATGTAATTGTCAGAATTCATAAATATTGAAGTGCTGTCTGTGAATAATTGATGCCCCCTAATGCAAGTGTGTTAAGATATAAGCTTAGAGGGGCCAGCAGGTGCATGCAGCGGACACTGGATGGGAATAATTAGGTCGTTGAGCTTCCATAACTGAGAGCTGCTTGTTAGGAGTGCAGAGTTATTAATTACTAAACACATTTACTAAAACAGCCAGAGAGATTTGGACATGAGTGAGGCCACACACTGGCAAAGTCTCAGGTATGCAAGGGGAATCTAATTAAATTGGAGAGTCATTTTTATTATGATTAATGTTGGCTAATATGTGATATGTGGCATTGCAAGGGGAGGGGGGCATGCTACTGGTGTGTGAATCAGAGCAGTGTGTGTGTGTGTGTGTGTGTGTGTGTGTGTGTGTGTGTGTAAGTATGAGTGCGCCTGTGCCATTGAGAGCGCAGTGTTTTTAATTACTCTCGAGGCTCTGGAGAGTGATGGTGTCTCTGCTGTGGTTTAATTACAGTGTGTTCTGTCAGAGGAATGGGGCCACTGTTATATCATCAACTAAAACAAGGGAATCTCAGAAAAAAAAAAATAATAAAAAAACTCTCTATGTAGTTCAATTGTGCATTTTTCATAGCCTTCATACCTGGCTAATGATAATCTACCTTTCTTTACTGACATGATTTTGGATGTGTGCATGTAACGATGCAGTAGGTTTTTCCTTTCTCTGCACCTGTGAATGTAGATACAGTTTAACTGTATAAAGAGAGAAAAATTTATTTATCCTCTAATATCTAATAACATACAGCATTGGCAGCCCGACATTGGATGTAGGCCTACTTTAAACAATACAATTACTTTGTGTCCCATAAATCTCCATTACATTTACATATTCAAATACATTGCCTCCCAGAATTACTGCCAGCTTCATTGAATATGAGCAAAAGGGCTGATGAAATTTCCTCTTAATGTTTATCAAATCTTGCCTTTACAGCGCAAATTTAAAAAAATCTATAAATTCCATATGAGCCTATTGCCACAAGAAGAAAGTCACAAGTGATTACAAAACTTTTATTCTGCAAGAAGGTGTGTGTTGTCATCGCTGGCACCCTCCAATTAGTATTTAGTTTTGCAGCCCCCTTTAGCCTACAGAACAGTTAAGAATTCAGAAGAAGGGTTTCTTGATCATGCAGAATTTCTTTGGATCTCAGATCCTCCATCATATTTAATGCCTGGTATTAGATGCTTTTTTTCTATAGTCATCTTTATTTCTATGCCAAACCCACCTTGAGCGTTTAAAGTTAAAGGTCTCAATGTTTGTTTCATCTGACCACAGCGTCCTGCCTCAGTTCCGCTGGTGTCGAGCAAACTTCAGGAGGTTTTTCTTTTGATGAAAAGACAGAAGGCAAACCTTCCATCCTCTTCACTGTGGCTGCCGACAAAATAGCCTTGTATCCAAGAAGCTGTTTTCTTTCATCCAATCCTTGAACAAGTCATCACACGTTTGCCTTATTGCAAGGGAATGCTCTTGATTCTTTCCCAAGGTGACAGATGGCTAAAGGATTTGGGCCTTTGTCACCTAATTTTTACGCCCAAAAGAACTGCTTAAACGTGCAAAAACATTTTAAATTAGTTAAATATGCAATGGACCAAACCTTATTTACATTTCCTTATTTTAGATTTCTTTGGGTCAAGTCAAGTAGTGGTTTTTTGTCATTTCAATGATTTACACACAGTACACAGTGAAACATTCTTCCAGAAACATGGTGCAACACAAGAGTAGAAACGGAACACCACAAGACCACAGACAGGACAAAACAGAGTGCAAGAAAAATACAAGAGCAGCAATACAACTGCACAAGACAACATTTAGTGCAATCGACAAAAACTATAGTCTGGATGAATACAGTATTCTGACAGGTACTGTATTCTAGCAACAGAGAGCTGTGTGCAAAAATGCAGAACAGAGGCAGACAGCAAGCAATATGACAACATTTATTTTCACTAATGTTCATTTCATCACTAATGTAATATTTCAATGTTTCAATGTAATATTAAGATAATAAGATAATATTGAGAAAATAAGAGCTTCTTCTTCTTTTACTTTCAGTTGCTCCTGATTAGGGAGTTGATTAAAATTATAAGAGCAAGGGTAATAATTCTGGATGGCACTTCCCACTACACTGACTTGTTTATGTTTGTGCGTATTCTGGACATTTTTATTTAAAAAAAAAACTTATTTTGGCAGGTGCTTTTATCCAAAATGTCTAACAGTATAAAGTTTAGTGAGGTTGGGGTCAGGATTAGTTTTCTTCCATTCTTGCTCTCAATTCCTGTATGTTATTTCCATGCACCCTCTACTTCCAAGTTATTCTAAATCAGCGTACTTCACATCTCAGATGCTCATACACTACCAGTCACGTGTTTGGGCACACCTTCTCATTCAACGATTTCCTTTGTTTTTATTATTGGCTACATTGCAGATTAATATTGAAAACATGACCTATTTCTCTGATGACAGCTTTGCACACTCTTGGCATTTTTTCAATCAGGTTCACGAGGAATCGACCTGGAATGGTATTTAATTAACAGGTGTTCTTCGTCAAGAGTTCATAAGTGGACTCTTGACAAAGAACACTCATCTTCTTAATGTGTTTGGGACCATCAGTTGTGATGGTCGGGTTGGTACAGAGTTTGTAATCCTATTCCACTACGGTTCTACTCCACATTATGGCAAGAACCACTTAACTAAAAACCAACAGTCCATCATTACCTTATTACAAAACATATTCTGGTTTGTTTAACTTTTTTTGTTTACTGCATAATTTCGTGTGTTCCTGCATCATTTTGTTACTTTTCAATATTAAAATACAATGTAGAAAATAATAAAAACAAAGAAAACACACTGAACTTTTGACTGGTAGTGTATATTAAATTTGTATGTTAAAGTGCATTTTTTGTCTATTCTCTTGTCCTTTTGTCAGTTAAAGCTTTGTAACATATACACATCCTTTCAAACCCACAAATCTGAGTTGTCTTCTCACAGGGGACAAAAATAAATATTAAATACTAAATATTAAATACAAATACATTTGATTTAGTGTTTGAGTACACTTCTGTTAGTTATATGTTAAGTTATATGAATCCATTACTTAATGGCAGTTTTGAATAGAAATTAAATTAATAAAAGTTTCTTCTTTCATCACTGTCTGTTCAATTAAATATTAAGGCAGTCTGTATACTTTCTGTGACAGTTTTCTTTCTTAACGGTTATTTACTTTGTTTCTTAAATATAAAAAATATATATAATAATATATAGCTTCAGGACTGACTCTCGATTCTCAAATGCCTAGAATCGCGGGTTGACTCTATTTTTCTCTTCTGCTTTTCAGGTGCATTCAAGGTAAACCAACTTCCACACTTTGTGTGAGTGTGGAGCTATGGGTTGGTACATTTGTTTGTATGTGTGTGTGTGTGTGTGTATGTGTGTGTGTGTGTGTGTGTGTAGGTGTGTATGTGTGTGTGTGTGTGTGTGGGGGGGTGTATGTGTGCCCTCTCTGATGAAATAAAAGTGCAGCTTACTCAGCAGTGTGCAGGCTTTGAGAATAATAACTTTTGGCACTGGGGTGTTTTCTGATTTCTGGCCAAGCAGCACAGAGCATCCTTACTTGCCCTCATTATACCATGTGACAAGGAGACACAAAAAGGGACTCCCCCCACCCTCAATCGCTTGGGGACTTTGTCTCTCTCCCTCAAACCCGCAAATACACACACAGCTGGCAGACTGTGACTCATTCTAGATCTTGCACATTCTGTCTTGGTTCTCTCAGAGTATTATAGCATGATGTTCTCATGATAATATTGAGTTTGGCTGAGGTTTTCATTGGGGAAAGCTACACTGTGCAATACACTTCCACATTTGGAGACTGTGGAGATTTATTTGGGAAATAAATGAGGTCAACGGGTATTAGGAATGTCAAGTAAACATTTGAGTGACAGTATCTATTCCCGGCAATGTTTGTCCGTCAGTTAGTGATGATTCAGAGAGGTTTTATCTTGCATCCCCACAAACAGGAAGAATTCTTTGGGCTTGGCGATGCTGTTACCTGCCTGGCAATGATACAGTAGTGATCTGTAGCGTAAACTAGTGATTGTAAAAGAGACCTAAAATCCAACTGGTTGACATAAACGTTCAGAATGCATGCTTCAGTTAAAATCTGTGTTACTGCAACACACTTTTTCTTGGCAAAGGTGGCCTAATTTTAACCACAAAATACTATCATATCGCAAAACACACATAATGCATAAAACATTCACTATATGGACAAAATATTGGGACACAGCTGTTTTTTAGGGTTTGGGTCAGGCCCCTCACTTCCAGTGAAGGGCAATCTTAATGCTCCAGCATACCATACCATTTTGGACAACGCCATGCCTCCAAATTTGTGGACACAGTTAGGGGAAGGCCCTTTTTTATATTACAGTTTTTATATTATATTTTTACATTAAAGTCTACGTAGTTGAACACAATGTCCCTGTTGGTGTAATGGTCAGGCAACCCAATATTTTTATCCGTATAGTGTAGTTTTGTAAATACAATATGTTTTACATATATACAGCTTATTGTATTTTCTTGCCATTTTATAATGCTTTGTGTCATGTCACAGTGGTAAAATCATTGTAATACACATTCAAGAATGGCTTATTGCTTTATTCTCACCCCTGGTTCTCAAACACTACTGTCCAACACACTTCCGTGTTTCCTGGCCGAGCCCTGTTCAACTAATTAATTCAAAGAAGATGAGTGCACACATAAATGTGTAATTTTACATTTAAATTGAATGTAAATAATAAATAATTATGGAAGTACATTTAAATAATTAAATGACAAAAATAGCTCTTTACGCTATTAATATTCATAGTGTTAATATTAAATAGGTTGATCTTGCTCTTGTGGGCAAAGCATGTCCTGTGAATAACTTTCCAGTGTCCAATAAATGGCTGGTAATACATTTTTTTCTCAAATTTGAATTGATCAGTCCTAATATTGAACAGAACTTATATAAGCAGTCCCTTCACCAATCAGAAGGACAATATGGCTCCTCCCACCCAAACAGCCTTTACAACACTGTGTACAACTTGGATTCGCCAGCATCGCCTGAACACACGTTCAGCAGTAAAGTGAATAAAAACCTTCCCTTTTTTAAGACGTCACCCTAAAAAACCTGGAGTATAATTTAATGCGCCATGAACTCAGCAGGGATGGTCTACAACATGACCTTCATATGTAGAATTTCTCACAGCTTCCCTCACAGGGTTGTATTTATTTCTGCCTCAGAGGTGGGAGGGCTGAACTGAGACCTGTCAATCATGAGAGCTCATCAGAAGACGAGGATACCGCTCCAGGCGTTTTTTTTTTTAAACCATTATATTATTCTGTCTTGATTTTTTTTTTTTCATATATTGTTAGATGTTAATTAAAACACCCAATTTTAGTATCATACAAGTGTTTTTTTTACACTGTGTTTCCAGAGACTTTAAAGGTCATGAAGCCCGTGCTGTGAGGTTTAAGCGTCACAGCTATAAACTGCTGATTTAAAGTCTAGCTATGCTGCATGTTCTCTATAAAAGTAGATACATACCCATCATCGTGAATTTTGGTGCCAGATAAATGAGACAAATTGTGTGATGCTGTCATTGCCTGTCTACACAGCAAGAGGAAATTTTCATCAGCACATCAGCACACTTACCGCTGAAAGTCAGTGAACCCCAAAACAAGTTGTGTAGTCACTACATTATCGTTTTGCATAGAATGATGTGCACATCTCTCAGAGCAGTTTCCAGTAATTTCACTTGTTGCCTTTTAGCCAATCAGTTAGGCTCTTGCAGCGCATGCTGTTCCTACTTTTGGTTTTATCTGCATATCAGAGCAAATTACCCAGCCTGCTGTACTCCTCTGTGGATGATGGTGGAGGTGTCGTCTGACGGCTGGATTCATTTTTCATCCACGACCCCCTTCAATGACTTCTACTGTCATATTTCATATTCTCATTTTCTCACTCTCTCTTTCTCTCTCTCTTGCTGCTAGTTCCTATCTCTCTCTGCCAATTATGTGTTGCTCTTAATTAGGGCCCCATGTGAGGAAGTGAGTCCCAGGAGTGGGAAGGAGTATATGACAGAGACACACTTTGTTTTGCTTATTTGGGTTATTTGTGTGTGTTTTTGTACATATTTGGGGGAAAAAGGGTTGAAATTATGAAAACAAGAGAAAAATAGGACTCACCTACAATATCAGGATCAGCGAAACATGTCGTGAAATGTTTTTATTTAAATAATGCTGAATGTTTCATTTTTTGAGCTGAAAGAGAATAGCTACTTCATTTTGTTATTTTGTCATTGAGGTTAAGAACAGTTATTTCATAGGTACATTTACACTGTATGGAGTACTGGGACACACCTGTTTTTCAGGGTTTAGGCCAGGTACCTTAATTCCAGTGAAGTACAATCTTAATTCCTCAATATGCCAAGACATTTTAGACAATGCCATGCTTCCAACTTTCAGCATGACTGTGTCCCGGTACACAAAGCAAGGACAAGCAAGGTCAAGACATGGCTGGATGAGTTTGGTGTGGAAGAACTTGGCAACTACTTGATCTATTCTGTTGTGTATGTTGTTTTTCAGTGAATGTTGAATCAAGAACCCAACTCAAACAGTGCAATATAACACATTATACACACACACACACACACACACACACACACACACACACACCCATAGTAGTCATTTTGGGCCGTAAATATAAAAACACTGTGAAAACACATCTTTGAGATAATATTAATTTTTGATAGCACCTTACCTATTCTAGTAGTCGCACTGAGCTACCAGCATTACACATGAACTTTTTGCTGGTCTTAACGAAGCATAAATATCTGATGCTTTTTAAATAAATCTGAAGCCTCTCACAGACATAATTAGTGTTCCCTTTATTAATTGGTCCTGGCATAGAGCTACCACTGTTCAGGATCCCATTGGTTTGGCTGCTACTTGTATTCATGGTCACTGATGTATGTAGAACGCCCAGAAGGCCAAGAAAGACATTTTTCCTCATAGAACTGGTCCCACCCATGGGAAATCAGGATGTGATTGGTTGATTCACTTCATAATTATGTTGGGGGTCAATCTGACAGATTAGAACTTCGATAGAAACCACAGAGGAGTAAAAATGATTTGATAATTTTCAATGTGTATTTCAAGGATTTTGTAGCTTAACTACAGACATAATTATATTGTATAAAAATTACAGGCTAGTTTCAGTTCAAAGAAATCATTAAGCCTTGTGAGAAGACCTTGAAGGCTGTGAAGGTTCCCCTCTGGTAGTTACACATGCACTTACTGGCCACTTTCTCAGGGTACACCTGCCCTGTGTCTATAGTCATTTTGTCCATTTTATCAGATCACACACAGCAGTGTTTCTGGGGATGATTAACGCAAACTGTGAAAGCAGCAGATAAGCTATCAACTCTGGAAAACCAATAAGGTAGGTGTATCTCAGGGCTTAATTTGTAAATGATGAGATTCTGGAGTAGTGATGGATTCGGTAGGTCGATGCTGTAAGGAAAGGTCTTGGGAAAAAATTAAATAACATGCAGCTTGTTGTGAGCTTTGAGCCTACGCCATTACACTGAATCTTACAACTGATGTGTTAATGTGGCTGTTAAGCATCAAACATTCTCTCATACGTGGATGTCCCAAAGCTAAACTACAGCATCTGATGTGTGGATATTTGATAAATGTATGTCAGAGCCCAGTAGCAGCGGTATGATTGGCCCAGCAGGCCAAAGCACCCACTTTTGTCATTTTATTATGTACTGGAATTTCTATTTTTAAGACTGATCCATGAAAATGACATTACCATGAGATGTTTGCTGAGGTGCCAGAAAAATAGAGAAAAATTGTGTATTAAAAGTTTAAAATCTTAAAGTTTTTAAAAACGATTTTCCATTTTTATTCTTTTTATGAGCTTTGTGTATCAGATTATCATTTTTTTCCTTATTTTTTCCTTCTTCTGATGCACATGGACACCTCCTAGTGATGGTGAATTTGCTATTGAAACAGGAAAGAAGTTCGAGGTTCCTTCAGTCCTGGTATGACTACTGGTCACAAGCCAGTGCTTAGTTTAGCGTTATTACACCTTTTAAGGGATGACCAGTTTCAGCATATGTTTAAGTGACGAAGGATTTTTGTAGTTTTATCACCATTTCTGTCACCACATGCACACAAACAGCCGTTAAAAGTGAACAAAATGTCACAACATATTACTTATTGATTCATTTTTCCATATTTTAGGCTTTATAAATTGAGTTGCTTGTAGAAAATTTTACAATTTATTTTCCTGATCTGTATCTACAGATCACAGTATGAATGCAGTTATCATGTAAATGAGGTGTTCTGGAATTCTTTCTTCTAATTAAAAGCAATAACTTTCTTTAAGAGAGTTATTGAAGATCCTTCATTATTCAGACCTAGAACAGGGAAACACACTTAAGTTCCATCGTTCAGTCGCAACAAAAAGACATGTTAAAACCAGGGCAAGGGCAAAGTGCTCTAAGGCCAAAAGTTTTGCAACCACTTCTTCCTTATGTAATTTCACTTTTCACAGTCTTAATGCCCTTATTCACATTAGTTACTGACGCCGGTGTTCTTAAACATCAAAACCAACTTCTTTAAGACATTGTTACATAACACACACACACTGTTTACTGTACACACCCAGTAAAGTAAAATATGAATTACATGAACATTATAAATTGCATAAGAGCAATAAATCACACTCATCACCAAATTTACTATAACTTTTAGATGGTATAAGATGCATCAAGTTTGATTTATTTCCCATTTTCTAGGTTTACATCATTATGAATGATATAGTGATTTTACACACTATATAACACAGAAAAGGTTTAAAGTGTAGATTTTAAGATATTTGGATTCAGTTCTACTAAAGTGAAATGTTATTTGGATTCAGTTCTAATTAAGCTACATTTCTTTATTTTTCCTTCTATAAAAACATGGTTAATATTAAATAACTATATTACTGTTTACATTCTTTTAAAGAGCTGATTTCCTTGGCTAAGTTACTGAAATATTCCACTCAGGCTGAAAAGGTTAACAACAGAGCTAAGACAACAGAGCAGACTTATTCAATACTGTGACATTAATACAAAGGTGACACCAGGAACAAATTGAATGAGATCAAACATACTGACTGGAATTTCCAGGTAAAATACAATCAGGTGAGATAGGAGGACATTGGACGGATACCAGGCGGTCTAAAAGTTGAGAGCCATGTGACACAAAACAAATGGAGAATTGGGCAGTGAGACTAAGAGAGAATGATTTTAATAAGGTGGGGCAAGACACTGAGAAATGAGAAACATTTATCTCAGTGCCATTTTTGAGATTGGAGTTGTGAGTTGGAATTGGAGATAAAGGTTGTGCGTCAAACCTCAACAAGTTACATTAAGAGGACATGATGACCCAATGTTTATATATAAGAGACCTGTAAAAAGGTTAAACCGAGAGTGCACTGAGCAATCAGCAAAATTCCAGAAACTCGGAAATGTTTGTACCAGAAACATTCACTCAGTTTCATATATACACTTATTATAATGTTTTAAACGTATTATACATCTTATGTGGGAATCAATTAAGATAAGGCATACTTTCATGTTCTTCTTTCTCTCTCTCTTCCATCATATCTAGAGCACAGGAAGTCACTTTACTCATATCCCACTCATTTATCTATTCAGCTCACCTATACCTCTCACCAGTCCACCCTCACGTTTCTATTCACTTATTCATTCACTCATCCATCCATTTTCTTCAGACTTCATACTATGTATCTTTGTGCATGTCATCCATTCACACCTACACATAGGAAAACTTCTGCAAAATGAATTTTTTGAGGGGGTCTCCTCACCGGGATGGGTCCGTCTGTCAGGACTTGCCACTGGACTAACGCGTCTACAGTTTTTGTTTGGCTATGACTTCTGGGGCCACCCAGTTTCTTACACACAAACAATCTTACCCTCTTACCCTGTACATTCATTATGCAGAGAAACAGATGGACTACTGTAATTGTAATCTATAAAATGAATCTATATGGTTGGTGGAGCTGGCAAAATAGGCAATGAGTGCAGAAACAAGTTTAGTGGCCCCAGTACAGCAACCAGTGAGCATAAGACAGTTGGACATACATTATATGGACAAAAGTATTGGGATGTCTGAGCATTACACTAACTGTGACTTTAATGAGATTGCATTCAAATACATAGACTTTAATATGGAGTTGGTCCCCCTTTGCAGCTATATCAGCTTCCACCCTTCTTGGAAGACTTTCCACAAGATTTTCTGTGCGAATTTGAGCTCATTCCTTCTGTAGAGCATTTGTGAGGTCAAACACTGATGTTGGACGAGAAGGTCTGGCTCGCAATCTCCACTCCAGGTCATCTTAAAGGTGCTGGATGGGGTTGAGGTCAGGGCTCTGTGCGGGCCAGTCAAGTTCTTCTACACCGAACTCATCCAACCATGTCTTTATGGACCTTGCTTTGTGCACTGGGGCACAGTCATGCTGGAATAGAAAAGGTGTCCTCAAAGTTACAAGCATGGAATTGTCCAAAATGTCTTGCTATGCTGAAGCATTAAGACTGTCCTTCACTGGCCTGGCCCAAACCCTGAAAAGCAAGCGTGTCTTGATACTTTTGCCCATGTAGTGTAGGACAAATTAAATTACCCCATGTCCAATTGTACTTAAAAAAAAAAAAAAACCTGTGGGATTGTGTCTTTGCTAAGACTGAATTATCTGAGTGTACCCTCTCCTTGCAAACTCCCACAATATCCGGTGCCTATATCAGTGCCATGAATCTTACTAGTGAGTTTTTCAGAGCGATCGATGGAGGTGGGTTTTTGGACCTGAGGACATTCCACAGGTGAAGTGCGGGCGAGCTTCTCAATCGTCCGCTTTGTCCTCCGCCACACGTCTCAGCCTTGACTGGCAGCCACTGCAGACGTGGCAGAAAATCTATTCCACCTTTGCCCACCTCTGCCTTTGACTGCAGTCTGTCTTCAGCCGCCTGATTTATTGTAGCAGTAATTTGATTTCAATTTCGTCTTTAGCCCTGGCCAAGGAAAACTTCAGCAGTTTGGAAAGAGCCACGTTATACCTCTACTCACTTGTCACTCCAGTCATTCCGAATATTTCGAGTCAGAAAGGAAAAGTATGAATATAAACAGCAGCATATCTACCCATTCCAGTTTACACCAACCAACCAACCATTTATTTAAGTCTCTCTCTCTCTCTCTCTCTCTCTCTCTCTCTCTCACACACACACACACACACACACACACACACACACACACAC
>JBBIGA010000126.1:18162301-18179801 GCA_037576975.1 Alestes dentex
GGACTCGAGCACAAAGACTTGAGACTTGACTTGGACTCGAGCACAAAGACTTGAGACTTGACTTGGACTTGGGAAAAGTGACTTGGGAACATCTCTGATCCTAACCCTAACCCTAACCCTAACCTTAACCCTAACCTTAACCCTAACCTTAACCTTAACCCTAACCCTCACCCCAACAGTCACCAGTCGCAGATACTGGTGATGTTACGCAGTGTGCATTAAAATGAATAGGGTAGTGAAGCGTTGTCCTAGCACATCGCAGCACATATTTTGATTACATTGTATATCGTGATGGCTGAACAAAAACTCGTGAGATCAGGTTGCTTCCCCAGGTAAGTGACACACACACACACACCTCACCGTCCACATGGTGCAAAAGAATAATTAAAGTTTTAGATGATCAGTCAATGTTATTCACTTCACCTGTGATTTTATTGTTAAGGCTGATTGGTGTGAAGGCTCTATATTAATTAAAGTTTTCAAATTGTGTGCATAAACCAAGAGCCATTTAGTACATTTTATTTTTAAGAGTGGTTAAACATCCATCCCTTTACTCCTTGATGTCCCTAACTGATTTATTATTATTAATATTATTATTATTATTATTATTATTATTATTGTTGTTAGTTTTTCTATTGCAATGAAACTGAATACAGAAATTGCACAGAAATTATGACCATTAAAAAAAATCTGTGAATAGAAATTGTTCATGATTTCTACATGTTTAAATGCACCCCATTCTTTGACAAACCAATCTCAAGCCCTGCGTTATTTTCTGTGTCCTTCCAGTCACATCCTAGAAATTGTTGCTATCATCCATTACCTTGGCTAGAAAGGAGGTCTGCATTTCCCTGTGGATTTAATTTAAATCTGAATTCCAGGCTTTAGTCAGTTATAGTTGTAAGGCATGCATGAGGATATCCGAAAGGCAGGCAGACTGAAGGATTACCAATTTCTAAAGACTGTAACATTTTTTATTCAACATGACAGCTTTGGCTTCGTCTATGATTTAGCTCAAAGATTTAACGTGCTGTTCAGGTAGTGCTTGTGAAGCTCCGATTTGGATTAAAAAAAAACCACACTGTGTGTATAAAAATACACCTGTGAAAACTTGCAGCCCAAGTAATTGACATGATAAAAGTAATTGTTAAACCATCCCCATCTAATTTAAGTATTAACCTAACCAATGAATCATTTTCTCCAATTTTAAACAGACTAATTAAACTTTATTCTATCCCTTTCCTATTTAATCCAACCTTAAAGGCGGAATGGTATGTTAAAAAGTTACATACCATGAAAATGCAGTTGTTGATCATCTAGATATTTTGATTTTGCATTATCTTGCCAAGGTTGACTACCAGTATGTTGAAAATCACGTGAAATGGTATGTTTTGTTATGTTTTGCTTGAATATTGGTTGCTACAGGTGTGCTGCTTGTTAACATCTCGCTAGTTGATGCTGATGGTTCTGTGCTTTTAAACATTTCAGTCCATGGACCCCTTTTTAACTTAGAGCACCCTCAAAGAGTGTCTGCATGGCCCTGTAGTGGGAGTACTGCATCATATTTGATTTGACATATTTGATTTGACACAAAACTGATTAGAGCACTATCAAGTTGTTTACATGCATTTCTCAAAAAAGGCTTAAATTAATGACACTTATAAATAAAGCCGTAAGCCATGAGAGGTGCTTCAGTGATTATGACACCTGGAAATGGTTGCCAAGCAACATAGCAATTATTTCAACATCCTCTCAAGGGTTCTTTGGTTCCTAAAAATGAGCATCGCAGAACTCTGTTGGCTTGTATGCAATAGTGTATCTGTATATGTTTTGTATATTTTTCAGCTTTTAGAAGCAGTGCTATATATTTTATAAATGTTTATTTAAAATTGATGTTGATGTCATATGTGTGACAGCACTATAAAAGAATGATCTGATGGAGCTGTCAGACTGTCCTTCCTGTCTGAAAACCTCAATGTCGGCCACAGCACCAGAGGCACTTCCAGTTACCGTGGGGACAGACTGCTTAATAGCATGACTTTGAACCAAAACTCCTGCAGCGCTGGTCAGCTCAAATATCCCACTAATATCCTCCCATAACGCACATGCATGTTCCTGCATACACAAATCCTTCTTTTTTTGTTTTCTAGCAAGTATCAGCATGGATTATGCAAGGCATGTATTGTTGATTTCAAGATAAGAAGGCGATTTGGAATTATTACATATACAGCATGAAATGTAGAAGACCATTATCTGCCTATGAAGGTGCATTATATATACAGTGCAGTCCTTGAGTAATTGAACAGTAATGCAGTTTTTTGCGCTGTGTTCCAGCACACTGGATTTCAAATGAAAAAATGACTGTAAGATTAAAGTGCAGAGTGTCTGCTTTATTCAAGGACATTCACATCTGTATTGGTTCAGCTATACAGGAGCCACAGCTGTATGATTCATCCTTGTTATACTGTAAATAGCAACCCTGTTTCATGGAACTATTAGTACTTAAGACCATTTGTGTTTCATTACATCATTCATTACATCATTACATCAGTTCATGGACAGTGTCCACAGTTGACTCGATGTGGCTGTTACCTGATTTCTGAAAAATATGAGAAATATGAGACTAAAAATCTGAATAAATCGAAGACATTAAAAACATTGTTATCTACTGTTTGCTAGGAAGATGAAGACATCAAGACTGTAAACTATCCTGCAGACTGAACACATACTATTAAATATACAGTAGGCTGTACAGTGCAATAGACTGTACAACAGGCAATGAACTGGATTATAAAATAAAAAAGTAAATATAAATAGACTGTACATCAGACAAAAAAGAGAGGAATGACCAAAGAGTCCTGAAATTATAGTGTTTGGTCCAAGCGTTTAGAACTATCACTTTTGGTCTCCGCTGAGATGGGTGCCACTGAAAGAGAGAGTGACCTGGGCGTGAGAGTTCGACCATCATTTTCCCCACCCTCTCCCTCATCAAATATGCGCAGAGGCAACCGAGAGAGAAGAGCTAACAGCCAATGATTTTCTCCAGAGCTAGCATTGTTTGCTGAAGCTCATAGACCACGGTGGTGTCATCTACAAACAGCATCACTGTGAGAAGTGCAGTCACTGATGTAGAGACTGTAGAATCCTCCTTTTAAAGGAAAAAACACAACAAAGGAAAACGACTGGGACAGGCCTAGCCTTATCCAAAGTTGGTATAAGATAATACGTCTAGACAGTGGCTACTTTGGCAATGCAGTTGGAATTCAGTTAGAAGAGATCAATAAATCACAAAGGTAATGTTCAAATACATTTAGATAATATTTTTTTAAAAATATGTTTGAAACCATGGGTAATATCTGACTCAGTTCTTGGGCTGAAAGAAATGGCTTTTATCTCAAATAGCACAAAATCAAGATTTTAAATGGAAAGAGGTGGAAAGCCAGCACTGTACTATGGAGGCATATTTGTCAATCTGTCTGGTGTATGTTTTTGTGTGGATTATGTTGAAAGCTTGCTCGGATATTAAAGACTAGATCTTCTACACTACATCGTAGTTAACTATCAATCACTGCTGAACGTCAAGAGACTAATGTCAGAGCTAACTTCGCGTGACTACAGGAGGAGCTAATGTCCCAAACACCACAGCAAAAGAGCTAGTGTTCTGGTTCAGATTAGAAGATGGATACATGCCTCCCCACTGCCAAGTATTTTACCCATTAATGTACGCTCTTTGGTTAATACGCATGATGAACTGACCGTCCTTATCAACAGCAGACAGGATATTGCAGTCTGCTCTGTAATGTGCTTCACTGAATACTGCCTGAATGCTGCCATGCTGGAGCTGCACTACACCAGGAGTGTTTCCCTCCACACCGCACAGAGACTTCACACAAAACAAAAGGTGTGTTTCTGTGTAAACCAGAGGTGGTGCCCAGACACAGCACTGATCTAACAAGATGGTGTTGGAGACAGTCACCATTCAATCGCCAGGAGACTTCACCTCTATCAGATTGGTCACTGTTTACATACCTCAGCAAGCAGCAGTGACTGAAGCAGCCTGGCAGCTTTCAGCCCACATCATGGATATGGCAAATTCCTACCCAGATTTGATGGTGCTGGTACTCTGCGATTTTAACCGAGTAACATCTGGAGGAAACTGGCAAAGTTTAAACAGTAAATTTATGTGCCTACCAGGTATGATAAGGGACTGGATCAGTGCTGCAGAACTATTGCTAACACCTTTCATGCTGCAGCTTGAGCCCCCTCTGGCAGACAGACCATAATTTGATCCTTCTCATCCAAGGATAAACCAAGGATAAAAGTAGTAAAACAATGGTCTCCTCAAGCAATAGACTGACTAAAGGACTGTCTAGACAACACTGATTGGTAACCTTCATTAACTTCTCTGAACATGTGTGTTCCAAGTCTGTGATGTATCTATAATAAGCCATGATAGAGCAGAGAGATGAAACATTAAGCACAATGCCTTTAAGGGTGATGACAGGGAACTGTATAAGGCAGCCAAATGTGTTTTTAGGGGGCTTTCAGAAACTTAAAGCTGATTACAAGTGCAACCTGGAAAGCAAGCCCAAGGCCGAAGAGAATAGGGCTGTATGGCAGGGCCTAAAACAGATAACTGACTATAGAACCACTCTTTCATTGTTTCACCCCAAGCTGCCTGACAGTCTCAATGATTTCTATTGTTGCTTTGACAACAATATACAGATGATGTTCAGGAATGGAAAGCTCCTGCTTGTTTTAAGTCTGCTGTCATAATCTCTGTGCCTAAGAAATCCATCAACAGTTGCCTGAATGATTACACACCTGTTGCCTTGACATCTGTAATAATGAAACTCTTTGAGCACCTAGTATGTAAACATCTGTCCAACACAGTCGGCTTAGACCCCTGCCAGTTTGCATACAGGGCAAATATGTCTGTAGAGAATGTTGCAGCATTTAGAAGCCCCTGCCACAGTTTCTTTTTCCGGATTACAGCTCTACATTTAATCCGATCTTACCTACAAAAAGTTGTAATAAGGTATGGCAAATAGAAGTCAATCACTTTTTATGTCAGGGGTGGTCCAACACTAACTAAGCGCCTACTTAGGGGCCCTATGAAATTTGATCCATGGTACTATAATGGACATATTTCTATATCTTATGGTACTGTAATGGACATATTTCTATAAGATATGCCTGTGCCAATACATTGTGATGTAAAGGTTCTAACGAAAATTCACACCCTGCATCACTACCTCATTCTATAGGGGCATGCAACATTTTGTAAAGTGTTCTTCTGTTTCTCAGCTTCAAAATTCATTTTGTGTTTAAATCCTAACAAAACAATTTTACAAAACTCATATGATCCTCTTTCATCTGTTGAAGTGGTCAAATCATTCAGCTTCTTTCTAGATGGGTCAGTTTGCACATTCTGCTTGGGCCCCGCTGATTGCTCTTTATCATCTCAAGTTCCATGGTGATCATATTATGCACTGCAATGTGATATGTCTCAATGCAGCATGTGCAGTAAACACAGATGGGCAGTGCAAGCAAATGTGCAGTTTACACAGATGTGCACTAAACACAGATGGGCCATTTACAGATGTGCAATGTATTTAGATAGTTGGATGAATGATGAAGTAATAAGTGGCTACAGAAAAATTATTTTCAGATAATAATACAAAAAGCTCAGATGATAATACAGATGGTGATACATGGATGAATAGCTGAAATACTGAAACAGTGGTTCTGCAGTCCAGAATCATACATGCTGATGGCTGCAGGGAGAAATGAGCTGTGGAAGATTCCTTCCTACAGTGTGGCAAGAGCAGCCTGGTCAGTGTACTCCTCTGTCCCTGTAGTGTTTTATGGAGTTGCTGGGAGGAGTTCCCAATGATTGCTGACACCTTGACACCTTTGCCATCATCTGTCTTTCTGCCACCGTCTCCACTATGTCCAATTTCAGCCCAAGAACTGAGCCGGTCTTCTAAATAATCTTAATAAGTTTACTGGTATCCTTGGCGGCTGTGGTGCTGAAGCACATCCCAGACTCACAAAAAAAGTTCTCAGCAGCTGACCTTCTGATCTTCTACAACTGATCTTCTACAGTACTATAAGGTGTTAACCACTTTGATATTCTCACTCAGGATGATGACAGGAGCTTGAGGAGACACATTCTTTTGTAAATCCACAAAAAACTCTTTATATATATATATATATATATATATATATATATCTACATCTGTGTGGTATGGGAACTCCACAGCTCAGCAGAGGAAGCAGCTGGGTAAAATTGTGTTCTCCGCCTCAAAAATCATCAGCTGCAAACTCACCCTCATCGCTGACATCTATGAGACCTGCATTCAGCACCAAAGTCTAAAAATACTACAGGACTCCATGTACCCAGCCAACCCCCTCTTAATAACTCTCCCCTCAGAGAAAAGTCTCAGGGCCATCAGAAGTATCCCATTTGGTCAACAGCACTTACTGCTGAACCATCGACTTACTACATGGCTCCTAAATTCTGCATGAGCACTGCATTTTGTTGTATTGTATTTTATTGTCTTTTAAACATTTGACCTTTCAATCTTATGTTGCATTAAATCTTATGTTTTGAAATCATTTATGGGATGGAGATTATGTAATTTTATTTCTTATTATATGCTATGCTGTGATTGTTGTCCTGTAATGAGCTCATTGAGGTCATTTCCTAACAACTATATTGTATAACAACTAAGTCTTGAATAGTTGTTCTGGCTAAAGCACACGCGTATAACTTCACAACAAGGTGCCATGGAAGATTCTGTCATGAGTTGTCATTACAGATTATATTTACAAATGACAGTGTCTTGTTACCATTGCCAGTAACTGACAGATACTACAATGTCTGATGTCATGGCATTAAACCAGCATGTGACATAACCTGTCATGACATCAAATACAGTCATGACAGTTACCTGTAATAGTAACATATATGAATGGACATAACCTGTCATGGCAACTTATGACAGCTTATGACATCTTATGTGACATGTTTATGGTAAGGATAACCTATAGCAATTACACAGCTGGCACGATGGCTGCAGAACTAGCGTCACTATAGTCTCAGAACCACAGTAGCAAAAATGTTATGTGTCAGAGGCTGTTGTTCTCATTGGAGTTATGCAAAAATAGTTCTGCAAAAAAATCTAATTTAAACAATCTTCCCCTTACCCCAAATGGAGCAATCAGCAAAGACACATTTAATGTCCATATTTTGCTTCTTTAGTTTTGCGCTAGAGCTAATGAGGCTATGAGGCTAGTGTAGCCAGCAAGTAATGAGAACTAATACTCCACCAACTAGCACTGAGGAACTTGCCTAAATCATCATGTATTTGTCAAAGGGAGTTGTTACGCAACCTCAAACTCTTGATGCATTCTATTACTTATAAAAATGAGTAAAAGTGCATTGTATTGCTATAAACTGTAGTAGGAGCCATCTGCAAACCTGGACTTTGTATGTCATAATAACTGTTATATCAATCACCACACTATGTCATCATGCTGCTGACATCTTATGATCTTCCATGTCATGTTTTTTGCATAGTTATGTTCAGGTAAAATTTTACCAAATCAATTTGTAATAAACTATACATGATTGTTCAACATAATCTCCACACCTCACAGCACAAACAATGCAGAAATTGTTACAAATAAGGTTTATTTTGCAGGATTTCCAGTTGGGCCGTAGGAAAGCTAACCCTGTGACTGCTAACTCTGTTTCCTGCCTTAACCTGTTTGAACTTTTCAAGTTTGTTCAGGCAAGTCTCTGTGTCGTTTCTACTATGGGGGCATACTGATTTTTGTTCTCAGTTCTGAAAATACTATATATATCTGCAGGCGTACCCTCACATAGTGTACCACGCAAGTGCCAAATTTCAGCAGCATCAAAGCTACATACCAAAAAGCACTTTGGGACATGGTGTACACACGCTCTTGAAGGCTGAAAGTTTTTGCTGTGTTTGCCTACACTACCATGTCTTTTTTCTTGGGGAAGAGTGTGAAGGTGGTTGAGAAGTTTTTGTAAAGAAGAAATCTACTTGTGCTTTGATTTCACTATGGATGTGGGCTCTTGGGTGCTTAACCTTTTATAACCTTGAGTGCTTTCAAATGTACGCGCACAGACGAATACAAAACTGGCATCAACCCAAATCAGCATGAACAAATGCATGTTTTCAGTCAGAAGTTGTGTTTATAACACAATAAAGTTGATAAGTGAAGTAAAAGGCTTGAAACTATTCTAAACATAGTTTTATTTCACTGCTAGATACTTTTTAATGAGAGACTAACAGTGAAACAATGAATATAGGACCATGTCCTAGAATGTCAGACCTGGGGATCCACATAAAACAAGTGAACGATACATGTACTCAGTTATTTAACTGACACTTTCCATCAGTTCTCAGTTCTGGTTGTGCATTTTCTCTGCTGTAACATACACTACCAAAGGTTTTAAAATAATTGGTAAATGATTCGATTACATTACACTTGCACTCTTTATGGTTAATTACAAATAATTAGTTGGACACTTTACAAAAAAAACCCCATTAAAATAAAGATGTGTTGTGAAGATAATTATAAAGTGTCTGCGTGGAGTTTCCATCCATCCATCTATTCATCATCTGCCCCTTATCCGGGTCCGGGTCGCTGGGGTAGCGACCTCAGCAGATGTGCCCATCTCCACTAGCTCTTCCGGGGGAACACCAAGGTGTTCCAAGGCCAGCCGAGAACACTGTAAAAATAAATCCTCTTCCCAATGAAAAATTCTTAAGTAACTGATTAAAATAGCACTTTTGAGTTAGTTCAACTTTTTAGTGATTACAGTCACAGTATCTAAGTTAGAGGGAAATGCTATACTGTCGGACTGACAAATAAACTTGTGTTGACTGAACTGAAATGAACTATTACTGCTGACAATGATTAGTAGATGCAATATTACTTACATAGTTAATTGAACACCGTCATTATTTCTTCTAACGAAAAAAACTATGCTGAAAAGACATGACTAAATTGAGCAAAAGATAATTTACTTATTCATTGAATTAGCCTACTATAATTGAGCAAACAGAGAAGGGACAATTTTTCAGTTACTAAAGAGACTTTAATACATCCAGTAAAATATTACATTGTGGCAAAAACATAATTGCCTTGAAAGTAACTAAAATTATAAATGTAAAAAAAAAAGCTAGTGACCATCAGTAATTAAAGAAAAAAAAAGAAAAACAGTAAACATTACTATAAAGTGCTGCATACAATTCTGAAAAATCTAATAATCAAGTAACTTGTGTATAGGTATTGAAGGTTTGGATTGGGAGAGGTCCATCAAAAGTAACAAATGCACTGACAAATTCAGCATGCCTATAGTCCAAATAAATACCTTCAATATATCCAATATATCAAGTACACAGTGGCTCAACTCACTCTGAGAAAACCCCTTGGAAAAAAGACAACACCACCCCAAATTTCTCATTTACAGCCTTTCAGATTTAAGGGGCATATTCTTCAGTGATAACAATCTGTGAGGATGCGTCTCCTAGGTGCAAGAATATCTCCTGTTTCAAAGGTGTATTTCAGTTCCTTGGGGTATTGAATATTTAGAGTATAGAAAAGTCCAACAATAATGGCAAGTTCAACCTTCAACCACCCTTATAATGCAGCCTTCAACCTTCAACCACGCTTACAATATTCTAAACCAGTGGCTCCTATATCCAGTCTAAATGTTCCACTACCGTGCACAGTTTCAGGTTTTGGCTGTCTCAACAAACTTGACCCCAAACTTGAAGTGAATATCCCTGTTAACAATTGTATATCTCAGTGCTGGACAGAAAATCCCTATTTAATGTAGTTCTTACACGAAACATTCTTGATAATGGTTCATATTCCCTTAAATAAAGAGCCAGTCCTTGTAGAGCTGTTTCTCTCTTGTGTGCAACAACATCCGTGGTCTAAAAGTAGAATACAATAGCAAATAAAAAGCAGCAGTAACATAATGTGGCATTTTCCAAATGTAATTTCATTTTCAATTACACAAAGACTACAATCTGAAAGACTATGCATTTTTTCTTGAACAACCACGCAATGCAAAGGGCCCTAAAAATAAGACATAAGGTTAAGTACAGTTCAATGTACAATTACTTTAATCCTGAACATCAGTGCATTGGTTCAACCTTATCAACACCTTAAACTTACTTCCAGTAGTCACTTTCATAATTATTTACTAGTAATAATTATAAAATGATATAAAATTATAATTATACTTCATTAAGTGTAAATCTGGAGTAATCTGCGGATAATAAGTCACTATAGACAAAAGCCTTTCAGTTCCTCTGGCCTGTCCCACTGCAGACGTCCAGTGATTCAAGAGTAAAAGGACAGGATGTCTCTCTCTGCATCCTGTCCAATCTATCCAAACTCTCTGAGACATTTGAGGAAACAGCTAGAGGCCAAAACACACTGCTTTTCCGCATGAGGCAGTCAGGCCTTAAATGACACTGAAATTATCTAGTGAGTTGGGAGGGGTTCCATTTATTGTGCAGGGCAAAAGGCACACAGTCATCCCTCAAGCAAATCAACTATAATAAAAAAATGGAGTTATCTGCAGGTATGTTTAACACAATAATTTATCTCATTCATAAAGTACACAGAGCGTCATCACAAATTTTGAGGTGACAGAGGCTTGAGTCAGCAGAGCAGGGAGCTGCTTTTCTTTGTGCAGGAAAAGAGAACCACCTCTAATTATATTACAGAGAGATGAGAGAAGAAAGAACATCATATGTCTCTTTCACAGCCTCACTGAATACAGAGACAGATAAGATTTCACTCGCTCACAGAAACTAGGGCAGCCTCTTTTTCCCCAATATCAAATTCCCTTTAGGCTTTCATCCACATACTCCTGCAGTGTCAATAGTCTACACACACACACAGACACACAGACACAGACACACACACACACACACACACACACACACACAGAGAGAATTAGGGGATTCTTCGTGTCTTTCACTCTTCTAAGTCTTGAACTTCTCAACTGAGAGGGAGATAAACCTTCATAGAGCCCTGCTTCGTGTGTATGTAAGTATAAACCTTTAAACCTCTAGATTTCTTGTCGTGTTACTATACTATTAGTAAAGTGCAGCTATGGAATTACATAATTAACCACACTCAGTTGTTTGCAAAAGTTTACAGCATTAAGGCATTTACAGCATTAAATGTGAGCTGTGAAAGAGTACTGGCACGTTTCATATTCTATTGTTTTATTTTTTGTCTAATAAGCTAAACTCAGCAAATAAATTGAAAGTGCACACTATAACTAGTAGAAAATTGTCATATTTATGTTTATTCTCTGTAGAGGAGGTGGACTTATTTTCACCTCAAAAATAATCCAAGTCATCATTGGTCCAACTTCACAACTTGACTTGGATGGAGCTCCTATAGTCATATAGTGTTTGTCAATGTTTTTTTCTTCCATTTTTCTTTACCGATGATTTTTGGTCAACTGTATCATAGACTTCGATCCAATCCATATGTGAAGGTGGTTGAGAAGTTTTGTAAAGAATAAATCTACTGGTGCTTTGATTTTACTATAGAGGTGGACTCTTCGGTGATTAACTTTTTATAACCTTGTGTGCTCTTAACCATATATGCACTGATAGATACAAAAGTTTTAACAAAAATGAATATGTCTGACTTCATATATTAATATCATAGACTCTTATACTACAATCCAATCCATATGAAACTTGTCATGCTTGAAGCTCCACTGTCATATCTGCCACAGGGACACAAACGCAGGAGTACCAAACAAACAGTGGTTTTAATGAAATCTCGAGACAGTCAAACTTCAGGATAACCTTAGGCAGAAATGGTCTTTTACTAAAGTGCTCTGAGCTGCTCTCCTTCGTCCAGCCAAACGCGAGGGCCACTCTCAGCCATGTGAGAAAAGACGTCGCTCCTCTGCTGGGCAGGGCCCGGTGAACTTTAGACTCTTCGTCTGGAAACACAAGGGAACAGGAGCTCGGCTACGTGCGGCAGCCACGGATAGGTTCAGCCTGGTTACTTCTGTAGCACAGGAGAGAGAGAGAGCAACATAGAGAGAAGGAAAGCAGATTCTCAGCTTACATGGAGTACTCCGTGCTGGCACCTCTTACAGGAACTTCTAATCTGTAGCGATGTTAAGAAGCCGGAGGCACCGGCCAGCACGAGTGCCCGCAGAGCTGAAGCTGCAAGCTTATGTGGAATACAGCACGCTAGACTGCTGGACCTACAGGGCTTTAACAGAAACAAGACACACAGAGCAAGGCACACAAACCAATGACAAGGGTAAACCAATTAACATGAATAGATACTGGTTAACACATAAGGAGCAACACCTGAACACAAGGGAGAGACTGACGAGCTCCTAATGAGCCGACCACGAGGACTTACCATGAAACAGGTGGGCGCCAAGCCGCCGTACAAAATACAACAAACATACACATACACAAGGGGAAGTGAGAGACACGCCTCTTCCCAGCGGCCTGGATTCCCTGACCACCGGGGCCGGTGGTCATCTCCAACTGAGAAGGATCTGGGTTCGATTCCCAGCCGAGGGTCCTTTTTGTGTGAAATTTGTTTGTTCCTCCTGTGTTTGTGTGAGTTTCCACTGTGTACTCCAGTTTCCTCCCACAGTCCAGAGACATGCATTTCAGGCAAATTGGAGATGCTTGCCCTTAGGTGTGAATGTGTACGTTCCAATTATGTACATCTATTTATTTGAATGATGTACAACTGAGAAATTATTCATAGCCACTTACAGTAAGCTTTTGTTGTTGCCTTTAAGAGTTAAAATTTAATATGGCTAGTATTAAATATGTGTCTGCATCTTCACTATTTATCTTCACTAAAATCTTGTCTGACACTGGCTGCCAATGAGTACTCATTATTCAAATAGGGCTTGCTATTAGTCAGCTATGATGCATGATGTGAGTCTGTCTTGCACCTCCACATGTCAGTGCAGAATAATAATTATACAAACACACTCACAAAGTGTCTGGAGAGTGAATCCAGGGCTGAGAATGAGAGGGAAAACAGAACACCTGCTCTAAGAATACTGATTATCCATGGTGCAGATTTTCCAGATCACATGCACGTCTCCCAAACTCTCACTCATGCATGTACAAATTAGACCATAGGTATCAATAATACATCTAATTGCTGTTATTGACCTTTATTCAGCTTGTTCTTTTTAATGACCTTGATTAATATGTCGGCAGCTATCTATGTGTGTGTGTTTGGGGGGGGGGGTGTTAGATCTCTGTGTGGACCAAAAACAGTAAGATGATTAGGGAATGCATGGACATTTTATAAAAGATCTTTGGATAGTTCTTACGAAGCAGAGAGCAGATTTCCTGTAACATTTTAAAACGGTTCTTCAAGGGTCCTTCAGTAACAACAATGCTATAAACCATGCACACTCACAGAATTACAGCATAAGTGTTTTTGGGTTGGTTTAATGTTCTTCTCCAGGATTAATAACTTGTAAATTAAAAACATGGAAAACATGGGACCCACTTTACATTGTGTAACTTTAAATACTATTTAGTGTTACTTGAACATTACAAGCAACAACAATGTAGCTACTATTGTATTGACAGTCATGCAGCATGTGTAAATACACTTTTGTCAACATTACATTTACTCCAGTAATTAGTTACATAGGATAAATAGTTTAAAACTATGTATAATTACTTTAAAAATGTATATGTAATTAAATAAGCTGAACTACTGCAGTCCAGCTGTAACAGTGAATCCATGTTTTGGTCATGCCTAGCTACACAGATATTTAATATAAACTGGGGCCAAAACTTGTTTTTAGAAATGACATCTAATAACAATATAATAGATCTAATAAATTGCATTAGATTCTTTTAAATGTGATAAATAAATTTTTGTTAATTTATTGAACAAAGTTTTTCAGATTTATACAATATTGCTGTCAGATTTGATTTCTTGACCACTTTCACAAATGTCCTGTTTTCTTCTGTCCCGCGACATCCGTCAGAGTTTACAGTAAAATAGGATGATTTAGAGTTAGGGATATGACTAAATACTATGTGTATAGTGTCGTGGAAAAATCTCCATGACCACAAACAATGAAATCAAAATATTCAGTACATATACAATACTTTACTTCTGCTGCAGTTTTACTATGTTTATTATGTTTGAGGTGATTGAGAGAAGAGTCAATACAGTCCCTAAAGAGGAAGAGGTACAAGTGCCCGATTGAATGGCTCAATAGGCTGCATTTACATCAAATACTTTATTTACCATCATACACATATGTTAAATACAATATAACAAACTTACAACACATCACATGTTTAGCCATAAGTGTATATTAATGATTATTTTAAAATATTGACACATATGTTAAATTATGCAGGGAAGTGGTCCTTCATTATGATTTTTGAGAACAACAGTTGTAAGGCAGTACATTCACTATCATTTGAACTGGCATTTATATTAGTCAACTTCAGCCCTTAACCTAAAGAATGTTTTTTTGTTTTTTTTTTAAACAGCACACACACAATAACTTTTCATTAAATTGAGATCAAAATAAAAGATCTCTTATACGCAGAAATGTGGTATTGATTGGTAGAATCTGCACTTCTAACAGCGTTTCTTAGCTTGTTTCGACAAGCTACCAGTGAGAAATAATTCAGATTAAATTACACCATGCTTTAGTTACTGCTGGTGTTAACTGTGACTGAAAATGCATTTCCATAATAATAAGGAATTCAGAAGTAATCAAATGGCTGGAGAGTTTTATGCAAAGAATTGAAGGACTGTCCCCACCACAAAAGCACTTCAGACACTTGTTTTTTATTTGTTAGATTATTTAATGAATTTGGCTTTAAATATGTTTTACAACTATCATTATCCTCTCTTTCGTTCTCATTCATTCGCTCTAAAAAGCACTCTCTGCTGAAAAATGTGCATGTGGCCTCCATGACAGCTCCTTCGTAGGTAATTGGAATCAATAATTCATTTTCCCTCTTTGTTACCATTTCTTCATGCGTTTTAGACATCGCTGAATGTGTGCAGTGTGTGTGGAATTGCAGAGATTTTTTTCCCTTCATGCCGTCAGTGCAAGCCTCTAGAAGAGGTTTGAGTATTTGGTGTTTAACTGGTACTTTAGTGAACACATATAGGCTAACTTTCAGGTGATAGTAAGTTAAACTTGCAGAACTTACTTTATCAGTAAGATAAGAGATAAGATAAACCTTCATTAGTCCCACAAGTGGGAAATTTGCATTGTTATGTCAGAAAGTAGACAGAACAAAGTTAAGAGCAGCAAAACAATAGATTAAAAAGCAATTCAACAAAACAAGATAAAATAAAAAGTACACTTTACATGTATATATATATATGTGTGTATGAACACTGTGGATATAGTATATACAGATACACATTGGTGTGTCTTCAGCAGTCATTGGCAAAACAGTAATAATGTAACAAGACAAATTCACTCAGAAAAATGAATCATGGCATATGTTTATTTTTAGGTGTTTGCATCTATTTTATTTCATTTAAATAATTACATTTTTAGAATTTATTTATTCAAATTCCTTGAAATCAGCATAAATCTGTTAATTGTGAAAACAATTAAATTTAATCAGTTGAAACAAATTAATATAGTTTAAATATGATGAGCTTTGGATCAAGCAAGACTCATTTAGTTAAAATGTATGAGATTGTTTACATCAGGTTTATTTAAAGATTTATGATAAATACATAAATCTGCCATTGTTTATTCAAATCACATTGGGTTTATTGGTAGTATTACATAAATCTCATTCTTAATTGTTTCATTTACATGTGACTGACAAATATGGAGCACATAAAGTTTATTGGCCTGTTTCTGTTAAACCTAAGTAATTCAGATGGATGGAAATTTTATGTGCAATTGAAATACATAAATCTTTGGAACTGGTCCTAAATATTTCTGTGAGTGTTGCACATTGCTCACAGTAATATTTTACCCATAAAAAACGGGTGCATGTCGTACCAGAAAAAAAACACAAAAAATTGCACATGTTGTACCAGAATATTATATACAAGAGAAAAATATTCCGCAGAAGAGAAATATTGCACAGAATCATACTTGCATTTACACTGTGATTCTTTCTTATTACTAAAGTTCTGTAGTAGTTCTGACAAGTTTTGCCAGGTTTTACAAAGCATTTTATTTCATTTGCTTCAAAACGGAGTCAATTTACTATGATTACTGTTTCATATTTTTGTGTTCTCCTAGGGTCTCTTCTTAGCTTCTGAGGTGAGGGAACAGGTGCTAGTCACATTAAAATTAGTATTAGTTTTATTCTCATCTTACTTTTTCATATCTTTCAGGTATGTGTTGTCATTCCAGAGTAGGGAAGTCCGTGTAGCTGAGTTACACGATTAGAATACACAAAATGTATTAAGGTAATAAGATTACAGTATAGAAATAGGGTGATTGCTTGCAGAATTTCAAACCACTCTTTCTTGTCTGTGTTTGCCTCTGTTGGCCTTTGTGAGCAGACTTTGTCTGCTAAAAGCATAATCTGCAGAGAAAGTTAGCTTGGGTAAGAAATACACTCAATCAGAAATGTAATGACATTTTGTAATGGATGGACACACAGAACACATAAAGCGAAGACAACTGTACATCATGTTTATTATTTTTGTGCATTCCTATTTACCTTGTGTAAAGTTCAGTCTATCCTGCTGAAATCATATATTTAATTGTTTGACTTTAAAGTGACCCTTTCTTGAACTCTGCTACACAACATTGACACAACAATAAACATTTTACCCCTTGTCCTTGACCCTTGCAGTGTACCCACCATGTGTATTATATTTTGGTCTTAGTCTAAGACCCCAGTCCCGCCCTTTTGTCATCATGTTCAGCTCTGTGTTTGTAACCCCACCTTGTGCCAGGTGAGGCTCATTATGTGTTTGTATAAGTACCCTGGTGGATCATTTAGTCTGATCTCTGTGAGTACCACCTTATGCCTTGCCCCGTTAGTGGCCCTGTTTATACTACTGTGCAGCCTAATTGTTTGGTTTTATGTTTGGACTCATTTTGACTTCCTTGTTTTGGTTTTATTTAATAAATCTCTTTGTATGTAACTCACATCCTGGCTTCGACATTTTAATTCATTATAGTCATATAGTGATATCATTTATGATTATGTCCTTTAATGAAAACGGTAACTGCTATGAGAGACACAACGACGTTTGATGTTTTGACAGGTTATGTATTGTAGCATCTGTCATGACAGTTACCAGTAATGTTCAGCATTATATTGCTGTATTAATGGACTTAATCTGTCAGGATAGCACATGACAGTTTCACGGCATGGTTATGTCAGTTTTATGTAGCGAGGTTCAAGTAAAGACTTCACATAATATCCAAAAGTAACAGACAGTATTCAGATCAGAT
>JBBIGA010000126.1:18204949-18225955 GCA_037576975.1 Alestes dentex
ATAGGACTAAATGGAGACAGATGATTCGCTGTGGCGACCCCTGAAGGGTAAAGCCGAAAGAGAAAGAAGAAGAGGAGCAGTGATTGGTATCCAACAAATTGGTCCAGAAAAAGATACTGTGACAGGGTCATGGGCACCAAGACTCATTAATGCATGTAAGAAACGAAGTTAGTATTACTTAATGGCAACTTACAGCAGGATAATGTGCCCTGGCAAACATTGTTAGGGAATAGTCTGAAGAACAAGACAAAGAGTTCAAAGCGTTATTTTCGCTTCCAAATTGTCCAGATCTCAATCTGAATGAGCATCAGAGGAATGTGCTGGGCAACAAAAACTGGGGTTCAGTTTTGTCTCCAGACAGGCACACTACTCTACATCAATAAGTCTTTCAGCAAGACTCCTCATACTGCTTTTTCATGCATCATGTGAGTTGCTCTGCGTAAAAGTGTCTACAAAAGGACAATTGTTTTTAATGTATTGCGAGTTTCTCCTGAAAATCTGAGAAATCTTTGGGTAAATATAAATGTATCAATTTCAGAATGCACTTGTGCAATTATGTTAACACATAGGTGTATTCACATAAGCTGCACTACTGTAACAGTATTGGTTGCATTTAAAAAAATGTGTGAACAGCAAATATGAAATCTGAAACCTGAAACCACTCTAAGCGAGGAACATGGGCAGATACAGCATCTATACAGACACAAACTTTGGAGCATCTGATAATGATTATGAGGAAGCAAAATACAGGTGGACATAACGCGATTAGAAGCTAGGGGGAGAAACTGGGGCAGGGACAGAGCTTGACCTAAGGAACTGCATCACTAATCATATAAATCAGCAAAGTATATGATTACCTGAAACACCTCACGTATAATATTCTAAAATGCCCGATTATATCAGAGAATGTTTTATCAGCAAACAGAATTTTTAGCCCATTTAATAGCATTTGGGCCCTGAACTGAACCCATGAGTTTCTAAGCGGTTGATCTTTTCTGTTCTGGAAAGATTATGTGCTCCAACAACCAGGCAGAAAAACCTACAGGGCATGGACAAGTGCTACCTTTCGGGGTAAGAGTTTTAAACAACTGTGACCTAAATGCTGGGAAAAAAAAATTAAAACGTTCAGAGAAAAACACACAAGGCAATCAGTTTCTACAGCATCACACATGGCTTGTAGAACAGACAATCCTTGTGAAAACAGAGTGGATCGGACTTCTGCTGCCATAGACTGAGCCATACAAGCTGACAATCACTGCATCTAATCCATGTGCTACATGCTCAGGGCAAAAGTGTGTTTGACCATATGGAGAATAGTGTCTCCATCTCTCTCTCTCTCTCTCTCTCTTTCTCTCTTTCTCTCTCTCTCTGGTTCGATTTCACCAAAGCAGCTGGGGCCACAGGCTCTGATTGATAACATTTTGCCTGCTCTCGACAGGGGACTGCTTGGGGACAATCATGTCTCAAATTGGCTAAAATGGGCAGTGTTTATGCACAGGCATGCCGAGGGAGAAGCAGGACTATGCTGTGGGCTCTCAGCGCACACACAGGCAGTCTGGCAGGGAGGTAGAAAAGACCGGGCAGTCTGGAGCTGAAGCTGCAAACCATCTGACCACACAACGCTTCTGAGGCACTTTAACCCCTTAAGCTTTGAGAGTCTGCTTGTGGGTTTAAAACGTATGAGACAATGTCTCTGAATAATTTGCAGTATTAGGTCGTTTTAAGATTAATAACTGCAAATAAGCCTGTATTAAGGGGTTAAAACATGATCAGTGAGAATAGCGGAAAAGTGATATCTTTGGTATTGAGTGACTAGTTTGAGTAGATTTCATGAGCTTTTGCAAGAAATCATGTAAAAATGTTTTTAACAAATGTTTGCAAATGCATGGAGGAGACATGACATGAAATCGTGATACATGAAAAATGATTCCATATAGTTTTTTTTTCACAATATAAGTATCAGCAAAGTCACAGTTAGGTATGTTAAAGTGACGCGGAAGAATGTTCTGATAATTGTAATATTTTACTGCAAGACCACATTTTTGCATGAAATCCCTCAGATGAAAAACTGTCTGCTACAATTTTAAGATGTGACCTCCTGTGTTTCTCAGTGGCAATGGTCAGGAAAACTAGCTTGTATTTGCTTTTTGCTACATTTAGCAGGAGTCCATGTTTATGGGAGCACAGCAAATGTGGAGTGCTGTAACATATGGCTGGCACGTTGCTTTGGACAGACGGTCTATCTTAATAATAACTGTGCGGAGATACACGCGATAATAAACTGTGTTTAACAAAAGCCCCTTTTTATCCGCTTCACAAAGACAGGGCTTAGCAAGACTTTTAATAAGCCCCATATCCATGTATTGTCACTGGGCTTTATCAGTCTCCTAATAGGAAATAACCATTCACCCTCCAAATGGCTGTAAATTATGAAGCAACTGTACTTCATGAGCCTGGCCTTGTTCAGATCTCTGCACTTCCATTATATTTCTTGCTCTCTATCTCTGCCTATTTTTCTACACTGGCTCTATGCCTGCTTGCTGTCTTCTCCCTCTCCTTCATTCTAGTTTCCTTATGCCTTGACTTTCCTTCTTCCTTCTCCTCGCTTTTCACTGTGGCATTAAAGCTGAGAAAGGCTCTGGGCAACAATGCAGGATGCTGTGATCCCTATCTGTGAAGGAAAAGAGGTTAATAATGTCTTTGAGAAAAGGCACTGGCAGCACAGCCTTTGATTTTTATCGTGAGGAGTGGAGGATTTTAATGGCACTCCAGCTCCAAACACTTGTGTGGGTCCGGCAGCACATATCTAATCACAGAACAGTCAAAATGGGATGTTCCTTCATTCTGTCTGTTTTGAATCAGCACAAGGGGAGGAAGCTCAACATATTTTGTGCTTTGTGAAAGAGTAGTAATCACTGCATTATTGTTCAAGGGCATGGATTAGCTGTTCAGAGTGATTATGTAATTGTACAACCAAATTTGTATGCATACAAACATACACATTTACGTTAAGGCTGCATTCACAGTTTTGGTTACACCCACTTCATTGCACTTTAAGAAGGCTGCTTGCAGCCCACAGTGGCTCCAGAAAACTTCACTGTAAAACCTGTTGACTTCAGGAAACTGATTGCCTGGAAAAAAATAAGTAAAGGAATTTATCTGTATTAAGTTATATAACAGTCATAGAAGAAGTATCGGTATCCTTTTTTAAAAAATCAACTAACTTTGGGTAAGTAAAACAGGTTCAGCCTTGATAACATAAAAACTCAATTTAAGAAGACCTAGCATGTTTTCACACCTGAAAGTCCAACCCAAACCATGCTTGTATCTCACATTGCAGTTTTGCGAGCTCACGACAGAACTTTGACATATCTATATCAGGCCATCACTACTAACGTGGGCTCCCTGAGCCCGGTCTCACGAGTTTTCGTGAAGCCATCACAATATACAATCTATTAAAAAACATGCTGCGATCACGCTTTAGGCCTTTTTTCGTGGTAGGACAACACTTCACTACTCTATGTATTTTAATGTGTACTGCATAACATCGCCAGTATCAGCGCTAACTGGTGACTGAGGGACAGTAGGAGAGAAATAATGAGTTGATTCCTTATTGTTTTTTGTTTGCAAACCGGTTGAGCCGTGAGACGGGGAAAGTCCCTAATCCTTACCCTAAAACTAAACCTAACCTTAACCCTAACCCGAACCCTAACCCGAACCCTAACCCTAATCTTAACCCTAACCTTAACCTTAACCTTAACCTTAACCCTAACCCTAACCGTCACCAGTTAGTGTTGATACTGGCAGTGTTACGCAATGCGCATTAAAATACATAGGGTAGTGAAGCATTGTCCAACCTGATCTCGCAACTTTTCGTGCATTATGATATACAATGTAATCAAAATACGTGCTGCGATCACGCTTTAGGGCTTTTTTGTGCTAGGACAATGCTTCACTTTTTCATGCTAGGATAACGCTTCACTATCCTATGTATTTTAATGCGCACTGCGTAACACCACCAGTATCTGGGCTAACTGGTGACTGTTAGGGTTAAGGTTAGGGTTAGGATTAGGATTAGGGTTAAGGTTAGGGTTAAGGTTAGGGTTAGGATTAGGATTAGGGTTAAGGTTAGGGTTAAGGTTAGGGTTAGGATTAGGGTTAGGGTTAGGTTTAGGGTTAGGGTTAGGGTTAGGTTTAGGGTTAGGTTTAGGGTTAGGGTTAGGGTTAGGGTTAGGGTTAGGGTTAGGATTAGGGACTTTCCCCGGCTCACGGCATTTCAATCTGTTTCAACCACTTTGCAAACAAAAACAATGAGGAATCAACTTATTATTTCTCTCCTTCTGTCCCTCAATCACCAGTCAGCGCTGCTACTGGCGATGTTATGCATTGCGCATTAAAATACATAGGGTACTGAAGCGTGGTCCAAGCACAAATAAAGGCCTTAAGTGTGATCGCAGCATGTTTTTGAATAGATTTTATGTCGTGATGGCTGCACGAAAACTCATGAGATCGGGTTGGCTCCCTGCACTGGACATTGATTGGTTTGTGCACCTGATGTCAGCATGTTGTCATTTAAGTGGATAAAAAAGGAAAACTCCTTCTCATATGTTGCAGCACAGCCTTTTCTGATTGCATTGCACATCTTTCTTTACATCAGGGGCACAGTTCTCCTGTCCTCTCATATCCTCTCTCTCTCTTCCTCTCAGAAAATATTCCTCTCAGAAAATACTTTTCAAAGTTTTGACTTTTGATTTCTTTGTCGGAACAAATTACAGTTTAATATTTTGCCTCCTGCTCTCCCCATGTGCTACCATGGCTCATTTTAATTTAAAATTTTCTTCACTTGCCTGCCCCAACTTTTTGTAATGGGTCTGAAAGGCTAAACCATCCCAAAACCTAACCATGGTTCAGTTTTATTCAGACCAAGATCTCCTCTTTTAGTCTGACCAAAATTTAGTCCTTTGTTCTGGGCCATGGTCTTAGGATCATTTCCCACCTGCTATTTTCGCTCTGGCCAAACTGAAAATCACAAAGGTCTGGACCAAATGTAGTAGGTGCGAAAGCACCCTTAGTGTGCCTTAGTACTGTGAAATTGCCTAAAGTAATAGCACTGCCAAAGAGTGATTCCCTGCACATGTGGAGAAAATATTTTGAATTAATAACTGTTATTTTGAAAGGTGAATAAACATGTTTTTCCTGGCAATCTGAAAAATGTTTCCACATTTTTCTTAAGTTCATAGAACTAAAGGTCTCTGGTCACTTGAGTTCACTTGATTTCATTTGCTGATTGGTTTGTACTCATGCAGTTGCGTTGCGAAGACCCGTTCTTTGTAAGTGCTATTACTTGTGAAGTACTGAGGCAATTTTACAGTACTAAGGCACACAGAGTCTTTTTAAACTTTAGCTCTTTACTTTTTTTCCAGGTACGTCAGTTTTACAGTGTTCTTTACCTCTTTACAGACCAGCATGTAAAGGTTTTATTTTTCCATCATTCACAAACTGATAATGACATAAATGAAGCACCTCAGTTCCGGTCTACCATCTGGTTGCTGTCTACGCATCCTTGCATTTACAGCATCTATGAATCTGAAGGGGACAGCACATTACCCACCCTTCAGCTTTGCAGTAAATGAAGTGGCCGGATGACCTCTTTGTTATTCTAAAATCACAGAGCCATCCTTATGCATAAATAGGCTTATAAATAAAGATGCCTCCCCCTCTGGCCTTGTGCGTTTGTAGCAAGGCAATAAAAAAGATTATTACAATAGTTCGTATCACCTTGTCATCTGAAGCATGCACTTAGAATTGTAATTGCTCATATTATCATTCGAATGATGGCTCATATTGTCCTCGCAGGCCCATCCAAGCCTGGTGTTATTAACAGCCATTTTTGGTCAGCTAAGTGATGACTCACGAAACACAAACATTGGACGTTGGAATTGTATGATATACAGTGCACTCTGGACAAAAGAAAAAATAGAACCCGTTCTGATCTTGAAGTTAAGAGGAAATTTAGAAAAAAGTCAATTTGCAGCAGGTCTGAAGGTTGCTGTATGAATGTCTTTTTTGAACATTTGTGTGCATTGTGCATGCAGGGTAATCTAGTGAGAGAATATGAATGCCACATAAACACAGAAAAGATACAAAATTGTGACTGAATGCTACTCTACAGAATATTGCAAAACATGACAATAACATATGGAACTAGATTTAGGATAGAATGTCTCTTTATTTTTACAATCACGAAGTTCTCAGCATCTGAACTGTTCTTAGTAAGTAATAAATGAAAGTGGGTTATGTGTTACATAAAAAGGGTGGGGCCTGAGTCTCTCTGAGCTTTCTGCAACCTCTCCTTCTCACCTCAAAACTTTCTTTTTTACCACTGATGCCTGCTTAAAATGGCTGAAAAGGTTTAGCGTGCCTCTGAGGCGCCTCCAGCTCTCCATGTCTCGTTTAAGCAATGGGCCGGAAGTAATCTCTTTAAAATCTCACATTTAGCATGGCGCCTGGCTTTTGTTTCCGAATCAAATGGAGCTTGTGTCTGTCGCCAGTTTAGGACACTACAGTTATGGATTTCAAGAGAATGCATCTTTAGTGTCCCATAAATTTGGAGGGCAAACTGAGTGCTGTGAAGGTGCTGCAGTGTTGTGCACCACTTGACAAAATTCAGCGTGGTTTGAATGTTTCAGATCTGTTCTTTGCCTAAACATAGGGGAACATCAAAACCATTGTCCATGGTGACCATATGCTACAGATGAGGAAAAGAGAGAAAAGGATGGAGGAGTTCTATAAATTATATATTTACAGAGGGAAACAAAGCAAAAGCAGGCTTATTGGCCAGATGCACAGTTTCACAAATTTTTTTTCAAATGATCTAAGACTTTCTGAGTTTTGATCCTCTGATACCACATGGCTGAAAGAATGTGGGAAAGGTTCTGAGGTCTGCTTATGTATTCTGGTGGAGAGTAGCTCTGTATTCGTGGCCATGAACCCAGCTTACACATATTCTGAATTCTAAACTGAAGTTTTCATTTTGCAAAACCTGGCAGAAAAGACACTGCACACCGGGTGCACCACACTCATATTGCAGCAGATCCAGTTCACAGCTACGCCAGACAGAACGTTTCTGTTCTGTAAATGGAGAGTGGGATATGGGAAAGGTTCTGGGGTCTGCTTATGTATTAGCAGGTGGGTCTTCGTGGCCATGAGCCCAAATTACTTACACCTCCAGTCACATTAGGCCTGTGACTTCATGTGTAGAATCTCGTTACACTGAGCCGCAAGGTATTGGCACCTGCTTTGGAAAACGGCTCAGGAGGCATTACCTACAAAGTCTAAATTCTCTAACATTTCAAGATTTAGTGTGGATGAAGCAGAAATGGGTCAGAAAACAAACTGTAAAATCGTAGAAAAACACAACAATGAACTGTAATCGAAATCTATGGTATTAGGGGCAGTCTCTACTCTTTTGGGTCTGCTGCTTGGGTTTATCTGAGTGTGGCGCGTCTTCAGCTTATAATTCCCAAATATAACGGCCCCAGTGTTTCAGTGGTAGAATACTGAAGACTGAAGAGAATCAGAAAAGGCGCCAGTTTGAATCCACGCTGAGCAGATTTTAACACGCCTCCTCTGTGATTCAGCCATAAAATGGGCCACACTGAATAAAGAGAGTCAGAAATGGTACCAGTTCGAGACTCTGCTGTGAGCACAATTTGTTTTGGGCAGCTGGTGGCCTAGTGGTTACGGAGTTGCCACTGGGATCGGAGGGTTGTGAGTTCGAATCTCAGGCCTGCCAGTGGCACCACTGAGGTGCCCTTGAGCAAGCGCAGAGACTGGCGGGGTACACAGTGCGCAATAAAATACATAGGGTAGTGAAGCACAAAAAAGTGAGGCGTTGTCCTACCACGAAAAAAAAGTCCTAGAGCGTGATCGCAGCACATATTTTGGTTACATTGTATACTGTGATGGCTGCACAAAAAGTCATGAGATCGGGTTGATATTTAATAATTTACTCTGATCATGAAATCCATCATTCTTGTGCTGTAAACTTCCATTAAAGTGAGGAAGAAGTCCAACCTTTATATATGTGGATTAGGTTTGTACAAGAACTTCAGGGCAAAAATCTACTCTTTTTCTATAATAAAAACCGGAATGAACCTAATCAAGAGCTTAAAAATTGCAAGTAGCGATTTTCGCCCACAAAGGAATTTAGAAAGGAAAGCAGTCAAAGCACTTTTAGTTCATGTAATTTCAGTCTTTTCTCATTAGCTCTTGTAATGACAGCCTGTGTGTTTGTGTGTGTGTGTGTGTGTGTGTGTGTGTGTGTGTGTGCCTAGATGTGTGTAGGATTTGTTTCTTCTCCACTGGCAGCAGGCCTGTCCTGGTGAAATGGAAAATTCTAAATAAGAACTCATCTTTGTCCAGGCTATTTCTCCCAGACAAAACTGAGCTTGGTTTAACATGAGACTACTTCTCAAATTCAGCTGCTGAGAAAGAGATTTCCTCTAATCTCAGCCCGATCCCAACTTAAGACAAGAAACGCTCTTTCTTTTCTCTTACTGCACTGATCTTTATTTGTTTGAACTAATAAGTTCTTTAGATAACCATAAAATCCAAAAGAAAACTTGGTCGGCTTATAAATGAGCCTGTACAATATCGTCTGAGTGACCAAATCAAGTTCTAACTACCAAAGTTAGACAGTTACGAAAGGTTGTTAAGGAGAACAGCAAAACAACTTCTGTCTTAATTTTTTCTTCTGTTCTTTATTTGCACAAAGTCAGACTTCCAAATAATCTCTAAATAAGAAAATTATTTTTTTCTGATGAGACAAAAAAAAAAACCTGCTGTGAGCAGCAAAATCTTCCTCGGGGTGTGTTTAAGTGTGCGTGTGGGTCATGTGTGTCACACAGCATCAGGCTCATTAGCCTCTTGCCATCTCCTCATCAGCAAGTCAGCATTCTCATATCCACTCATCTCGAAACACCTGATGGCCTTTTGGCCCTGCAGGAACACCCTAGATCAGCAGGTCCGCATTGCCATGTTCACTAAAATTGAAACATCCATTGACAAGCTCAATAACCCAGGCTGAGTTTCTTTAGCTACATTCAGTCTAAACTTGGGAGCCTTGAAGCAATGTTTTTGTGAAAAATAAAGAAAAAAAACCCTCCAGTTTCCCCCAAGTCAAGACATGCCTGGCAGCATATACTGTCATGCTATAACTACAGCTGTCATCTTGAATGCTGAAGGCAAAAAAATTTTTGGAATACGGTATGTCTTACAGTATAAGAAACCACATAAGCAAGTCTATTTGCAATAATCGGATATAGGTTGCAAAGTGAGTGAGGATTTAAGCTGCCATCGGCTTAACATTACGAGATGTTTTACCTTCTTATGTTTGATTAAAACACGACTCCTCCATGAAAGTGAGTATTGTAAGCAGATGCTGTTAGTGATGCCGTGATTCCATTACCATAGGAGTGATATCCTTAACACTCATGATGTATTACACTTCCTAAAGCAGCAGACATGATCTGTGGTAAAGATTTAACCAGCCCATGTGTCTGTATGTTCATGTATTTTTACAGTGGAGAAGTGGTGCATTATTTCTGTTGACAGTGTGACCTGACTTGACGTCATGAGGTGAACACAGAGTTGAGAACACCACCCTGACTCAACAGGAATTCCCAGTTGAGGAGACGTTTACTTCGACTTTTTGAGCTGTGGTCAAACACAGCGATAGACAGGCAGTTTGGACCATGCCAGTTAGGCTGGTTCCATTAATTATTAGTTACTTGTCAGTTTGCCAGTATCACACATGCTCTAAACATGCCTACTGCAAAGCACTCATGTCTTTTCTTTTTCATCACTGAACAGGCTATAGCTTTAATATGCTGATGCACTCGGCTTGATGAGAGTGGGGGGGTTGGTTGGGGTGTGTGGGAGGTGGAGGCTATGTCTGAGGAAAAAAATTCCTTTTTAAAAAGAAGAGTTCTCTCCCACTTTTTTTTTTTCAGTTAGCATTTTTGCAAGACGACAGTTTGTGTGACATTTGTGAGAGCTTGTTGCTTGCCCATTCCCTTGCCTTCCTCTTTAAATATTCATTCTGACATTGTTATTCCTCCCTTTAAGTTCTTGGTGACTTCTTCTTTTCGATGCGTGTGTGTGACAAGAGCTCTTTCTTCCTCTCAGCCTTTTTTTTTTTTTTCACATCCTCTCTTTCGCGTGCCCCCTTTGGAGCAGATCGCTGGTGTTTTGGCTGTATCTGGGTCAGTCTAAGAGTACTCCCCTGCTCTTCCTAAACAAAGGGGCTGGGGCTATTCTTAGCAAACAGGCCTGTCCTCCTTTTTTGTTGTGTCTTGATACGAATGCTCCAGATGGAATACTCTCTGTCACAAATGAATGAGACCAGTTTTTCAACATAAAAGTGTCCAGTATTTATTGTGATACCTAAGGGACTGCTGCATGTTTTTTTTCCCCTCAAAAGTGCAAACAAGTAAGCTGTGAACCTTTTACAGGACTTCAGCCATGTAATCATATATGTATGTATATATATATATATATATATATATATATATATATACACTCATAGCCACAATATCAAAATCACTGACAGGTGAAGTGAATAACATTAATTATCACAGTGGCTGCTGTCAAGGTGTAGGATATGTTTGACAGCAAATGAATAGTCAGTTCTTGAGGAGAATGATCATGAAAAAGGAACATGCAGAATGATCTGAGCTACTTGGACAAGGACCCAATTATGATGCTTCAGAGAATCTCCAAAACTGCAGGTCTTGCAGGTTGTTCCAGGTATGTAACGGTTAGTACCTACCAAAAACGTCCACAGCAGGACAAGGAAGAGGGTCATGGATGCCCAAGGTTCACAAATCCAAGTCTGTATGATCCAGACCCACAGCAGAGCTACTGGAGGACTAATTGCTGATTAATGCACTTAATGCTGGCTTTGATGGGTGTCAGAGCACACACTGTATCTCACTTTGCTATGTATGGGCCTGCATAACTGCCTGATGAATCACATTTTCTTTTACATAATGTAGACAGCCATGTGTGTGTGTGTGTGTGTGTGTGTGTGTGTGTGTGTGTGTGTGTGTGGGAGGGTGTGCATCACTTACCTGTGAAAGAGACAGTACCAGGATGTATTATGGCACAAATATTCTCTAGTAGCAGTGGCCTGTTTCAGCAGGATAAGGCATCCTACCACCCTGCAAAAATGGTTTAGGAATGTTTAAAGGAATATTATAGAGTTGGCCTTAAAATTCTCCAGATCTCAATCTGATTGAGCATCTGTGTGTACCCTAATAATCTGCTTGGCTGTTTTAAGTGAATGCAGACTGTCATTAGCATTGTCATTAATGTGCGAATTTACACATACACTCAACATCACCACATATATATATTTTTTTACTTTCATTCTTTATGTTTAGATTTGTAAACTTAATTCTGGACTGTTCATATCAGCTTGATTTGAGCCACATAAATATTTCTTCTCATGGGTAAATGCTTCTTTGAACATCTCCATCCAAAAAAGTTGTCTTCCAGAGAAACCGACATGACGATTTGCATTGGATTTGCATAGCCTGAGGTTTTCCACAGCTTGTTTTATGGCAAGTAAAAGAAATCTTTACTGTTGTAGGAGTTCATAAAAATAACTTATACGGCGGATTCAGACAAGACTGAGATGACTGAGAGTGTTAGATCAAAGTGTTAGCTCAAAAAGTCTTTTTTATGATAAATGGTATAAAGAGATATTCAGTCAGGTGCATCCAAACCTTTAGAGCTGTATTTGATAACCGCTCTGAGAGAGGGATTGTGTGTAATGATGTGACTCCTACTAACCAAAGACAGGCATCTGTTATTTCAGATAAGGAGAACTCAGTAAAACTCGTATCCGAGCCACTTGTTGTTCTATGTCTATTGACATCCAAACTCTTGAAACCACCTTTACCCAAGGATGAAGCCGTGTGATTGATTGTGCTTATCTGTGCTGCTTTTGCCTTTCTTCTCCCTCACGATGCCTCGTTCTCCTTTACCCTGATTGCTTTGGCTTGCTTGATGGGGTTTTGTGTACCATCAATGTTTCTTAGTCAGAGATTAATTTCAATGTGGAATTTTAAGCGCTGGGAAGCTCTTGGAAATCAGATAACATTTATAAAGAAAGAGAGGGGGGATAGTGAGAGTGAGCTTGAGAGAGAGAGAGAGAGAGATCAAGAGAGAACAAGAACGAGAACGCACGCGAATGCATTATCGAGCCAAACCTCATCAAAATCACCTCAGAGTTGGCAAGCCTAATGGACTCCTCATTCCATTGTTTAACAGAAGCCTTCTCTCCTCCATTCACTCATTACTGACAAATTGCACGGCTCAACTCTTATTGAGCTGCCCTAATAGTTTACCCTCCTGCTTCTGTAGCTGTGGCCGCTGAATAGAGCTCTCTCCCTCGGTCTGCTGGTATAAGCGCTGAGCTGGTGCTCAGGCCTAATCCTCTTCACTAAGGTGCTATATGGTTGATCCTGGCGTAACCAGATGTGCTGAAGGTGACCGGTGCAGTGGATTAACCTCCAGCACCCTGCGCTGTTGGAGCTCATTTGATCCCATTTGCAGCACCACCACATAATTTCACATTTATCTAAGGAAAATCATTTATCTAATGAAAGCAATTATGCATAGCTACGCTCATTTCTTCGGCAAACATAATCTGTGCATTTATGCGCAGAGGATTACTCTTGCAAATGTATTAAAGATGCAAAACACTTTTTTTTTTTTTTTACGCCAGCGAAGGTGACGGGGTCGCGTTTATTCCTGGGCCTAATCCATGTAGCTTATTGGTTCTTTTAAAATGGCGCAAATGACATCAGGGCAATCAGTGTTACATTGAACGCTTCAAACTGCGGTCATACATTACGTCAATAGCAATCGGAAATCCTCATTTGAGGCCTCTCTAACAAGTCCTAGAAAGCTAATGGACTGACTGATCAATAGGCCTTAGGAGATTAAACAGCTCTCGAAAGAGAACATCCTCCATCTATTTGAACTGAATTCTATTGGACTTGTGGTGATCCTATTTACATGGAGCTGCTGTACATGCCAGAGAATGCTGTTTCATGAAGTTTTGCCAGAGCAGCATGTTTCGTACATGTCATGTGTAAGCAAGATCCACTGCTAGCTGTATGTGATGTAACAGCAGTATGACAAGACACTGCTTCACGCGCATCTAGCACTGAGCATGGTTTTAGATAAATATTAGAGATCTGAACCAGCATGAAACTGAAGCCTGGACCTTAAATCCAAATCCAACCCAAACCCAAAACTGCTCACACATACTAACAGAGATGGTTATAACCTGATTGTACTGCTTTTCCAAGTGCTTGACCTGATCCAATGGACATGTTGTTCCTGACTGAGAGCAGCAGCCATTCTCCAACTGTTACCTACACTGGGTGAAAGCTCCTCTTGCTACTGCTGTTCTTCATTAATGCTTTGGGCAACACCCATTGGGCAAACTTAACAAGCACGTTCTGCCGTTGCCCTTCCGCCTACCCAACCAACCCCTTTCATCATGCAGTTTTTCACTGAGCCATACATTTCACCCACTCCTCAAATTCTGGCGCTTTTCCAAACTAAGTTAACAATAAGCAAATGAGAGGAAATAATGTAGGGAGGGGCGTGTGTCCAAGAGAGAATATACAACCCTAATCCATAAAAATCATTAGAAAACAAACCAGATCAAGACTGATGTTGCATGTGAACGTTCATCCAGATTTTGCCCATGTAAAACTGAAATCCGTTATTTTGCTAATAAGCATCCTTTGGATATTTAGAGCCCGGTCTCACAAGTTTTTGTGCAGCCATCACGAAATACAGTTTAATCAAAATACGTGCTGCGATCACGATTTAGGGTTTTTTTTCATGCTAGGACAACGCTTCACTACCCTGTGTATTTTAATGCGCACTGCGTAACATCGCCAGTATCAGTGGTAACTAGTGACTGAGGGACAGTAGGAGAGAAATGATGAGTTGATTCCTTATCATTTTTGTTTGCAAAGCGGTTGAAAGAGGTTGAAATACCGTGAGATGCGTAAAGTCCCTAACCTTAACCCTAACCTAACCCTAACCCTCACCCTAACAGTTACCAGTTAGCGCAGGTACTGGCGGTGTTACACAGTGCGCATTAAAATATATTGGGTAGTAAAGCATTGTCCTAACACGAAAGAAAGCCCTAAATCGTGATCTCAGCACGTATTTTGATTAAATTGTATTTCATGATGGCTGCACGAAAAGTCGTGAGATCGCGCTGATATTTAATACAGCATTCATAATATTGCATTAGGAGTTCAGTTTATGTTGCATGCAACGTGTTTGGCTGGAACATGCTCAGGAAGCTACATCCCTCATGCTAATTAAGCTGCAACACCCTTGTCCCACCAGTAGCATGCTTCAGTGTGTGCAACCAAATGCGTGTGATTGATCGTCACAGGCTGTAAGTTAAAAGTCCTGAGTGGCATTTAGCCTGGAAACAGATGGGCAAAATTAAAATTGTTAATTAATGCGATTGCGACACACACAGCTGCCTCAGCGAGTGAAGAACGAGACGAATCCAGCTAAATATTGATATTCTACTAGAAATTGTATCCTTTATTAACATGATAGAATAAACATATGAGGGCTTTGGGTCTGTGCCAAGTTGCACAGAAGAGAAATGCCTTAGCCGGCAGACACAAAAACATCTGCATGCGTCTCATCTGGAGCGAGAATGCCCATAGAAATGAACACTAATTGGAACAATGAGTAGAACACGAGGAAGGCAACAGGCATAAGAATATAAAAATTCATGAAATGTTCATAAAATGCGTTTCTTTGTTCAGGAGATTCTTTATACATCCTATCCCACATCTACCAACCAACACTCTAGAAAGAACTCTACTTTACTCATATTGTTCTTACCTAAAGTGCTACTCTACACAGCCAGCCTTATATGAGCTGTTTATTACAGTAGTGTGCAAAAGTCTTAGGCAGCTAAGAAAATAGTTTAAAACTATTTATGTCAGCATTAAGTGTGTAGTTGCCAGTATTGACATAAAATAACAACAATAAACACAAATGAAAATAAAGACAGTAAAAAAAAGAACAAGAATGTTTATTTGTAACTGAGGAAAGTCGAAGTGTCCAAAAATTCCCAAACTCTCCAAATAGTAGAGTTTGGAGTAGAAGGCAAAAGCCGTCTTATTTTCAGTATGAATTCATATATAGGAATTATATCTTTTAAAAAAAATTGGAAAGTAACAATATGCTGATCAGAAGTAAGAGGAACAAAGAACCTGAAGTCTCACTGTCATTACGTAGATAAACTCCACCAGCAGCTCCTGATTTAACTTAAGAATTAATGAAGCATATACTGTATGTTAACTGTAAATACAAGAAATGATAAAAATCACAATGTATTGTTCATTTATTATGTTGTGTTGTGTGTATTTATTGTGTAGGTTTTTAATGAATACCGTACATGCCCACTGCTCCGAAGCCTATTACTTTTTCACAGTACTGTATATACCTCATGTTAAGTAAGCAATGTTAAATCAGCTTCAACAAGTAGTTTATATTACTTCAGTATTTCATACAATGTGTAATCACTGGTAAATACCTGGACAACTCACTGCTTATTTTAAAGCCCAGATCTAGATCAGATTTAGTTCACTTTCTATACACCACTTGCACCACTGTGCAGGTAATAAAAGTTAAATCACCGAGGAGCAGCCTGCTCTGTGGCTTTATGATCTTAAAGCAGCTTTAAGCCATCTGAATGCAGAGGGCATTAACCATGCTTTTGCTGTTTCTTTCAATATAGAGCAAAAGGGTCAAGTGCATTACTAAATTTCATTCACCGCAATTAGATAACATGTCCTACAGGGAAAATATGCAGCCGTGGAGTTTGCTTATTATTCTCAACACAGCAAACTGTGCTAGTAACATATTGGCCTGGGCTTAGAAACATTTCAGTGCATTAGCTAAGCTGGACAGCACCCAAAGTCCTTAAGCTTTATTTAATCCATCAAAATCCCCATCCATGGAATTGAATAGACTTAGAAATTAGCCTACTAAACTTTTGGTGACGATCATTTAGGAGCAACAAAATACATCCTGTAGCAGTGGTTTTTATTTAGTTATTTATTTGTTTATTTAAACTATGGTGAGGTACGGTTTGTGGTCATGAAAACAAAAGGCGGTCTGACACATTTGTGCATTAACACGCCCTGCAGTTGTTTAAAGCCAGCCGTCTCTCCAGCCTTTTGTTTTTAGCAATGAAGTCACCGTACCATGAAATGATGCTGAATGAGGCAACCCAATCAGTGATCTGTAGATGAGACTAATCTGCGATTGGTGGCATTTAAAACTTCTTAATTTCCTGGGTTGGGAGAGGCTACGTTTCGCTCTCATGTAGATGCTGCCGGGGTCCTCCTGGAAATGAAGCGCTGGCTTCCGAAGAGCTGGGTTACAATTTCGTATGCAGATGTTATGCACCCCGTGAGCTCCTCAGTCCTCACAGCGTGGTTAGGGAGTGCGGATAGAGCTGTGCGCACTGGCTCATGTCTAAGAGAGCTGGTGGAGGGGAGGTTTTTGGGGCGGCTGAGAGACGAGCGCATGCTGATGGATTGCCCACCACAAGCAGAGGCAAAGCCGAGGCCATTAAGATCAGGGAAAATGATACATGCCGCAAAACCAAGCAGATCTGTGCTTTTGATTAGAACGGGGACTTCTTTGTCTGACGGCGGTGCTGTCGCCGACTTGGGATTGTAATTGCACGCCTGTCTTACACATTTCTTTGATCAAAAGAAAGACTCGGAGAATGTTAAAGGAAAGTTGACAGCGCAAGTGAAAGAAGCGAGATTAGCATCTTTCTGTCTCTTAAGCAAGTGAAATCCAGGTGGACGGCTTCATCATAACCAACGAATGACGGGTCGAGTAGCCTCGGCACCATGTTCACATGTGACAGTGTTATTACTTCACTGAAATAATGACTTAATTAGAAGTGAAGTAACTTTCCAAGTCCAAATGTAGCAGGTCAACTTATCCAATGAACAACTTTTAAATACATCAAACATAGTATTACTATAAAGAAAACAGAACGAAAGGATTACAATGAAAGAAACATAAATATAAGCAGTAAAATGCTACCTCGCATGCTACCTCGCATGTCTTTCCAGATGTAATCATTATGCTGAGAGGCATTCTATGAGTGCCGATATTTTCTGGTTATGGTGCTCCAGCCAAATCTTTTTTAGAATCACTCTACCTTAGTGTCTTCTAGCAACCCACTGCTAAAAGAGCATAACAGCCACAACAAGCCAAAATAAGTTTATTATATGTAACCATCCGGTGGAAAAGACCTAAAATCAATAACAGCCAGAGACACAAGTGAGCCACAATGATAAAACCAAAATGCTATAATCAACCAAGCCATTTTTGAGTCAATTTTGCTCTGACAGGTTGACTGTAAAGGTACATGGACAAGGAATTTTGGAAAAATCAGATCATTGACTGATTTACGAAGTGTAGAGTTTTTCTGTCGTCCAGCAGGACAGTTGTACAGCACATTTTAGTGAATCACACCTGACTGAACTCAAGTTAAATGTGCATTTTAGTGGGTGTGTTTGGGCAGAGAAATCAACAAACTGTGCTTGCACACCAGCCCTTCAGGACAGAATATTAAGTGCGTTCTTTCATTGTAGTTTGTTTTTAAAATCAAAATATTCCTGTTTTTGATTTGTAGCTATTAGTTTAACACATTTATACATCACTATTTACGACGGACAACTCAAAGACGCTGAGAGACAGATGTGCTGTAATGCTATATCAGAAAAGGAGATTGATGAGTCTGACTGGATTTGTGCTTACTTCGATAGCCTAGATAGACTTTTATTGTCTTTTATTTTTTAGAACCCAAACTCATATTATGTGGAAGTAATAATACCCCAATAGCCTTTTAGTAGCCTTCATGTAAACACATTGGATATGGGCTGCCCAGTCTTATCTGCCAACAGCTGGTGTGGCTGCAGGTTTTCAGTTAAATCCAGTAGGAACACATCAGCATCTACTTGTTCAATCAGTCTCAGTTTTTAAACAGTAAATCATGTGTAGCTTTGCTTTGTAAGGATAAAAACCTGCAGCCACACTGGCCCTTTGTGGATAAGATTGGATTTTCCTGCGTTGCTAAAGTTTGCAGTTACTAGATTTCACACTCACTTTGGTGTTCATTGGAATTCTCATTCCTGTCTCAGGCCTGAAAGATGAGCTAAGACCCAGACCTATGTTGAACCATGAGCAGTATTATATATTCCAGTATTCATATTTATATATATATATATATATATAATAGTTTATATTCCAGTATTTAGTGAAAACAGATCAGCAAACAAGTGTTTTTCTTAACTGCTGCAGAAGAACCCATGGTGTTACCATGACAGCATATGGAGAACCAGAAAGGGATTTAGATGAAGCCTATGCAAATTATAGCTTCTTGTTATTGCAGCATTTTATGCTTATTACAGGGGGCTGACAGGTGGTGTTCATATGCTTCAACATAGCATGGATTGTCTTGTCACATCTCCTTAGTGTTAACAGGCCTTAAGGTACGTTTAACCAAATGTACAAGGGAGTTATGGCTAACAGCAGCTAAATTACTTTATCACTGGCATCCCTTCACAGTCCCTCAGTCGCAGCGCTACTTCCAGAATCCCCTTGTTATCATTGGATAGGTCCATCTTGGATAGGTCTCAGACATCAATGAAGTCTTGGGATGGTTTGGCAGGTTTAAATGATTACATCTGGAAAGACATGAAGTCTTATGAGTTTAAGAACAGCCTCAATTGTTCTAGCCTCTAGAGTGGAGTCACTTTTCTACTAGATTTAAACACATGTATAGAGCGTAAGAAAGATCAGGTTTGTTAATTAGACAGAACTGAGCTTGTTAATTCCAATCCCTGTGTCTCTGAGAAGGTCCTTCATCCATCTGCTAAATGACCTAAGAGAAGGCACTGTATTAATTGCTATCTTGCTTCTATATGTCTTAATTAACTTCAAGTGGCACCTCTTTTTTCCCTCTTTTTTTCATCCATTGGATTCCTGCCTAAGACCATATACTATGGAATATCTGGAAAAAAAAATAATTTGCCATTTGACAGATTGAGATGTGCCAGATTTAACTATCAATACAAATAGACTTTTGATCAATAGTATGAGCTCCTCTAAGATTTAACATTACACACTTCACATCGGGTAAATCACATGAGAAGTAAATATATACTCATGTTGTAGGAGTCTCAAACTCAAAACACCTGGGGGCCACTAGTTGATGGGGGGTGTAATTTATTAGCAATAACCATTTTCACCAAACACAACTATTTACACTACAAATGATAATATTTTTTTATTATTATTATTGGTAGTAGTAGTTGTAATTTGAGTACATATTTCAGGATATTTCAGAATTTCGGATGCTAAGAGACCCATCCGACACTGAAAGTCTCTTACCAAGTCTCTTACCATTCCTTAAATTTCCATGCTGATTCTTTGTTCTCTTTCCAGCTAGACATTTTCTTTGGCGTCTTCATGTAAATCACCCTTCTTCATCTTCCTTGGATGTTCATATTCTTCTGGTTTTGCACCAGTTGCATGAAAGAAACATAATCAACGCGCCTATATGCTCACTTGCACATGGACTCATTCAGACATTACACAAATTTGCGCTACTGGGCCTGGATGGGTCTGTTTAATGTCCGTTCGGACTGATTTTTCGTTCTCACAGAGAGTACAATAGGATAAGTGAGAGATAAGCATATGTACTAAATCGAACAAAAATGTTGGAACTGTGCACAAACATTTATGTCTATATGGACAATTTAACATAATCATAAAACATATTTGTCATGTTGGTTACAAATCTCCAACCCATCAACATTATTAATGATGCTGCTAAAGGCCTGTAATTCCCTGCTTGTTTTGGGGGTTTTCGGCCTTCAGCGTTGCATCCAGTCAGTGTAATGTATGCTCAGAGGGGTTCAGGCAGGCAGACTGATCTGGCCAGTAAAGAAAATTCCACTATTTGGCCCTCAAAACTCTACAGTTGCTTCGGCAGTATGTTGAAGGCAATATTCATCCTGCCAGATAAAGCACCACCCGTAGAGATTTGAGGCATTTGGTTGCATCTAAGCAGTTTCGATACTTCTGTTCACTCCAGAATTCATCCTTCTGCTGCTGACAATGAAGACAAGCGAACAAGTTCTACTGTCTATGCCAACATCTTTCACAACCATCTGTCTTCACACTTACTGTCCTCTAATACAGCTTATTCTTCATCTCATCTGGCCATAACACTTCATCCCAGGGCTTTCTAGTAAACTTCAGCTGACCCTTTCTGTTAACAGAGGCATATTAGTCGACTCCATCTTGTAGTAAACTCTTTGAGGCCATGCTGGTGTGTTTTATAACAGTCTTTCAAACTATTCGCGCTAGATCTGTTTTACCAAGGAAATGTGTAATGTAATTATGATTTTTAAGCAATTGAACCATAAAGAATAAGGTATCTGTGTAATTTCCCAAAAAGCCTGGATTGACACATTATAGCCTGGATGTACAAGTCAGTGTTACACAACAGGGGTGACATAACAGGGGCCATAACAACAACACAGAATTAGTATTTCATTACTGTGAAGTCCATTCAAACATCATTTTAACTGAGAAAGCTTTATGGTCGACCAATTATGAATGGGAATCCACTCCAGAACTATGGATTCATACCATATTAAAATCATGAATCTCAGCACTTTAACATAATAGTCAAAACAACACAACTGGTCACTGTCCAGTTACTTTATGGACCTCTCTGGATCTGATTGTGTGTCTTGAACTCTGCTTTGTCATTGTGGCGTTAGAGTGGCATTAGCAGAGGAGTGTGTGAGTGTTGGGGGGGGGGGGGTGGTTTGCGGGTCCTGC
>JBBIGA010000126.1:18233450-18257919 GCA_037576975.1 Alestes dentex
AAACCACAGTCGTGTCACTGTCCAATTACTTAATGAACTGCACTGTACATGAGTGTGTGTCTCGAACTTCACTCCCTCATCCTTGTGGCTTTAGTGTGGCATGTGCAGGAAAGAGAAGAGAATGAGTGGTGTGGGACTTTGCGGGTACTGCAGGCTTACTGTCTAACTGGCCGTCTGAGTGGTGGTAATTGCATCCGACTCTGTCAGCTCAGGCATGGAGCAGCTAGAAAGGATGAAAGCAGGGCCTTGCTCAGACTCGCCATGCCGTCACATACAGAGCCCTCCTCTACAGCCTGCGCTAATGCGTTGCGATGCCCAATGTTGCCAACCCAAGGGGTCATTTTGTAAAGAGACAGGCCGGAGGGGCAAAGAAACGTTTACTTATTTAAATAGAAAGGTCATTAGTGCGGAGATACAGAGGGCCTTTGACAAATGGAGTCAAAGCCACTTAGCGTTGGATCCCCCAAGTGAGGCTGTATTAAATACATAAGACCAGAGCACTTTGCTGCTCAATCCTGCTGCCAGCTTGAGTGCAGAAAGCAGGTTACGTCCTTAACATAATTCATTAATAGGAGGATTAATTTGTCTGTGCATTCAGTTAAGAAGATTGAGGGAAAAAAATCTATCACAATATATCACAGATATTCAGATGTATGCAAGTATTTATAAGTAATTATAAGGGAATGCAGATATTAGCATATTTGTTGTAACATACAAGCTGTGTCCTGAAACACAGACTGCTGTCTCACCTTAGTCCCATTGTAACCACACACGGATACACACACACATGCACACATAGACACACACACACACTCACACAAAGTGTTTTCCTAGTGATCACAGCTGTCTGTACAAATGAGCACAAATAATGAAACAGTATGAAACAGTGACATAATTCCTCTTCCTGTGTGTGTTTTTCCTTAGGGCATGATTGCAAAGCTGTCGCAAGGGACTATTCCACCAGCTGCTATATATATTTAGCAAGCTGTGTGACATCACATGACAGTGAACTTGTGGCCCAGCTGGGCCCACTTACTTGTGTGTGGGTGTGTTTGGGGACACTGCAGAGATCTAATCTGGGAGCATTTGGGAAAAAAAATAAATAAATAAAAAGCTGCACTAGCTGCAAGTTACTAAAAGGGGTTCTTTGGAGCAATGACCACTTCTGGTTCCCTATAGAACCTTTCAGCAGAGTGGTTCAGTTGAGTTCCTGAAAGAATCGCTCAGTGGGTTCCAGCACTTTAACAGAACAGAGCACTGCTAATAAGTAACATTTACAGAGGGAGGAGCTTAGTTTGGGATAGGCTCGATTCACATTAACTCATTTTTTGCCTCCAAATAGCCATTAACCAATAGCAACCTACAGCATGCACTAGTCCATGCGAAGACACGATGTAGACCAATAGTTGTATGTTTGGGCACCCCTGGTTGAATTACACATTTTGTTTGACATTTGCTGTGCTTGGTTGCCTCATAACCCCTAAAAGTATCACAGATATACCCATGCCTGATGGCCCGCCATGTGCTGTTGTGACATCCTTTTACTGAAATGCGTCTCCTATTTTCACCAAACATAGCACTGGTGATTGTAGCCAAACAAGTTTTTTTTTTTTTTTATCAATTAATTCTATCTTCAGTGTAGAGGAAGAGGATCAGGGCTCTGCATCCGCAATCCCCAACTACAGTTTCGTAGCAAGCCTCATCGAACACACACAGCAAACCTGGCAGTGAACAGGTGAATCAGGTTGAACTAGTGTGTTTGATCAGGGAAATTACCACACTGTGCAGGTCACCAGCCCTTCAGGACTGGAGCTGGGGGTCCCTGATGTAGATAATGTTTGTGCAGCAACACTGCACAGTGAGCCAGAGCACCAGCTTTCCCACGCCAGCCAAATTCTCCTTTAGGTAAGTGGAGGTGATTTGGGGATTTTGCTTTGTACACAACCAGTCTGCAAGAAGTTTTTCTTGTTCTTCTAGATCTTGTCTTTACTTAAACAGTTATCCTTGTCTTCTATTAACAATCAGGACATATACAATTACAAGCAGAAAGTGTTTTATAGGCTTTGCTTCGTAAGAATGAATTATATTTAGTTTCTGATCCTCGTTCAGCTGCTTAGATGAGACCTTGGCGACATGAGTGGAAGCACAATACCTTGAGAAGGGTCACATAATTTATTATACTGTGGAATTATCTACCCCTGCCTCGGATTAAGGATTAAAGTGGATTGTTTGAAAGAGTGACGAAACCTTTGGACATGCCACACTTTATTTCAGGTATTAAATGGTTTGTTTCGTGCTGTATGCTGTGTTCTCTTCTTTTCATTTGGAAAATCAATCAAACGTTTAATTTCATCATAGGGTGCCTAAACCTATGCATACAGCTGTAGGTTTTAAAATGACATATGAACATTTCAGCTGAAGGAATTAAGCCTTAAATAGAAAATAAAATACAATACTGATAAACAAATAAACATATAAATACATTTCAGCAGTTGGGCCGCTAAATCCCACTGCTACTTTGTTGTGGTATTAATTGATCCACAGGAACCTTTGCATTAGGAAACTAAAGGCGATGTAGTGCTCTTTAGTACCATGAAGGGGAAAGGAGATTTCATTGAAAAATAACAAATATGGACATGAAAAGTGCCTTTTACTCAAGCTGTGGGTCTACACCACTCAACAAAGAAACAGAAATTTAGGTCAACTGTGTTACTCTTCACCATTGTCTGCTCAAGGGCTAAGTGGGATAATGTGAGAGATTTTTCTTTTTTTGCAACCAGAGCCATATTCAGCGCAGAAGCATTTGAACTTAGGTCAACAGTACATTTATTGCTAATTCATGCTTTAACACTTTGTCTCATGTCCCTCTGTCACGTGTACAGCTCATATGGCACAGCTCAAACATCTGTGCAAAGGGATTACCCTCCATGTGATCCACATATGTGAATGAATTACTAATCATGTGGACTGGCAGCCTGTAGGTTAAACCTATTGAAAGTAAGTCTCTGTGCTTTTAACAAAGAGATCAAATGCATAAACACCAGCTTCCTTAATAGAGAAAGTTCACTCAGGGGTCAGACATTACTTTGCTTGTGTCTGACTGCAGCACTCAACAGCACGGACTCCTGATAGCTGGAGGAACTATGAGCTGTGATGGAGGGTGGTGCGGCTGCGGTGTTTAGGACACATTCTTGCCTTCCTTTGGAGGAGGTGGATTTTAAGAGGTTAGAGTGAGTACTTTCAGTGGTCACTCCACATTAGGGCCTGTCGACCCTGAATGCTGCTTCCCTAAGGGTCGACGTCAACATGACACTGGAAATGGGAGTGGGGATGAAAGGCCACTAGTCTAGTGGATCTCAAAGCAGTCCTCAGGTCCCCCAAAACCCCAACATATAGGACAAAACCACCTCGGAAATAGTTCAAGGACCACTACATTACTGGCCCAGAATGTGAAAATGAAAGAGTGACCAGTGGCATTTGAGAATAAATGAAGAAGCAAAGGGTTTTTGCTTCATGGTATACATTGTTGGAAGAAGGATTTACAAACACAAGGAATAGCAGTACTTTGTTATGATTAATATAGTATTGACCATGTAAACATGTTTTGCATTATACATCGCTGACTATTTTTAAACACTTTATATCCAGAATTGTTGACTAACACCTAAAGCATTTTGAGCATAAGCACGTCTTTAGCCACTCTTCACTTCTTTATGGTTTGCTAGGAAAATTAGACAATAGGTTGGTACAGTGATTTTTTTACATGTGCAATCATAAATACAGTGTATAACACAAAGAGAGTCTGTATAATTCTTACGAGCTTCAAAGTTTAAAGTTATTTAGTATGACCGCTGTTATGACCACCATTCACAGCCTGAAATCTTGTCAGTAATAGTGCTCCAGGCTTCTTGAAGGACATTCCAAAGCTCTTCTTTGGATGGTGGCTGCCTTTTGTTTCATTATCTCTCAATGATCCCACTCTATTTCAATATTACTGAGGCCAACTCATGACTGATCATGTTCCAAATCCTTATATTACAGCTGTGCACTTGTGCAGATGTGCTGTAGCTCTGATGGGCCATAGTTAGTAAACCGAGATATGCTGGGTTATTTCAGAGACACCTGGTCAGCATGAATCACTGTGTCATGGTGATCTCTACAGTTCCACGCCTCACTGATAGATCCCATTCTTTGTGTGCCTTGAGGTATCTTTGCCCATTTTCAAAGCTTGCAAAAATTAGATAGGGACGCATCAATTTTTCACTCCACTTTTCTAGTAGTTGCTGACTAATGACTCTGTCCCCACCTTGTAAGCACCGTAATAAGTAACACGGTAATGTGAATGAGGTGAATTGATGAGCCACATTCTGACCCGCTATCTCCAGATTACAGTTAGCTTCATGAGGAACAGATCACTTGTAAGAGAATATTGTATTGCTGTAGGTTGCTGCTACAGAGGGTTGGGCTCTTAAGGGCTGTGGTCTGTGGCTCCAGACCAGTGGAGATAGAAACACACTCTTAGAAATAAAGTTTCCTACCAGGTTCTTAGTTTGGACTAAGGAATAGCTTTGACCACACTTCATTTTTGGGGTCCCCTATAGGTTATCTTCAGAGACTAACAACAGACTGTCTGGTGAAACTGAGTGGCTTATCAAAAACATTAAGGTTAGGTCTAGGAATATAATTATGTTCACGTTTTATGGTTAAGTTTATGGCTAGGTTTAGGTTCAGATTTAATAGAGAATATTAGAGTTCATGTGCATTTAATAGATATTTAGTTATGGTTAATGACAAAGAAAGTACTCAGTGGCCAATCCAAATAAAAGTTTTACAGTACGTTTTACTTTTACTGTGTAAATTCTTTTAACTCTCATAACGTTTTCCTGACAATTCATATACAAAGATGGCTCTTAAAAGAATCACCCATTAGAGAAATGAAAAAGTGGTTCCTCTATGGTATTGCTTGTTTATTTTAGAAGCAGATAGTTGTGGTTATCAGTGTCGCTGTTATGTGTTGGCCAGCGGCCGGAAGAGGCCACTATTTAGTTTTGTTTCGGAGACTTTTATTTTGACATTGGGGTATGTGTTTGTCTGGTGTCACATTTGTCAGCTGTCCTGTGTTTTAGTTTAAGTGATTGTGTTAGATGATTGGTTTCTGTTTTTGTCTGTGGTGTATTCAAGTGCCAAGACATTTGTATTTAGTTACTGGTTGACCATCACGATTCCCTTTCCTCTTGTGTCGTTGGTGAATGTATATTTTATGTTTAAAGGCCCGTGAGCCTCTTTGGTTTCGTTTAGTGTAGTCTGTGTCTTTCTGTAAATAAACCATCAATGGAACCTGCACCTTGCGCCTCGCCTCTCTCCCCTTCAGCCATGAGAAGTGACAGTTGCTACCAATTTAGTTGACTTCAGTGGATTTTGCTGCCCAAGACTGCTCTTCTAAACTCTGTGGTGGGGCAAAGAGAGCTTAGAATATCAGCCCGGTAGCCACTGAAAAAATGTGCTGTTCCCACATGTGCTGAAAAGGTCATAAAGTTGATTTAGGGGTTAAAATCACCAACTTATAATTGCTTGGCAGCCTCAGGTTTTTTCTCTGCCCAGCCCACCTCCTTGGTCTTTGTCCCACAGTTCTAATGAAGCAGGCTGGTAGTGTCAGCCATCAGCTGGTGACGTTTGACTGCTATTGAGGTCCTCCATCACAACAGATGAACTCTGGGCCATTTATGAGTGTTTTTGCATCCCTTTATTTATTGTCCTATAACATTTTAATGCCATAAGCCAACCATTCATGCCTTATGTTGATTTTTTTCAGAAGGCCTAAGGCTACTTATTTATGTAATTATTTGATGTGAAACTAACAAGTCAAATTTTGATATAATTTTTTTATAAGCAAACTCTAGTTTTTGCCTAGTGAAATTTTACTTTTTTTCTTTTTTTTCTAAAAGACGATGTTGTTCAGTAGAGATTTAACTTTAGAAATATGTGGGGTAAAGGTCCATAGCCATTGTTATATAATTTTCTTTTCAAACTGGGACATTCTATGGCTTATTGCAATATAAAAATATGTGCTTATTTCCAGACAGAATTTGAATTTGACCTTCTTTGGTATCATTATAATTGCTGAAGAAGTTGATCAGATGACCTCTAGAATGCAGTCAAACACGTTCTCCCAACAGTTACAAACATAACACAACACCATTATAAAAAAAAACTAATCATATAGCAACAGAATGAAAAAATATATATTTATTTATTATATAGGAAGACAGTGAGAAAAATTATGACAAATTATGACGAATTTGTTACACTGAATCCAACAACAAGTGTGTGGACCATCGCGGAAGTGAATGCACACTTTATTTATTGCGCCTAAAGTAAATAATATGGATGTTTTATGGAGTTTCCCCAGTGTGTTTTTTTGTGGGAAACCTTTTTAAATTTACTCTCATTTGCGCACACTATTACTCGAATAATTTTTTGCACAAACACGGGACTTAGACAATCGTATAGGGTACGTCTTCTCGATTTCAGTGATATGTGTATGATGCTTGTGTGTTACTCCTGTCGTGAGTTATGAGTTTGAGACCAAAGGTTACAAAAATAAACGCAAATTGCGCTCATGGAGTTCAAAAGGTTAAACCGAATAAGGTTTCTCTGCTATTGACAAGAGCTGCATGGTGTAATGACTCTTGAAGGGCTGGGTGGGTCAGGGGTGCGGGTGGGGGTTGGGGTGGGTGTTCCTCTGATGACAAGAGTACTGAAGAAACACCTGTGTTGTCACTGATGAAGAGAAAAGATGGGTTGATTGATTATTTGGAATCCTTTCTCCCTATCATTATGGGATGGGCTGTCAATGGTTAGCATTGATTGATTGAAAAGGTCATTTTTCAGGCATAAACTAAATAATGTCAGCACCTCCACAGGTTAAGAAGGTTTTCCTAAAGCTTTCATTACTGCAAATTCAAGGACTAATTATTTAATTATTTATAAAACGAAAAAAGAAAGAGCAAAGAAGCAATATCTGTGCTCTAAATCTATGTTTCAATATCTATGCAACTCATTACTACATAAGCTAAATAGCTTCTGTTCCACGGTTGGAAAAGATGTTGTGAATTCATTTAAACATTTCCTCAACATAACAAACACACAGAGGGTAAAATTTGAGAGTACTTTGTTCAAAGGTGTGGGTTTTTGTCCAACCGTGCGATGCACCATACAGTGTTGAAGAGTGCAGTATCATGCCATGCTTGGAACATTACCTTAACGGGGTGCTGGATTAATTTAGAAACGTGGATTTTATCTGGCTTTAACGTTCGTCAGTAACTGTAAAGAAGTGGCCGGTGGTTTTTTTTCTGTTTTCTCCCGTTAAATAAACAGTCCGTCAATGACTGCTCTAATACTGAGTGGCAAAGGTTTGATTAATCAGCTGAGTTTTAGCAGCTGTTTAGTCAACCTCCAGTCACATAGATCCCAAAAGGCAGCACTACTCAAACCCTCAGTGAAGGCTTTCTGCAGCTAATGGGTTTCATTTCGATTCATTGGTGACGCATGGCCTGAGTGACCCTGCCATCAGCGCACATATGCACACGCAGCTCTCCAAGAGAAATCACTGCCTGTCTGTCTGACATCAGTGTTGCCACTCTCTCTCTGGTGATCATACTAAATGGCATCTGCTAACAGCAGGCTGACCTGTGGCACCACTGAAATGAGGACCCAAGCTGCCCTGTTGGCAGATTGGAGGGGAATTGGGGAGACGGTCCAACCTAAAGCCCCGGCCTCCGCCAGTACATTACATTACTTTCCTCTTCTGATGAGCCGGCCGATGTGATTTCCATATAAATGGAGGACGCTCCATAAAGCAAAGCATGCATGTTGGCCGAGTGAGCATTTGGCTTCAGTCTGAGAGAAAGAGAGAGAGAGAGGCATGGTCATGTGTAGTTAAAAGGCAGCTGTTGCCCTCTTGCAAGCATGGGAGAAATGAATGAAAAATGCAGGAGGGATATGGAGAGAATATGATGAGGATAGTGTGTGTGTGTGTGTGTGTGTGTGTGTGTGTGTGTGTGTGTGTGTGTGTGTGTGTGTGGTTTTGCCTTTTACTGTGACTGGTAGAGGAGCTCTCTTCTGGCAGGTCTGCGGAGATAAGAGCAGACGCCGAGCGACAGTTGGTTGTCAAAAGCAGCCATGCATGACCCGACACACCGCATCAGCCACAACCAAATAGCCTCGCTTATCTTCCGACACCGCCGTCTGGAGAATGACGACAGGCCCAGCTTCCATTTTTCTCCCTCCGCTCGCACTCTCTTTTTCCGTCCAGAGAGAGCCCTGCCCGTCTTTCAGGTCCACACAAGGCGCACACCATTCTTTGTGCTATCGCCCACTTACACTGCCTCTGTTTGCAGTAATCTCCCGGCAGCCTTTTTAACAGTTACACTGCAGCAACTTTTAAAGGCTCATATCTTATATCGCTCCTGCTCCATTTCAAAAAAGATGCTGTAATTTTTTTTGCATGGTGCTTTGTACAGCAAAAAAAAAAAAAAAAGCAGCGGGGGCAGACGGATTCTCGCCACTTTTTGTATGATGCCTGACTATGAAAGCGCTCATTAAGGAGGTCTAAATGGGGAACAGGTGGATGTTGTTAGCACTAGATGGAAAAACCTTTTATCGCACATTTTTTTCTTATTTAAGAATTACTTATTCAAGGGCCCTTTCAAGGACTCTTCAACGCCTATTTCATCTAACCGGTGTTTGAATGAGCTCATATTTGTCATTAGCAGTCTGTCTCTGTTTACATTATTGCTGTATTTTCCTCAGTAGACAACAGCCTAACTCACCATCATGCAAAAGGCTCGTTTAATACCGTGTGGGATGGGAATTTTTTATCAACACGATTCAAAATTATCCTATGACACTGCTGTATGGTCAGATGCATAGTCGTTACACAGCTGTGGTAAAACTTTCTTATATCATTGCACATTCTTGAAAATAAGCTATCAGAGAGAGTTCTTTTTTATGATTCTTTGTCGAGAGGCAAATTTGATTCTCTATGAGTTTTAAAAAAAAGTAATCTGAAACCATTTAGCTGAAAGCAATGGAAAGTAGTTGTTCTGTGGAATTACTTCAAAGAACGCTTTTTGGCACCTTTATTTTTAAGTGTTTGCTTGTGGAACTGCTGGATCCGTCCAAACAGTACACACTGCACTTCCAGAGGTGTCCAGACAGCCCTTTAATGAACTACTTTAACATGCTCTTGTTGCTGATGCAAACATTCAAACTGGAATTAGTCCACACAAAAGCACAGTGAGGTTATGAAAAAACATTCAAATCACATTTCAGGACATGCCACCCAGTTTGAACAGTCAGATCATCAATATGCCTCGTTCAAGTATTACCCTCAGTCAGTTTTCTCATGTGTTCAGTGTTGCTATGGCAACCGATATGGACATGCGGTCTGGTCCTTACCGATTGAATTTGGTCACTTGAAATCCAACCAGTCAAATCTAGAAATCATATTTAGGAAAATAATCCAGTTTGGCCTGCAGTGTGAAAAGTGTCTAAGTGAAGAGAAAAAGATGGCTATTTGTGTCATCTGCCTAAATAACCTTAAATCTTCCTGCTTCAAAAAGCTTCCTCCATATCACTTGCCATGAGACCTGTAAGGTATGGACTGATCCATTATTAGAACCAAACAATTGGCACAGTGCCACCACTGGAGTGCAGTAAGTTGTGTAATGAATTCAGGATTGTTCTCCAAGCAAATGTGCAGCATATGACATTTAAATCTTTAAAAAAAAAAAATCATTTTATGATTTAATGGTGGCGTAATGAAAAGGTAATTAGTAAGCGGGTCATTTTAATGACCAAGATTCTGCAGAGTGCAATTTAAGAAAGACCAATCCGTCAAGTCTGAATTACAGTCAAAGCAAAATGTCCTTAACTCCTGCATGAACAAAAGGTCACATTTGTATGTGTAGAAACCTATCTTGGAAAAGAAAGAGGGGAGCATGCTTGTTTAGCAGTGGAATTCAAGGTCATCAGGACCATTTTGTTTACTCGGAAAGCAAGAGAGATTCTTTAAAAATTTGAAGCAGACAAGGTATAGCAGAGTTTGAAATATCTGTCCCAACCCAATGGGTTGGTCAGGTCTGGAATATTTCCTGAATATGGGTCAGGATCTTAAAATGAATAAGCACAGAGTACAATTTAGAGCTGTCAAAAATGCTTTTATGCAAACTATTTGCCCCATATTATTTTTATGTATGTAAAATGGCTCTATGTAAAGAAATAAGATATATGATTGAACAGGTAAAGGCTAAAATCATGTTATGCAAGCGCCATACTGACTGGCAACAGCACAGGATAAAATTTCACCAGGCTTTAAAACTCTCGGATGCTGTCTGAAAGGCCTGCTTGATGAACAAAATTGTTAACGTGGAATTTAAACTGATTTTTAGAAATGTTCTCTTAAATTCAGTGTTCCACTGGACGGCTGTGGCACCTCCTGAGATCAAACTCACGATCTCTCAGTGGTGGATTTTATTACACCACGTTACTATTGTGATTGCGGTCGAGTCGGTTCTGCAGCGTATGCGGAGAGAGCGCGGATGGTCATGTCGCCTTCAAAATATGTGCCAGAGAGAGAGTCTGTAACATCACGGCTAAGGTGGCCTAACAGGGACAAAACACAGAGAAACACAAATGCTGAGACACAAACACGAAGCAAAACACACAACAGACTCATAAACAGCCTTCAAGACACTAAAGCTCAGGTTAGTTATTTAGAAAAAAAAGATTTGTGTCTCTGTTTGTTGTGACTGAATTAAAAGGAATCCGTCTGAAACGCAGCTACGCTGTCAGCCGTCCTCGCCCCCTTGCTGGTTCAGTGGTAACATGCTGCACATTCAGTGAAGAGAATAAGAAAATCACTGGTTCAAAACCACGGAGTGAGTATTATTATTTATTTATTTTTTACGCAACCTTTTTTTGCCTATAAATCATTGTTTTATAGCAACCATACAATCACACTTTGCATTATCTTGCTGAAAAGCATCTAGTTTTTTTTTTTTTTTTAACCTGTATCTTAATGTGCCCAAAGGATTTTTTTTACTATGCTGTAATTCATCCAGTACTATTATAAGAAATATCAGGTTTTATTCTGCACTTTGGGAGATATTGGTCCTGTTTGTGTCAGTTTCAGACTCAGTGTGGTTTGGTTGAGCTCAGAAAGCTCTCTGAAATTGTGACTAAACCTTCCAACCCTGAATACACCCAGAGAGCCTTCTGAGTACAATCAAAACCACTCCGAGTCTGAAACTGACACAAACAGGACCAAATGAGACTAACAAGTTTGTTTAGCTCTAACAGAGAGTGCAGACAATAAAGAGAGAGGAGGTGTCATTATCATTTTATGTAAAAGCTTTTCTCTAAAGTAAAAACTGTGGGGTGGCCAGTTTGCACACAAGCAAAAAGGGGATGCCTGATGTCACAACTGGTTTAAGTTGCACACATGATGCACATAAAACAATCAGCAGGACCCTTTTACAACTACCAGCAGGACAAACTCACAGCTACCAGCAGTCGCCCTCTCACCCAGTAGTTTCCTGGTATGAAGGAGCTGGTGACAGTGGGGCAATAAGCAAAACTGGGTCCATTTTAATTCTTCTTTTTAAGTAGCTCACCGTCAAGCTCATCATCTAAACTGAATATATGAATATATGAATATATAAACAAAAATAAACAATTTGAAATTAAACGTCATTGCAAAATTAATTGTCTTGGCTTGGAGGAAAACATGTCTTGCCAGATAGCTGAGTCTTAGAACTTCGCTTGGGTCCAAGAGGAGAGAAAATATGGCTGATTTTGCTAATCATTTATTTTTTCATTATCATAACCAAAAGTACAGAATTTTAAAATGAAGAATGAGCATTCTGACTATAAAATAGTCAGCTCACACACACTCTAGCCTAACCTTTAAAAAATAATATAAGATAAATGGTTTTAAAGATATGACATTTCAGTGAGCATTTACATCTAAACTGATGAGTAGCTAAGAGTGGTCCAGAGCATTTTGACAGTGGTTATTTTGTCGGTGTTACTGGAGGATTCCGATTGGTACAAGTCAAAGTAAACAGTGAGAAAATCTCATTTATTTATAACGATGCACAGCTTGAGAATGCAGGAGTTTCTGTGCATCAGCAGATAAACACTCTGAACACTGTTTAAACCTCAAGGCCATAAGACTACGTCTGTATTCTGTATACATGTGTTTTGTCTACAAAAGCATGAAATCTCCTGTAGAGCTAGAAAAACATTTCTGATCGTCTTTTAAAACAGTCTCTGAATCTCATTTTTATATTTTGCAAAGCTTCCAATTTAGTATTTTCTTTTTGTAAATAAAGTTGTTCAGCATCATCCCCTCCCCTTATGTCTGAATGAAAATTATTTTCAGTAACGCTAAAACATTTGGCTTCTTCCCAAACATTATGCTATTACAATAATGAATATACCTTAAAAGTAATCCGTCTGTAAATGCGGCTACGCTGTCAGCCGTCCTCGCCCATAAATGGCTGGGTAAGAGCCAGCGAGTTAGCGCCCCCTTTCTGGTTCAGTGGTAAAATGCTGTGGTTTTTATGTTATGGCTGAATGTTGTATATTATTATCAGTAGTAATAGTAGTAGTACTGGTAGTATGTAACTAATAATAATCATCCAACACCCAATCCCACGTCACAGTACCACTACTTTGTCCAGAATAGACCACCACACAAATAATGTCTGTCCAGGAGTGGTCATGTGGTCAGAAACCAGCCAGTGACGAATGAGGCATACCTCAGATAACAAACTGTGGACAACAGACTCTACAGCACAGGCTAGAGTCTATGTATACCATCTATAAGCTAAATGGACCTCATGTCAGTGGAACATGTTACTGGAAGCACAAGGTGTGTGTTTCTAATACGATTGCAACTCATATAATGAATTTATAATCAGAACTACTACATTCTGTGAGATTGCCTAAGGTGCTGCTCGCACCCATGGAAGCTTCTGTGCGTCCTGACAGTGGTATGATTTCAGCTCTTGGAGGCGTGAGACTCCACGGAGGTGTCAAAGAGAGTCAAAGAACAGGTGCTGTGAAATGTGAGAGACTGTGATGTGTGATAAGAATGAAATTCTACATCCCTTTCTTCCTCTCAGTGCTAGTGATTTTGTACACAACAGTGCGCAAAATGTAAGGGCACACTGGAGTGTGAAAAGACTATTAGAGTCTGTATAGAGACACAACCAAAACAGAAAAGCCCTCAGATCATGTCTTTACAGGCAGTTGAGAACTGTTCCAAAATATCGACAAGCCGTGTTTTAACTAGATCATAAGAAGGATTTGGAACAGTTGCGAATAAAATGCGTTATCACAGATGCCTTTCAGTACAGTATGTATTGCTCCTCTATCGTGAGTCCACACACAGCTCAGCTGGCGGTCCACCGTGTTACAAGCACCCAGTTCTTTCGTGTGTCCTCAGTGTGTGTTCTCGCGGTACTGCAGCAAGTATAAACCCCAGTATTGAAGGAGCTGAGAGGGTCACCAACTTTTCATCATCCAAATATGCTACAGAGGGTAGGACTCACATAAGTATATTAATCAATACATATAGCTACAATACATACACACAAACACATGTCCAAACATGCAGCTTGGAACATACATGGAACCTCTTTTAGAAAAAGAATAAAAAGTATTAGCTTTCTCTTATTTTCTCATTTCTATTTGTACTTCTTTTTCACACAATGTTCGCATCGTTCTGATTGTTGTCTCGTTTATAGTTTAGTCCATTTTTACAGGTTATTCTGAATGACACTTTTATTTGATTTGTTTTCATATATGTTCATGACCAATTTTATTCTACTAAAAAGAGATAGCTTATAGTTTTATTACTTGACTTTATTGCAGTAGAGGAAATATTTCTTCAGTATATACTGTTTGGAGGCAAAATAGAGGTTAAATGAAGGAATATGGCACACAATGTATACAGCATCACAGAAATGACACTCACACACACAAACAAAATGGCATGGTGTGTCCTGTATGTGGAGTTCTATACTGTGTTGCTAAAGTCTGGTATTTGTTCTTTCTCCCATCCTCAACCATTCACTGCCCCGACACATTTGAACCAGCTTATTCACTTTATTAAAACCTTCATTAGTTGGATCAGGTTTGTTGGGGTTGGAAATGTAAAGTGTGCAGTGCAGTGGGTCCTCGGGAGAAGGCTTTAAGCTGGCGATGTACTTTAAATGACAAAAGAGTAAAACAAAATCGAACTGGTGCCGAACGCGCTGCCATAATACACTTTAAAAAGAATACAGTGAGCGTCTTTCTCAGTCAGCTCTGGCTCTAAAACTTCCTAAACCTCACAACTTCCAACCTTTGACTAGACAAAAATGGCCCATCAATTTATCCCAACACCAGGTATTATTCCAAATGTGCTCTTATTTCACAATAAACACAGACACTTTTGGAGCGTGTACTGCTGCACTTGTTGTATTCACATGCTGAAATGGGGTTCTGTGTCTGTTGAGTTGCTCTCAGAGGAGTGACAGAGTCCGATCTGTCTCAACTAGTCTGTGCACAGGTCATACACAGCGCTCCTTGCTGAGCAGTCTATTGCAGAGATTGCTCTTGCATTGCGTTATGAATGTTCGAGTGATACATTTTTAAACATGACATGCGGAATGGATTTTGCAAAGCTTGAAGCATTTGCATACTGATGTATGTTTCAGGTGCTTGTTGCTTCATTGTGCAAGTGTCAGTACCTATAAAAAAAAAAGGAAGAAGAAAGAACAGTATGGTGACACTCAAAGCAAGGGACTGTCTTGCCTCCAGCCGTGACTCACACTGAGAGAATCAAAACCGGCCGTTTGCCTGGTTAATGGGATTGGTGGGTAGCTTCTTAAGTGGGCAGCCGGCTTGGTGAAATAACATCATTTTTCAATTCATAAAACCCCTCTGAAACAACGGCTTCTTCTACACCTTCTGTTGCGGGGTGTGTTTGGAAAACACAAAAGCACCTTCAAGCGAATTATGCTCAATCAATTTTCCAAACATTGATTGTGTCTGGCCTTGGACTAAATAACTCTGTCAATAGAGATTCTGCACTGAAAACCTTTTCAAGTGAAAAAAGCAGCTAAATCGTATTTTGGTGAAGGAGAGGGACTGATTTAGTGCATATACATAACTATTTGATTGCAGTGTGGCAGTCTATGAAACGCTATGGATTTAGCATTATAAGAATGTGGTTAATCCATCATCGCTTTTCAGGATTTTCTGAGGCAAAACAAAAGCATGAGATCCATTATTTAAAAGAATCTAAGAACATGCTAATCAGATTTTCATAAGACAGGGATATTAATGTTAGCCCCACACTGACCACTTCACAAGAGTAATTAACTAAGTAATTAATAAATAGAGACATAATCCCTAGATCTGTTTTGAAAACAGATTTGTTGATGTAAGCTCAGTCAGAATAAAAAAAATGACACTGCCCAGTAGAGCACGCATAGCAGGAATCTGCTTTGGCAAGAGACTATATTACACCCAAAATGCAGCATCACACCAGGGCATGGAACCAGATTCACTGATTAGTCATTTCAGTAGGTACACCCTCCTTCTGTCTACACTCATTTTACCAGCTCCACTGACCACACAGGTGCATTTTGTAGTTTATAATAACAGAATGTAGTCCAACTGCATCATCTGTTGGCCCACTTTACTGGCAGCGAGCGGGTATTTGCGTGCCGGATCATTCTCAGCACAGAGGTGACACCGTTATGGAAGTGGCATGTTGGTGTGTGTATGTGTGTGTGTGTGTGTGTGTGTGTGTGTGTGTGGAAAACCGTGATAGTGAGAGCGACCTCTGTGTCATTATGCTGGGCAGCTGCGTGTCCAAGCTGACTGTTCCACAGAAAAAAAGGACAGTTTGTATTATATATTTTAAGAGTGAACTGATTTGTTAATGACCAAGGAATCCATGATCTGCCTATAAACTGTATTAAGAAATACAGGAGAACGTGGAGCGAGATGACAAAGTGTTTAGACAAACGACATATCCCTGTTTCTATCTGTCTCATCTGAGCTAAAATAAAGACGGAGAGCTGGGAAATGTAAATGTGACAACAAAAAAAAAAACAAGAACAAGTGGTCTTGTGACTCAGATTGCCCCAAGTTAGGGGTAAGTTGATCTTAGTCGACGATCGGCCACTGACCTTTACAAGAAAGCCTGAAAATAATGTGAAGTTTTCTTCCATTCCAAACAGGGCTATTTATTGTCTCAGTGTTTTAATTCTATGTGAGAAAAGTAAACACTTTTTTCCCTTCTCTTTAGGAAAGGGTTCTTAAGAAAGAAGAAACACATCCATATTTCCCTGAAACGTCCTTAAATTGTCAGAGAAAGAATGGAAAGGCCAGACATAGCAATTCAGGCATAATTTCTCTCAGGCATAATCTCTCGCATTTTATGAAATTATGGATTTTTTTTTTTTTTCAAATGTGTGGAATCATGGAAACTGTCAAAAAACAGGAACATAAAACAACAGTGCAAAAGCAAATATATGCAAGCAATAGAATAGAAAAGCATTCAAATGCAGGCCAAATGTTGCCTACGGCAGAAGATTTCTCACCAACTGGAGACAAAGTTTTAAAAGATTCATTCCTCTAATCAATCTATGACATTAACAACTACAGCATATAAATAGTCGATAAAAAAAAAAAGTATTAGATCTGACATAAATGCAGAGTGGGAGTTTTGCAGCTAGAAAGTAAACACAAAGAGAAGCAAACAGTACAAGGTTGCTATTTATGAGGTTATTCATTTAAAATAAGCTCACATGTTAGCATGGTAAGTATCTTTATTCTGAGAACATTTGCTTGAGTGTGAAATGTTAGTAGGACACTCCTGAGTAGGAGTGTGAAATGACAGATATTAGTTGAGGCGGGGTGGGGGGGGGGGGGGGGGGGGGGGGGGGGGGGGGGGGCGGGGGGGTGGGGGGGTCTCCCCCCCCCCCCCCCCCCCCCCGTCATTTGCTGCTTTAATAGTTCATGGTAATTAGAACAATCCATAAGCCAATTTTTCATGTTTGTCCTCAATTTTCCGCCTACTGTCAGATTTTATTTCCATATTCAGAAACCTAATTGTGGCATGCCATTCCAAAACAAGGCCTTTATTTATTACAATAGGGTAAGTTCCCTTATTATCAGGGAATGCTGCAAACCCTTACATGTCACAGTTATCACCAGTGCAAACAAAAGCACAGTGTAACTCCATACTATCTACTGGTAAAGTTTTATTAAACTTTCGGTTGACAGTTCATTTCAGTTTGCAAGAAGAAGGAGAGCTTTTTATTCCAGTTTGAAACTTTTGAAAAATTGTTGTGCATACAAAACAAATGCAGAAAATCTAATAACCTCTTGCTTCAGGCTCTCACGTGGTCATTTCGCCAGCAGAAAGAAATCGACTTGATAATCTGACTGAATAAAATCAACATAGTTCCCCGCATAACTTCTTAATTATCAGGAGTGATTCCGCAGTGTGTCCAGGGGAGATTGTGCCCATTCAGTCAAAAGAGCATTTGTGACTTTAGGCAGTGATGTAGGATGAGAAGCCCTGGCTTGTGATCGACCAACCAGGTCGTTCCAAAGATTTCCAGAGACTCTGGACTTAGTCCACACCAAACTCGTCAAGCATCTTTATGGAGCTGACTTTGTGCACTGGGGCACAGTCATGCTGGAATAGAAAAGGTTCTTCCCCAAACTGTGTCCACAGTGGGAAATTTATACATATTTAAAATGTTTTTCTACTGTAGCATTAAGGCTGTGCTTCACTAGAGCTGAGGGTCTGATCCCAAACCCTGAAAAACAACCCCACACTATTCTGACTCCTCTACCAAACTGTTGACATTGTGCATTCCAGTATGTATTTTCCTGGCATCTACTAAACCCAGATTTGTCAATCAGACTGCCAGACAGCGAAGCATGATTCATCACTCCAGACAACACGTTTCCATAGCCACACACACACACACACAACCAACACATACAACCAACCAACCAACACACACACAGCCAACACACACAACTAACCAACCACACACACACACAACCAACACACACACCACACACACACACACACACACACACACACACACACACACACACACACACACACACGGGACCTGCCCCCTGCTTCACAGAGGGCAATCTCTACCCCATGGTTTCCCCCTGTCACCCACCCAGCGATGTCATAATAATCCGAGGGGCTTTTACTTGGGACAGGACACACGTGCACATGCTCAAATACACATTAACTTGTGCGTCATGTATATTTAAAAGCCTGAGTACTGTGATGTATATTTAAAAGCCCATGGGTCTCAATGCTCGCCCCCAAAGCTCTGCAGTTAAAGCGACTCAACACACCACGTCCTTCACTCTCCAAGGAGTGCTCACTCTCAGCACATTTACGGCCGAGAACCTAGAAATTCCTTGAAACCAAAAACATACGGCAGTTATTATCTATAAAACATCAAGCCATCAAGCTTCATAAGGATGCATGACATGACTGTGAGAGGGTATGTTTTTTTTCCCAGTTGCTATGTTCGAGCCATTTGAATTCATGGAATGGTTAGTTCTTGTACGTATTATCCATGTTTATTATCCATGTTGCGTTCTCATGGGTTGGACAGAATAAGATCTTTCTTGGCAGTGAAGATGGATGTCTCACTCAAGGCGTTTAAGCAGCTCGCTGGGCGGAACAGTCAAGGCACATCAGCAAGAAGCATTAGGCCGATCCCTCAGAACAGTTGTGCTGCATGTAGCGTGATGGGAGAAGAATCAGCAGAAGGAAAAAGGACAGAAAGAGAGACAACTCATCTCAGGATTATGATATATACGTTTTCCCGTTTCTATGTCTAGTTTACAAATTTACATAACAGTACTGTTCTCTAAAATAGAAGGTTTTGTGAGCTTGTGGTTATTAAGATCTTTTTTGTTACTATTCAAGTCATTGTTTGAGCACAATGCACGAATCTGCATATGCTTGCAGTAGGTGATCACACCAAATGCTAATAGTAACACTGAGAAATCCTTTACAAACTCAAGCTGGTGGTGGGGGTAGAGGCCTAATGGGTTGGATACTTGCCTCTGGACCAAGAGGTCATGGGTTTGAATACCTTCAGCAAACCACCACTGGGTTATTGAGCAAGACCCTTAACCCCAAAGTTGCTCCAGGGAGACTGCGTAGGGAATGGAAGTCGGTTTGGAAAAAGGCGTCTGCTAAATGCCGTAAATGTAAATGTGAACACTGTGGTGAGATCTTTCATGGACTGTGCGGTGGCCCTTTGAAGTCAAGTTATTACTGATATGTTTCTATTCTATTTCAATGTAACTGCATCATTAATTACATATTTGCATGGTATAATATTTACTCTTCCATAGCGCTTTACTAGGTTGAAGTGTACACCTTTTCCCATTTCTTGACCTTGTCAAAAAATAAACAAATAAAGAACAAAAACGTGGCAAAATTACTTAACTGTTTTTGTCAGGACTACGAGGGCGAGTGGGCATTTGACCAGCTACTTTTCAAAGCAATAGAACTTTACAATTGACTTGAGGATGTTTATATTCAAAGAAAAATAGACACAAAGTATTCTGCGTAAAGACCCCAAACATACGAAAAGGTCATGACATATTTAGCTCTAAAAAATTATTTTCGTATAGTCTATGACCTAGTTGACATTTGTTTCCTCTTTGAATTCTCCCTTGCACCCTAAATGGTGCAGCAGCTGCATTAGAGTCAGGGACTGTAGTAGAAGTTGCTGAAATGGAACTCAAATTCAACATCATCTAGCACACTCGAGTTGTTGGTTTTTGTTTGCTGTTTTTTGAACCACTGCTGTGTACAATAGCTCACTTTTAACTGTTAAATTACTACTTGACTTTTGGTACAAAATTGTCTTTGTCTTCTTTCTCAATGGAAAGCGCTCACTGCACCTATTTAAGCAGCCGGGGGACACAGGAAGTGGAGGTAAAGAGCACAATTAATAGAAAACACTTACAATACGCTTCTAAGCACCCCTGTCCATTTTCCTGGTAATATAGGTATAATCTCATCTCATATCTGTCACTCTCTGCCTCTTGCTTCTCTCTGCTTTCTTTTTGAGTTCATAAATTGATCTAATGTTAGCACAAACACGGACCTGACATTATCCTCGCTGCCAGTATTAGGTAGATCACAGGGTTTTTTTAAAGAACTGGTGAGGAGGCAGGCAAAAATGTTCTATATAATACACAATATTGTAAGGGTTGCTTGGCTCAGTTATTATGATTGCAGAGCTTGTAGCAACCCTGGAAATTATGCCTATGTCCATATGCTTCTTAAAATTTCAGACCCCCAATTTACATCTTCCCCGGTCCCTGTGAATAGAAAAGGTGTGAGGAACCCGAGTATAAGCAGGAAATTACAGAAGAACACATTCTCTTTGTCTCCAGGAACATTACTGAGTGCCTGGTGTGAAGCAGACAGCTTGAGGGCAACCTCTTCATGTTACAAGTCACAGACAGTGACCCCCGAATAAAGCCCCAGTTCTGCAGCACGCAAGGCACATTCCTCTTTGGACTATGACTTGCCTACAAAACATGACCAGTCGAGGCCTCTGTTTGCACCATTTTCACTCAGCAGTGAGCATTCACCGGCTCACACGCCTCCAGGAACCCAGCAGCCTTTCGCCCACACGGAGGGCTGCCTGCGTCCTTGACTTCCAGCATTCAGTGAACAGGATTCTGTACTCTTCGTTTGAAAGCTGGCACCTTCACAATGCGCCATGAACAGGAGAAGAATTCAGATGGATTAATAGACATAAAACCTGCGGAGCACAGGCCTGAATACCTGTGGGTGACATGAAGGTGCTTAAAACGCGTGGAAACAGGAGCAAAAGCTACAGTGACCTTGGGACGATAACACCAAAGGGAACAACAGTATACCTGCTTCAGTGGTTTTACGCCCATACAGAAAAATGATTTCTCATCCATCAAACCGCACATACAACAAGAAGTACAAAGCTTCTGTATTTACTGGGGGAAGAAATGGCTTCATTGACCAGCGGACGGAGGAGAGCGGACAGCTGAGACATAAGGAAACAGGAATGGACGCAAGAAATGTCCTGTGAAAAAACCCACCAAGCTCATCTGTTTAAACAGCGCACAATTACCGCCGCTTAAAAGAGCTAAATTCGTTCAAAGTGATTAGGCCTGTATTTACTATAAGCAACATTCTGTACACAAGATAACAGGGCCTCATTTGCATATGCTAATTAGTCCAATTAGTTATGCTCCACAGAGTCATTTCCATTCAGCCAACCTACAGGCGTTTTTTGGCTGAGATTAACAAAAATAATGAAATAATTCAATCAATCAAATGAAGGCTAATATATGCACAACGAATGGCGAGGGGAAGTTCATGCCACACATTTAATGTCATGAACGGGAGGAATTAGTCCTGGACGAATTAGCATTAGCTTGCCTTTTCCACCATGTGAATGGCCTGGAATGGGTGTGTGTGTGTGTGTGTGTGTGTGTGTGTGTGTGTGTGTGTGAGAGAGAGAGAGTCTCTCTTTCTCTTTCGGATCACACAGACCAGCAGCCGTGGATCTCCTCCAAAGGGATGAGGGAAAAGTCTGTGAAAACTCGCCTCTAATCTGTCTGCTACATGGTGCTTTTTTACGACTCATCGATGCTGTAATGGAATCCATTTTAAGAAGGCAGAGCGGCTCCTTGCTTTATTGCTGTGTACACAGAAACGCTCGGCTAGAGAGCGGAGGGCCACAAATGCAGCCCTCGTTTGGCTTTAATGTGGTTTGTGTTTGGTTTTGTGCTTTTATTCAGGTGATTAAAAGCATGATAAACTGTAGACTTCATTAAGCTCCTCTTTTCTCTGGTGGTGTCATTAGGCCTGTGCAGCAGAGCAGCGAGGAACTGATCAGAATGAAGCACTGATGGAGGAAGAGAGGTGCAGGAACTAGATACACTAGCTCATCTACCGAAGTACAGTTTTGTCACACTTTTCTAATACTACTTCTGCATGCAGGAGACTCGAAGGTAGAAAGAAATCTACCACAACCCTTTTCTCCGTCCTAAATGGGAAAATGCATGGGGATGGGGAATATATTTCAAGTAAATAGTTTCATTACAAAATGTATTTCAAACAGAGGTGGAGCAAAATGTCATAAACAATGTTTTTAGAGTTGTGTGCATCGACCCCGCAGTGTTCACTGGGCCCCGTTCAGGTACGTAATATTGTTAGCTCCCCTCGATGAAGAGCATAAAATGTTAGTTTAGCAGGGTAGCAGTAAAAATACCAATCCTTATGAATCTCACAGTGTGAAAAGTGAACTAGATGACTAACATCTAAGCGAATATGAGTCATAATAGTTCAGGCATCACTTTTTATTAGTCGATTAGTGAGCTGAGACAGTTCCTCTCACTGAATGCAAACTCAGGAAGGTTTTATTTGCAGAGATATGTCCTGCCCTTCACCTGTGTGGTTAAGAGAGTGTTAAAATAAGTGGTGGAGCATCATCCCAGGTCAAACGCTTGCTCGTCTGCATGATTCTGGCAGCTGTGACTGCACTATTTCCATATATGTTCAAATGTATTTGAACAATACACATATATTTACAGTAGGTTTAGAAGAGAATCACCCCCTTCAAAATACACATATTGCGCGCACACACACACACACACAAAGATGTATTTATTTACTCATCCAAACTGGATGAAAAAGCGAGGCGGAAACTGACCAGACTGGCAACCAAGAGGCCCATGGCTACTTTGAAGCAGTTACAAGAATTTCTGACAAAGAGTGGTGAGTTTGTGCAAATGACAACAATTTTATAAGTGCTTCACAAATGCGGCTTGTATGGAAGTTTTAGTCTATTTCTTTAAATCGTGCTGGAGTTAAACATCTACTAATAGTTGGTTTTAAGCTACTCTACCCACTTCTGAGAAAAATATAACCACGGTTTTAAACAAGGCAACCACAATTAGACAGGGAAGAGAAATCCCATTTGAATCTACTTCTTTTATGTGTATGTGTAAAATAACATAGATTCTATATGAAACAATTCTAGTAACTTTGCAGTTCTTTGGTACGTCTCATTCTCATAGAAGATAACGTGTCATACAGTGTCAGAAAACACACAGGTCTATTTGGGAAAAAGGGAAAATTGTAAATTGGATTTTTGGTCAAACCTCCAAACCAGGGCCTGTATTATAAAGCAGTATTTCTTTCATTTTAATTGTAGTTCATCATAGTTCTGGATTTTATATCTCTTGATGGTGGAACATTTTTAGTTGCCTATATACTAGTTAAAAAAGACACAGTGGGTGGATCTTAAATCTCTTAATTGCTGTACCCTCAATTCCTCTTTCCTCCATCTTTCAGCGCATGACCCAGATACTGATCTAACACTGCCAAGTGAAGACGTATCACTTGTTTAAATGCACTCAGAGGAATCATAAAGGGAGGCGAGAGGAGGCTTCCAGACCCAGGAATCACACGAGCATCCTACACAGAAGACTTTTTCTCAGTGTATGCAATATCTCCACTGGTCATTGGATGAATACAGTAATACAACAGCACAGATAACGGATAGATAGTTATTTTTTTTATTGGTGAAGTGACTGAATAAAAGCATTAAGCACTAAATGAAAAGGACAACTGTGAGGTGAGAGTGATGCTAGTAGGTCCCCCTTGTGGACAATTGACAGCTTGCCAAATGTGAATGAGTTAAAAGCCAAAAATGAGTTGATGAGGTGTTGTGCATCTAAACATACTGCTTTTCACAAATTTGAAAAGTACAAAGCAATTAACACAATAAAAAATACGGTGATAATAACAACAGAGTCACTTCACACCATTATATATGATTTATGCCTCTCCCTGGGTTCATGTGATTGGCTGTTTGACAAACATCATGCTTTCATGTGCAATCTTGTGCTATTCTCTTATGGGGTCTATAAAAAATATGTTAGAATGACTTAAGCTACCTCAGAGTGGTGCAGTCCTGTCCTTGTGTGTGTGGAGTTTGCATGTTCTCCTTGTGGTGGGGTGGGTTTCGTCCGGGGTCTCCGGTTTCTCCCACAGTCCAAAGACGTGCTTCAGGTGAATTGAAATCAGAAATTGACCGCTGGTGTGAGTGTGTGAATGGGCTGGCACCCTGCCTTGTGCCCATTGGTCCAGCGATAGTCTCCGGGTACCCCCGACTCTCGTGAGAATCCAGCGGTTACTGAAAGTGAGTGAGTGAATATCATAAGCTGCAATATCTTATGTGCAATAGTCTTATGTGAACTCTCTTCTTCTTCTTCTTTCTCTTTCAGCTTTACCCTTCAGGGGTCGCCACAGCGAATCATCTGTCTCCATTTAGTCCTATCTGCT
>JBBIGA010000126.1:18259133-18271257 GCA_037576975.1 Alestes dentex
ACCTGTCATAGTTCCAACATTCAAAGTCCCTACTTTCAGTTCCACACTCTTGCCTTTCCTCTTCTCTCTCTGCTTTCTCACACGCCTTCCTCCTCTCCTCCGTCGACCAACAGTAGTCCAATTTCCGCTGGCACCCTGTAGAGGTCAGCAGCACCAGTGGCGGTCGTTGGTAACCCGGGCCTCAACCGATCCGGTATGAAATCCCTGTTTGTGATTCGCATAGTCTTATGTGAACATCACTACTTATGTCAATTTACTTATACACTACTAATCTCTACTACGTGCAAGAACACTCCTAAACACCATTTGTTTTACTGATAATTCACTTTAACTTTGTTACTTATCTATAGTATTTATACCCAGCATTTATGTATATAGCAAAGTGTATTTCACAAAGTGTATTTCACACTGAAGTTCTTCAGCAGTTTTTATTGGATTCATTTAGACTTTATATTTTATTTTGTTCTTGTCCCTGTGCAGTCGTAGCAGTTTCCTCCGGGATCTGTAAAGTTTTCTGATTCTGATTCTTTTGTGTGCACACAAGAATTCATTACAGCTTGAGTATCTAATGCTCGGTTGAAAGTCAGTTGTTAACCACATTGTAAACCATCACAAATGGAACGTACTTCAAGACCAACCCCATAGCACCAATAAACCCATAATTAGAGAGAGTTACACACTCACTTTTACTTCAGCAACGGACAGATTACCTTCTCACAAGCCTCCATGTTGCCCCTGTAATGCAGCAACTCCTTTAGCAAGTGGTATTGTCTGCTGCTGTATATTCCCTTCAGAAAACACTGAAGATGAGTTTAACAGTTCATTCCTGCCGCCTCAATGGCTTTTCTTTAAAAAAAAACAAAAACAAAAACAAAAAAAAAACAAACAAAAAAAACCCCAAATCTTACACATCCCCCCCAGCGTTCCACTACTGAATACCTAGCAGGAGCTTCCTCGAATTCCATCATCTTTCTTTGCTGAACTTGCACATAGATGGACACACACGCACACACAATCCTCACCCTCCTGGACATCTGGAGGTCACTGAGTTACTGCAGTAGACATGTAGGCCCAAGGGAGGTCGAAAAAAGGGAGGGGTGAGAGGAGATGAATGTAGAGGAAAAAAGAAAGATCATGCTGGCACAGAACTGGAAGTGCCTGGGGAGTAAAGAATTGGAGAGAGCGGGAGAGAGAACACGAGAGACAGACAGACAGAGAGAGAGAGAGAGACAGACAAATAGGAGGGGGGATTCCACGCTGTGCTACTCTTGCCAGTGCCGGCTTGAGTCACGTGGGAGTTGAGTGTGCAGGGCTTTCTAAGAAGTCAGCAGGAGAGGAGAGGACAGCTGGGTGCTTCTACTATGTCCCCTTATACGTTCCTGCCAAGAAGAGGAGAAACATCTCAAGCAGCTCATTAAAGGTACCATGACTCAAAAAGACGACACATTTTCTTAATGATCAGTTTGACCCATTGGATTATGTTTTAATTTGCTTATATTAACCTTAAGTACAAAACTTCCCCTTATCTCAAATGTAAAAAGTCAGCCAAGGTATATCCAGCCTCTGAACTCTACACCATCACCAAGTCATGGATGAGCCAACAACTTTTTTTTTTTTTTTAAAATAAACCTCATTACCTTAAAGTATGCATTACACAGATAGCCAGACAGGCCTGTTTGCTGTTAGCCTTGATTACACAGACAGCCTAACAAGTGTAGCACAACTCTTTACTCATTAGGCTATCTATGCCAACATAACAACCTCCATGAAATAATTATGGTCCATCTGCTCCACTTTAGAGCAATTTACTGATCCTCAAATAGCAAAATTCTATAACCTATGTGTCTGGGAACATGTCCTTATGAGTACAGTGAACTACAGGGTCTAATAGCTTTCCAAAACTACTAGTTACGCTAAGCACACAAAAAGCCTGTGTGACAGGAAATGAATTTTTTTCTGGAAAGTTTCAGGATATTTTGGGTAAAAAAAAAAAAAAAAATTAGATGTGTATTCTGACATCTATAAAAATGTTTTATGCCTGCTACTACCGGTCTAATGTATATGCATTAGGAAATTTAAAAAAACCCCAAAAAAACAGTCTTTAATTTTCTTCTGATTGACACATATTACGTAACTACATGAGTCAGTTACAGTATTTGATTTGTTTTAAAGAATGAAATGGAGTTGTACTGATATTCTAAAGCATGCACGTGTGTACTCTTACAGAATCTGCCTGCAGAAAGTCTGATCAGTGATGTAGATCCAAGTTCTACTAATGCGCTCATATCGGTTCTAGTCATAAAACCAGGCAGTCGAGCAGAAAAACGAAACTGCTATTCACCGGCGGGGGAGAGTAGGCGTACTGTGCGACGCCTTGTTAATAGCAGTCCTGCTTTTCAACTCTTCCACGGAATGAGAAGACGGGTGGGGGGACAGTGCGGTTCGGATGGATTGAAATTATGCAGCCATTCCACCCCACTGCCAGTAACTGACATGAATGACGGAGGCGGAATCCTTAATGCTGTGCTTTTTCCATGACAGGTGTAATGAGCTCTGGCCCAACTCATCCCATTCTCCCTCCTTTTCTGTCCACGTGAAAAAAAATGGCGCTGGTGACAAGGGCAAAAGGATGATCATGCAGACCCTTTTGGCTACTCATATATTTGCTTCTTTGCTTGGCAAAAAAACAGACTACATTAAGATAATGCTTCAGTTGTCTCAATGCGCTGCCCCAGGTCACTTTTAGAGTACACTGATCCTAAAATCCTCCCTCCCATGACGGCCAGACAGTGCTATAAATATTGAGAACGTCGTAGAAGGTCCTAAAAGTGCACGAGTAATCCTGGTGTAAACACTGAGCATAAGACTGAAGAAAACAGACAGAAAAAGTCAGTCAAAAGGCAGGAAGAGGGCATAGGAAGGTGCAACACAAACCACTAAAGAAATAAAGGTCTCTACAAGTTAAATGCACATTTGGCCTCTCTCTCTCTCTCTCTCACTACTGGACTACTGTACCTAAGACCATGTAAATGTACAAATGTAAACAGGACAAAGAGAGATAAATATTTTGACACAAGTAGTTAACAACAAAGAGGTGTTGGTTGTTGATGCCCACATAGTTTGAAATCGATCCCAAGATCTCAAACCACCTTATCCACTGAGACAATAATAAAAATACACATCCTCTTCCTAGAATGGGGAAAAAGACCATTTTTGAACTCTCTGAACTGCCAAAGTTCCTAAATTGTTTCTCTATTTAATATATTTAATTCTGTTACTCACAGGATTATATGCAGTTGTCAGAACAAGATGAACACATTCTACAAACTACTTATCTACACACAGGCTTTTTCAGTGATCTCAGATTATTTTGAAATGATAATTTGGCCTTGAGTTTCAGGTTTGTAATTGTCTATTTAAAGAAACAGAAGCCTAATCTCCCTGGAAATAACTGCGTGGATGCGTCGCCAAGATGGTTTGGACAGTGGACAGGCGACTCAACCATGTACATAGAATATACAGACCACCCATGGGTTTTTAGATCAATGTAGTTAAATACGACATCTTGGCAAATCAAACACCAGTCACTCTGACCAGACGCCTCTAATAAGATTCTTGGAACAGAATCGAAGACAGAACACGCACTGAATGAAGACAGTCATTCAGTCTTTTATTCCTCAAAAACTGTTGACACTTTGACCAAAGGTTGTGGCTAAATAGCACTGTCAGATGAAAAGCAGTTCATTTTACAAGAAAAATGTCTTAATAGAACTGTCCTAATAGATTTGAAGAATCTATGCCATGGGTATTCAGTTTTGGTCCTGCAGTGTTGAACATGCCAACAAAACCGAGAAATTGTCTTTGAGCAGGAAAAAGACAAACTGTGCTGGTCTAAGGCCCTATAGGACCCTGATCTACACAAAGTAACCTAGCGTTCCCAGCCATGTCATTTATTCTGATTCCAAAGAACTCTGGAACACATTTGAATTCCAAAGTCCTTTTTTCTATAGAATCAACTGACTGTAAATATCCTGAGCAGGTCATCAGAAGCATGACTAGGCATTTTTCAGGCATCAGTTAACCCTTGCTTTCTGCCAAAGGCTGCCAGAACGACTCCATTCAACTATACAGACAAACTTCAAACAGAAACCGTTCCTTTGGCAGAGATGCGGGATGCCATCATATCAACCCAAACCTCAAATATAGCAGATTCATCAAATATAACCGACTTAAAAAGAGTGAAGATGCAAACTACTGTTGTCAGCTGTTCTGTCTGCAAAATCTTCAATTGTAATGGATTCTTCAAGTGCGTCAACCACAGAGATACGCTGCACTCACCACCGCGCCCCTGAAGAGTCGCCTTTCATTAGCCCAAAACCCAAATGTGATTTGAAACATATTTTGGGGTCTGAATTATTGAACGTGTTTCATTTTGCCTCCAAATGCCTTAAAGGGGAAACATGCTCTGGCCTCATAAAAAATAGATCCTTGAATTCACTTGCTGCAGTTTCTTACACACAGACATGTGTGCGCGCACACACAAATACACGCTGCTTTCTTTGCACTGTTTGATGTAGCTGCACCATCTCTGACTGAATTAGTGGGTGAATAAATCCTGAACAGTCTTTAACAGGCACACCAGCACATGCACACACACACACACACACACACACACACATACACACACACACACACACACACACACACACACACTCTTTCTGGTGCCATGGTTAATCAGTTCTAATTCGGAGCCTCACTCAGGATGACAAAAGCGTGATTATCGCCCAGGGTACACTCTACACGTCATTCTTTGTCCTATTAGAGAAGTAGAGGCTGGGAAAGGAATCAAAGAAGTTGATCATTTTGATATTTGGTATCTCGATCAAATTATCAGACCACATGACATTAATTGGACATCCAATTCATTCTCAGTGAGGCAGAAAAGAAGACTTTGCTCAATTTTATTTAGCAGATTTAAATACAATGACAGGGTCTACCTTGGAAGGAAATTAATTCAAACACTGTTGTTTCTGCTATGGCAGGAGAGAGAGATGGAGAGAGGACAAAGAAACGACCATTATATGTAAACATCCCAGAGGAGTAGAACGAATGCTTGTCAAGGCGTTGGCAGCTTTTCTTTGTGCCATAAAGAGAGAAAACACACTCCTTACACAAAAGTCCAGAAAGGTCAAACACTCATACATTAAAAAAAACACTCGTTAGTTTCACTTTGAGTGCACTTATCTAGCATCAAAATAATATCCATATACATTTAAATATAGAATTTTGTTTCATGATTAAGGAAGCGTTTTCTCAGGAAGCTGTTGAGTTCATGATGCCTCTGTGCAAAACCCCGCTCTTCTGAAAGCCCTGCCCTCTGAAGTATAGCCCAGACTGTATCAGAGCTGTATAGGGTTTTGGTGGGCGGTGGGAGAGTTAAACAGTACAGTGACTGGGTAAAAATGAACACGCAGATGATTGGCCAAAATGTCATGGTAAGTTGGTCCTAGTTTAAGTATCTACAAGTGAATTCACCTGTAGCCCTGCTCTCTTAGGGGGAAAAAAGGGGAAAAAAAGATCCTTGGGCGGAAGAGGGGCAATGCACAGAGTGTGAAAAGACAGAGAGATGAATGCTGCAATATTACAAAAATCAAGAGAGCATATTAACGCTTTGCTGTGATGTTTTTTCCTCTTTCTCTCTGCGGATGCAACTCTTCTTCCACAAGGTCTTTGGAATGGCAGAACTTAACGTCTGTACCCAAACTCATCTGCGTCATCGGCACGGAAGTCTCCATAGCGCCAAATGTTGAGCTGAAATGAGAGAAGAGGGGAAACACAGGACGTATATGGAATAAGCGTTTTTCTGAGAACACTGGCACACTGACCAGAAACAATGACAACCGATTATACCTTCCAGTGAAATGTATCACTAGAACACAAACATGACAGCACATTACAAATCAAATAAAGGTTGAAAGGTAACCTGATTGTCTTTTTGTGTTAGTCACATACATGTCCTTTTTCATGAGGTGTAAAAATGCACAGATGAGAAACACGCAGTCGGCTTGTGTATGCAGAGAATACAAGTCGGTCACTACGTCATCTCTTCTCACTAAGAATACAAAGAGCAGTAGTTTAAAGTGGTCTTTTGCACCAGCCAATTTAGATCCAGTCATGTGTGGACACATCCTCATTCAGTTCTATTCCATCTATTTCAACCAGGCTTCACCTCATAAAACACAGAAGTGCTTTTTTCTGCTCAGCGTTCCATTTCCAAGAAGTGGAATGGCCTTAGATTCAGAGGAGGATGAGAAAGGAGTCATACAGGCTTCACTCTTTCAGCGTACTCCCCCTCTCTCTCTCATCAGCGTGCGCGTGTCTGTGTGTTCAGCTGTTAAGTCGGAGAGAATCGCAGCTAATTAGCAGCTATGATAATTAGTGCCGTTGTTAGGAGAGACATCATCATCATCAGCTCCTCGCATGGTTCCGTTTGCAGCTCCCACAGCAGAGTTCGCCACTCGTTTCTTGTTAAACATCCATTGGCCTCCGATGGGGAGCCACGTGCAAGTAAGACTGGGTTCTGGTGCCGGAAACCTTAGCTGCACCTCATCAAACCGGGCTGGATGGGTCAGCAAGGGGTGAACAGTGCAGTTACTCTCAAGGGCTGACTGGTTCGACTCTGGTGCCTCCAGGGCTGGGAACGCAGCCATACGGGACAGAGCAGTAATATCACAGAAACAAACCAAAGAGGAGACAGAGAGATATAAATAATGACAAAGCAAAAGAAATATGAGAGAGAGAGCGAGAGAGAGAAAGAAAGAGAGAGAGCGAGAGAGAGAGAGAGCGCAAGACAGCGAGAGAGCGAGAGAGCGTGCAGGGGGTGTGCAGAAAGTAAGAGAGTAGATGAGAAGTAGAGAGAAACAGTGGGTGGTGGGAGAAAAGTGTGAAGAAGGAGCAGAAGAAAGTGGATGAGGACAGAAAGATTGAAAAAGTGTGAATGAGTAGTGGAGAGAAAGGTGAAAGTGTAAATAAACAGAAAGATGTGAATGAGGAATTGAGAGACAATTCAATAAGGACAGATATGTGCCAAGTACAGAGAAGGAAAACAGGGTGGAGGAGGACATATGGAACGTGAAAAAAGATGGAGAGGGATGGTGGACTCACCCTAGCACTCTTCGCAGACTCCTGGCCATTTAGATACTCAGTCACCTGGAAAACAAGAAAAAGTGCTTAGGCCAAGAGCTGGGATTAGTGTCACATGACAGAGCTGTCAGAGGATTAGTGGTTTTAAAAAGGGGTAAACAACAATAAAGATGACAATATGAATCATCCACCCACAAAGAAATGCAGGAAATGCAAACTGCTAGCTTTTATTGCAAGTGAGTTTTTCCAAAAAGCGTCTATTGCATACTTTAGTGCATCCCTGCATCCTATCAGCCCACTCTCAAATTCTCTAATCCCGTTCTACATGAGGCTCATTACTAAAAGAGGTCTTCCACTAAAACCAAATAATTGTCTTTAGTCACAGAGACACTGGAGTCATGTGACTGGCGAAGGCCTTGTATTCAAGGATAGATCTGGTTCAGAAATAAAAGAGTGGGTGCTTACAGGCAGCCCTTGAACCAATACCTCTGGCTCTCGCCCTCTTTCCCTCCCCAGTGAGCAACAGCACGAGCAGGCCTTCACAAACAGCGACCATATTGACGGTTTCTGCCAGAGTGGCCATTTAGAATCATCGACTGAACCATGGATGAGTCACGCAGAGAGAAGTGAGAGAGAAGGTAGCGCGCAGAGAGAGAAGAGGAGAAAGGGGAAGGTGGAGGCAAAAACGGCATGGATAATTTGCTCAGCTCAAGGTGCAAACCACTCAAGAGGCTGCCATTGTGATAGATGGCCTCAGAATGTAATAGAGGGGTGGGACACAGCATACTACACCAGACCCGTATTTCCCAGCTTATTAGGAACAGTTGAGATCACAGCCAAGAAATTAACACAAATCTGCAAAGATGCCAGATGTTGAAAACTGCAACGTGTGAGTTCTTTCAATAGTGTGTGTGTGTGTGTGTGTGTGTGTGTGTGTGTGTGTGTGTGTGTGTGTGTGTGTGTGTGTAGGGTGTACTTAGGTCTTAATTGCTTAGCTGGCGAGCTGATTCTGCAGTGCAGCAGAACACATGGGGTAAAGAGAGAGAGGAAGAGAGGAAGAGAGAAAGAGAGAGAGAAGAGAGAGAGACAGACAGAGAGAAAGAGAGAATAAATGTCTGGAGGTTTCAGCTGCAGACTGCATGGAAAAGCGCAGCCCGAGCACAGGCCATCTATCAAACCCATGGTCTGCATGAACCACACACATGCACAGCACACAACCTTGCACCCAATCGTCTACCAAGCTCTTACGCCACTAGCTATATTCATCAGCACATTCACACATTCAGTGTTGACAGTGAAGTAGTAAAGCTTTGCCACAGATATAATCACTCTATGGTCTTAAGATGATGAGGGCACTGGCTACTGGATATTCTGAGAGGATATAAAAGTAACTTGTTTAATAAAAATACAGGACGTTAGGAAGGACAGAATGAAAAATAGGAGAACACTCAGAGAAACACTCAAGTCACAGGGCAGCAGCCAATCAGGAGCAAGGAGAAATAAGTAACATTCTCAGATTGGCTACTTTCAAACCTCCCGCCTCTGAGTCATGCTCAAGACATGCTTTCTTTGTGTTCTCTAGACATTAACAAAAGATGTATAGTTATATTTTATATGGAAATATAGCCGAATTTACATTAATAGTTATGTTACAAAATTAGTGAATTACATTTTTCCTAATAATTTAGCCCTAAAATGCATGAAAAATTATATATTGCCACGAAAAAAAGCTGTGACGTTGTTTATGTTTGGGCGCGGCGCTTAGCTAGGCAATCAGATGCACCTGACTGCCTTGCTAACCTCTGCGACCAAACAAACAACCAGCACGAGGACAGGGGGGGGTTCGTGCATTTTAGTGCCAGACGTCACAAAAGCCAAAAAAAAAAAACCCCACCAAAAAACCATAAAAGATGCGGAGGATATCTGCAGTTTCCGCAAACAATTACTAGTTCGGTTCTCAGAAAAAAATTTGCAAGAGACTGAAGCCGCGACAGCTAAACCGCGTATAAGCGAGGGTTAACTGTACTATATATTTTGAAGGTGTTTATGCTACATTCAGTGTAAAAAAACACTGAATGTAGCATAATACTGTACCAGTGCCGAAACGCGTCAAAAATTTATTAAATAACTGGCTTTAATAAATGTGAAGAACTTGCCTTTAACCACTTAAAAACTTCTTTCCAATAAAATGACAAAACAAATACAGAATATCATGTTTATTAGCAATGTTTTGCATGCATTAAAATGCTCCCAGACTTATTGAGCTTTCCTTCATACTTCTTTTTCTTTTGCTGAACTTGCTCTATGGCTTTACAGGTTGAAACAAAACAGTAACATTTGCTGACATTTTATTGCTGACATTGTCAAAACCGACAAATAATTCTTTCAAAACTTACACTATACCATCTTACTCTTATCCAACACTATCCAGCTCCAGGAGCTCTGTGCTAGTTCACTACTCACTAGTGTGTAGTGACTTCACACAAGTAAAGAAATGCTGTCAGCAAAGGCCGTCACTGGAACTGACTAAACCCTAAAACAGCACAATGCAATATAGCTCTGTGATTGAAAATCACACTACATGCCCCCTATACCCCAAACATTCAAAGTGTGTTTGAAAGTTTGGCATCCTCAATCTCCTCACTAGACCGAAATGGCCAAGTGTTTCTTTACCTCCAGGCTGTCCTGCCTGGGGAGTGTTAGAGTGAAATAGGTTTTGGTCAGTGGTGCGTGTCATTTGGGATGTGTCTCATGCTTTAACTGTGGCTGCGATGGCACTCTACCTGTGTGTGTGTGTGTGGGGGGGGGTGGACTTATGCGACAAGTGTCCATTACACAGCTGATCCTAAAACTCTTTCAAGTTAATAAGGAATTGGGCTGTCAGCAGGAAGTGGCTTGCCCCTCCACAAACACCACCACCACACTATAAGGGCTGGGTAGCAGAGTGGAGGATGATGGAACATGACTGAAGGGGACAGGGGGCTGGCTAGTCAGTGGAGGAAAGTGTGCAAGTCAGACAGAGAAAGAGAAGATGCACCCCCCCGGAAAAAAACAGCTAAAAGAAAAAAAAAAAAAACCAAAACACCCTGTCAGCTATCTAGCATGTTGGTCTGTCCTAAACAGTGGTTTACTGAGTGCAAACAGAGAGCGATAGTGTGTTAACTGTTCACAAACTAGGGTACAGTAGCAGCCCAGACATTTCTTACTGCCTGTATCTCTGCTCTGTTTCTGCCGGAATAATGCACATACGTCATTTTATTTAAAATACACACTAAGAACAGCAAGAAAATGGAAATGAAAAAAGGCACCTACACCTTCTATGGGACAATTCTGCCACTCCCCCTCAGCACAATCACAAAGTAATAAAAAAAAATACTATACTTCCCATGGGGCTCCTTATCTGGCCCCTACAGCTCAATTACACTGGGCAAGAAGAGGGTGAGGTGGGTATCAATAGTTCTCTATCTCCTCTGGAGAAGTGCTTTGAAACACTGAATATCTTGTGATTACCATGACAAACAGGCATTTTATCATCGCCTCTTCTTTGACGTTTAAATCAAGCTGGCAAATTTAGGTATATTGAATCTCTCCATGTGAGCTCAGCACTCTGGGTGGGTTGGAGACACTCCATGAATGGTACCTGAACAGAAATAGTAACTACAAAAATGCACTTACGAAAGTGGGGACATTCTTTTAGGGATTTGTGATTGTCGTACTGTAAATTGCAATTATTGTGAACTGCAAATCTGTGGTAACAAAAACCAGCAGCTGCTGTGGTGGCAGAAGGGGTTGAGTGTCGGTGAATGGAAAACTAGTTTGAAGAATTCAGCAGTTCACTGAAACTGCTACTTGAAACACAAGGACAGCAATCATACTGCTTTGGTACTAGACAATATTAAGGAAATCAGCAGCTTAAACTTTCACCAGCATGGCAACAAATGCTAACATGTTCGGTAGTCAGACCACACTATGAGTCTATTAAGACAGGATTAGCTACAATGAGACTTAGGCATGACACCACCTTAATGACCGTGAACACAGCATCCATATATGAACTACCGTAAGGAATGAAGTAAATTCAATAAAATACAAATAAAAGGTGATTAATGTAGCACCGTTGCTTTGGCTTAAATCTGAAAATGATGTGACTTGTCACTTGTCATACTTACTTTGCCTGACTGTCTGCACTACCATGAGCTAGGATATAAATGCATAATATTACAGTTGCTCATAAGCCCTCTCAGTGGATTTACTGAGTATGACCAACAGACCTGGGAACTGCGAGCTCTCTGTGGTGGCAAATTCAGGTTTGCTGGCAGCAGACCATTTACAGATTTCAAATACAATGGCATGGCACTATGTCAGGGATCTGTTATGGTCGTTTCTCAGGGAACCAGTAATGTTCCCGGGTCAATTTGACCCAGGGGATGTTATCCAAAAGTGTCAAACCAAAAAATCCCAAATAAACATTGTTTATATCTCATTATTAACTCCATTACTAACAATTTGCCCTTGTGCCCTGATTCTTCTCTGGGGCTCCTCCACCTGACTTTCCAATGTAAAGCTGCATGTTCAATGCATAGCTGGTGTTTGCATCACATGTTGTCCAGAATTTATGCTGTATTTTGCTGGGCAGGGACCTCTGAATGCCACTAGGCATTAGTGCCTGGGTTATAGAGAAGAAGAAGTTGCTCTACCCACTTGTCCCACACTGTCATAATAGCTGCCAGCTTGTCTCTCTCCCGACTGACAGCCCTTGTCTCTCGACTATCAAATTGGATCACTCTCTGCATCCCACAGACTGGCTGTTGATTCATCCATGGATTTATAGACACCAGCCCAGATGACGACCCCTAAATATGCATGTAAATGCATTTTATCCCCCATAACACACCTTCCTTCTAAATTTGTCATTTCAAGAATGATTTTCTGTATTGAGTTGGTCATGACACGCTCAAAAGCAGACTTGATATCTGTCACA
>JBBIGA010000126.1:18279462-18299707 GCA_037576975.1 Alestes dentex
TAGATATACCAAGACATCAGCTTTCACAGGATTAAAAATAAATCTATTTCTTTGCATAGAACATGTAACATTGTTCTTGTGCGTTCGGTGTGTTTGAGTGTCCATCAGTATTTTATCTTGCAGGACCTGGATCAAAGTAAAAGCATTCTCTGTGAACTGTGTATCAGATGGGTCCTTGGTGAGGTGAAAGTGTATTTGCTGAACTGTGTCTGCATATATTTCGATTGCATGAACCTTTAACTCCATTTGTGTTTACATGTACTTACATCCTGCGGGACCTGGATGAAGGCGAAGGCATACTCAGTGGCCTGAGGTGGCAGAGTGCGGGTGCTGAAGGCTGGTGGAAGAGCTGCTAGACGCACGGAGGACACCATCTCTCTCTGCAGAATAACAACACAAATTACAAAGAGGCCTTACACATCTTTCTTTCATCAAGTGTACTGGGCACAGCCTTCATCAAGCAGAGAAACTGTAAGCAAGTCACATAGGTGAGGGGAGAACTTCCTTTCATCCTGTGGGACTGTGCTCTGCTCTCAAGACTGATATTTAAATCCAGGAGAGAGTGCAGCACTCTCTTAATAGGCTTTTTACTCTCAATATACTGGGTCCTCACCATGATGATATGGGGATGGCGGCACTGACAAAAGAACATGCTCCAAAACATCAGTGCAAAGCTGCCACCATGCTCAACAACAAAAGCTTACGACAGCAACAAATACGAGAGAGAGAGAACTGCTGGTGTCAAAACAAAGCATTTGCCAAGATGACTCTGTTCTCGTGCACACAAAGCTTGGATTCTTTCACCAAGAAGACAATGAGTTGGGGGACACACAGAACATATGAAAATCTCCATTGCCACTAAATATACCCACGTGAAAATGTTAAGACCACAGTATACAGATGACTGAGGTCGTTTTCATTTTGTGTTTTGTAGCATGAGTTCGATTGTGCCAGGAGTAATGGGACCTACAGTATCTATAGATTCATTTAAGCCACTTTTGATGGCTCTCTTAAGTCCTGGTATGACCCAAAAGACAATATGTGATGCCAATCAATGACCATTACTCAGCTGTTAGCTGACTAGTAATGGTGGCAGGTGACTGAAGGAACTACATTTAAAAGATTACAGGCTCAAAGCTCTGAGCATAAAGGAGACTGATAACGCTTTGAGGTGTCAAAGCAGGAAAGATGGGGACTGAGCAAAAGAGATGGGCAGAAAGATAGATGACAACAGAATCGCATAAAACAGAGTAAAAAGCATTAACAGAGAGAAGACGAAGGGCAGAAGACAAAGATATATACGCTAAGATTAATAAATATTTACGCACAGACAGATAAGGCGATATAAACATTCTCAAAAAAAAAAAAACCCACTAGTTGGCTTTGTAATTCGTTTTTTGAGCAGAGAAGCAGAAAGCAAGCAATAAAGCTATTTTAGGTTCTGGTGATTTTTTTTTAATGTTTGGTAGAGTCAAACACTCCCCAATATACAATGCTGCACTGTGTCCAGGGCCTCACAACATGAGTCCACCAAACACAGCTGCAAAATCTGATGGCACTGGACCATTACGTAGACATCACTGTGACCGTGATAAGTGGTGGGTGCGTGGCTACTGCTAATCTGTACTGCCAATTGTATTTGATTATGATTCATTTAAATGCTTTAAACGAGACCAGGGAAGCACAAGGCATATCGAAGCACATTTTTATTGGCCAGATATTTCCTTGAAAAAATCTTTTTGGCATGGAGGACCGATATTTCAACCAATATTTAATCATGAATTTATTAGGTTTATAAAAATACACATAGTTATATGCAAGTTATATTGTTCTCATCCAGGTAGATGTAATGTCAATTTCTGATTTAAAAAAAAAACTTGTGCATGAAAAATAACATCAGTGCTGGTTTACAAATCTCACCCACTGTACCCACTGAGGCCCAAACACATGAAGAGAGCACAACTACTCACGTTGCCATAGTCTATGTAGAACACATGAACCTTTGCTGGGGATTCAACCTTTTCCACTCGAGCTCTGTACCTACAGAGAGAGATGAGGAGAAAAGGAAAAAGAGGTAAGTAGAGTAGAAAACAGGAAGAGTAGTGGATGAGTAGATGACCAGATTTATATTACCCGGGGGACTGTGTCAGGGTGGATCTGTCAGGGTGTGGATGAATAAGCAAAGATGCAAGGCTATGTAAACATAATCCAATAGCATTAAAAATTCTCTTTTCTCCTGGGCAGCAAAACCACAGAGGAGGGGGTGCTCTGGGTGCATACACATATATACATGCAAAACCTTGCCACAGGCCTCCAATCTGGCCCTTTGGGTAGCTTCCAGTTATCCTCTATTTGGCACGGCCCACTTTAAGGACAAAATACAAAATGTACATCTAACTCATGTCCTCTACGAAACCATAAACCAATGGGATTGAAGCTCTATAGACAAGTTTCCATAAGAGGTGGGTCTCCTGAACAGAGGCATTCTGGGCTGGCACATTAAACACGTAAATTGTACAGTCAACGTACTCTGAGCCACAGTAAAAAGAGGGTTAGGGTTAAACCTATATAAAAACAAAATTCAAAGCTGCACAAAAACACAGACAATGCAACAAATGTGTCTGGCATCTCATCAAGTTTGTGTTCTCTCTTTTCTGGCCCAGTGCACTGGTTCCTTAGACAAAGGCCCAGTTATCCAAAATAGTTTGCTTTATTTAAGGCCTCCCACATTGCTAATGCTGTTCGGTGCAATAAAAGACTTCTGTCTTATTGTAAGTCTTATTGCTTGGAGCTCTCTGCCTAGATGCTTCACATTCGGGTTTGTGATGCATATCTGTCCTTCATGCCTCTGTTCAGGAGACCTGCCTCGTATGGAAACTTAGACATATTAAACTCGGATTCATAGCTCTGAAAAGAAAAATCTGACAAGTGCTACATTTAGGCCACAATGCAGATTTGTATTAACAATGATCAAGTTATCGAACACCCAAACCAGAGGACCAACATTCGTGCTGTATGGTAGCCTGGTCCTCCAAGTCGTTGCAGTATCACAGGTGTCACTGTTAACAGTGCAATCACTGCAACTACGATAAGAAATACAACAATAATCAGCTAGCTGGTGAGCCAAAATAAATAAACTAAACACAAGAGGCACAAGCAGAAAAGAGATTGCACGAGAGACGGCTGAATGCATCACAGCTTGGCGTCAAGCTTTTCAAATCCCCTCGCCATTCAGTAGACCTTGAAAGGACGTAAACTCTAATTAGTATTTAATAAGTAGAAAACAAGGCACCACAAAGAGCGCAGGAGAGGAAAGAGACCGTAATGGGCCTCCCTACAAAATCTCCCAACCAAGAGGACAAAGCAAGTTCTCTCTATCGTTCCCAAATGACAGAGCTGTCTTTAGAGCAACCCACAGACAAGCATGAACAGAATTAATCTAAGGAAAATTGCTGAAATACAAAATTAAACAAATAAAAAAATAAATCCCCAACAACAAACAGATGGCCTTTTTAAAGCATGCATTCAACACTACATAAAAGACTGGGGGGAAAAAAATGGTGCTGAAGTTACACGAGTGAACAGCGTCCACCAGCGTTCTATAGTTTTATCCTGTTTTACTTTTTCCTGTTGCTATAATAGCAATATTGATGTGTTTCTTTATCAAGTCAAGTCATGGAGTCCATAAATCATTTCATGAGGTCCATAAATGTTCCTCAGTGTTTCGGCTGGATCAAGAGGTTGGGGTTTTAAGAGGGGAGGGGGGCCTAAAATAGCATGCACACACACTTGATTGGATGTTGGGAGCTGTGTTGTTCACCCAGTAGAATGAGTACTTTGAACTTGACAGCCTACTTTTAGATGTTCATCTAAAATGAAGCGTTTCCATTTAAAATATTCAAAGCACTTTAGTTTTTAAAGAATAAATATCTCAATACAATTAATTCCTGCATGCAAGAATACAACAGTCTCTCACTACCGTGGAAGACTATCAGTTTCCTCTCTTTTAGTGATGCACATTTAATGACACCCTCACTTGTGCTAACCTGACTGCATTAAATCATCCACTGTTATATTCAAAGTTACCTAAATCAAAGTCAGAGCCAATATCTGTCAAAGTAAATGCTGCCTTCTATTCTATTTTATGGCCTTTCTTAAAAAAACGGTGACAGCACAGAACTTGATTGGTTTGAAAAATCCAATGCGGTTTGAGTGCTGGCCTAATGTTTTCTTTATTTTAGACCATGGTCCTTATTGGATTGCTACAATATGGCAGAACAAAACATTATTGGGAGAGATAAGCACACCTGAACACTGAATATTGTGGTTACAGTGCTGACAGTATGATAACCCTGATGTCTAACTGTATCAGTACTTAACACTGTACCCTTTTACAGTGTGTAAGACAAGATTTAAAAAGCAAAAGGCAAGCATTCTTAAATGTAAGGGCTTACCATTCTCCGTCAGCAAACTTAGCGATGCAATAGTCCCCTCTGTGGGGGGTGAAGGACCCCTCCACAGGCGGGTGAGCTGCGATCTCTGCCCGCATGGTCTCCATCAGATTCTCCAGCTTGGCACCTGCAAAAATGAAAAGGCAGAGTTGATTCATACTTCTGACCACACACAGACAGACACGGTCAAGTTGGACATTTTGGCTCTCGCAGATAGACCCTCTGCTTTACCGACGTCTGCATTCTGGGGTGCCAAGAGCCTCAGACATACTGTAGAACTGCAGGTTACTCACAACAATGATGGCCTTGAAGTGTGTGGAAAAAAAACAACAAAACACAAAACATATAGTGACTGCCAATATCATGATTTTGAAGATATACTGCCAAAGTAGTGCAAGTCGAAGGACTGCAGTGACTGCCAAATGATTGGTCCGTGGCAATAACAATGCGCTCGATTTCCAGCTTTAATGGCTGCGTAGAAAGCTGGTAGAAAGGAAGACTAGTGGCTGTTTAATGGCTAGTGGTTGTTTAAAGGTGAACAGCTTCAGCCTCACATTCAGTCAAAATCCAAAAAAGCCACTCCAACTGGATCAGAGGTTGGTCAGCGCATGCAATCTTAAACTGAATAAAGTTCAATAAATTATCAATACATGGAAATAAACAAAAGCAGATTTGTGTTTTCTACTGTAAGAAAGGAAATCAGGTGGATATATTTCAGTGTAAGACCTGCAGCCATTCAATCATTTCCTCCAACAACACAGCAAATCAGTATAATCACTGAGCTGTGAGCTTTTAAAGGGGGGCACAAGACTTGCTGTTTAGCAAGTTTATCAGCCATGCACATAGCCAGCCGCCAGCTAATACAGTACCTTAATTAGCACAATGTCACTGCTAAAGACAGCAGCACAGGGAGAGTGCTGGTGCTGGTTTGGAGTGTGTAAGTATATACACAAGAGAGTGTATACGTTAAGGAGGCAAGGAAAGGAGAGCAAGGGCAAAGTAAAAGCAATGAAAGCATTAAGTTATACACTCATGAACTAGTGTTAATAATTTAAGTGGGGGTGGGGGGGGGGGGTACATGAACACCTCCCCCATCCCTGACCTGCACCTCACATAACCTGCTCTATCAGTATCTTTGTAAGAGACAGTTTTTGAGAGAGGAAAACAAACTGTTAATGTCCCACTGGTGTCATTTATGATGCCGCGTCTACTGACAATGCAGAACACACCCCTGATTTATTCAACTCATTAAAAAAGTTTGGACTGTGTTCTGCCAGCCAGGAGAGCAGAAGAGGGGATCCTACCTCAGCTATGCTCCACTTTGAATAGTATGAGAGCTTGTTAAATAATAAATAAGGCTTGAGAGAGGAAGTCCTCTGAATGCTATATAAGTCTTTACACTTAATTTAACCTAATTAATATCAGTTGCTCTCATTAAGGCACGTGGACACTGCGCAAGGAAGCCTTCCTACCACGTTACAACTTACCCTGACAACCCAGAGGTAAAATACACACACACACAGATGACATACATACATACATACCTACACATACCCACCCACACACACACCCACACACACCCCCTAACCCTGTCAGTAGCAGAGTTCATACTCAGCAGTAAAGGTGGTGGGAGGTTTCATGACTGAGATGAGGTGAACGATGTGGCACCCATTGATCCCTGAGGGCTCTCTTCAGAAACAAATCAGGCAAACTTCCCCTCTGTTGTCCTACTTATAGTACTCTCACACACATGACTTAACTCTTAATTTGAAGCACCTTTCTGATTTAGTGTTTTTACAAAGTACAACACGGATCATGATCACAAATCCTCTGTCAACAAATTTATCTTCAGCTTTAAATACATTTGAGCAAATCTCTGAAAAGGGAGTGAAGGTGACCTATTTCTTTCATCGGTTGCTTCTCCGCACCCGAAGGTACGACACATACTGCGAGAAACTAAGTTTGCATTGTTATCATTCTATGACTGCACAAAAATAAACCATGCCTACATTTATTATATACCATAAGAAAAGCTATGCAAGACGGACCAAGTAGCAAAACACAATAATGTCATCTACACAAAGGACTTGACCAGCTGATTCTTTTCTTTCATCAACACTTGAACCACTTTTTGTAAAACAAAAAGAAATGACTATGTCGAACCTATGTTACACCTTTTTGATTTATCAAGCAGTGTTTCGAATACATTGACTTATTTGAGTGAACATTTATATGAGCTGTAATAGTATAAAACTGTAATATTACAGATTGTTATATTTTGGTATTAAAAGACATGACATTGTACACCGCACCACACTGTAATAAAACACAACATCTTTATCTCTCAAAAGCACGTACCTGCCATGCTCTCGTCTTCAAACAGACATGTCTAAAGCAGATGCCATCTCTCCCAAAGCCAAGACATAAGAGGAGAGGGCACTATCCTGACTGACCATTTGTCTCATTAAAGATACACAATCAATGGACAAGACGTATTGGGCTGACCATGACTTTCCAGCAACGGAATCCTGGTTTGGTGGTACACAGTGCCACCAGAAAGTATTCACACCACTTCACTTCTTCCTGTTTTGTTACAGACTTATTCTAAAATAGATATGAGTATAGTTTTTAACTCAAAGATCTAGACACAGTACACCATAATGACAAGGCAAAAGCTTGTTAATCCATAGCTTAATATTTTGTTGAAGCACCTTTGGCATCAATCACAGCCTCAAGTCCTCCGGGGTATGCCTCTACAAGTTTGGCACACCTGTTTCTAGGGATTTTCGCTTAGAGTTCGGGCCAAAAAGTTCAATTTTAGTTGTATCAGACCAGTTTGTTCTGGGGGCAAGATCTACAAAGGGTCCTGGTAGTTCCAAACTTCTTCAATTACTCAATAATGGAGACTACAGTGCTTTCCGGGACCTTCAATGCTACAGAATTTTTTTTTTTATCCTGTGGATTTGGACCTTGACACAATCTGGTCTTGGAGGTTTACAGGCAATTCCCTGGACTCCATTGCTTGGTTTCTGCTCTGATATGCGCTGTCAACTGTGGAACAAGTGTCTGCCATTCCAAAGCATGTTCAGCCAACTGCATTTACTGTAGGTGGACTCCAAACAAGTTGAAGCATCTCAAGGATGATCAGTGGAAATTGGATGAACCTGAGCTCAATTCTGAGTGTCATAGCAAAGGGTGTTAAAATGTATGTACCTACTGTGTTTAAATGTTTACATTTTTATAAATTTAAGAAAATGTCTGAAAACATGTTTTCAATTTGCCATTATGGACCATTTTGCGTAGATTTTGTAATAGAAATCTATACTCAAATCTATGTTAGAATAAGTCTGTAATGTAACAATGTGGAAGTGGTGATGGGATGTGAATATTTGCTGGTGGCACTGTATATGTGGCACGTCTATCCACAAATAGGCATCTAGGGTCAGCAAGGCTCAGCAGGATGCAAAAATAAAGCAGGACCTTTCACCTCAGAAGACAGAATAAATGAAAATCCCATGCTATCTGGTCGTTGTTCTTGCTAGCTCAGACATACTAAGGCACACACAAACAAAGCAGATTAAAGTGCTCTTATGAGACTAATTTAGCTTCCATTCCCCGTCAGCAGTGGGGCCGAGAGCAGGGAGGGGAATGTGGAACAAGGCAATCAGAGCCCGTGCACTAAATTACAGCTTCGTAATTTGGGAGCAATTGCTGAAGGAGAACGGAGGCATCATCTGTGGCTTTTTCCTCACATCGTGCTGCTGGGAGCAAATCTAACGCTTTGTTTTGATTGCAAAGGTTTCCAAAATTACCCACGAAGCCCTGCAGTGTGCAAGGAACTCGAGTGCGTTTGAACGCTTCTGCCACTTCAAAATGGACAACCACAGAGAAGGAAGCTTCATGCCTCCTTCCTTGCCATTCTGAAGAAAAGATTGCGAGGCTTAATAGATAATCAGAAGTAAAAACCTTGGCTTTAGACAGACTGTATAACAAATCACATAGCTGAGATACCATTTCATGCAATTTGTCTGAATACGGTGTATAAAGGAAGTCAGATTAGGCATAATAGGTTCTGATTTCTAGTTGCCTTTTGATTAAAAAAAAAAAAAGCTCTGAGAAGGAGAGAGGATGTTATATTTTACATTTCACCGAAAAAAATGGTAAGGGTCACTGGCAACTTTTGGTCCAAGATATGTTTAAGTTCACAAACTTGTCACTAACCCACCAATCAAACAATTATCTGGTAACTACGGACTAAATGTACTACAAAGTTCCACACAATTATAGCAAGAACAAAGCATGCAGCAGAAAAAAAAACAGGTTGACAGCCCAGTTCTATAGACCTTGATTCAAGACGTTCAGTGCTGCTTGATGGTCAAAAGTTTATGGGAGAAAAGCTTGTCACGGGCACTTCTGGATGGGGCCTCGTGGCTGGTGCGACTGTCCAAGCGTTTGCCCCATCAGGTGACAGCAGGTTCAATTCCTGCTGATGCCACAGTCAACTGTAATTAGGACTCCATGAGTGGTCTCGCACTCTGGTTGGGTAGGCACAATTCTAGCTGATGGTGGTTAGCAGTTTGCTCCAAGCATGTTGAGCTGTCCCATGACATTACATAGGCAGTTCAGGTTGGCTGCAGGGGACTCTGCAGGACGACCACATTTCATTCTTTCAGCTTTATCATGTGTTTGGGAGAGTCCAAGCAAGTGGAAAAAAACATTCATATATTCACTGATCTGCCACAACACTAAAACCACTGAAGTGAAGAACATTGATTATCCCATTACAAAGGCGCCTCTCAAGGGGTGAGATATATTAGGCTGCAAATGAACAGCCAGGTCTTGGAGTTGATGTGTTAGAAGAAGAAAAAATGAGCAAGCATTACTTTGACAAGAGCCAAATTGAGACGGCTAGACTCAAGATCCTCTCCAAATCATCATGTCTTGTGGGGTGATCCAGGTATGCAATTGGTTAGTACCTACCAATACCTACCAGTCCAAGAGCGAACAGCACCAGCAACGGGTACATGATCAGAACTGGACCATGGAGCAATGGCAGACGATGAACCACACTTTCTTTTACACCATGTGGATGGGTGGGTGGGTTGGTGTGCGGCATTTTGCTGGGGAAGAGACAGCACCAGGATGTACTATAAGAAGGCGGCAAGCCGATGGAGGTAGTGTGATACTCTGGGTGCTGTTCTGCCGGGAAATTTCGGGTTCTGGCATTCGTGTGGATGCTATTTTTATATGTACCACCTACCAAAATATTGCTGCAGAGCAGTTACACCCTTCCACAGCAACAGTATTCAAAAATGGCAGTAGTAGGATAATGTGCCTTGCCACACTAAACATACTGCTCAGGAATGGTTGGAAGAACACTACAATAAACCCAAGGTGTTGACTTGGCCTATAAATTCCCCAGATCTCCATCCAATCGAGCATCTGTGGGACATGCTGGAAAACAAGAATGATCCATGGAGGCCCCACCTCGCAACTTACAATAGTTACAGAATCTGCCGCTGACTTTTTGCACCAGATAACACAGATCACCTTCAAAGGTCTTTGACTCTCAAAGCCTCGACAGGTCAGTTCTGTTTCGGCAGCATGATGGGGATCTACGCAATATTAGGCAGGTGGTGTGAGTGTTATGACTGGTTGGTGTGCGCATCACACCTTCAAACACATCCACTTAGTACTGCATGCATCTCCTACATCAATGTGTATGACGTATAGCCATTACCATTAGAAATTGCTTAAAAGTCTACAAAATGCTGATGGAATGCAATGAACAGAAACAAAATTCTTCTCTTACAAAGGAGAGCTCCTAGTCTCTCACAAGCCAATCACTACACTGGAGCACATATCAAGAGTGCTTCACACTGCATCTATTATTACTGAGCTTGCCAAGACACTTCTCTCACTGAAATCAATACAAAATGGTAACACTCATGTCCTCTTAATAAAATCAATGCTTGGGAACACTAGTAGTGGCATTCCATGTGACTCAAGTCCTAAGAGAGAAAATAGAAGCTATCTGCTGCCCCAAAACAGGGCAGAATGAGCAATGAGAGGTCTTCAAGGAGAAGCCTGTTTGCTGGTATTTATAGCAAAGGGGGAATGGTGTTTCCCCACACACCATGGGCTTCATTAGGTGGAAAACAGCTGCTGGGTGTAAAGCTTGAGTATGAGTAATGTGGACTGAGTGGCACCTGGCAGGGAAACAATCTAGTTATTAAGTGCTGAAGCCATGCCAGCTACAGACCTCAATGGCTGTGGTGCAGCAGAGGAATTCGGTGATGCCACCGCTGCCAAGCCTACAGACAGACCAAAGCAGCCGAGCCTTGAATGAGAGACATTAGACCAGAGCAGCCAAACTATAATAAAATAAAAATACTCTTCCTTGAATGAACATGACCTGAGGCGGTATTGAAGCTTGTCTGCCAACATTTAGACCGACAAATGTTATACATTTCCAACAGACTTCTATAAAAAACAGACGTTTCATTGTATTGATTACAAACTGCAAGGAGATTTCAGGAAACATCAAATTTCAGTAAAAATCCACAGAGAGTATGAGCACTAATCTTGGATGGCATTTCTGCATGGTGCAGGCTTTCGACTGAGGGTAAAAAGCAATCCTAATACTGAAACAGCTGTTCATCAAGCCACTTGACTACTCCATATCAGTCCCAAAAGGGGGAAAATGGCAGGAAAAAGCTTTGGGATTTCTATAGAAAAGAAAAAGGTTTTCAGCACTGAACAGATTGCAAACGAAGTCTAATGACCTGTAATTACCATCATGAACTGTGTCTACATTCAAAGTGACATTCAGACCACACAATAACATCTGGGAACAAATAACTGAAGACAGTCAGCCCCTAATATAGGCCTACTTCAAATGACAAAAAAGGGCCTGGCTTGCTAAAGGTGTTCATTATCTTGAATATTGACTTGGGTGGAGAGGCACAGTCTATGAACAGATTTCCTTTACCCAAGGAATAAAATTCCCCCAAGAGCACCATTCACTGAGCAGATTTCACATTGAGTAATTAAACTGAACTAATTAAAGAAATTAGAAAATAAAATAAAAAGAAAGAAAAGAAAAATACAGAAAAGGAGTTGGTGAAACAGTTTTGGGCTCTAGTGTCTATTCCTTTGAGATTTGCGAAAGGCAAGATTTTAGAGCGGGAATGATTTGCTAGTGTTTAGAGACCATTAAGTGATATTATGTGATAAGAGAGCTTCCAAGGCCTAGAGTAAGTGCATACTTCACAGCACCGATAAGAATCAGGCACCTCAGCCTCTATGAATGACAATCCAATGTTATGTACACTTTGCTTGACATAAATCTGCCTTTCGAATGAGCACACATGATAAAACAATATTCAGAAAAGATACTATTCGCTATAAAAGACACATGCAAGCTAATTACTCTTTCTATCAAATAAAATATATGTTTGGAAGTGGTGTGTCTTTTTTTTTTTAACCTAAAAGTACATCGTGGGGTTTTATTTCTGAAGTGTAGATATTCTAGGCTGTTCAGAGGCCAATCTACTTTTCTTTAAAGATCAATCATTGGTCTATGCGCCTCTGATTTCACTCATCAGAAACAAATCTTACTTCACAGGAACACTGAAGTAGAAAAATATAACTTGGCTTGTGTATTAAAGCCACCTCAAATGTTTCAGTTGGGTTGAAGCCAGCAGAGTGAATAGAGTGTCCTTGTCGGTATCTGCAACAAATAGATAGCAAAGATGTGATCCACTGCCTGCAGTATAGGAATTCAATGCACTGTCCATCAGTAGACAACCTTTCCTGATTAGATATTTGCTTTAGATTCTCTGAAACCTTTTTCACAGGTCCACAGACAGCACTGTCCCATTGTGCTTCTTCAGAACAGGACAAGCATCTTTCTCCCTCAAGGAACATAAAACACTGCATTCTTATGCTTTTACATTGCACTGCCTATGACAAAACTATGGACTTGAAAATGCGTTTCACACAGCAAAGAGCAGTCCTATTATTTGGTGAAAGGCCCTCTGACAGAAGATTGTTAAAAAAAAAATGCTTTTTGGGTATAGCGTCATTTTGTATGTCTACAAAATTGTAATAAGTCGACCTATTCTCCAAGTGCTTATGAAATTGGAGCCTGGTCCATTAGAATATTTTGGTCTTTGTGAAGGAGAAATGGAAAAAACGGTAATGAAACTGCAACATGCTCAGCTTATAGGAATTTATCAGGCAAGGCTTTGAAGCACTCTTCAAGGATGGAGGCCTCCTCAATGAGGAAAGAGAGTAAGGGGAGAGCATAAGAGCACAAGGGAGATTTTGAGAAATTTGCTTGTTAGAAAAACTGAATTGTTATTTTCAGCAGGACTTAAAAATGACCAAAATTACCCCCTTCCTTCTCCTCCCGCACCATTTTTCTTCATGGCTCCTCTTTCGGCCTCTGCCGTTCAGCTCACTCCCTCACACTCTCGGGCCAATTAAAAACTGGAAAAAGCTGCACACTTGCTAGTTCAGCTGAAGTCACGCACCCTGCCCTTACAATCCCAACAAAAGCACATAAATCTGCAAAGCAACATGAAACTAAATTTAAAAAAAAGGAATATAAATGACAGTCTATGAACCTTTTGGAAATATCTTTTTTCTTTTTTTTTTTGCACAAATGGCTCCTATGATGCATTTTGATCTTCATTGTCATAATAAATACAAGATACAACACAATGAATAAAACATTTTCTTGTATTAAATAAATGAGTTAGTTTTGACTTTTGACACCTTAAATGATTTTGGCCTCAAGTTCTTAACAGTTGCAGCATTTACATTTACACAGTTAAATTTATCCAGTAAATATTTAACTTCAGATTAATACTTGTTATGCAAGTGGCCACAGGGCTATAATGGAAAAACAAGCTGAATCTTTCTTCAGCAGTGACAATTGGAAAACCTGGCCATAACCTCAACCTTCCTTTTCCCTGCATCGACTGATCTGTCCTGAGGAACTGTTTGAATTTATTTTTGGACCATTTCTCCAGGCAAAACATGCTTAGGTATAGGTCTCTTCACTTAGAGGTCAATAGAAAAACTACTTCTCCTTTGAGACTCTTAATTTGCGCCAGTATTTTTGGACCATTCATTTTGAATGAGCTATCTTGTTTTGAGTCTTTTAAGATCTCAGACAGAACTTACTTCTCTCCGATTGGCTATTAGTCATCAAAGCCCCTATATAGCAAATCAGTCATCATACCTTCACCTGTAATGCACGTTTTTTAAATTGATTTACTTTTAAGCAGACTTAAAACAGGCAGCAATGATTTGGATAGAGCATTTTCCATGTTAATGTCAAACCAGCGTTTGTCTCCTGAAACATTCAAACACCAGTGTCACACTGAGAGATGACTGCAGATCCTTACCAGCCTTTCTAGGATTGTATATAACTTACTGGAAGATTCTACAAGGTGGCTTCGCAATAATATTTTTTTTGGGCAGAGTAACAATGGCGCTGAAATTTCTTCTTAAACAACGGGTCTCACTGTGGACTAGTACATATCTTAAGCAATACTCCTGACCCCAAGTCTCCTCCTATAAATAGGTTGCTATCTTAGACGTTCACATACGGTTCCCATCAATCAATTGTTGATTGTTTGGATAATTTGTTTAATGAAGACATGGAACGTGAAATGTGAATGACTCGATTTTCTCTGCTGACCTGATTTTTTTTCTGCTGTCTACCCTGAATTAATTAACTCACCAGTATCAGTATGCTGTATTCGTGAGTGTGTGTGTTTACGTATTAGAGAAGCTAGCAGCTGGTAACAGTGATGTTTACCAAACATGGCACTTTTATCTTACATCACATGCTCTGAGGGCACAACACAAGAGCAGCCAGAAGGGCAGAAGGTCATATCTAGCGTGTAGAGAGAGGGAGAGTGGGAAAGTGGAGGAGGAAAAGGATCTCTTCTTCTTCTTTCTTTCAGTGCCTCTAGAACCTGCAGCTCTGTTGGAATGGGGCCGGCCGTTTCTAAATGCTGCACTGAACGTGATAGGATTGTCACGGTCCCGGTGACGCGAGACACAGATTCGTTCTAAATTCATGCAAATTAATTAATTACTGCATTAAGACGCATTAAGAGACGACGAAAGTATCAATTTTATGGCCCTACCAAAGTAGTTTGCCACCGGAACGAAAGGCAGGACCCCCTGAATATGCAAAACACAGTGTCAGTGTGTACAGTGTCAATTAGCATGTGGGCGTTAAATACTGCAACGCTGAATCACTGCAGGTTTTCAGCCACTTAGAAGCTTAGGTCAGCCCCAGGGAGCATTCAAAGGTTTGCTGACCATTTCCTATCAAATGTACGACGCAACTGGGTAGAACGCCTGCGGCAAACAATGGACTGTCCACATAAACTGCAACGTTTTCAAAGCTGACTATGCATGAGAAGCTCCACACAAGCCTCAGCAGTTATGACATCCCTTGCAATCCTAACACTGCAATCTTGTAACTTGTAATTACAAGATTCTATCTGACATTTTTGTTGCAATTGAGTTAAGTGCACATGGTTAATCATGAGGTGAAAATGTGAAAGCTTCCATCTTGAAAATCAAAGACTAAGTTGGCATAATATGGATCTATTTGCAGTCCAATCAGTACAGCTGATTAATGTGGCATAAACAAGCCAAATTCACGTTACAGTAACCCCCCGATTTTACACGGATCAGGAGTCGCGGAATCAGTGGAAAAACGCGGATTTTTTCTGAGAACCTAACTGATAACTGCACGCGGAAATCCCCACACTGAAGCGGAAACTGCAAATATCCTCCACTTTTCTTTTTTTTTTTGCTTTTTTCATGGCAGCATGTTTGTTTACGCATTTTAGTTCTAAATTACGTTATTATTAAGAAAAATATATTTTACTAATTGTGTAACATAAATAGTAATCCAAATATACATTCAGCTAAACTTCCAGCTGCTGCCCTCCTGTTCTCGTGTTTTCGTTTCGTTCTTCTAAAAGCCCTAAGATGCCCAAATGCCCTTCTTGCAATGCACCTCAGCGCAAGAGAAAGAGTCATTCCAGGAGAAGGTTGAACTACTGGAAATGCTTCGGGAAGGAAAAAGTTATGCCGCTGTAGTGCCATTATGAGCAGTAAATTACTGAACTGGAAAAATGTTGTGATTACGCGTACATTTTACTGTATTTTTATGAGTAAAAATTACTTTCAATTATTACTGTATTTATCTGCTTGTACCAAAGAAAATGGCAGCGCATACCAAAGAAAACATGCTGGCATGAATTCATTGTGAGAGACGGCAGTTCAGTGTAAACTGTCCAGCGCGTATACGGGTTTACCTTTACATTTTCGTTAAAGGTAATGTATTAAGCTGAATTTAAAATTAAAGTGTTTTGGATTCAGTCATTTTTTTCTTAGAAGCGAACTAATAATTGCTGGCAAAAACTCCAGCAAATTCGTGGAAACCGCAGATATCCACCACATTTCTCTTGCTTTTTTCGTGGCAATCTATGATTCTTCACGCATTTTAATGCTAAATTATTAAGAAAAATATAATTGACTAATTTTGTAACAAATATTAACGTAAATTCAGCTACATTTCCATATATAATGTAACTGTATAAATGTTTTTGTACTGTCAGGAGAACACGAAGAAAACGCTTTTGGGAGTTAAATATGCTGTACACTCAGAGCAGGGGCGGACTGGGACTAAAACAGCCTGGACTTTCTTCACCAGCTGCACAGGGGTCTGCATCTCGCCGAGAAAGACAGGCCGACGGCTGCCGTGCACGGGAAGCCCGTTCTTTTCCAGAACGCACAGATTGCCAGTCCACCCCTGACTCAGACTGGGGAGGTTTGAAAGTAGCCAACATGAGAACGTTATTTATTTCTCCTTGCTGCTGATTGGCTGCTGCAGTTCGATGCACCTGTGGAAGCGGCAGTCCAGAATATCCCCAGTGGAGCGTGTCAAGTGTTTCTCTTGTTTTTCGTTTTGTTCTTCTTAAAGTCTTGTATTTTTATTACTGTAAATTAAATTAAAAGAGGCTGTTGAGCTCAGTCGCTGTCCAGTGTCTGCTTTAACTGGCGGGTCTCTACAGTATGACTCCTCCTGAAGCCCCTGAATAAGACGCTGATGAACAGCAAATTATTGATGTAAAAATTACTGGTGATTACCTGTACATTTTACTGTATTTGTATTAATAAAGAATTACACTAAGTTATTACTGTATTTACCTGCTTATACCAAAGAAAACGACAGCGCGTACCAAAGAAAACGCCCATGCATGAATTACAGTACAGTCTGTACAGGGGGCAATATCAGTATTTAATTTCTAGCACTGCAGGAGTTTAGTGTAAACTGTACAGTATGAATACGGGTCTTTTTACTTTACGTTACAAGGGGTCATTTTCTGACGTTCAACTATTTGCATTATTTTCGCCAAAAAACTACTTGTGATTTTACCAGTGATATAAAATACACTGTAAATTTTTAACACGGCTTTTAGAAAGTGGTTCATAGGTCTCTTCTCATTAAAAGTGACCAGAGCCTTGTCTAATATATCCGGAAATAACTGCCGGGTTGTGACTCCAAGACGGCAACAGAGTATAAGTACTGTGATATGAACTGAAGTATCAGTTACTGCACATTTGACATTTATTAGTGGATAAAAAGGTCAATACTAAAGTTACACAAAACACCAATGTAAAAGTAACACATGATGAATCAATGAAAATACATTAAAAAAGCACTTCATTGTACCACACTGAAACAGGTACCAATTTCTGTAAGTGGATTTAATGCATTCAAGCATTTATGATTTTAGAGTTTGAACTTTGAACAGTGTGATGTTTTCATTCAGCTTATTTTCAGATAGAACACTGAACTAGAAAATGTAGACTTGATATTAAGTCCTTAGAAGGTGTGTGATTATTTTTCTTAGGAAAGTAATACGAATTGTCGATGCAGTGCCACCTTTCACTTTCAGCTCATCAAAATCACAAAGAACTCATTTGGACTGATCATGCGTCATTAATACCGGAACTTGGGACGTTCACTACTCACCAGTTTCCACATCCTGAGTGTAGAAGTGCATTCCATCTGTGATCTCGGTGACATACACAGGTCTGTAGTTGGCCACGCGCTCCTTCTCCTCCGACACCTGAGCCACCTCCTCTGTTGGTTTCTCCTCGTAATTGGCCCAGAGCTGTCACAGGATCAAAAGTAACACATTTCAGTATACCCCTAAACGGGTCATTCCAACATTTTGAACTGCCAGGCGTACAGTATAAATAAATAAAGCTGATCTATAGAGTAGTATGCATATAGTACGCAGTAGTACGCATATGTAGGTAAAGTAAAAAACAGGAAATAGCTTTCAGTGGATACAGCTTAAGCTACGATTGCCATCATTTCAGTTAAGACCATGATCCTGAGCCAAAGTGTCAAGGCCCTGTTCACAAATGTGAGAACACTGAAACATACCATAACAAACATCATGTGGTGACATCAGACTATGATGATGGGTTCTAGTTGTGCTATATAATCTATACACTTAAAGCCTTGTTGGAGAATTGTGGCTCAGGGACTCGCATTCAAGTGACCACAAAAGGTGGACATAATCAGAATCTTGTCTAGCATGTCTAGACTCAGAATGTTCACCAATGGTGATGCAAGACTAATGAAACCATGACATGAGAAGACAAGCATGTATAACTCTAGATTTAACTAGATGCTCTTATGTTGACTTTTGTGCTTCAATGTTTAGTAACACTGGTTTTAAAAACATGGGCCTGTGCAATTTATGAAGCACCAAAGTTTGCTTATTGAGTACACACCCAAGTATGAGTAGTGTTCGCACCTGTCAATATGGACCAAACTAAAGAAAACATTTACAGAAGGTAGGCGTGAAACTCAAATTATTAAATACACACTCCTTATTACTAATCTCAATTACAACAAGATAAACCACTAATACAAGACTGTACACAAGAGACCACGAACATTACATCTCTTCAGTGAATTATGCAAAGCCTGCCCCAGGTTCAGAGACACAGGGGAGGTTGCTCGCTTTGTTCACTAGAGTTAACTTTGGAGTCATTAATAATGTAAATGTAATGATAATGAACAGGCATAAGAGGTGTCCTGTATTCTATTGGTGAGTAATTAGCTAAATATATTCATTTTATTTAAAGATGATCTATTTAACAGCAAACACACTAGTTAATTAAGTCCAAGAGCTTTTTATTACACTATCTCCATGTTCCACAAGGTGCAATTTGCCCCACAAGGTGCCAGGACCCGACATTTACTGGCCAAATTCACTGCTCATGCAAGAGGCTGCTACAGAGAGCAGTGGAGCTGGTAAAACGCCTTTATAACAAATACAACCAGTGACACGAGCACTGAGCCTTACAGCTGTAGAGCCCAGATGACAAAAGACAGGGTCAAACTACCCAATTACATTCAATTATTTCCCCTGGAGGCACGAAATAAATAAAGATGCATAAAGAGGAGTCATTCCGCAGAGAAGAAAGCTCAGTTAATGAAGATCTAAATATGCCATGCTCCACAAACTTCGTCCCCCCGCTCCATACCAGTGTCCTCTACAGCGGGTTACACTCTGCCGTGCCCTGGCACACTGACACAGCCTGACTTTTCATCTAACCTGCAGGACCAATCAGACGCACCCAGATTAGTGTGTCACCACTCATTACCATGGAAACTGTCACCATGTCATCCAAGACACAGCTGGACAGGGCACATGCCCCCACCGGCCGAGTGACCCCAGACACGTGCGGGAACACGCGGCAAGGACACCGCTGTCCCCCCCCTCCCAACACACATGTGCGTACAAGCAATCTGACCCATGTGTCTTCCACGCCAAAGCAGCAAAGACAAGTGACCCTTTAACCGCACACTCATTTTGACTTGCCCAGACTAGTGCACACAGAGACAAACATCCACACACACAGCCATCCTTTTGCGCCCTAAGCAAATGACCTTCCGCGAGCATCCAACCATCCTTGTTTGTTCCACTTGAGCGCAGGTATGTGACTGCTGCTGCTGCACTCTCACTCAGAGAAAGACAAAGACAGACAGACAGAGACAGATAGAGAGACAGAAGTAAACAGAGAGAGTCAAATCACTGCAGGTCTGTTTCAACCAACAGTTTCAAACATGCTCATACACAACCCTACACAATCACAACCGGAAATGCTTGAATCATTAGACCGCTCACTCCTACATCTGCAATTTAACTGTCAGTTTAGAGTGAAGGTCATCCATTAAGGGAGCTCAGCACAAACTCAATGGTTTTTCAATATCTCCCACCCATCCACAGCCATAATGTAAAGCCATAGAGCATTACAGGCTGACTCAGACGAGTATGGCAGCATTTCGCCTAGCCATGCTGTACCGAGCATTCAAGTAGAGGTCAACCTTTTCTTCTGAGAGATGCTCTACAGCACAGTTACATTCATAAAATCTCTCTTTCTTTCTCTCCCACTTGCTCTCTCCCTCACACACACTGCCCATTCCAAGCACTGATTAAAGGTGACAGCGTGTCAATTCCAATAGAATGTGTTCCGCCCAGCAAGAGCCAATCCCCATCAACACCAGGAACGAGAACACACACGATTGTGTGTGTGTGTGTGTGTGTGTGTGTGTGTGTGTGTGTGTGTGTGTGTGTGTGTGTGTGTGTGGGGGTGGGGGGGTGTGTGTGTGTGTGTGTGTGTGTGTGTGTGTGTGTGTGTGTGTGTGTGTGTGTGTGTGTGTGTGT
>JBBIGA010000126.1:18311279-18323662 GCA_037576975.1 Alestes dentex
AGAGAGAGAGAGAGAGAGAGAGAGAGAGAGAGAGAGAGAGAGAGAGAGAGAGAGAGAAGAGAGAAAGAGGGCTAAGAGGAAAGTTGACAGAGTGCTGAAACTGCATCCAGGGATTTGTGAGAAGAATGTGTAAATAACACACGCATCACTTCCACTTCTGCGCTAATCTTTGCGATTGTGTGTGCGCATGCTGACTGCAGGCTGAGCGAAGCTGAGGAGTTTGTAGGTTTCCTTAGAGCTGCTGAGTTGCCTGTGAGAGTTGTGCGCGTGCGTTTGATGTAGACTACTCCAATACGCCTCGCCGGTAATGCACATATTACATAATCTATGCAATGCATGTAGTAACACTTGTCAGCTTTTAGCTTTTGTCCGATGAAAGGAATGATCTTTGTCTCCAGTGATCTACAAAGGAAAAGGGAGAGTTGAGCACTTACTCCACTACAATCACAAATGCACACAAATACACAACACACACTACTCTTCAGACACACACACACAAACCCACAGCCTTTACATTCTCATGCTGGAGGCAAAATAATCGGTGGTGTATGCGCACGTGGATATGATTACCAGTATTGTGCATAAGCTCCCTAGAGGCTTCCTATCATACAGTAAGACTCATATTCCATAGAACTTTCTGCTCTCCTGTGTAAAGGCCCATGTCATGTTCCAATCACAACAGCTGGCCCAAACAGGCTTTTTCAATTAAAGACTTATTCTCCAAATCAGTCTAAAAAATGTTTCTTTAATCAGTTTAAGTATTTTAGTTATGGAAATTCTAAATATGCCCAGTAGGCATCAACATTGCATAAAATCATCTGAAGACTAGCTGCTAGTGTGCTGCATGTTGCTTTAAAAGGTATTTAAAGGCTATTTTATTGCTAAAAACTAATGTAGCCTCTCATTCAAATCCATTTTTATGAGTTACGTAAACGCTATGTAAATTCTATTAATTTATTACAAAATAGCTTTTAGTTCATTCTAATTTGCAGCTTTTATGTACTTGACTGAGTTATCATGGACAGCATTTGGTATTTTCGGAGCCACGGACAACTCTGAAAGTGAGAAGGACCACCATAAAAGGCAGACATCTCATCCACTCCAACAACTGACCAAAACACACAGAGGTAAGTTTGCCGCTCCATTTTACTATTTTTACTAGCTCTCTCACCAGAGACTAGTAATACTCTGATAGTTATTGATATACTTACATATTTCAGATGTCTTCATGCCAATCTCATCATTTATTTTAAAGTGAATTTCTCGTGTTCCTATTATGTGACCATGGGGTAAGTGGTGCAGTTTTTTGTGCTCTACATGTTCAAATATTTTTCTTACAGTTACAATAAATTGTCTACATAGGTCACAAAGGCTAGAGAAAAAGTTCTAAATACCTTGAATTCCAACACAAACAACTACTCGATTATCCTGGCCTGCCACTGAAGGACCTCAGTGCAAGAAATTACCACGCAGGCTGGGCGGAGTTAAAGTTCAATGAACCACTTTCAATAAACCACCACGCTGTAGTCAGCACAGAAAACAGGTTACAAGCAGAGAGGAGCAAAAATAGATACATAAATGAATCAATAGATAGGTAGATAAATAGACAGACAGACAGAAAGACCAACAGACATAGATAAACAAAAATAAATAAATAAAAATAATGCAAATCATACAGCCTCAAGAAGACAGAGGCATTGTTATGTATACATGGTTTTGTTGTGTGTACACTGACTGCGCTGGGTGTCACTTAACAATGCTAATTGGCTCTCTGGCTCCAAGTGCGAGGAGAATTAATCACTTTCCAAGCTTTTGTCAACCACAAAACACAAGTCACTTGGCCAAGAAGCCAAGGACTGCTCACTGCATGAATATTCTGTTTAAAAACTTTCCCTACACTCTTGAGACAAGAGTTCAAAATGCTCTGTCCTTCTACAGCCATAAATTTATGTAGCAAAACTGGTTAACTACCCACAAAAGCCATGAACAGAACTAATAAATAAATAAACAAACAAACCATCAATCTAGCATGAAATATTGGAGTCGTCCTACTTGGTTTTCTAAATATCCTGATGCTGTTCTATGATATTCAGAGACTGACAGGCACGGGTTTATCCTGAAAACACAGTCATCTCTACTGTGAAAACACGCAGCTGCTTCAGCCAGGGAAGGCACACAGAATTATTCATACAAACTTGCGAGAGGGAAGACTACACTGGCACAGTGTTTTTAAATTCAAAACATTTTAAAATTTAAAGCAAGGGGAAGACCACGCAGGTTTTGGACGAGCAAAGAGCTTCTGCAGTGTTGCTCTGGATAACTGATCATTTTTGATCAGAAAACACTTCTGTGAGACCACTACTCAGGCGAGTCTGACAAATGAAAGAGGGGAAACCATTATGTAACAAACTCCAATGACACACATTACCTTAATATGCTATGCTAACTCCGGGACTCCTACCGAGGCGGGGAATTACGAATGGATCAAACAAAAGGTGGCATGGAATGCAATTTCAGCTAACAGCAGCAAGAACCTTGTGGGAACAAGAGTGGGAGGGATCACGTCTGTGGGTGGGAGCTGTTGTGTGACTGTGGGCGGTGCAAAACCTCAGTGTAGGTGGGGTGTATGATCAGAATGAACTGTGTGAGAATAAATTGCTTTTAACCAGCTGTTTGCAATAAAAAGCAATCGTAAAAAAAAGCAAGAGTAGCTCCCATTTTAAAAAGGCAATAAGGCTAATATAACTAAGATGAGTTACAGAGTTTGAGATTTGGGGAGAAGGAACAAAAGGGTTCTTTTCGTGTGGGCCGTGTGTACCATCTCTAGGCTTGACGCCTTCGACCATTAGCTTACAGGCTTAAAAGTGCTGCTCCTGCAGGGATTCTGGCATCCTGCCACAGCCCAGCTCCTGCAGCAGTGAAAGCGGCCTGGGAGGAAGCCTCGGGGGGAAAGTTGCCATGTGCAATTGGATAACTCACTGATATTCAATTTATTGTTCCCTGTCTGACACAGTCTGCCCCCCCCCCCCAACATCCCGCCCATTTGTAAACTAAAAGACAACAATGACCGTGGTCTGAAGAGTAGTGTGTGTGTGTGTGTGTGTGTGTGTGTATTATGTTATGCAATTTATAGTCTACTAGAAAAGAAAGCAAGTGAGGAAGCAATAGGGAGCCAGCAAGACAGAGAGAGAGAAGAAAATGGTAGAAAAGGCTCTCCTAAGCAAATTGCAAATTAGGCACCTGAAGGCCGGATGGCATTCGCGTTCCCTCGTCAAGTCTTCAGATACCTTTAACCAAGGCAGATTTAAATTATTGTGCTGCACGCCTTGACATTGCCATGGAGACAGCCACTGCCATGGCTTGATCTTTGTGTGAGAAAATAAATACATTATATAAAAAGCTTCAGACATAATTGAGGGTGCTTTGTCATGGGTGATAATAGAATGCATTACATATTCCAATGCTCAGGCAATCTAGCTATCAGGATTTAATTATCATCATCAGAACAGATTATAAGAGGGACCTTTAATCTAAAAGCATTGTCAAACAGGGAGTAAGCCGGGAGAGAGATAAATGCTTTCATCCTATCATCTACTACTAACGTAAGAAGTTAAATCAGAAGCGATTTTAAGGAGAGACGAGGAATGGACATGATTGATAAAATTGTTTGTCTTAGTCTACATGAGAAGCCACAGAAGCCTCCGTCTCTTGCCAGCACTGGTCTCAAAAACTCAGACCTAGTAGATTCCCTCAAGCACCAATTATCTTAATTCAGCTTTAGCTCGGTTTAGCCAGGTGTGTAAAGGGCTGACATGGCAGTAGCCTATTCAAGGCAGGCCCTCTCTGTGGAAAAGACTCCTCAAAAAGTAAGACATCCTGAGAGCGCTGTGGGGGCCTGTGATCATGTACTAAAATCACTCGGGCCCTTGTGGCAGGCAGGATAATCTTTTGATAGTCTGGAACGTTTCAAAACTGTGAGGAAAATGGTCCAGGCTATTTAGCTGATCATTTCCCCTTATCATACCCCTCCCCCAAAACAGCTGGACTCGGCCCTAAAGAGGTGACAAAGAACTGAGCGAAACAGGATTATACTTCAATCAGCAGTCCTCAAGGACATGCTTCAGGTGAATGTCAAAAGCAGCAGGAGCCTGCACAGATCTGAACAGAGCCGGAACTTCGACCAGTGTCAGAATTTACAGGTCTGAAAGTGCCTCTGCAGGCTGCAGTTTATTCACAACCACGAAGTACTGCAGGAGCATGCGGTTCAGATCCAAGTTACTAGGCTCTGCAAGTAATGTCATAACACCTTATAAGACTCAATAGGTTGTCTGCCATGTAACACGCACCTAGCAACAACCACTCAATCACTCTCATTTAAATGCAGGCAGGAATCTGCAAATAGTATCTGAGCTCCAGAGGCAGAGAACATGATGACAAACATAAAAGGTTAACTTCTATAGATGCTTCACAATGACAATACAAACCAACACAAAAAAGGATGGCATTTTAATAATTACTTGCGTATTACGTTTAGAAAGCATTTACATTCATCCTGAAAGCAGTTAGGGTGGGTCAGGAAAGTAGATTCACTTCCTATCTTAGCCTTTTTGAAAATACCAGTTTTTGTAGTTTTAGCTTAGACATGTACAGAGTCCAAATTTGACAACTTTAGTCTAGAACTAAAGCTGCGAGGTAACTAACAAAAACAAGAAGTTATCGAATAAAAAACTTCTCTCAACCCCCTCCAACCACATCTAGCTCTGCAGAAAGTGATTTAGGACACTTCGTAACTTATGGCGAGCCATGAAATGATGAGCAGACCTTTTTGACAAGAGATTTCAGACCGCCTCAGGAACAGGGCTGACTGAATCAGAAACATGAACTGATCTTTCTCCTTTTCATGTTCAGAGGAGGGGCCATCTGCGAAGGATATCTGAATCATGCCCAGCGAATACCGAATAGTATTTTTGTTTGACTTGACCACCCCTAGTTCAGAACTGACTGTGTTGATGTCGTAAATCATGTCCTAGCTGAACTGACTGCACTTAAGGCAAATAGAAAAATCGATCCAAATTGGAACTATTAGCTGTCAAATTCCGTTAGTAATGATTCCTTGTCACTAACTACAGAAACAGCTGAATGACAACTATAATAATCAAACTGTTTTCCCCTTGATAAAGTGCAGGGACATGAATCCTACTGTTGTCTGGGCATCCTACCCCGTTTTTCCTCTTTGGTCAAGCTGCCCCCTACCATTGCTGAAGTTAGACAAAATTAAATCAATATTTTGTTTTAGTTAAAGCTTAGTTATGTGCATGCATGGCCAGCAAGTCATACGTGAGAGTCTTCAATAGTTGTTGACAAGAGTGACATTAGTAAGATTGTTCCTGATAGGGTCAGAATGGATGCCATGGCTTACATGCACTGCATAGTCAACTTAGTCAGTGCCAACAGTCCTGTCCGTTCTACCCTTAGCAGAAACAGGCTTTGCTCTTCATCGATGCAGTCCCAGGCTTCAGTGCACATGTTAACAATGAAATTGGTCACTCTTGATCTGAACCAGCTACTTAGTTAGGCAATAGTTAAGTTTGGGATCTAAACGGCGTTAACGGCTAATGAACGTTTCAAGCAAGCTGAATATCATTAGTTAAGGATTGTTCGCTTAGCTAGTTAATTAACTATTGAGAAAAGGCTTTCAGCTGAATGTCATTATTTCTTGCTATCTGGCCAACTGTAGAACTGTCACTAGGTACGTCACACTGCAGTTAACGTTGTGCACGCAACTGCAGAAACGCAATGGTGAGTACATCCTGATAATTTAAATATAACATCACGTTCTATCATCTTCAAAGACAGCAAAGGCTAATGAGGCCAAAAAAAGAACTAGAATATTCAGACAGCTCTCCGGTTTTATTGTGACCTCTCTCTCCCTCTGCATTCCTTTTAACAGTTTGATGTTTCTTGTTGAATTTTATACAATGTTATAAATGACACATTTCAGTTCTCAACAAAGAGTTTAAGTTCAATCCTGTTTTAACTAGGTAATACAGTCAACTCACACGCTTTATATGAAGGAAAATGTCAATGATGTGAGACACGTATCTTATACCTATACTGCAGTTTGTGTCCCATTTTTGGTAGAGCCACTGTCTCTGCAAACATCTGTGCATGCCACTGGTTACGCGGCAAATGTCAAAACTCATAACCTTTCGTGATGAGAGGAAGGTGGGGAAAACGGAGTGAGAAAAACACAGAATGTGGATGAAGGACTGGGTATGGACCAGTAGAATTGCGGTGATTGTGTTATTAGAAGTTTCGAAAGACTCAGCATGAGACCGAGCTAATCCCCACCTAGGACAGCAAGATTGCACAAAAACCTGCTTGATGGAGAGTTGCTCCCTCTTCTCATCTATTTCTTCACAATTAGTCTACAGTAATTAGGGAATTCATTAATGTTCTCTGTTTGACAGAAGAGCAGAGGTTGGTGCAACATTTAAGGCCTCTGAAAACAGTTTTCTCGCAACCCGGTTGCCAAGCAACAAAGACCGTGATTGCGTCTCCGTGCAGCAGCCGTTTACATTTTGGGAGATTTCAGCGCTGTGTCTCCATGACGCTGAAAGAAGTACATCAACAATATTGCCTCAATCTTGAGGGAAACACTTCAAATTAAGTTGATGAAGGTGGACGGGGGACTGTGGGGCTGGCTACAGCTGTTTCAATCTGCGCGGATCTGACGAGCTTCCCCCAAAGAGATAAACCAATGAAGAAAAAGCCCACACAAAGACCAACATACAAAACGTTTTGAGGGACTCTCTGTACGTTTTCCACCGATCAGCCATAACATTGAAACCACCTGCCTAAGACCCCTGAAGACTTGAGAGGGCATCCAAGGAATGCACAAGTACCAGGCCTCTTTCGCCAGGTGCCAAGAGTCAGCATAAGCACTCTGACCAGCCTGCGGCAATGCCTTGTTCTGAGACTCTTATCAAAGCCAGAACTACAGTTTTTACAGCAATTTTTACTACTGTAGGGGCCTTCACTCCTTACACACATCGGCATCAATACACAGCAACGCTCAGTTCCTGCCTAGCACATCCTACGCCTTGACTGGTGCCACTGTAACCTAATAATCGGTTGCATTCACTTTACTTGTTTATGGATAAATGTTAGACATTAGCTGAAAATGATCAGTTAAGCAGTTTAACAAAATAAAAATATCACCCAAAGATTGATTAACCCAAGACTTAATATTAAGAGTTAAAAAATAACTACAAATCACCAACCTGTGTCCTCTCTTCTCCGCATTACCTTGTCCTAGTCTCTTCACTGCAGGTCAGCTGAGGCAAGCGCAAGCCTCACACACCGTTCCCAAATTAAGAGAGAATGGTTTAATGAGAACCGTACGTCCTCAGTGTCCATTTCATTACTGAATCTCTCCAAAATGGACACCTGACGCAGCAGTCCCTCCTCTGCCACTGGGGGAGCAATAAAAGAAACTAACACTTTGCAACACGAGAAACAAATGAGGGTGCAACTGCCTGGGCTGGGGGGAAAAAAGGTATCAGCATGAAAGAGCAGCGGTGCTTTCGATTTTTAACATTTTCTTCCTCCACTACTGCTGGGGGGTTATTTAACCCCAACACTCCAGGTGTAGTTGCACGAGGAGTGGCACAGGCTGGACACTGGGAGCCTCCAGTCTGGGAGAAGAGCAGGCCATCTTTTGATCTATACGACTTCAGCCTCAGCAGTTCAAACACGATCTCGTCAGCGTGGCCTGGCGTGCTGGTCTGTCCTCTCTCTGTAGCCACACAGCCAAAGGGGCAGAGAGGCAAACGGCCAAGCCAAACCTGTCTCCTTTAATTCACTCTGCTTTGCCTCGCCAAGTCAATCCCACTTGCTGAGGGAACGGTGGTGCAGGAAGTGAAAGGGTCAAACTGCATGTGCAGCGTCACTCAAAAAACACCAAGCACTGTGTCCAGAGAGGTGACACTGAGTGTGTGGGCGCGCATGTCTGTGTGTGTATGTCTCTCTGAGGGACTTTGCAAAAGTGTGACTGACACTCTAAGCTGCCTGCTTGTTGAATCATAAAGTAGGTGTTAAGATGGACATTTCAGGTACATTTCAGATTCACTCCCAGGCACAGGCAAGGAAGGGAAACAGCTTAACAGATTGGTCCAATAACAAAAAGAGGTAATTATTTGTTCCGGAAGGGGTGGGAAGTGACAGAAAGAGCAGAGAAAGCTTTCTGCTTCCTTTGGCTGTAGATCATAATGATATCAGCACAAGGCCTTTCCTACGCAAACTCACTCACTCCATCTCTCTCTTTCTCTCTCTCTCTGGACACGAACAAAGGATAGAGGGCAGGAGAAACAGCTGGCAGGGCTGCATTTGACTGCCAGGCACATCACTTTCTTTGGCCTGTTTGGGCCATAATGAAAATGGAGAGAGAGATTGGATCACAGATAGGAAGAGCTTCATCAATCAAAGCTTGGTGGAGGAAAAGAATAGAACTGCCTGATAGTTCCAAATCCACAGCCCTGTTCCACCACCGCCCCCCCACCACACACACACACACACACACACACACACACACACACACACACACACACACAAGGTGCACCCACTGTTACTGGCATTTAAGTGCCCGTGTGTTCAGCCTGAATTAATGCAACATGACAACAGGTTTGTTCGTTCTCCCACCACCCCACCCAAGTTGGGCTGGATTTTAGATGACAGGGGCTGGCCTTTGCCCCCAACCAGGAGAAGGGCTGAGAAACACGAGACCATGCTGATTAGTGCACTCGCACTGATTAGATATGAAGTGACAAATTTGTTTGCTAGTCTGGTCTCATAAAAATGCCAGAGCTATGATGAGGGTGTATGTGTGTGTTTGTGTGCATGCACACTCACCTTATCTTTCCTCTGCCTGGCCACCTCCTCAGCCGACTGCAGAGTTTTGCAGTAGGCGCTACGTTCAGCCGTGAAGTGGACCTTAGAGAGCGAGTTCTCCACCAGAGCCACAGACAGATTCACACCCTCGATGTGTAGCCAGCCTATGAAGTTCCCCGCTTTATCCATGCTCTCGACCTCCACCTCCACCTGAGAGAAAGAGTGAGTGAAGGAAAGAAAAGAATAGGAGTTAATGTACTGTATCTGGGATTAGTCAGGGGATTTCATTACAGCATGACAGAGGGGATGAGAGGAAGTGTGGGCTTTTTATTGATCAGCCCATCGAGTTCTGCACCTCAGGTGGTAAAGGAAGCATGCCCGCGCGCACACACGTGGTTCCTATACATTGCTTTATTTGTGGCGACCTGCCAAAAGATCAAAAGTGACAGCAGCTCCCTACTCAATCCCCACCACTCCCTACTCAACTCCTTCCCTCTGGATGACGACAACAGTCAGGATACAGCTGTGTTGAGGTTAGTGCACTGTCGCAATTCAGTTTAAATCCAGCCACACGTTGTCAATATCACCAGCTCGTTCCTGCTCTACCCTCCCCATGAGTCAGCCGCCATCATAAATAGAATCTAATTCTGTGGAGAAAAACCTCACACCGCAAATCACACATCTTTCTCACATAATTAAGCCCTGGGTCAAGCTTCAGTCGCAAGCTAACTTTAGCCTGACATTCTCAATTCAAGCACACACTCACACGTGCGCATGCTAACCTTAGCCTGATACTCTCAACTGAGGCACACATTAAGAGAACACATACCTCTCATATATCACATTTGTCTCACAGTGATGGGCGTTTACTGGCCAGAGACCACAGATGAAAGGGAACAACAAAATATACACTTCTGCATTAAGGCAGAGTGCATGGAGATTTAAAAAAATGCTTGGATTTCCATATCCTCGGTTGTGGAATTAGCCCTGGTTCTAGAGGTGTGTTTCCCTGGAAATTCACAAATACAAAGGGCACAGGAAAGAAACACAGGAAAGATGCACGCTGTTAAATGACTGCCCAGCTCAGAAGCAGTTGGTTTCAAGTATCGGTGAAAGTCTTAGCTATGTTAGTCTATGGTACCATTTTAATGTTTCCTAACAAAAAAAACGCATCAAAGTTTGGTGGTGAGGTTTTACATGTCTGCCGAGAGAAGTACATCAGAAAGGGGAATAAACAATAAGTACTGAAACAAATGGAAGTGATCACTGAGGTTATTACTGAAAGCAAACATCTTCCCAGGGCTGTGTCATTCTATGCTTGCTCTGGTAGCTTGACTGAGGGTCAGACTCTTGTTTTTACAGACAGGATGTTTTGCTTACAAAGCAATGGGAACCAACAAATCAGTTCAGATCCCCCTTTATTTAAGGGCAAAATAATTTTCTATCACAATTTTTCTGTCCCTCCTAGTATCTTGTCAGATGAGTGTAAAAAACCTAGGGCTTATACAGTTACATCTGTTACAGCCGTCTGCATATTTTATTTTCCATTGTTAAAGAAAATATACATCTTTAAATATACACTGAATACTGGCTAGTAAGAACAAATCAGGAAAGCTGAGCTTAATCTACAGACATATGTATTAATGGCATTTCATGACATTAACAGCAACAAAAGAAAGAACACAGTCAAGCGCAAACTTCTTTAAAGCACTAGAGCAAAGCTCGCTGACCAACGTTACTGAAGATTCACAAAAAAAAAAAATGTAGTCCAGTGCTAAAGCTCTCCCAGTTAGCTGTTTTGTTTTCTGTACCCCCCCACACTTACATAAAACAAAACCAATTTTGAGAGCAAATTTTTGAGCAGACATGAGAACAGGCAGGTGTTATGGAAAGATACTCCAGGAGTCGAGTGATTAAGACTGGTGCTGTACAGCCCCTTGGCCCCCTGGGAAATCTACTGGGAATTACTTGGGAGGCTGAGCCAGCGAACGCGGAGAAAGTAAAAAGCTTTTTAATGAGGGCATAATCGCCACTTTGATTAAACAAGAGCATGACAACCAACTTCAGATTATTGGGACAAACAAACATGTTTCCCTCTTCACCACTGCCTAATGGAAGGCTAATGTGCTCCACTCAAAAACAACGGCCCACCCGTTGAGTCTGGCCCCCAGAAAGAGTTTTCTCTTAAATACCCTTCTTGGTAAACCCGATGCCGTCTAGGTGTTCTGTCTAGGATAAATGTGGGCACAGGTGATGAAGGTTTTAGTGAGTGATTCAATGCTGAACAAGACACAGTGGCACAGTCTCAATACAAGAGACACGATCATTGTGAATGAGAGTCATGGTGACATATGGCATTCTGAGCTCAGAAAGGGACTTTTTTAATTCTCAGGGCTTATCTGAATACAAGGTCACATTCAATATTGCATGGTGGAATTCTCAGAAAACCGCAAATAACTTGCGTAAGTCACTGCATTCATTTTGCAATTACATTAAGTAGATCCGGATACAATAATGTGTAAAACTAATATCACAACATCCCATTTCCTATAACTCAGATTGAAATATTAAGCTGGCACAGTATGTGTGACTAACATTTCACATACATCATGTATAAAATATCATAGCAGAGATGTTTGCTGAAGCCTTACTGATGGCCCGTGGTTAATCTGTTTTCTCTTGTGGCCACTTACTGTCTCTCTAATACTCATTTACAGTTGTAAAGGAGCTTTCCTAATAATTCTGAGTGCATTTCAATCAGCACAACTGACAAATAGCTTCATTAGTCTGCTCTTTTTTTTTTTCTTTCCTATATCCAGTTGTAATTTCCTTGGAAAGCAAAGCCTCTCCTGTGTCCATTTCGAAAGGGAACTGGCTACAGCATTAAAAGCGCTGGGAGAAATGTCATTCACACCCACCAAGAGAAACGCAGAGTGTGTCAGAGAACCAGGGAGCAAAAAAAGAGGAGAGGGCCAGAAAGAAAGCTTAAAGAAATAATCAAAAGTGTGTCTACTTTGCATCAGAGGCCACTTGTGCTGTATAACATCATTTGCTGCACAGCACTCGAAAGAAACGAAAGGGAATTAGCTCAACACTTTACGTCACACATTCCAGAGGAATAGAGCAGGCCTGCATCAAGTGTAATGAGAACAAATAGTCCCACTGAGTTACATCAATAACACACCAGCATAAGGGAGCTTCACACAGGCACAGTGGTCATTGTACTACCACACTCCATTTCTCAATCATGCACCCCCCACCCCCCATCCTTGCCCTAACCACTGTCAAACACCCCTCATTATCTGGCATGCTGAAGCAGCAGCTCAACATCCCGTCATTGTGTCTTATTAAGGAGCTGTGCTGCTGCAGATGAAGGTTAAGAGAGTGTGTGTGTGTGTGTGTGTGTGTGTGTGTGTGTGTGAGGGAGTGAGTGTGTGAGTGTGAGAGAGAGAGAGAGAGAGAGAGAGAGAGAGAGAGGGAGAGAGAGAGAGAGA
>JBBIGA010000126.1:18377316-18401746 GCA_037576975.1 Alestes dentex
TTCTGAAACCGCATGGTTGAGTCTACTCAAAAGCCAAGCAGTGTGAATAAGCCAGCACTGCGGCACATGCTGGAAGACGGAAACAGAGTTTAGGAAATAACAGCCAATTTTAATGGACATCCCTTGGAATGCTATGTAACTCTTTAAATTATAACGACAACGATAACAAAAGACTGATGGCAGTAGATATAGCATTGCACTAGAAGAGTGTCAAGTGGAATTTTTTTTTTTGTGCAGAAGTAACAGGGGCCTGAACCAAACAAGGAAAACGACCCAGTCCTGCACTGCAGTCCCGTAGCTGGTGGATCTCATGACTCAACCTGAAATTAAATATTCATTCACATGCAAATGTGATCACTTCATTCCTGTTGGCAATTTTCTACAGAAACTTTCTAATGTGTTGCAGGTGCTGTGTTAATCTCAGATGAAGCGCATACCCTGACCCTCTCACACTAAGCGCAGCAATTTAAACATACTTATGTAAATCATGGTTTTATGGAATGCTTCTCTTGATTCTGAACTGATTTATTTACTCTGAGCTGAGCTGTATTTGATGTATTCACTCTTTCATATATGCTGAAAGAAAAACTGCTGCAGAAAAAACTGCTTGATAACTGATAACTTGAATTACAGCCGACAATTAAAACCAATTACTGATCGACATGGTCAACAGAAGTTCAATTCCCTGTCCCGGCATAAACGCCACCATACTATAATGTATATGATGTACTACAGAATCTGCCAAAACACCTCTGACCCATCTAGACCTGGACTCCACAGTGTTCCCATGATGACTGGTGTGAACGCCACGGGGCTGCAGTCATTCGGGTAGCTGACTTTGGAAAGGCAATGACTGTGGTGGTCTTGTGGGGTTCCTGGTATGCAGCATTCAGTACGTTCCAAAAGTGGTTCAAGGACTGGCAACCATGAGCCCTGGGTGGTCATGACCCTGTCTCCGGTTCAGTGGCTGCCATTCCTCGAGCCGCTTTTGGCAGGTACTAATTACTGCATACCAGGAATCCTCCCAGAAGACCTGTAGTTTTAAGACGCTTCAGTGTTTCTTATTCAAGTTCTGATGGTCACTTAACCACTGTAGGCACTTAAAGCAGTGAACAGGAGTCAGTATGGGCAGTTTGACCAGTCTGTGGCCAGTCAGCATTAGTCCAGTTGCCAAACCATCACAATCAGACCTTAGTCAAAGTTGCTTGGATCCTCACATTTGCTCATTGCGTGTGTTTACACATTAATGCCAAGAACTGACTTTTTACTTGCTGCCCAATACCTTCTTACTCCTTGACAGGTGTCACTGTAAGTGTTTTGAAGTGGTGTGAACTATGTACAGTAGTGGAAGCTGGTTTTAAAGTCTAAATCTGTTGGCTATTGGTATCAAAATAGACCACAAGGTGTTCAGTCAGTATTACTGGCGAGTTCCACGTGTTCATCTGCATCTCTATAAATGCAGCCAGAACTGATCTTTTCGTAAAAATATTATTATAGCAAGGAGAATGAGAAGAACAGAGGGCTTTACAGTACTTTACAGTTGTAGGTGATTCTGATTGATTCTTCGTTTTAGAGCCTGAGCTTCTCATCCTCAAGAAATTCATTAAGTGTAAATAAAATAGTAAAGGTATGTGGCTGTTAAGTGTGGTACAGAATCTGGACACATCGATGAATAACAAGAGCGCAGATGGCAGCGATGCCCTGATCCGAGCTGCAACGTGTGACTTTGACGCGGTGACTCATTTTAGGGGACTGCAGCAAGGCTTTCTGCACTGCCAGGGTTCTTCATTTTTTCCTACTTCCTTTTATCAGGAGAAGAGAAGAAGAGAGATGGTGGTGAAGTTGGGGGAAGGGTTTGAGTAAGCTTGGGTGCGTATGACCAGTCACACTCAGTAAGGAAAAATAGAAAATTAAAATCTCCACCTCAGAGATCCTGTTGTCATTATAAGCTGTGGGTGGAAAAAAGAAATCAAACATATCTTGGTATTAGCTTTGACATTGGGTGATTTTATTGGATCTGTTCATCTTTTTCTTCTCCAACCACTCCTTTACCACTTCATGTGATGTCACTACTGATATGAACTCAAATCTACTGATTCTTTCAAAGACTGAGCACTGCTACCGCTTTTTTTCCCCTCTAAACCAGTAAAAAAGTACAATTAAGTTTCTTTTCCCTCTTATTTTTCCTTTTTCTTTTTATAAATTGAGAACTTTGTTAAACACATTATATTGCCATGGCTGCTTCAGGAATTTGAAATAAATGAAGTTGCAGTTGCATACAGAGGGCTTTTAATTTTAAACAGTGGATATGGGAAGTGGAGATACATGGCAAGAGAGAGAGACAAAGAAAAGAGATGACATTATGTTACATAGATTTTACAGTCTAAAATATTTGCTAAGTATTCTCAAATGTTTGTCAAACTAATTATTAAAAAAACTGTGAAATAATGGTCCAGCTAACATTGGCTAGGTAACGTTCTGTGATTTCAGTATATCATATCGTTAGCATTTCTTCATTAGCCAGTTAAACGACTGCATGCAATGTTTATGTAAGCAATGTACTAAAAATATTCCTGATTGCATTGTCTGATTTAGTTTTTAAATATTTCTCAAATAAGAGAAAGATGCTAGATGTCCATGAGGAAAACAGGTGGCCAGAGAGGAGCTCAAGGTTCTTAGCTACACCTTCATGTTTTGATAATGGGGAAACTGGCATATCCAACTGTGGTGAATGAGGACAGTTCCTTTAATGTGAACTGTGAGAGACAATCAGAGATTTAATATTAAGAACATCAGAAATCACAGATGGTTTGTTTTCTCTCAATCACCCAATCATACCATTACTGTTATCTGTAGTTGGAGAGTACAAGTGGGAGCATTGTGCATGTTACTGAGCATCAATTAGCCACCTCTGGATGAGTTTCCCTATGATAGTCTTAGAGTTCTTCTTTTAAAAAAAAAAAAAAGAAGAAGAAAAAACAAAAAGAAAATTAAGTGTTCTTAGCCAGGACGCAAACTTTGCCTCGGAGGCTAGTATATCGTAGCTTCTGTGAGTATTATACATGAATAAACAGATGTCAGTACATCAATATGCTATAGCTTGTATAGCTTATATAGGTTTTATAGCTTGTTTATAAATTGTCATTTTTTTAATTTGCCATTTAAAATTCACTCCAGCTGCCAGTATACCACATACACTACCTGAAAATAATCCTATAGTATAAACCATCTTTAATATAAAATCAGCAAGAGATAAATCAACATAGCAGTGAGACAAGGACTGAAGGGAAAGTCATTTCAAATTCCACTGACATTTAAATTCCACTGACATTAGAAAACAACACCATGTCATACACATGCTAAAATTAGACATCCCATGCTCATTCTTTGAACTCTCACCTGGCAGCTGAAAGTCACGAGCCTATCGATTTCTTTGAAAGAGACAAGCAAGAGATCTTAGGAGATAATCAATGCTTACACAGAGGAAAATCGCAAAATACAAGTTACATTGTTTAGGTGCTTCACACCAACACACCCGTTCAGTGATTGTAGCTGAGGGGCTGAGAATAAAACGGAGGACAAGCTAGCTAACCGATTTAGTTGATTTATATAGGCTATAAAATTTCCCCCCATCAATAAATACAAACGATAAAAACACTGGAAAAAACCTTCCAAGTCAACAATACTAAACAAGATTTGTGTTCAACAGTAAAATGAATGTGGTATGCGCACATGACCTTGGGCATGTGTTCAGTAAATCTGCTGAAAATAACAAAACAAAAACAAAAAAAACATTCAGGCTTACAGTAAAACTTGCATGTTTGCTTCTATGTCATCGCTGCTGTCTAGGTGAGTCCGAATCCTGTATCTTTACATGGTTGAACACTTTTAGTCCTACAAGTTTTGAGTCCTAATTGCTCCCTCTTGTGGAGACTGCTTCTGCATACAGACATTAATCGTTCAAATTGCTAATCACTAGGTAGATTCATCCAATAATTTAAATCAAAACAAATACTTAATAATAAAAATGATCAAGTAATCATGACAGCCACACTTGTGGATATAGCATACAAGCTAGTCAGAGGGTAAGAAACTGTTCGAGTTCCGCACAAACCAACCTCACAGAGCTGGAGGGGGGGCTAGGATAACTGTATGAATATGCTTTGAATATATATGTGCAAGCAGGCACAAACAACCACTCACTTCATTTGCTCCCAGTAAACACACACCTGCAGCACATCTGAGCTGTGCAAGACAGATTAGCAAGCAGATCTCTGCGCAGTGACGTTTCTCTCTCCCAGAGTGCTTTCACATCTGGGAAAGAGAGTCACTTTACATTCAGAGAGGACAAAGCAGATATTCCTGCTGAAAGGCTACGTCAACATGAACATCTCTTGAACATCTTAACAGGCTCTTCACAAGGCAGAACAAAAGAGCGCATGAGCGACTCGACCCGCTGCTGTTGGTAAGTAGGTGTAGGTATAAAGGGCTGGAGGAGCTCTGCAAGAAAAGTAAGCACTCCTACTGCAATCGCGACATAAAACATTCCCCCCGATTCCTGCTCACCGATTCCCAGCGCTGATGCTTTCCACTCTCTATGCACTGCAACTATGAAAAAAGTGTGCGTGCATGTACGACTCAATTTATCCCCCCCCAAGTGCATGACAAACCACCCAAGGCCACTCTTTCAGAAGAAAAGCCATGGCGCCATAATCAAAACCACTCAGAAGAGTGCGCAGACCATTGAAGCGCCTAGACCTCCTCAACCTCTACCAGGTAACAGCAATGCAGGAAGGCTAAATTCCTCCACTGGCTGATAGGCTAAATTCCTCCACTGGCGTCAGCACACTGCAGCAGCAATCACAGCAGACGCACGTCACAGGACACAACCAAGCAATATGTGCTTTCAATTACTGGCACTAATTTACTGGCATTTTTTAAACTTCTGACGCTTTTTGACAAGAAACATTGCACTGGATTAGTTTGTATATACACTAGGTTTGCGTAAACAAACCGTATAAAAGACAGAAATGAAAAGATGTACAGCTTGATTGGTCCATCTAATCATGAAACACACAGAGCAGCTCCAGGAGCCAAAATGCAGCATGCATGCATGCATGCATGCACGCACGCATGCACGCTCACTTAACAATTCATAACTTTCTAAAGATGTTAAAGAGCTACTGCTAATCAAAGCATAGCACAGAATTTCCTAATGAATTCATTCTCTTGAGATGGACTTGATTGAGCAGACTCCACCGCATTCTTTTCCCTAAAGCATCTATTTTAAAGGGACACACAGGAAATGCTGCACTACCACTGTTGTTTTTCCAGGAATAGTGATTCACGGTAAGCTGCAGCGAGTGCCTCACTCAGTCTACAGCTCCAAACCACAACACAGAACCGCTCTCACACACCTTGTACACAATGACAAATGTCGCTCCCAGCATCTACTGAATGTCACTTACTGAACAACAAAATGTGGCAAAATTTAAGGCACTAAGACTATTCCAGTAAGAACATATTTCTGTAAGTAAAAAATCAGAGCATATCATAGACAAAGCCTCCCAGATACCTGGGTATATTACAGCATAAAACTGTACTATAAACAAGCAATAATCCTGGAAATTGTATGAGTGGCTGAACTGCACAATATGGACCAAACATCAGTTTTGCAACATTACTGCGATTACTTTCAAGGTAAGGGCCCATATCACTTGCCTGGAATTCAAAAGACTTGAAGTCTGTAATTACTGTTCCAAATGGTATGTTTACCTCCCGATCCATCCAGTCCATTTACGGAAAATAAACTACAAAAACAGCCCATTTTCAAATCATAGTTTTTGTGATGTCAACACATTTAAATATACTTCCTAATTCTGACTATAGCGGTTTAGCACTGCCCATTAATGCCCATAAACTCACAAATACCTTGAATAGACTGTTGGATTGCATGAAGATGATTCATAAGAATTCCCAGTAACGTGAAGCTCACCAGCAAGGCTTTGATCGGTTAGAGGGTCATATGCATATTACGGCTTTCTGTAATATCAGTGCTTCAGCGATAATGATTACGCGATAATGATTAGCAGACGATATACTGTGAAGACCTAAGAAGAGTGCTAACAGCAAGCTCAGCAAAAGATAATTCACCGGTTTATTTGAGTGTTCATGTTCCTGCAGGTTCAATGCTTGGTAAATGTTACGTGAACCCTTAGCTCCAAGAAAGAGAATCATAATGCTATAGTATTAACTGCATTCCAGAGAACTGAGTACTTCCAACTGTGTGGCTGACCACACTGATGTTCTAGTAACTAAATGGAAGCAAATCCCAGAAAAGTTGAGGCTGATATAGCAGCAAAGGGAAGACATGCTCCATAAGTGATGTGTACAATGTACCATGACAGCTGCTCCAGATGCCAGTATTCAAAGTCAGTGAGGAAAATCTAGGCCAACAATTCAGCGAAACACCAGTCGGTTTTAATAGTAACGTATACGTTTTCTCAGATTTCAAATGAAGCCAGTATGTTAACATTTTAAATTTCAGTATTCTTATCAAACAATTTTAACAGATATTCAATTTAAAAAATGACCCCATTCTTTATATAACATTTGTACACCTGTACGAGTGTTTTCGTGGTCTGAGCTGTTTCAAAACCTACAGCAGATGCGGCATAGCTGTCCTTTCACGGTCACTGTGTGGTTTGAGAATCACTGCTCTAGACCAATTCCCTGGGAGCACCAACAAATCCTAATTTTGTAGCGATCCATTTCACAACACATGGATAAAGTCAAACTGTGGCCTGGGGGCTCCTGAGGATCTGTGTAAGAAGGTGTATGAGAAAAACCAAAAGACATGAAGCACATTACGACCATCAAAAAATTACAGAAAATATTGACTGAGGTACCACTATCTAAGCTCTTTTTCCAAACAGAAATCTCCAGAATGTATAACAAATACATTACTGTTCTCTAACAAGACCATTCAGAAAAGCATGTACACACATATATTTTTTGTTTGTTTTGCTCTTCCTGTTCAATAAAAGCTTCTTGTGTTTTCTCGGTTTGATCGATTCCAGCAACCATAAATTACACAAACCACAAGCATTTTCAGAGCTTGTGACTTTGCTTCCTAGGTCGAAAATTATTTCCTACTCCCCAGTACGTGCCACAGCAACGCAGTAATGTCATATGCTAAGAACCTATTTGCAGTGAAAACTGCAAGTTTCCTTGTAAGGACTAGCATACACGTACCCACTGCCACAGATTTCCCTGGCACTACTACCATTATAAAGACACTTTTGAATAATCTACTGAACAATCTCAAACCAACGAATGATCACAGACAATAATCTAGACAACTGAAGTCCGTGTCAACAGAGCAAAGGCTGTAAACACATGGGCATTAGTTTGATTTCTTGCCAAATAAAACCTTTTAAGACAATCCGATTGTATAGTGCTAAAATGTGGAGCAAGAAGTGAAGAGCTTGAACCAACTCTTGTCAAAACTTTTAGCACAGGCTGTTAAGACCTAGGCCTTCTATCTAATAGAACATGGAGGAAAAAAAATAAATAAATAACCCAAAGCAAACCACGCACGCATAGGTACACTGGCTGGCCTCTTCTCAGCAGCGCCCGAGCTCACTGCACTGCGTGAGAGTGGCTCTGAAGCTTCTGAAACTTGCAGTGGGATGAGAGGCGGCCCAGAAACAGAGGGAGCAGCCCCTACTCCCCCAGTCCCTTGGCTCCCATAGCACACTTTGATGTCTGCTTCTCAGCTACCTCTCCTCCTCCCTTTAGCTGCGACTACAAGCTTCTCTCTCTCAGTCCAATGAAGGGAGTCTCTCAAGGAAGGGTGGTGGGGGGGGGTTTGTTTCTGATGGGGGAAGTTTCTGACTGCTGCACAGAAGGATGAGCACAGGGGTGTAGTTCAGGACAAAGGGGTGCTCAGCTGGCCTCAGCAGGCAACGATGCCCACACGCACGGAAATGTAAAAATAAATCCAATATTACTCCAAATAGATTCTTTCCATCTCTACCATGCTTCTTTGGAATCAAAGCTGCATTCTGGCATTTTGGAAAACTTCTTGTTATCAAACTAACCCAAAAACAACTACTCTCTCACGGAAGGGGGAAGAGATGAAAACCTGCAAGACTGCAGATAAAGTTTTATGTGAAATATCTTGGATCTTGGAATTAATCAAAGTCAAACAGTTTATGCGACTAGCATCATTTGTTGCCTTCAAAACAAAACGATGCTGTAATTTGGCATTACTGTTGCCTGAAGGTGGTGAAAATGCAGCTAAAAGCTGTTTGCTGTCTCTTCTGTTGTTCAACAGCTGCCGGCAAACAATGGTAAACTGTGTTTTGTGAAAAGTGTGAATAGGTCTTTCCTACTCTGTGTGTGTGTGTTTGTGTGTGTGTGTGTGTGTGTGTGTGTGTGTGTGTGTTTGTGTGTGTGTGTGTGTGTGTGTGTGTGTGTGTGTGTGTGTGCGCACACTTAGGGTGGTGGGTGCGGCAGCAGAGTGAGGCGTGAGTGGGTCTTTCTCTCTCTCTCTCATGGAGCCAGGGGGAGGGAAGAATGGTCAAATAGTTTTCAGTGATTATCAAATAGTATTTTTGCTTAAAATATCCATCACTAGCGCAATACATTTCTCAAAACATGATTTTAGGCCTACACCCCGACACTGATTGTGACACAGGCCATGAGTTTTAAAGGGTCCACTGCAACAAGCTTATGTACAGCAGGCGGTACCAAATGGCTCTCATCTCCTGTTACTGCGGCACAGCACCTGCTCCAGGATCTCACCATGTTTATTTCATTGAGCAGGAGAAGTGCATTTCTGTGGCAGGATGAAATATGCATACAGCAAGTCATGTAAGAAAATGGATACGTAAACATGGAAAGGGAGCAAGAGAAGAAGGGAAAAAAAGAGGATGGGGAGGGGATTTGTGTTTTAATGCGGTAACCTTTGCCAGCTCGCCCATGGGAAGCTCCTCCATGGCAGCATTAATAGGAGTCTGAGAGACGAAATGAAAGCATGAGTAAATGAAAGCACTGCACGCTCTCTCTCTCTCTCTCTCTCTCTCATCGGGGTCTTGGCATTATCAGACCTTTCTGCCACTTGAGGCCATGAGTGCTATTAATTGGCTGTGTGTGCTGGGAGTGGGCTTTAACACGGAATGCATATATGAAAGGCAAATGCGGCCTATCCATGCATACAACTCATATATATGCCCAGAAAGAAATGAAGCACAAGTTTACCAGAGGATGAAAGCAGAACGTAAGCAAATATAAGGTCACAAACTCAATAAATGTATGCAAGCCCCAAGGTGATGGCTCACACAACCATCTGCACTATGAACATTTCACAAGAGGGGGGAGAAAAAAAAAAAAGTTTTAATCATCTTGGCTTAAGAACAAGCAGCAACAGTTTGTAGCCATCAGCATTCATTTCAGCCTAATGCAAGTGTATTACAGAGCTCACATGCCGTCCCTGCTCTACGGCAAATGGCTGCATCAGACCTGCCGCCACCTGCTGCTGAAATGACTTTAATAGGCTCTGGTATTAAGCCTGATGGAATAAAACAATTTCAGTGATCATCCAGGAGGGGGAAAGTGAGAGAACAGCTAAGGTGGGGGGGGTTGGGAAGCCTAAGGGGGGGCCGCTGCCTGAAAAAAAATCGTGCAAGAAAAATGAGCAACCAGCGCAGAAGCAGGGCTTGAGTCAAAAAATCCCTCATGGAAAAACTAATTACAAAAGAACCGGACGAGCATGGAACAACAAGGGAAGACACTTAGAAACAAATTACCAAATTAATTGAAATATCTACAGTGCAGGCATGCGCCATTAAGCATGGCTGAAACGGGGTGAATGTATGTCCTCCTACTGGGAGCAGTTGGGCCTCCCTCCTCTCTCTTAGTTTTGGAGGTAAATAATTACTCTGGGTGGGGACGGAGGCAGATAATGACTTCAATAACAGAGTAAATGGAGGCCGTGCTCCTCATGCTGTGATCGGTCTTACACTGACTGCAAGAGCGGCTCGACAGCAAAATACAGGTCCTTTGCTGGCTGTGGTGAAACCTATAACACTCAGACAAACAATGAAAATCTTAAAACCACAAAGAGTAGAAGCATTCGCTAACATTCATAGGAACTTCAAAACAAGTGTGGGTGATTGTAACAGCATGAGACTCATGAGGTTATTCTTAGGTTTGATATGCATTTAAACAAGAATCCTGTCAGATTATCCCATACTATAAAAACAATGTTTTACACACCAGACTAAATCCAATGAAACAGTCCTAAACTCTCTTTATTTGCGGTTGTTATTTTTGTTTCAACAATAGCTATATAACCACTATTTCAAGAGTGTTGGGTAACTAAGGAGGCAGTTCACGTTTTTTTTTTTTTTCCTCAAACACTCCAGACACTCATTTCCAAACAGAACAGTGATTTATCATGTGTCCCCACACAGAAATAGAATGCGAAGTGCTGAGAGGCATGCCCTCCATGCTTGCCACCATGGTCTTTTAACTCAACTCAGACTGAGATACATCAAGGCACTGGATGCCCAGGGGCACAAGTAGGCCAACCCGTCTGCATAAAAAACAGGAGACTTGCGAGAGTACTTCGAACTATGTCAGTATCACGAGCTGACGCTTCTTAAATGGCTAACTGCCTGTGAAGATTATCAAGGCATCCTAATCAGCGAAAGGAACAAAAAATAAAAGAAATGCCCCAAAGGTACATTCACAAAGAAACAGGTAAACTACTTTTTATTTAATGGACTGGACTACGTTTGGGCTGGATTTGAATTAAGTAGCAGTAACTGAATTCTTTTAATTTACATTCTGTTCATCATCTAGGTCATAAAATCAACAACTCACAAAACATTCATAGGGTTTCTAGAAAAGTACAGTTACTAGTTACTATTAGACTCACCATTGGGGGCTTGTCACACCAAAGTTCAACAGAAATTTTACTTTCCCTCTTACTGCGCATTATTCTGTAATTGTTTATAATATTGTTCTATATATGGAATATGTTGGGAGTCTCACTTGACAAAACGTCAAACAACATTTCTATATGCCTAAACCTAGGCTGTGAAAAGGCTTAGACGGCACCCTAAAGATCAGCACCTATCCCAGTCCCACGTTAGCAGGACCAGCCATGTGACGTGAGCCAGCAGCATGTGACCAGCGAGACAGAAAAACCCCATCAAGTTTCTGAATGACTCTTACCAGCAAGCAGGAAGGTGATGAGGCACGTCTCTTTGGGCATGTAGAGTTTGAGTCTGGAGCCACTGAACACATACTCAACCACCGCCTCAGAACGTCCTGCCCTCTGCAGGAACGGTAGGAACTGCTTGGCTTTCTGGGTCTCCTGCACAGAAACATTCAAAAAGGCACTTGATCCAGTCATCTTTATTCTGTAGGCTGCCATTACTTCTTAATAGTGGAGTAATGAAGAACGCAAGACTGCAAGTTATGCACTACACCTCAAGGACCTCTCCCAAGATTCCTGCTTTCTGGTAAGCCTTATTTTATGCTATAATGAAAAAGTATAACCTCTCTGCTATATGTTTAATCAATTAATTCGTTCAATTCACAGTAGTAATTTTAGATAAGGCAGTATCACACAGCTCTCTCAATGCATTTAGTGGCCAAGACTGCAACAGAATGGAACTTCAGATGAGACTGAGAATATCTAATTGGACAGTGGACTTGGAATAACCATTCTAACAATCAGCTGTGTAATGCATTGTAAATACAATCGACTACACACTGTTGACACCAGCACTGGAATCTTTAACTTAGATGTAAGGCCTCGCCCACACAGACGTTTGAATCTTGGATTAATGAACACGCTCTGAACGCCATAGGAGTTTTTGAGTTTTGCGCTTGATTGGCGTTACACTGGCGTTCGTCTGACGCTGTTTAACACCAGCCTACAGCCCAATGTGTAGTTTCGTGTATTCACCTGTGGGGGCAGTAATTATTCTCTCCAGATTGTTTGTGTGTTGGGATTCGTAGCTTTACATTTTCCTTCAAAACTTGATTTGTCACGGTTCCCAGAACAATTGAATCATGGGACAGTCCTCCAGAACACCATATACTGAACGCCATATAAACGCAGTACCGGCGTTTTCTTCGCGTTTGTCAGGATTTCGGCAGAACTTGACGCCAAGAAAATGTTGCATGCAGCGTTTTTTGACGCCACACGAACGCGCAGCCGCCCGAGCGCCGGGGCTGAACGCCCATGTGAACGCTTCGATTTGCTCCAGTGAGCAGAAAAACGGTCGCCGCTCAGTCCGCGCTCACCTGGCGCCACGAACGCCCGAAAAAGGCCTGATTCAGACACCTGTGTGGACGAGGCCTAAGCAGTAAGCATCTTTAACTTAAGGTTTAGCTGCTATAGTGTATTTATGATTGAGAGAAGATAATAATGAGTGAAGGGAGAGAGGGAGGAAGAGTCATACATGTATATAAGCAATGCCATTTTGAGTCATCGCCTTGAAAGGGCATGTCTATAATTTCAGTGGTTCCTTGCTCATGTTTCCAGGTCTGACAGCTAGCGATTTTATAGATAGGTAAGTGGATGCTGGGAGACTGGGATATGAAGGCTTAATTTAAGCCAAGCCGTTTCCTGTGAGTCACTCAGGGCCAAAGAGAGAGCCACCCACTCCAGCTGGAAATATCCTACAGCTGTGACCCAAACAGGATCTCTTGTTTTTCTCCAAGACAGAAAAAAACTAGGGGGGGTTGTAAGGATAACAGACAATACAAAGAAGCTTTTAATTAAACTGCATAAAGATGATGTATCAAGCAGAGCTGCGGTCTGAAACACTGCCAGAAACAGTCACTACCAGGAGGCCATACACAGTCAGTCATTCTAGCTCTACCTTAAGGACTAGTGATGTGCCTGCTTCTGAATGATTTTTATTTCAACCCAGGTGAGATATTCAATAGAAGGGATGTAGTCCATTAAAAACTCTTGGTGGGTCCTCATAAACTAGAGATTTAAGAGACATAGAAAGAGCAGCAGGGAGGGAGAGGGAGACAAGGGGGAGGGTAAAATACAGAAAGGGTTAGAACAAAGTTAGGGGCTGTCACTTTCATGTTTTACATGCAGTGGGAGGAGTGTATCGTCTCTCATTAAGGAGAGAATAAACTTTATTGGCCTGAGTAAAATTTAATCTTCATTTGGTGAGCAGCCCAATCAAGATTCATATCCAGCATGGGCCTGGCCCCTGGCACACGTAAACAACTTAAGTGCTACAACTGAGATTACTTTATTAATGGAGCAGGCTATATTTAGAGAGGCCTTCATTAAATTAATGTGAAAGGAAATGGAAGCTAGTACCATCATGAATCTGCTGTCACAGGACTCCAGCATCACAGAGATTGAGATGTGGGTTAGAGAGCAGCACTTATAAAACGGAACCCTGAGGGCGTTTTCGCTTTTCTTACTGTCGTGGTTGTTGAATAAACTTAATTTTGCATTTAATTTTATTCCAGCACACATGAAACATACACCTACCCCTGAGATGTCGGCTACTCTGTGAATGGGGACCTCCTTCTTGCTGTGAAGTCCTTTCCCGTTCTTGATGGCCCTGCAATGATTCAAGCAAACAGCATTACAGCCAGTCATTCAGGGTATTAAAGTGGGGCCATACAGGAGACAGATGGAGCATTCCTGTAGACCATAAAGCCCTGAAAACCATCGCAGGCCCGGCCAGAGAAATCAACACTTAAACAGGACAGCCATCCTCATGGCCCCCGCTCACCCACCAACAAGCTGCTGGAGGCGTAAATGTCCTCTACTGTTTCTTATGGGTAATCCAGAACCAATGGCTCTGCACTCTAAGGTATCATACAGAAGCATTAGCAAAGCCTATTACAGAGGCACTGTGTATATCAGGTACAAAACAGCGCAAGCGCCTGTGCTGTGCAGGGAGGCATTAATATTGCATGAGTTAAATTGGAGCCTTGTGAAATGTTGGTAAGAGCAGTGAAGACCCAGGCCCTGGTAGATTAGAGGACAGGTGGTAGAGAATGAGACACATGAATTCGGCCTCTTTAAGGCAGATGGAACTGAGTCTAAAGGTGTCTCTATCTTCCCTAGTGTCTAATTTGGTTCTGTGGGGGAGTGTGTGTGTGTGTGTGTGTGTGTGTGTGTGTGTGTGTGTGTGCGCACCTGCGCAGGTAGATTGTGCATGGGGTAAGAAACCAGCAATATCCACTAAAAATAAATTTGAGACCACCATACTTCTCATTTTCACCCGGCCCTCAAGGGAATATTATGCAGAGAGAGGGGAAGAGAGAAAAATGGAGAGGTGTGTGGGTGTGTGTGTGGTTTAAAAAAAAAAAAAAAAAAAAGCAGCAAAAATGCCACACTCTCGCTCTGTGTTGCGGTTGGTCTACCCACTTAAGCCTAATCATGTAGATTGCAATTAGCCCTAAATCTACATCTCGGCATCCCTTGAAACAAGTAATCTGGATAATTATACACATGTCCAAATTGTTAAGAGAAGTATGAATTTATTATTTGTTTAAACACCATATTGGAAGCCTCAGGACCGTCTATATGAAAAAAGGGTGAAACTGCGCTTCCAGTCAGACTTTTCCCTAAGGCTCTCACCCAGAATTCAGTCCTCCCCATACCTTAATCACTTACACCCTGTCACAAACAACCTGACCTCTACACCTTGCACCTGTCCATTTCTTAATGAGAAAAATAAGCTGCCAGTCTCCAATTTACAATAGGTGCATCGCCTGGAGCGGCGTGGATCAACATGAGAGAAAGAAATACAAACAAATCAACATGAGAGAAAGAAATACAAATAAAATGAACAGAGGCATACAGAGTATCAAAACCTATGCTAGAAAAGATGCTATAAATCTACGTGAAGTGACATAAACTGCTCAGCAATGCATTTCACAGAAAAAAGGAGGAAAAAAAAAAGGTTTGCGGTTCTGGTCTTACCGTGCCTCTGCAGCCAGCAGCTCATCATAGTGAGAAGACCTCTGATCATCGTCCTGACGGTACCTGATTACTGTAGCGAGACCTTTACTAACCAGGGCCTCAGCAATATTTCTATGCAGAGAGAGACAGAGAGAGCGGGACAAGGACAGAGAGAGAGACAGACAGAGAGACTGTAAGGCTTTTGCGGGTTACGTAGCTGTAGTTTGGTTTACCAGTGTTTAGGCTTTTGGATGAGTAGGAAGAGATCACCTTTGAAGCAAAACAGATCATAAATGAGCTGTAGTGTGGGCTTAATTTCTTGTTACACCCACACTGGCGCAAAACTGCAAAATGCTCAAGATGCTGCAGGTTGGTTATTGTTCGTGTTGTTTTTTTTTTAGTCTTTCAGATTTACGAGCACTTAACTGAAGGATTGAGTGACAACACATAAGTGTTAGAAGGGAGGGCAAATGGAAAATCAGACAATAAAGCTAAACGTATTTCCCTACAGTTTAATTAACCATTCTGAAACAAGAAGCCTTTTTACTGCTCTTTTTAAACTTGCAACAAATTGAGTTGCTCATATGGAGTGAAACGGACTTGGTTTAATCATGTTCCAATGGAAGAGCACAATGCTCAGGCTCTGATACTGTCATGACCATGGAAACCCCTACTGAGGCTGACAATCATGAGGGGCGCATAATTAGGAGAGCAAAAGTAAATCCTTGAAATCTGCAAAACCTGAAGTGATGTATGCAGATTACTTGAGCAGAATGTCGAGCTGACAAGGCATTCAAGATACACAAAGGCAATTTGATTAAAAGATTTGAAACTTGGGTCTCATGGCTGCCATGATAAAAAAAAATAAAAATAAATAAATAAATAAAACCATCACTGGATTTATACATTATTCATTAATCAGAGCCATGGTTTAACTTTCTTGACATGCTAACATAGGAGCTGGGAACATAGAACATGCAAAGAACTCCTGATTACACATACACATCAAGATTACATTGAAATTTCCGGTCTCAGTAACTGGACATGGGTTTCATTAGGGCAGATTTGAACAGAACAATGAATACCCCTCAAAGAGTTTGAAGTAAATTCATGAAAAAGTACAAAGTGCTGAGAACTGATTAACGAATTGCAGCTATACTTACATTCCTCCTATGGTGACTGTGGCACAGGTGCGTTCTGGGAAGGCAGGGACAGGACCAGTTTCTGCAGCGGTAGTGGCAGCTCTGATGTAATCGACAGTGACGTTGACCTGAGAGCACACAAGCACTCCAACCATCAGTGACACCCAAAAGGCAATTACAGTAAGCAACCATAAGCCTGTCAGGGCCCTAGCTATGGAGATATGAAGTGACCACTGAAATCCCTTTGAAACAGACGACTTCCCTGCTTTCTAAGGAAACCTGTAAAAAGTTTAATTAAGACTTAGAAGAGCAACACAACTACCTACGTATTCCTTACAAAGCATATCAAATCAATTAAATGACAACAAAGAAACACATTTGCTGGTGAAAGAGGGGACGCACGCGCACACGCACACGCACACGCGCACACACACGCACACGCACACGCACACGCACACGCACACACGCGCACACACACACACACACACACACACACACACACACACACACACACACACACACACACACACACACACACTCTGTGTGTCTGTGGGCCACTTCCAAGGTCACCTTCAGTCAGAGTAAATCATGTCACGCTAGACTGTAGATCTCCCTAGAGGAGCATGGACCATACATGGAAACTGTTTATCACCTATGGGAAACAAGGCGCAGGGGTGAGGTTGAGGCCATCGACACACACTTCCAAAGTGTGACTCAGAATATCTCTTCTTCTCGAACTCGAAACTGAGCAATTACAATGTGACTGACAAACATTCTCGAGCAAATTCTTCAGAACTTAACCAAAACAGTCCCATCCAAAAGGAGGACAGTGTAACATTCTGTGGTTACCGCAAGCTACCTGTTTCAGAGTGAACCAGGGGACGGCAGTGTAAACAAACCGCTCCCGTGTCAGAGCCAGTCTCCCTCTCCCTCCATCACAGAGGCTATCGTACCATCCCACAGAGAAACAGGCAGCCTTGTGTTTTTCCTCATTAATGCTGAACAAACACGCAGGAACAGGTACTGAGAGAGGATACACTCGCACCCACCCACAGGGAGGCTCAAATCCAGCCATTCCTAAGCCCCCAAATTCTTGACGGCCACACAGAGAGCAGGACAGATCACCTGTCTGCCTGGCTGTCGGAGGAGAGAGCGGACATTAATCTGAAAGGCACAAGCCCAGCACGAGGACAAGGACAGCGTCTTCCTGCCTCGTGCTTCCACAGTCCTCTGGGTGTATAGAGATGGATGCTGTACATGTGCAATGGATTCTGGGATCGAGAACACACACCACATTTTTAGGGCTCTTGCATCTCCCTGTATGGAGACTGTAACTTGTAATATTTTTTTTGTTTGGTTTTTTTTTGTCCTGTTGATGTCAGAAAAAAAAATACACACCAACATATTGACTACCCTCTTTTGTTTAGTGCAATGCAAGCAACACAGCAGTACTGGGCTGTTAGCACCCTCCAAGTGCATTTCACTGTCAAGTGCCATTATGTAAGCAGTAGTTCAAGAAGATGCAGTAGTTGACAGTATTGTGCTATAAGGTGAGCAAAAGGTGCTAACTAGCAGAAACACAAATACCCTAAGCTTACATGCCACCTCTTTGGGGTTAATCCTATCTGTCAAAGGATATGACAGGCCTAAAACAAAATCACCCAAGATTCTTGTTTTCTTACAGAAACAGTTTTACAGACCAAGCTTGAGACTCAACAACAAACAAAACATTTTCACAACATTTTTTGTCTTGGTCTCTCTCCTACAGTAGAGATGAGAGCACTCTGCTCTGTAGGGCAGGGTAAAAAGCTTGGAAAGGTGACATGGCATGCCCTTTATAAAAAATAAAAAATAAAAAAGTAAAGGGATGTGCCAAAGCGAACATGAGTGCGCAAGAGAACGCACAAAGAAAATTGAAAGAGAGAGAGGTAGGAATGAACCGTGCAAGAATGAGAAAGCGTGAGAGAGCATAAGAGAAACGACATACATTCAAAGAGAAACGGAGAAAGTCAGAGGCAGTTAAAACGGAAGTGATGTCTCACTGCCAGTCAGGGGTGTCAAACTCCGGTCCTGGAGGGACGGTGTCCAGCACAGTTCGATGATTCTCCTCCTCAAGCACATTCAGTAAACCTGACAATTAACTGGCGAGGAGAACCAGGTGTTTCTGAGCAGGGAAATCACCAAAATGTGCTGGACCACGGCCCTCAGGGACTCAGAGTTCCACACCCTTCTCAGAGCAGCTCTGGAACTTTGTCCAGAATAAACATCACCCACAGTGTTCAGACTAAAGAAACAGTTAGCTATGACCCGATACAGACCGCTCAAAAAATTAAAGGAACACTTTTTAACCAGGGTATGGCATCAAGCCAGTCAAACTACTGGGATATTGATCTGGTCAGTGAAGTAGCAGTGGGGAATATTAATCAGTTTCAGCTGCTTTGGTGCTAATTACATTAACACCAAGTGCATTAGAGGGGCAACAATAAGACTAACCCCAAAACAGCTAAGGTTTTACAGGTGGAGTTTTTTTTTCCACTAGTTTTGCATTTGGCTGGGATCAGTGTCACTACTGGTAGTATGAGCCGATACCTGGACCCAACAGAGGTCGCACACGTAGTCCAACTCCTCCAAGATGGCACATCAATAATGCCATTGCCAGGAGCTTTGCTGTGTCTCCCAGCAGACCTTCTCCCATGTCTCAAGAGCATGGAGGAGAATCCAGGAGTCAGGCAGTTACTCCAGGAGCGCTGGACAAGGCAGTATCTGCTCCTCTGCGCAAGAAGGAACAGGAGGAGCCTCGCCAGAGCCCAACAAAATGGCCTCCAGCAGGCCACTGGTGTGAATGTCTGACCTAACATTCAGAAACAGACTTCATAAGGATGGCCTGAGGACCCCACATCCTCTAGTGGGCCCTGTGCTCATATTTCAGCAAAATGGAACAGCCTGTTGCATCATTTCTTTCACTTAGATTTTTGGGGCGTCTTTGAATTTAGCCCTCTGTATATTGATGATTTTACTTTCCACCAAACAATGTGGCATCCTTTCACTCCTAACACATTACTCAGTCCATATCCAAGTAGATATCTAGCATGAATTTATTCCCATGGAGATCTGATGTGTTTTCAGAGTTTTCTTTTCTTTTTTTTTGAGCTGTGTGGCAGACTTAGCGAAGCAAAAGCAGTTCTTTTAAATGAACCTTTTGTCACTGTGGTCGGTTCAAATATAACCACAACGAGACTACAAAATTCAGCAGAACCTTTTTCAGAAACGAAGCATTAAAACAATTTCTAGTCATTGTAAAAAGGTAATACATACAAATTTGCATTTAAGAATATTAAAACTGAAATTCAGAATCTGCAGGGGTTTTTTGCAGAACAAACTGTCAAATGCGTACAAAGCTATCAACTATGAGACAAACAACAACGACGAACATGATTTTATTTTATTGCAAAAAAAGAAACCCTGTTGTTCCAAAGATTTTTTTGCTGCTTGTCAAGAGCTACATACCAATAGAAATCTATTTTAAAAATAAAACCCTCTGCGATAACGGTGATTAGAGCAGGGTGATAACTTTCTAAGCTAATTTAATCAGAACTAACTAAAATAAGCCTGTGACTAAACAAATTTATTAATGTCTTAACACCACTTAATTTTAGAATTAATAACATTTTATTATAGAAATGTGCCCATTTTATTACTTTCCCATTTTTCAGTCTCAAATATGCAATGGTGTAAACCTATACACATTTTATTCTTTAATAACGTGCTATTGCAGATAATATAAAGCATAGTAACACTGAGAAAAATTCATTAAAAAAAAAAAAAAAGATTCAAATGTCTACCTCAAAACAAACACAATCAAGATTTTTACAAATAACTTTAATAATGTTCTGCCTTAACTGAGAACAACTAATCAGACAGACAAACTCCTCAAAACGTGTCGGATGTATTGTCTTTTTTCCAATTGAGCTGTTCCCTATAAAAGGCAATGCTTTCCATAAAACAAACATGAATGGGTGCAGACTCAATCATAAATCTGACCTTGGTCTTTGGACATAACATTAGTGTTGCTTCCTGTTTCCTGTCTAGCCTAAGTGGTTCCTATTGGCTACTGCTACATGCAATGAAAAAAAAACAGTACCACCTGCTGGTGAGAATTCATCTCTGCGAGCACACTCCCCACCTGACATTTACAGTATGTCAACATTTTCTTTCCAAGCTGTTGTCATTAGTAGGCTATTAGCAGGAGGAGAACAGTGTCTGGAACAGGTCTCAAGAAACCCTTGCATGCTCTTCCAGAGGCAACCCCGACTTCTACTTTCTTCACCTTATCATGAGAGGAGAGGGTTTTGATGACACCCAAGGGCCAGGGGTTCTGCTGGCCTCAGCACCTTCAACAGCACAGGATGCTGATTTGGCATTTCTGAATGCCATTTTCTGCTACCTTGTAAGGTAAAGAGGTATTGGTTCTTCTAACAATGTCAGAAGACACTGGAGGGATTTCTACTGCTTCCACTGGCAACGGGGTGAACGTCTGCTCCCTGATGCGCCTTCAACTGGTACTCAACTACGGGTTCCTCCACGGTGTCACAAGTTCCTGTGATCTTCCAATGTCAAGAAACAATGGAATATCTGCTTGATATCAGCAGAAACTACTTCTTGCTCCTCGCTGAACCAGTGGCCTGTAATAAGGACATCGTTTAAAAGACACTCACTGACACTGGGTGTTGACCGCCCTTATCTGGTCTGGCTGGCTCATTAGATAAACGAGAACGTAGTCTATATACTATCAAGTAGTCTGTTTATTCACCTGCACTTCTGAATTGTGACTTTCTCCTACAGTGTCAGACTCCGATAACTTGCTTCCCTGGCCAAAAATGGGAGAGTTAATTGCCAGCTGAAGCTTCTCACTTCCTCGAAACTGTTATGGAATGGGACACAGTAGCTCAGTCACCCATTAGCCAAAATGTTTGTCTCGAGACAAACATTTTGGCTAACACAATGAAACTGGATGCTCTTCTCCCAGTCACCTCAGACATCCCTGCGCAAGTCTTGAGTACATGGGGGGGGTAAGAGTATTAGGTGATGCCAAAGATGTCAAAGAAAGAAGCTCTGAGCAAGACTCAGAAGAAGAAGCAGATCTTAGCATGATTATCCTCTGATCTTATTTCCACACACCTGGGGCCATGTGGAGGTGCAATGGGTGAAGCTGACTCTTTGCTTCCCTCATGACAGGCTCCTTGACCATGTCTATTGTTTGTGGTGCAGGAGCAGCATGGAAAGCAGTGATGTGTGAGTCACAGCCACATTCTGCAAAGTGGATTTCCACCTTAAAGTTCTTATGTTGATGGATGAAAGAGGCGCAGCTTCAGAAACATTTAATTATGTGTCAGGTAAGCCTTGTGCTCTTCCAGAGACTTCTGGCTTAATTTTAAATAAAAAGTGGGGAAATTGAAAATGGAAGGAATAACTGTACATTTCTTGTTTGTACTTGGATCCACATGTCCTATTTCTCCCGCAGGCTAAAATGGAAGTCTGTCCACTATGGGATGGATTCCACATGTCGTATCGAAATAGAGTAGCCCAGGTGTGCACGCTCCCACTAGCACAGCAAACCCTGCTTATTTGCTGTGATTTGGTAAAAAAATAATAATAATAAATAAATAAATGCCTATTTATATAGTATAAACCCTAAATATGTCCCCAAATATGCTTCCAAAATACGTTTTCATTTTAAACTCAGCTTAATACATTACCCTTATAGAAAATGTAAAGGTAAACCCGTATCCGCACTGTACAGTTTACACTGAACTGCTGTAACCAGTATGCTCCACGGGGGAAATTCTGGACTGCAGCGTCAAAGGGCAGCAGCCAATCAGCAGCAAGGAGAAATAAATAGCGTTCTCAGATTGTTTACTTTCAAACCTCTTGCCTCTGAGTACAGCGGTATTTCACCATCCCAAGACGTGCTTTCTTTGTGTTCTCTCCGTGTCAAAACATTTATAGTTATTTTTATATGGAAATGTAGCTGAATTTACATTATTATTTATGTTTCAAAATTAGTAAATTATATATTTCTTAATTGTATATTTCTTTTTTGCCACAAAAAAAGCTGTGACGTCCGAGCCTCGTCCACCACGCCCCCTCGTCCTTGTGCAGGGTTGTTTATGTTTGGCCGTGGTGCTTAGCAACCCAGCATGAGGATGAGGGGGCGTGGCGGACGAGACCTGGACATTCAAAAGTAAAAAAAAAAAAAAAAAAAAAAAAAAAGGAGGACATCTGCAGTTTCCGCGTTAGTGCGAGGTTTCCACGAAAAAATTGGTTCGGTTCTCAGAAAAATCCGCGACTGCTGATCTGCGTAAAAGTGGGGGTTTACTGTATATCAATGCCTCATTCCTCACTGTTCAAGTTAGATTTTTTTTGTCACATACTGTAACCTACATACTGTAGTCATTCTAGTTTTATTTACTGTGAGCTTTTTCATTCAGTCAAATATTCCAAGTGTTTTGGAAAATTGTGTACTTTTTGTCCAGATGTTACTGATGAGCACAGTCACACCCAAACAAATAGCCGAGCATCAATGAAGCAGGAAAAATACATGAATAATTTCATTTAACAAAATAAAGTTATCTTAAATGTGTTTTACAGGGTTGGCAACATAAATTCGTTTCTGGAAGAAAGACAGTGACAATGCTATTCTGTAGCTGGAACTCCCCCCGAGCTTAAAGCACCACAGGTTAAATGCAAGCTCAAGAGCGCATGTATACGTTTACGGAGTAAGGTGAGCCAAGCATAGCTGAACATAAGGGTTTTGCAGGCTTACATCCCTGAGTCTGGAATCTACTGCACTTGGGCTAGGTGTAGTGGGGAGAGGCAGTAATCCATATTTTATGGATTAAATGAGAGCTGCCAAGCTCGCACACGGCTGTAACTCCCTCTAAAGCTCAGTCAGGGGACAACTTTCCACAGCTGCAGTTGGTATCCACCACGCACCCAGTGCTGGCCCTGCTTTGTTCAACTACAATTACGAGCACTCTATAGAACCACTGTCCAAGTCAGAATACCAACTGAAGCTGAAAAATGGGGGTGCGGGACAACTAGGGGTGTGCCCGACGCTAAATAAGAAAAAAGTAGTAAGAACTTTGGTTCTGTGCGGACTCAAACACAGACATCAAACACTTCTCGTTTGCTTTCCTCTCCCTCTCTTTCACCTCGCATACACACACTTGCTAAACTCACATGCTTGCAGTATACTCACACCCACATAACAGGAACCACTTTGAGCGGGCAGGATTATCCGAATGTGCTCTTTCCTGATAAGTGGATTAATGCAACATTTTCATTTGACTTTTTCGCTGAGGCTGAGACCCTCTACAGAAGTGCTACTTATAAAGTTAGCCAAATCTAGCTTTGGATTATGTCACAAGTGAGCGCTGTTTCAATACGCAAGGTTTGGGCGGGGAGGTGTGGGTTCTTGGCTTGGGGAGGGCGGCAAGGAGGCTGGAAAGGAAAGCGCTTCTTTGCAGCTTTCACTCCATTCCCCCGTGCACAGTGAATTCCCTTCTCCGTGCCTATCCTCTCAGCGGTCCTTTCAAAAGAGAGAGCATGGTCTGAAACGGACTCCTTCAAGTACAATCTCTTCCTGCTACACCCTCCGCCTTGCTCTTGCTGAGTTGGCAGTCTAGGTTGACAGCTATGAAGGCATGCTTAGATGCATACAGATGCAATTTATGTGCTACAAAGTTCAGGCTTCCATATGAAGAAAAGTAATCTTAGGCTTCTCAAAGCATGTGTTGGCGGTGGCCTGCGTACGAAGGCCGTTACCAAGGAGATCGGAGGAGGCTTCAGACTGTGGACTTACCCTGGACCTGTGCACAATCACATCTATTTAATGAAGTCTGAGGGGAAACTGGAGGCAGCAAACTGAGCCTCATAAAGCAGCCCACAGTAAACAGTGGGCAGCTGATGAGGTGACTGGTGAAAACCTTCACAGGAAAGTGAATTACTACTGTGCCATCACTGTACTTTGCACAGTTCCCCAGTTTTGGGCACTGCAGCAGATGGGTCATTTTAGTTAACATTCAAATCTGTCCTTGCATAATAAAGTGGTTCTGTCATTATAAAGAACCCTTTTTTTCATCCCACTTTCAAAAGAGCATTGGATTTTGTCAAAATTTCTCACTGCTGTTGCCAAGGTAGCCAGAGAGACAGAAGTGTTTCTCGCCTTGCAGTCAAAGGCCCTTTATGTGAACACACACACACACACACACACACACACACACACACACACACACACACACACACACACACACACACACAC
>JBBIGA010000126.1:18406773-18419163 GCA_037576975.1 Alestes dentex
CTGTTAAGGTTCCTTTGTCACCTTGCTTTTTTTGTCACTTGCTTTATTCAAAACTTCCACAACTTAAATTTCACTCAGCTGTCAGGCTTTTGGAATAATTTCTAACAGGCCTTATAAACTGCACATGGCTCTATGTACCACTAAGACCTATATAAAAGCATACAAAAGCAGCACGTCATGGGATCTTTAACCTATTCAATAATCTGACCTCTAAAATGGGAACTGTTCTCAGATATGATCTAAAGTCTGATAGTGTAAACTCAAAGGTTTCTCTTAACAGTGACTAAAACAGGAGAGGTCGGGGAGCTCTATGAGTACACAACCAATCAAGTGAGAGATGAGTCACAAAAGGCATAACGACTCCAAACAGAATAATCAAAACACTAGGCATAATAACAGGCTTTGACACAAATATTATGAAAGGAAAAAAACAGCATCATCAATTCCCAAGACAGAAATACAAGGTGCTGAGATATACAGTTGGGTCCTTCCAATTCAGATCCAGCTATATGCGAAAGTGCTCGCTAGACGACGAGTCAGGGCCTCTACAAAACAGCAGGGCTTGTGGGGGTGATACCGGTATGCAATGGTTAGGACCTACCCCAAGGAAGCGAATGTCAGTGAACCTGCAACAGGGTCACCGACGCCCAAAGCTCATTGGTGTGTGTACGGAGCGAAGGCTGGTCTTTATTCTGCACTCCCACAGAAGAGCTACTGTAGCACAAACTGCTGATACACATTAATGCCAGCAATGACTGAAAGGTGTCAGAGCACAGAGGGCTTTGCAACTTGCTGTGGGGCTGTTGAGCTGCAGACCAGTCAGAAAGCCCACTCAGCCAGAGTCTTAACCCTCAGAAAGCGACTGACGCACCAATGTGTCAGAAGCACAACACTGCTAAAACACTTTCTGATACAAAAGGATGCCCTTCTGTGTGTTGACAGTTGACTTTGTTTTATGTGTTGTGTAGAGCCAGATATCTCTTTCAAAAAACTAAAAATGGTGACACATTTTTAAAATGGTGTGTAAAAGACAAAATAACATTTATTTCTGATCATAAAAAAAAGCCAAAAAGATTAATGTGCAAGGAGGAGTGTCTGCAGGAGGTGCTTTTTACTGCTCTGAAGCAGCACAGAGTTACTGTAAATACTCCGACTTGTTGTAAATATTTGTACATAGTTTTTTTTTTTTTTCTTTTACATATAATACTAAAGTGTGCGTACGGTGAAGATTACCAAAGGCTTTAACATGCATAGTAAATAATTCCTATATTTATGGAGACGCGGAGGTAAACTGAAGATGCTGAAACTGACATTTTTTTTTTCTGGCTTTGGTTTCAGGACCGATTCACGGTATGGACAAAAATTAAAATTGTTTTTTTGGTTTTTTTTGAGGGTTTCAGCTTTACTTCAAATCTGGACCCCAAAACAACATTGCAGCCTCCCCCCGCCACACACACAAACACACAGCGCTGCTATGAGTCACTGAGCTGGTCTGACAACCCCTCCCACCCCATTCTCTCCCTGTGTCCTCATGTGGATCCCGAAAAAAAGCTGACACTACAACACAGCTCAAAATAGCTTCTAACATCACAAAAATAAGCCTGTCTGGCCCAGAGAGAAGGAAGAAGCAAAAAAGAGGGAGAGGTCATCAGCAGCACATGAAGTCACGTTTTACTGCAGCCTGAGTAAATGGTCCAGCAGCCCGTCAGTCATAGTTTAGCTGCGATAGGTGGGTGGGGTGGTCCAGAGTGAACAGCAGCTGTCAGGGTTCATCTTCGCATTGGTCAACAGCAAATCCCCAGTAGTGCTCACAGCAACACAGAGGGGAAGAGTCCAGAGGCAAACACACAAGATGCACCAGGATTCCTTTCATCCATAAGACAATTAAATCAGTATTCCACGTTGTTGCACTGAGCTCAGTAAGATAGACACACACACACGAACAGAGAGAGACAGAGGAGAATATAACCTAAAGGAATAGCAGCAGGCAAGTAAACCACAGAGAGAAACTTAGCATCAGTCTCTTCCTGGTAAGTGTAAAACATTGTGAGTGTACGTCTGTTCACAGGCACGTTCGGGAAAAGATCAAGGTGTGACTGACTAAACAGCATGTTAATTCTCCATCTAGCTTTCTGATGTGGCGCTGTTACCCTTTCACAATATGCAAACACATTAGCATGCCTTTAGAGGGATAACACTTCGTATGCGAGTGCAAGAGCGTGAGAAAGAGAGAGAGAGAGAGAGAGAGAGAGAGAGAGAGAGAGAGAGAGAGAGCGAGAGCGCGAGAGAGAGAGCGAGAGCGCGAGAGAGAGAGCGAGAGCGCGAGAGAGAGAGAGAGCGAGAGAGAGAGAGCGAGCGCGAGAGCGAGAGCGAGAGAAAGAGCGAGAGAGCGAGCGAGAGAGGGGGGACAGTTATAAAAAAATCTGAATCTCAAATCAGAACACTGCTCTCACTCATCCATTGGACAATCAGGCCCTTGAAGGGTATAAACCCCCGCCCACACTCCCCACTCTAATTTTTACTATTATACACCCTACAGTTTTTACCCACCAGCCTAAAATAGATCTGTACTGCAGTCCTTCATAGTTTTAGTGGAAATAATGTTAGAGTCACACATCAAACAGTACCCAACCAGCTGACCTGTGGATAAAGCAGACACTAGAAAACCAGTGCCTTTCAGACACAGTGACCCTACGACCTTCACCTGCTCCTTAGCATGGCACCCAAGCACCATTAACAATGGTAGTGCATCATCCTTTTTTTTCCCCCACTCTCGATCCCTCTTCATCCATCTCTATGACATAAGAGTGCAGCAGAGCACATAACACGCTGTTGAAGCATCTGGTACAGTCCTACACGGTGCTACAGCAGATCAGGGCAGCACGTTACTGTCAAGGGACCAATGAAACACCACTGCATGTACATGAAATACGCTAGTTCAGTGCCACAGAATAGTTCTAACTGTATTTTGGCACTGACCACAAACACAGATTAAGGTTATAGTTTTGATTGCGTTTTACTGTTGAAACTGTATCATTTCTGCCCTGTCCCTAAATCTAGAAGTAACAACAGGAGCTAGAGTGTGAGAGTATGAGAGAAACAAAAAAGCAGTTACATGTTAGACAAACATACAAAAATGTCAGTACCAAGAGGATTTCACAGGGAGAAACAGTCTCACATGCTGCTCACATTTGTAACTCGCACCAGAGGGAAAACAGGGTAATACTGAATAATTTCAATAAAAATTATGCTTGGGTGGCATCTATATTTCATACCATCCTGACATTACACCGTTTTAGTTTAGTTTCAAGTCGTTGATAGCACCAGTATTTCTTAAACCATTTTTAGCACCAGTATTTCTTAAAGTCATTTTTCCACCAAAACGGCTCACGTCTTATGACTTTAAAGATGCATTTGCATTTGGATTGCAATCGCCGTTTTGAAATTTCAACCTTTGATTTATATTCATGGCTTATCTGATTAGTCCCCATCTACTGAAATAAGGCTACTGAGATCAACACGCATGGAAATTTAACAGCTTTTCAGAAGCCATTTGGGGTCTGTTTCTACCAGCTTTGTACATCTAGAGACTGGAATTTTTGCCCATTCTTCTTTGCAGCTCCAGCTGAGTCAGACTGAAAGGAGAGTGTCTGGATTTTGACTGGGTCATTCTAACTCATGAATATGCTTTGATCTAAACCATTCCATTGTAGCTCTGGTTGTATGTTTAGTGTCATTGTCCTGCTTGAAGGTGAACCTCCACCCCAGTCTCAAGTCTTTTGCAGCCTCTTAACAGGTTTTCTTCCAGGACTGCCCTGTATTTAGCTCCATCCATCTTTCTATCAACGCTGCCCAGAGTCCTTTTCCCTGCTGAAAAAAAAGCATCCCCACAGCATGATACTGCCCCCACCATGTTTCAGGGTGGGGTGGTGTGTACTGGCTGATGTGCAGTGTTTGGTTTTTGCCACACATAGCATTTTGCACGTAAGCCAACAAGTTCAATTTTGGTCTCATATGACCAGAGTACCTGTTTCCACATGTTTGCTGTGGCCCCTACATGGCATGGGGCAAACTGCAAACAGACCTCTTATGGCTTTCTTTCAACAATGCCTTTTCGTGGGGCAGCTGGTGGCCTAGTGGTTTGGGAGTTCGCCCTGAGATCAGGTGGTCATGGGCTTGAATCCCTGGACTACTAGTGACACCACTGAGGTACCCTTGAGGAAGGTACCATCCTCACGCACTGCTCCCCTCATTGGTGGCAGCCCACTTGGTGAATGGGTTAAATGCAGAGAAATAATTTCACATTGTTTACACGGTGTGGTGTGGTGCAGTCATGTGTGACTATAAGGGGCCACTTGACTTCTTACCACCGGTCCATAAAAGCTAGATTTGTGGAGTCCACGACTAATAGTCGTCCTGTGGACAGATTGTCCCACCAGAGCTGTGGATCTCTGCAGCTCCTCCACAGACCAAGGGCCTCTTGGCTGCCACTTGGATTAATGTTCTCCTTGCCCGGCCTGTCAGTTTAGGTGGACGGCCATGTCTTGGTCTTTCCACTTCCAGATGATGGATTGAACAGTGCTCTGTGTGACAACCTAGCCCTGCTTTAAACTTCGCCACAACTTTATCCCTGACCTGTCTGGTGATGCTGTTAGTTCACTAACGCTATCCTAAATCTCCAAGGCCTTCACAGAACAGCTGTGAATACTTTTTATGTATGAATACGATATGAATACTTTTTCAAGGCTCTGTATTTCTATGATACGTGTGACGCCACTCTCTATTCTCTCTTTAGAACCCATCCTCTTATACCAAAAGGCTGAAACACGTAGCATTTGAACATGGAGCATGCAGCACTGAACCCTTCATTTCTTGCCTGATCCCTGTAGGTTATCTACCCAACAGTATGCTAAAGGGCTAAAAACGGAACCGCTAAAGAAAGTTCCTTTTCTAATTTCCTGACTCGAAGCGGTTATTATGGAGAGGTCAGAAGCAAGGCAGTCAATTCCACAGATGACACTTAAATTTAGCATCGTTGTTCCACTATGATCTCAATGACGATGACAGCACTACTTATGGACACTAGCCTCAAATTTTATAGGCTTAAAAATATTACACATGCAAGAAGACACGTGTGTGTGAATGTTACAATACACAGGTGATGTCGCTACAGCACACACAGATTTAGAACGTGAAGATAACCTGTATGCAAGTACTGCTCACATTCATGCTCCCCTTTGACAATTGCCGAGAGTATTAGAAATTCAACTTAATAAGGATCATACAACAGAATATAAAAGACACAAGAAATCTGAGCTTGAAGGACCATGGCATCTTACATATTGTGGGTTAAGATGGACTCCATGAAGTCAAAAGAGCTGCTCAACAATTACAATATAACTGAGATAAAATTATTATTGTGGCTTATTCTGGTTTGCAATGATGCTCGTTTGTTGTTACCAATGGATTCAACTGGGGTGAAGCTGCACCAAGTTCTAGCTGCACAGAATTCCTGACAATGCTTGTTATTCAACTAGATCTGCCGCATCTCAGAAGCGGCTCTAAGCTCTGCTTCATTATAAATATGAGCCATTTCTATTTTTCATGTGTCACTGACAAGGCCTTCAAAACACTTTCGTCTTTTTCTAGGTTTCTCCCTTAAAAGTAGCCTTCTTTACCACCATCTTCTCGTTGTAATATATTTCCGTATGTTTAAATTTTGAACAAGCAAAACCACCCCTCCATCAGCAAACTACAAACTACATCACCACCGAAGCGGATTTATATTTAACAACCACAAAGCATCATATCATGCCTAGAGCACGACACTAGTATCAATGCATGAAACAAAATAATTATTTGAAAAAAGACAAGTTATTTTCACTGAGAATTAAATGATCAACACCTGTAAAAAGTTACAAACTTCCCATCTTTACAGAGAGGTCAGATACAGGAGCCACACAGAGTATCAGTCAATATTCAAAATAAAACATCCGAACACATCACATTAACACAGACAAAAGGTCATGGAACTATAGAAATGTGTGTGTACATATTTTTCTCTTATTTCATTCACTGTTAAAGTTTGCAGCTCTTAAAAAAAAAAGAAAAAGGTTAAATAAATGCGTGATGTTTCCAAAATCAATGAGTAATCAAATGAAAGAATCATGATCTCCGCACTGTCCAAAATAATCGTGAGGATTTTTGCCCTAACCGAGCAGCCCTTAAACGCATTATCGTTTCTCTAACTATGGATGCAAAAATCATATACAAACAAAAAGGCAATTTACAAGTTTGCCAATTCCCAGTTTGAGGGTGTAAGAGATGAAAACCTCAGGAAAAAAAATGCTGTTCATAATATTTTTACCAGTGGAAATCTTTGCCCTTTATATAATTGTAATGCCCATCAAACTGCCTTGTATTTTGAGCAAAAAGCTAGAGGCCCTAAAAGACGTCTGATGCAGAGACGGGGCCCTTGGTTGCGCTGCTGCAGTGGTAGGGCCAGTTTATAGAGGGAAGTGTAGGGCAGGGCCTCATCGGCTCCCCCGGTGTTCAAGAGTGCACTGGAGCTGAAGGAGACTACTCTGCAGACTTTGAAAGATGCATGAAGTGACGAGGAACGCCCTTTTAAAACGGAGGGGGCTCTCTACATCAGCACTTTGCAAAGGGTGTATCTGACAGCATGCACCCGGTGGATTCAGTAATGGCCTTAGTGACAGGGAGCACCAAGGACACAAACACACAAACTCGGACAGAACAACATACACACGCTTCTTACCTCGCCTTCAATCCTTGGGGGCCGGATACTGGACAGGTGGATAGTCTTGTATTCACCAGAGTTCAACTTCACAACAATGGCATCTGCATTCACAACCTGCATCACCTGATGGGGGGGAGAGAGAGTTAAGAGAGTCACTGTTCCACTTGAAGGACAAAGAGCATAGCTTGTTGCCAGAGAAACTGCTTTGTACATATAACATGGGCAGAGCCTGATGAAGCGCACACAAAAAAAGTAGACAGCAACAAATAAACACTTCACCCACTCTCTGCTGACAAACATCTCTGCTTCTCTCTCTCTCTTCAGCTATCAGATCCTCTAAACTCACAATTATACCACTATCACGCTAACAGACAAAGAACGGCAGGCAGCAAAACAATAAATGAGGGGGGAGTTGGGAGTGGGCAAACTCATTCTGTATCAGAAGAAGATAAAAAAAAAAAATAGACCAAATAAAGTGATCTAACATTTCAGGGAGTTGAGTTATCATATGTTTAAGTAAACATGAAGGCAAAGATGCAAAGAGAAAATGTTCTCCGTCGGAGAGGAGAGACGAGTTGGACAAGAGACTAGAAAAAAGAAAAGAAAAAAAACGATTGAAAGACGGAACAACAGAAGGGCAAGCAGAACAGACATAAGGACAAGGACAGAAAATTGGACAGATCTTTGAGAGATAAAATGCCACCATGCTCGATAACAGTGCTGGGTCAGCATTCTTTCATATGCACTCCTGCACAGGTAAAGAAAAGCCGCTGTAAACGATCGTTTTATTGGGCAAGTGGCACCCAAAACCTGGCGCGGTGGCACAGGTAGTAGCAGTCCTTACAGCCAACGACTGCCAGTACAAGCACCTAATGTGTGTTAATTATGAATAGCTTAGCACTTTGAAAAACAAAAGACATTTGGACAGGCACAGGAATTAGATTAGATATAAACAGGCAAGGGAGCATTATTTAAACACCACCCCCCCCCAGCGCGCGCGCGCACACACACACCTCATTCCAGCTAAATACAGGGCGACCAAATCAGTCTCCGCTGGCGATGGGTAGAGGAGACGAGGCTGTTATTGGCAGGATTATCATGGCACAGAGCACCAGATCATTCAGCTATTAGCTGAACCATCAGCGTGGAAATGAAAACAGCCCACATACAAAAACAAGCACCTGCCTCAGCACTCAGCAACTCTCCCTCAGACTCTCCATGGAGACAGCACAGCACAGTCCGCACTGAGGGACAAACTCACTCGCACACCATCATATAAAAATACATATATTCTCCCAAAAAAAGCCAAGGTCTTATCTGTCTTTTCCACCCCCCTTTCCCTCTCTCTCTCTCAAAACGAATGTGGAGATGAATGTGGATGTTGCTGTAAAATGGCTGGCCAGCACATTTGCTGGTTAATTAGCAGCTGCATATGCAGAGCACTTCACTGCAAGCTGCCAACAGGGACATCCAACCCAGCTCCGTGACTCACTCTGCCTCTGCAGATCACGGCCTGGCAGGAAGATGCTGCCACCCACAGGCCGCTGCCAATGTTACGCCTTCACAGAGCCTCTGCACTCAGTACAGCACCGCTAGCACGTAGTGGCTACAGCACTTACATGATCAAAACTAAAGTATACAGCTCAGAACAGTAGCATGAGCTTTGGCTGTGCTTTGAAAACAATTTAATTCAACCTGTAACACAGAACAGGGAAGACATTAAGCACATTTCCTCTTCTACAACATTACATCAAAGTCGCGCATGCATGCATTCTCTGGCACGCACACACACACACACACACACACGCAATTTCAAAGTCTATCCTCTCTCCCAGGGCTCAGGGAGATCTGAGGCTAGCTGATGCTGATATAAATGTTTTATTCTTGCTGCTCTTTTCTGACTAAGGAAAAATGGAAAAAAATGCTTTTTTGGAGAGGCGGCTTTTGAAACTCATTCTGTAAGCAGACTGCTAAATGACACCTTTACATAACCAAAGGACAAATATAAATATTTTAGGGGTCTTGAAGGTCAACACACTCGTATTAAAAAAATAAATAAATTATCCAACAGGAGTTATCAAGCACACCAAATGGCCCAACCAGGCACTCTCAGCCACAGCAGCATCTTAGCAGTAAAAAGACTCAATCAAATCGAGCGCCAATTAAAACTTCTCAGAGACGAAATTCTAGCTTCTCATATCTTCTCTACTATGTCGTAGGTCCAGAAGTGGAGCGGGGGCCTGTAAGCAGACATTTAACAGAAGACCGCTGGGGTGCTCAGTGGAGTTATGAGGCTGGCTGTACTAGAGTGGGCAGAACTAAAAGGAGCACCTGAGGCCTGTGAGGACTGCACAAACCGGCTGAGCCCAAAGTCTTATTCCATCAGTGCCCTGAAAAGGTGTGACCATGCTAGAGAGTTTGGTAAGGAGAAAATGAAGATAGAAAAGGTCAGTTGTTAAAGAATGTGAGGCAGAGCTGAAAATGTCAGCTTTAGCTGTCAAACAGGTAGTTCTAAAAAGTCACGCCCTCTTCTGCCTTAAAATGAAGGGCTAGGAAAGTGAAGTGCATAAAAACACACAACTTTATTCATTAAGCAGCTACCCATCCTGCTATACTCATTTGTTCACTATGTTAAGGGTGACCAACATTAATCAAAACGGGATAGTGTGGCTACAGATTTTTATTTCATTCAAACAGAAGCACTCCTGATTCCACATGTTATTCAGACGATCAACATTTTCCAACAACTCTTGAATTATGAGGCGAACTCTTGCTTGGTTGAACTCGCAGCCACAGATAAGATTAGTGACCCCTAGTCAACTACCTCCAACAAAGGGCAAACTTTAGCAAGTACGTACAGCAAGGGGAAACACATTCAGACACCTTTTATTATTTAATATACTGCTAGTGCATATATACACCTCAAATGTACTTAAATGGGGTCTTAACTTGTAAATATACTTGTAAATGTGATCAAAAGCTATGTTTTTTCTAAGAACAAATGATTGAAAAAAAAAAATGACAAATAGGGTGGGACAAAGTATTCAGTTGCCACACATTAATATTATGACTTGTGTGAAATGTTTCCAACCAGTGGCACAAGCAGCACTACGCATGATGATATTTTCACATCACTCAAGACACTGTGTTCAAATTTGAAGTGCCCATATGCAACGGAAATATTAAACAAAAAAAAAAAAAAAGCACCTGAATACTAGTTTGATGCAGCTTCCATAAACTGAAGAGCATACTTACATGAACTCTTAACCAAGAGCTGACAGGTTTGGCATTTAGCCGTATGGAAATGATGGTCCTTTCTGTGTGGTTCCTAACTTTTTCCACATGAAGTAAGGATGAGGTGTAGCTGAGCTTACATTATTAAGGTGGAGGAGTTACATTCATTATAAGTAACGAGCTCTTATGAACTCACCTTTGCCACAAACTGTCTGTCCTTCTGGTCCAGATTGGCAGTGGGAGCAACATAGTCTTTCCAGATCCTCACTTTACGTTCTTTAGCTGAGCTGCAGAACAAAGAGTGCAAACTATAAAACCTCCTCTTTGACATGCAGAAAATGTGTTCCTCACAATCTTGTTACGATCCTGATCTTAAAAGACCATCAGCCACTAATCTCATGTGATCAGCAGTATCTTTCGCTGTCCTGAAGGTTTCAGATGCTTCTGACTGATATGAACTCACCGTTCTGCTGCCCGCAATTTCTCTGCCCCCTGAGTGTACACTGCCATGGACCAGTCGACACAGCGCGCAAAGCCCTCCTTCAGCAACAGCTCAGTGATGTTCCCATTCTGTAACAAAACACACAGAAGTAATATAACAAGTCAAACAGAGCAAATGAACTAACGCCACCAGCAACAAATGCAGTTTATAAGGAGCATTCCTGAGATATGTATATTTAGAACCTAAGCATCAGAAGGCTACATCCTAGACAGAAAGTACATGCTACAGTCATGCATGACGCATCTAAAGGAGAGGAAACAAAAATATGACCGAAGGAAAATTGAAAGCACAGGAAACGAATGAATGCCCCAACACCCATACAGACAGTCCTGACAGCACAAGCACATTTCCCATTTCTAACACTATCGCCCAGCTTCACCCGCACGAGGGCAGATGAAAAAGGGTCTGAGTGAGAAAAGCCAGGCTGAAAGGCAGTCAGATGTACTGTGTGCTGTTCTGGCCACTGTTTACAGCTCAGAGATTAGATAAAGGGGATCCTTTTGAAACGACTAAAGGAAAGAATGGATGGACGACCTACAGCTCTGTTGAAATACTGTACTTCAATGTCCCTTTCAGCTGCAGTTGAATAGAAGCTAAATGTTTCTCTTCAACTCTCCAAACCCTCCTGACTTTTGCTGACCAGACGATTCGATTCCTCTCTAGGGCAGCTTTATTTCCTTACTCTATTTTGTACTTTTACCTTACAACCTAAGATCTGAATAATCTAGTCAACAAATATCAACTATCATCCCAAAACATTTGAGAATGAGTTACCGGATGGAGGATGGTACCCAGAATGATCTGGTTAGGGCAGGACTCCAGGATAATCTGCACGTCTCTCTGAAGCAGTCGAGACTCTGTGAAGAACTTTGCCTCAGCCGCAAACGCCTCAGGAGTCTCTGTTCCGTCAGCTTCCCGTTTAAATGTTGGGCACTGTGGAAAATTATAGTACAAACTTCAAAACAGACGTATAGTTTTATTTTCCTCTTGCCTTATTTTATGGATCAAACCAACTTACATTCCATTAAGCTGAGCGTACCTACACCTATGTAATCCTAACAAATTTCTAAAACGAAAAATATACACTCACTAGTCTGTCACTGAATTTCTTGTTTTTTGTCATAAGGGTGTCAGCACTAAATAAGGCAATATCAGACCACCAGACCCTCCCAACCCCCCACCAGCCCACACACAGACCCACCCCCACAAAACATTCTGCAGCAAGGGCTGTAGAAGTTGTTTTACTACGAACCAGAAAGCTGACTTAACTGGAGCACTTATGTTACTGTTTTGTTTTTGTTTTTTTAAAATAAGCAGCTCCGCCCTCTGTAATCCGTTTTAAACGTAGCATGCATACGCAAGCTTCACTTTTTTCCATCTTCAAGCTCTATTGTATGAATCATTCCTTCATTCATAACTGATTATCTCACACAACAGGACTAGTGCACATTTCCAGTTGTGAAAATAAAACATGTTTGAGGCCTCTGATCAGAGTTATATCAGAAAGCTAAAGCCTTTTCTCATGCTACCAGACCACCTGCCCTGTCAATCACTTTTGACTGTGTTCCAACTTGGAAAATTTGTTTCTGTTTGTCAAAACTTATTACAGGGGACAATCTGACTTAAATCTCAGCAAAAATCATCGAGTGTACACTGAGCTTGAAAGGATTTTGAGGCTTTGAGCTACATTACAGAAGAATAACACACATGCACATGTGGCCTGGAACAAAACAGTGCTTTGGAGAGATGCAAGGTCTCACCTTGACTCCGGAGAGCATCACTGTGACCAAGTAGTAGTCAGGCAGCAGGAGCGCTCGCACAACACTGCCATCCCGAACATGTTCAATAATGGCTGTATGTGCAGAAGACAGGTCAGAGAGACAGAGAGACAGAG
>JBBIGA010000126.1:18419263-18429340 GCA_037576975.1 Alestes dentex
TATATATTTCACTTTAATACTTTAATATATTTGTAAAAATGTAAACTCTGATTAGTTCTGCTTTATAAATGAACCAAAGGCAGATTAGTATAAGTTTGGGTCTTCAGTCTGACCAAGAGACTGGATTAAACAAGCTGAAAGTTTAGGACTGGATGTTAGGTGTGTAGCATAGATACCTCGGGGCCACATCACACTGCATTTTGCACTTAACCGTGAAAAAATATACCTATTAAAATCAATCTTAATTAATCTTTTACAGTGTTTTGGAATTATTAAGATGAGCAATAGACAGCTGAATTGTGATTTCAATGTGCAGACAGACAGCCTCCTTAATTTTTTCTGTGTCATTTTGTCTATGATGCTGTCAGTCAAGAGGCATAAACCGGGGATTTTATTAGCCTTGTAAAAAAGGCTAATGAAAAGGGCACTAGCCAAAGAGGCAGGTGCTTTTCTACTCGATCTTCTCACTTTAAGCCCCCCTGCCACTTTACACGTGCCTGATGTCCAAAACATGCCCTTCGGAACGCGTAAATCCGCTACACTCTGATGCGTCATTATCATTATCATCCACCAGATGGTGCCATTTGTCCAAATGCGAATACTTCAGGGCCCAAATCCAGTTTTCATACTTCCAGCTCATCACCAGCATTCTGGTGTTGCACTTCTGAACTGGTTTCTTTTTGTTCTGTTTCTGTTCCAAGAAAGCACCTCACATGTGTGTTAACTCGTTTGCCGCTATGCATCTGAGGAATTCTAGCACCGAAAAACTTTGGAACACCCAGGGTTTCATTTTTGAACTCCAAACACCAGTGTGTTCGTTCTTCTTGGCTGACCTGTTTAATGAAGCCTCATTCATGCGTTCTGTTTCTCCAGACGGGGATGAGCTTGTTATCAGAGCTCACTGGCCATCAAAAAGCCACACTCCCTGAAGCTCCATGCTCACAGCCCTATAACGTTACACAGAATGCACCCTAGTAAACATGCCACACTCAAAGGGCTCGACCTACCCAGTCAGTGGACAAACTAACGTCACTACTGATTTATGGCAAGAAACGTTTTAAAAGTATTTTAACAGTTCAGTATTAGTAGACGACTCTGGTGGTCAAGTGTCATCTGCACCACTGCTTCCCAAACATAGTTCTGGAGGCCCCCCTGCTCTGCACTTTTAGTGTTTTTCCTTAATCTGACAAACCAGCTCGTTTATAAGGCTTCCCTGCCGCGTGAGAGCCGGAGAAGACTAAACCGTGGAGGGTAAAGGGGACTCCAGGAAAAGGACTGGGACGAGATGGTCTGCGCAAAAGATCCTGGCACAACATTAAAGAGTTTCAAAGGGAAGTCCTCGACATGCCCCGCTACTTCTTTCCGAGCTGGTTGTCCCTATGCAGACCCTCTCGTGCACAAAGCTGATGCGTTTCCGTGCGTTTGGAGAGCTTTTTACGCGACTGAAATTCAACTATATAACCTTAACACCCAAGACCAGCTAGCTGAAAAACAAATACCTCAGACATCGTAAAACATGTCTGCTGCGTTATATCATGGAACAAATCTGACCTCTTCACACACGCCACTCTGGCACGACACGTGCCCAAAGGACCCACACAGCTTTTGCGCACCAACCAACTTTAACAAGTTTATTCACTATAACTGTAAGCACTTTTACCAACTCGGTTTACGTTCATAACATCTTTCAGTAAAGCTCGTCGCACGGCTCTCGTGTTTCTATGGAAGCTGGCTGAAGCCATATAGCTATAAATACTTGGTCTTTTCTTTTCGTTGGCAAGGAGACGCTGGCGTTCACGGCAGACCCCCCCTCCAGCCCCCAGCCATGCAACACAAAGAGCCCGCGCTGCCGAATATGACTGCGCTGTAAGCAGGAGTTAATGTGTAATTTGGGCCATATGGCATTTTACATTTCAACCTTTATTCTCACAGTCTTCGATCTGTGTGGATTTACCTAATGATGCCCAATTAGTCATTAAACAGGACCCAAATACGAGGCGCGTGTGGATTCTCTCTCGCTAATATTTGCTCTCCAAATATTTCCTCTGAAACGTTTACAGCGCATTTTATCTGCTGGGCCGGACAAGAGGACATCTGGGAGGGTTTTACGCCTCCGTATTTTTTTCTGAATAAAAAAAAAAAACAATTGGTTCACACTCTGCGCCCCCCCCTCTCCTCCGACTCTTATTTGCTCATGCTTGAAAGAAAATGTAATAAAAGAGGGCCGGATGATGGATTTATGATTGATCAAAAGGACGTTACCATATGGCAGTCGTCTTTGGAGCAGATTTTCAAATGTTTGTTTAAAAAGGAAAAAACAGAAGAAAGGCGATTTGATTAGCCTAGCAATGAGGAGGATGCTCACGTCACGTGACCCTCAGCACCTTCACATGATTTGTCATTAATACATTTTACATTTAAGGTGGATTAGATGCTCAAATAATGTATCTCACGGGGACATTTTTTGGTTGTAGATGGAGCTGTTTGGGCTGTGAGCTCCTGTACTGTGTTCATAAATCTCGCTGCAGCTCCAGGGCTGCTGTACAGGGAGATCAGTGCAAGGCACGTAGGAAACCAGCTGCCAGCTCCTCGGCTGCATTGAACCTCCTTTCTCTGGAAATCTAGAGGCTCAGTGCAGACAACTCAGTCCCACTGGCTGAGACCCCAAAGCTCGAACACGAGTCCCTCAAGCACAAACTCCTCTTTCATCTTAAAATGATGAATTCTGAGAGCTTGCTGCCAGAATCAGCGCAAAGGGACATTTCCAATATTAAACTAGGCATCACCTTATTGGCACAGTGTTCATTCATTTTACTTAATGCTCAGAGCTCCTCAGACTTACAACTCGGGGTTCCAGTTCCTCAGTGGAAGAAAAATCATTTATTATTATTAACGCACAACTTTGAAAACGTCTGAATATGAGGCACGAGGTGAATATGAGGCAAGAGTACAGTAGTTTATTCCAGCTAATGTTCTCATGCTGCCTTATTTGGGACAAGCTGATTCATCCCTCCGCTGCTTTCATCACTTTTGTACTCAGCCAGCTTCACATCATCTATCCAGGCCCCCTGCCATAGCGCTGCCTCATTTACGAATGATTCCATTTTCCCTCTTTCTCCACTTTTTCCCCTCTTCCAATCACTTTTGATTAAAATATATAATCACCTTCTGTCTGTTCTTCATGTTACTTTTACTCCCACACCACGTAGAGCATCTGTAATGTCTTTGGCTGCAAATTTGGGGGGGGGGGGGCAGCATCCCAAAACAAAAGCTGAGTATTCTGTTTAGCCTCATATTTATCGGTTTTGTCTAAAAGGCACTGAAAATGTACTTCACTATCCCAGCAATTACACTTCACACATATATATGAATGAAATGCTCCGAAGTGATGCACTGGTAACATACAGTATGTTACCATATTGCACTGTTTGTTTTAAAAGAAAAAAAAAGTTAGGAATGACATATTCAGTTTAACCATGCAAAATTACGCATTTCTAGTTTCATTTATAAAGGAATAGTTCACCTGAGACTGATGATGTTCAGGAGCTGCGTTCCTCTCAGCCAATCCGGTCGCTCCACGTCATAGAGCTGAGCGCGCGCCCTTGTATTTGAGGTGAGGCGCGCAGAGAGCCGCGCGGACAGCAGGACAGCGCGAGGCCCGGTGAGTGATCACTGACTCTGTGTTCATTCAGCAACAGCCCAGTGACAGTCCAGTAACTCTCCTCAGGCCAAACTAAAGCACTGGAAACAATCTGGAAACTGCGTGTTTCACTTCAGGCAGGAAAACTTGGTCCACAAAACAGCGGAATACTGGGATGTGCGGCACTGATGTGAGTCAGACACACGAAGGTCAGCATCCTGCTTCTTACTCCGAGAAAGACAGAGAGAGAGAAGGACAGTACTGTGCAAAAGTCTTAGGCACCGAAGAAAGTGATATTTAAACTTTTTAGATTAATAGTGGGGTTTTTTTTTCACATTAATATTGATACATACACCAAACAAAACGTAAAAAGAATAAATACAAATATTATACAGTAAATATTGGTTTGTGTACAGTTTATCAATGTGTTCCAGTTTATCAATGTGGAGGTCCAGTAGTACTTTCCACCCGCATTGCTTTCCTTCAATAAATTAAATAGTCCAAGCAATGGCTGGAGGAATTGAGGAGAAATCTTAAACCAAACCTGTGTTCTTTTTATCAGCTCAGAAAATATAAACTACATTTTTACAAGCAAAAAAAAATGATATTTTTTTATTGTTTTCTTTTGGAACAATAATCTAAAGGTTGCTAGCAGAAACGCTGAGAAAAAAATGCCTTAATCAATTTGCATACAGTCTCAGACTTTTGCACAACACTATGTGTGTGTGTGTGTGTGTGTGTGTGTGTGTGTGTGTATATATATATATATATAAATATATAATGTGAGTCAGACACACGAAGGTCAGCATCCTGCTTCTTACTCCGAGAAAGACAGAGAGAGAGACAGAGAGAGAGAAGGATATATATTATATATGTGTGAGTGTGTGTATGTGTGTATACGGTGTGTGTGTGTGTGTGAGTGTGTATGTAATTTATGAAGAAGTACTATAAATACTTAAGTGCAGTGTTTTATTTAAGGACCAGTTCAATAAAATATAATACAATTATAGTGTTCTTGTTCATAGAAACATTACATTTAAATAAATTATTATGCAATTAAGCAGGTAATGGGAAATTGCCTGTGACCTGTCATCATCCACAGTACAATATAATTGTAGTGACTGGAGGCACCTAAATACCTGAACCTATCGTACAGTTTACATTGCCTGTTCCCATTTTCCCCGAGGAAGGCAGCTTGAATCAGCTGGGAGGGAGGTTTCTGAATGGACGGCCTCTGCCTGCACACACAAGGAGGATGATGATTGAGCTGGCATCAGAGGGTGTGCGCCCGTGCCACATCTCCAGAATGCTGAAGGTAGGAATGCTTCTCACAGAGCTCGCTTACCTCATGCATACGCAACCTCCGTTTGTTTAACGTCGAAACAGTGAACAAAATGCAACGTGCAGGTCTCCAGTGGCTGTGTCAGCAAGATACTGCGCTGGTACAAACGCACTGGCCATGTGGGGCCCAAAGCTACAGGAGGCAGCAGACCACGGCTTCTCACGCCTCAAGTTATCTCTACCATAGCTGGGTACAAACGCAGCAGCCCGTCACTGTTTGCCTGGGAAATCCGCGAGAAACTCTCAGCAGAGCGTGTTTGCAGAGCTGACAAAGTTCCTAGTGTGAGTCAAACATTGTTCACCTAAGTTTTTTGGGGCTTAATATAAGTTACACATCGACTGCTGTTCTTGTAAGTATGCACAGATGTAAACGAACCCTTGCCGGAATTAAAGAAACAGTTTGACAAAAAAAAATGTAACAAACTTACACAGTTTTCCACTTAGGTCAGATGTAGACGATGAGCCAAGGCATGTTTACAATCCAAAGTTTGCTTCTTTAGTTTAGAACTTTACATTTACTAATGGTACTAACAAACACTAGAAGTCAATGGTCGCTCAAAATGTTTTCTGTAACTACATTCCTAAAACTTTTCTCAACCTACTAAACAGCCTCCAGCTCTTCATTAAGGTTATGCAGATTTGTTGCTGTTTTTAAGGACACACTAAAACTTAACGACTTAATGTGAGCTATAAATATGAGCAAAACATCACAGGGTAGCCAAACATCATTTTGGACAACAGAGTGTGCGTTTACACACTGGAGCAGGAGTACTGCTCATCCAGAACCAGTTTTTGGAGCAGGCTCTGGTTGTTCTCTCAAATGGTTGCTTGAAATGGTAAAGTTTTATTCATTTTTAGTGCTCACAGTAAGTCGAACTGTGTCCTGAAAGAGACCCACAAGCCTGTGCCACATTAATAAAGGGCTGGATGCAGGCTGACACAGTTTGGACTATTTGAGTAGCTGATCAGCTGCATCTGGGGTAAGAACTTTCGGTGTAGTACGTCAGTGTGTGGTGATTTTACCGTGTGTGGTTGAGCCCTGTCTGTGAGTCTAAATGAGAATGTCTGCAATGCGTGTAAAAAAAGTCACTTTCCATCGCTACTCATGTTTTCACAAAAGCACAATAACATTAAAGGTATAAATATCAGAGCCCCCTCTACTCTTGTAGGTGTCTTCTATTAACCGCATTCTAAAGAAGCTCCAGCATGACCGGGACACGCAAGAGTACACATGTGAAGGTAATACAGTGAGTTAATACAGTAAGTACAGTCAGTTACTACAATTAGTTCAATCATCAGATCACTAGGTAACGAATAGTGTATGGATGTTTTTCTGTGTGATGTTATAAATGCAAGCTGTGAAAGAATTATGTTTGTTACTATTGTTTATAAACAATTAGGCAATTATTGAACAAAATAAAGGAACAATTGTCTTTCAGGAAGTATCTGGAATAAAATGGATGAGGTGAGGGAGGGTTTATGTACTTTCCATGACACGGACCAACAACCAACAGACAGCAACCTGCGAAGCACTCAGCAGCGCAACAGGACAAATTTCAGCCCAGAACAATATGAAATGTTGGAGAAAGGTGCCCAGTTTATTTATTATTATTATTATTATTATTATTATTATTATTATTATTATTATTATTAGTGTTGTTGTTGTGGTTGTTGTTTGTTGTTGTGGTTGTTGTTATTTACCAAACATTTCACAATATTTATATTCCTGAAAATGTAGCTTTTCTGTCTTATCACAGTGTATGAAGTTCTTCTGCTGTAAATCCTTTCTTTGGCCAGAATTTCACCGCGGACATTATCCAGACCTCTTTGCAAGAGAAAAGCTGGCTACAGACACCAGTCTATCTCAGGACACCATAAAGGTGAACTACCATAAAAGCTACAAAAGTCTAAAGCTTCAGGGCACACTCCGTTCAGAACTGAATCATTTAAAAACCGAGGGGAAGACTACATTACTGGCTTGCTTCTGGTGACGAAACTGTCCATATGGCTCATTGTGAGACAGTAATAGGGAGAAATCTGCATCGTGGCTCTCACCACTGATGAAAAAGACTCTTTTTCCAGTCTGTGGACTACTTTTGTGGCACCTGATGTTTTATTCACCGTGTAACATTTATCAGTCTGTTATCATTAAGTAATCTGTTAAAGCAAATATTTTTTTCATTTAGTAAATGAGATGCTTAGTATTAGAAAACACCTTTCAGTAAACACAATGTCTGTTAAATTACGTTGTAGATTGTTAAGTGTTTGCACTGGTTTAAACAGGTTTAAATCATTCTGTAAATGGTCCAGTTACGAGTTTGAGGGTTGAAACTCTGCTTCTGCATCTGAAGGTGTGGTTCTCAAACAGACGAGCAAAGATGAGGCGGGAGATGAAGGCAGGAGAAAGTGGCTGGCCATCACACAGTAGGCTCTACTTCTTTAAACCCTCTTCATTTCAAAGCTGTGTTAAACTTGTTTTTGAGAAATATCATTCTCAGCCAGTGATTTGAGAGGAGGCACTGATGTGTTTCGTGTCACAGCTGTTTTTTCTAAGATAAAGGTGAAAGACCAATAGCGCTTGACAGGTTGCCTACTAGAGGTGGGCAGAATAATATTTATTGTGATGAATATTGTCACAATACGTCACAGCACCTGTTTCTGATTTTGTGAATATCGTCAGTACCTAAATAACACTAAACAACTGATGATTAATTACAAGCAGAGCATAATTAGTCCTGCCAAATGTGATTTAGTGCAATGTAGTGTGTTTTTTTTTTTTTCCTTCTTTTTTTCTGTTCCAACCTCAGAATGATGAAATACCCTGATGCACAGAAGCACTGTGATGTTGTGTGTCTTATCACACACCACTCCAGTTCCTTTTTATGTTGCACAAAAGAAGTAAGATAACTCACAGAGATCATAGAGAATATATTGCATCCATGAATTAGGAGTGCTTCCAAATTGCAATGAAAGGATGATATAATAAGAAAATAGGTTTAGAAAACGCACCATTATATACCAATAAGACTCCAGGTGAAGAACCTCTAAGTCAAATATCACTGTGCCAAAATAATATCTGTTTGTAAAAGATTTCAGGAGCAGTTCCAGTTTTTTAATGCAATTGTCATTATGATCTACATTATACATCTATACTCTATTCAATATAAGAGTATCTCAGTGGTTCCACTAGCACTCTTGGGATTCAAACCCCAGCTTTCTGTCCTCAGGGGCAAATCCCTAACCTCTAGGCCACCAAATGAATATACTGGACTGAGAGCTTTTAGATAATAAATGCATTGAAATTGCAGCAATGGTCTAAAAAACATTACAATTACATAGTCACCCCTAATAGATGTTCAATACTGATCAATCGATGCCTATACTGATGTATTAATCCCAGATAATTTGGCTTACGTCCATAGACTTATCACTCGAAGAACAAGGTGATGCCATTCTAAAATGACAAGTTCTCTGCTAGGGGTAAAATAATTTGACTCTTCCGCAGGTTTGGCACGACCTCATTCTCTGGGAAGCTCAACTGCTCCCTTCTCTCTGTCTTCGAACGTTCTAAATGAGAGAGCAGTGTTGCCAGTGACCAGTCAGTTGGATTGCAGAAGCTCACTGGCTGCTTTTCCTGCCGCCCAGAATACTGAAAGCAACACACACTCACTGGCTCATTGCAGCTCACATATGAGAGGAGGCTTCCCACTGGATCGTCACTTGGACGAGGCGAACATGCTGCGCTTTCAGCACAGAGAGGAGAAAAGCGGATACAGGCCGGCTCATTGCACTCAGTGGCCCGCTCATCCTTCATTCACTGGGCCATATGTTTGACTTGAGGAATTCATGAGGACAGAAGACAGATTTATAGTGGCCCATCACAAGTTACGGAGACATCAGACATCTCAGTAACTGTCTCAGGAAGCAATTTCTGTTTTTAACAGCAGGGGGCAGCAAAGTAAAAAAAAAAAATCTAAGGTACTTTCCAAACCGATTGTGGGTTCTCTGGATTTCCAATCTTTATGAAGCATAGTCATGACTTTCGAAAAAAAATTGAGGACGACAAAATCTGAAAAGCAGCAAATGAATAAGGGCTCGTGTTTTGAACTGACCAAATGTAACATTATACAAAAGAAATGCCACTATATTTTGTTTCAAAATGTGTTTCAAAAGTAGCTAATGAAGTACTTCATTAGCACAGCTGTTGTAATGAAGTACTTCTGTTTTGTTCATAACCAGGTAACCAATGGTTACTGCCCCAGTTACAACTTTTCTGAAACCTGGAAAAGTGATCTGATAGAAACTTAATTTAATTTTCTCTGCTCTGGGATGAATCGATACATAATTCATGACTTCATGATGCTTATCGTGGCTGTTAAGCATGACATTTTTTACATTGCTTCTGTTTTTCAGTCATTTAAAAATGCTACCTGCAGTTTACACTGTGGCAAAATGTCACAATGAAAGGACCACTGACAGCTGATTCAAAATAATCTTGAATAAAATCTCAGTGCATTCGCTTAAGAAATGTTTTTTGCTTTTTATTTAAAGTTACTTTTTTGGAGATAGGAGGTTTTACCCTAACAGCCATGTTATATTTATGTAACGACTGACATTTGGGGACCACCAAAAGATAAAGTAATACCTTGCAATATAGGAACAAAACAGACCTTCAATTTCTGAAAGAAATTTTAAAAAAGAGCTTGTCATCTTTTTACTACATCTGGAAAGCCAAAAGAAACCACCGGCCAACGTGGCTTGATCCCAACCATTCCACACGATGGCAGATCTGTTGTTTTTGAAGAATGGTTCTGTTTCCCAGTAGAAATTTTTCAAAATGTGTGTAGCAGCATTCCAAGAAGGACTGAAGCGCCTCTAAATACAAACAGCAGCAGCCTGGCTCCTTCTCACTGATATATCCATAAACCGTGCGGCCTGGAGATCCCATTTTCTGTTATTTTACCCTCTTGTGCTTTATTCATTGCAAGACTACACCTCTCTCTCTCTCACACACACACACTCTCTCTCTCTCTCTCTCCCTCTCTCTCTCTCTCTCTCTCTCTCTCTCTCTCTCTCTCTCTCTCTCTCTCTCCCTC
>JBBIGA010000126.1:18429440-18440925 GCA_037576975.1 Alestes dentex
TCTCTCTCTCTCTCTCTCTCTCTCTCTCTCTCTCTCTCTCTCTCTCTCTCTCTCTCCCTCTCCCTCTCCCTCTCTTTTTCTCCCTCTCTTTTTCTCCCTCTCTCACAGGGAGATCAGCTCTGTCAGTGAAGGTTCATCTGGTAAGAAATCTCTCCTGTAGACTTTGGCTAGTACTCGCATATTTCTCCTCCGTAACCGAACAAGATCAACACTTGGACGCAGACCAGGATGCTCAAAATTATATGAGGGAGGCACAGCTGCTCTGTCTAATGTTAACCTTTACAGGGGTCAACCCTACAAGCTTATCCCTAATATAAATCCCATTAATCAAGCGAGCAAATGAAGAAATGTGAGGTTGCAGAGTGTTTCTCTTGGGTTTTTGTTGCTCTTTGAAAGTCCGGTTTAAATCAGTAACGAGAAAGTAATTGAGAAAACTAGGCTATGTTGTTACTCTTATGCAGTTTGCAATAAAATCAACAAATAATAGGCAGCAACAATGAGATATATTGTGTTAAAAGACTAAAAGCAGGAGAGGGCAGAGTACTCTCCATGTTTAGGGATCTCAGGAGGAATGGTCAGGCAGGACATTGCAATGGGCCGGCACAAAACGTTTTAAGATCCGCATTTAAAACAGACCAGTCGTCATCAGCCCTGGGATCTTTCACTGCTTGTCAAATGTGGCAGAAATAGCACTCTGGCATTTCCACCAATCCAACAATTTGTCTCTGTGAAATGAATGAGCTAAGACAGAATGCATTATCAGCCAAACAGTGGAAGTTCAACATATTTATATGTGTAGGAAATAGACATTTAACCGTTCGTTTATATCTAAGAGTTTAAGCCTCTGACCTCGTATTCTTGTACGTAATGAATCAAATGTGCTGCTGCTTCGGTTTATTTGAAGCCCCTCTGTAAAAACAGATGACTCTTCCAGGTCACTCTTCAATTGTGTGAACTCTGATCCCTGGCTAAGGAATGAATTAGGTGCCAAGAGCTAACAGGAAACAGAAATATAGCTTGGGCAGAGGGACATGTCCACTTAACAGTGAGAAACACCATCCCAGAGACACAGGCATGCACGTAGAAAGAAGTGTGCAGGTACATACGGTACTGTGCAACACTCGCAGACCACATTTCCCTTCATTTAATTGAGGTGGCAGTTATTTTTTAATAACTGCCACCTCAACTAAATGAAGGAAATTAGAAAAGCAGGAAAGGCATATTTACCACTGAAGCCTCCAACACTAAATGTGCATGTGTTTAATTAGTCCCCTCTTTTGTGCATCTGCTGCCACTTTTAACTCCTTCATCCTTCTAATCTGAAGTCCAGAGCCAGTCAGCCCATACACTTGCTACGCAAGTTACACAGGGCCTCAAAAACCACGCAAGGGCCTCTTGTCAAAGCAGGTGTTAATGTTTAGTAAGGATGCAAACTGAGAAATGGCCCAGATAGAGTGCAGATTTATTCTCCAAACGTGCATTTAGCCAATTTAATATTGTGATTTTTTTTTTTGTTTGTTTGTTTAAGACTTTAAAATGCCAGTTTGATCATCTTCAAATGATGATAACAACTCATATTAGAATCTGGAGTAGAGGGACAGTGTGAATCAAACAGAAATACTTAAATATTTACTTACAATGTTAATTTAATACAAAAAAAAAAAATCAGTATTACAAAGGCTCTTAACATACTGACAAAGGTCTCAATTATTTACAAAAAAGGCAGCAGACTCTTAGTCACTGAAGTCATTCATTTAAAAATAAATAAAAAGAAATGTAACATAACTCGCTGTTGTGAGACATGTGTAGCAGCTCATGAAGTGAAGGACATGTAGAAAAGGAAAATGGGTACAGAACTGAAACAATGTAGGAGTATTTGGAATGCACAGTTTATATAAAACAATATTTACAATATAAAGGTACATTTGCATTCACTTGGCTCGTAAAACGGCCATGAATGTTAAAATAAAATAAATATGCCCTGTTTTGCATCTGTTAAGCAAACCAGTCCTGACTTTATGTCCTGGGCTCTTTCAGTACTTTAAGCAACTCGGGCTACATTAGATCATGAACTAACATTAACCTCTGTTGGGAGTGAGATATTTATGGTTTGTAGACCTGTAGGGAGCTATCTTTGGAATATTGTAGTACGGTACATAAACAAGCGACGGGCTTGTGAAACATATATTATCCCTTTGTTCCTCTTATAAAGGCACGTCTTTAAAGTCCTTGCCAAAATGAATACGTTTGTAACATAATATTGCTGGAATAATCTTCCTCCATCATGAAGATTTCATTATAAATAAATACCTTACAATTTAGATATAACACACTATGAGAATGGACAGACCTTCACATATTTGTACGCTAGCCAGATCTATGAGACCTACAGAGTACCAGCAATATACTCACAAGAGCAAAAATTAAACCAAACGTAGTAAATGCACAGCCCCAAAAAGGGCCACTGGATGCTCCATACTGGAGTAAGGCAAGCTATTTAACACTCTCCATTAATGAACACACTCCAAAAGTACAGCGTCAGTTCTAAGGTAAGACAGAATGAGGCAGTTTTTATATTGCTCTCCCATGAAAATGTAAAGGCAAGGTGGTGTTCTGACTCCCTAATTTCTAAGAACTGGCTCTAGTGATGTGGCTCCCTGCTGATGTATGCGCTACTACTGTAGCTAGTCTACGGTAACAACACCCCCCGCCCCCCCATCCCCCCCACCAAAAAAAGACGTTCACCTCTTTCTGCACCCCTCCGTGACTTCCTAGAAACTGAAAGGAAGCCCTCGTAGGTCTTCAAAGTGAAGAACCGAACCTCAGTCCTGAATCTAGATACTTTTGGTTATTATTGTATTCAAGTATCTCCAGGAGAACAATAGAGAGCGAGTCAACAATGCTTTGGTCCAATTTGCTCTTATCTATTATCGCTATTATGTTTTCTTCTGGTTTTTTTTTTTCTGTTTCTTTATGCTTCATCTGTCCATGTGTCCCAGATTTGTGAGCACTCAATAAAAAAAATATTCTCACCAGTCAGAAAAAAACAAATCAAACTAATAGTTTTTTGTTTGTTGTTTTAAAGGGATCTGAGAACATGCTGACTGTACTCACTGAACTCACTCTTCATAGCAGTCTCTGCTCTTGAAGCAACAAGTTGAGGCTTCTTTGCAGACTTTCAGGGGTGGAATATCCATCCTCTACATGACACTTGCTGAAAAGTCAGTTGCTTGGCACACAAGCTGTAAAATCAGCACCGTGGCTTCACGCTGGTAAGACTGTACACGAAGCCGTATGTGCTGAGGGTCATGTGTTGAACACCGCACGGCACAGTAAGCGAACAGCTGCTGTGATTTCTAAATGAGGAAGGCTGTTCTAGTAAGTTGCCTCAATGTCAGAATAGTGTTTGAAAACTTTATGAATCCATTCCGAGTAATAGGCCACATTGACGAAGATCGCAGGCCGCCTGGCGATGGCACACCCCCGGCCGTGTATGCTCACACCGATGATGACCTTACTCTCACTCTCCTGACACACCAGTGGGCCACCGTAGTCTTTCTGTAAGAGATGAGCCAGTGGAAGAGGGGTTGATCTCCAAATATGCCAGTCAAAACAAACAGTCTCCACGAAGAGTATGTGTTCAAAGAGAAGCCTTTGATTACCTCACACACGCCCTTGTCCTTCTCTCCCCCAGCACAGACTTTGGTTTCTGTGATAGGAAGGCTGCCATTGTGGATTTGGGAGCATTTGTTGTTACTGACCATGGGAAGACGCACCATTTTCAGACTGCCTTCATGACCTGTGCCTAAAGGAACCATCAAAAATGTATCAGGACAACACTTCAGCACTAACATAAAAGAGCCCGTTTCCTTTACATTGATTCAGCCCGGACTAGGACTAGACTGCATTACCAAAGCTGATCCTGGACCTAAAAGGAACACTTACATTTAATCTTAAAGTTAGGGTGATAACATTCATTACGTTTACATGCACACAACAGCTTGAACTTCTTAGTCAAAGACAGAGGAATTAATTAACATATTTACATTTTTTTTAAAATAAAAGATAAGTCCATTTTTGATCCCATTTACACACATGCCATTATAGTCTGACTTAACTACAACGCCTTCAAAACACACTGAACAGACAGACAGCTCAGATCTAAGTTTTCAAGTTTTCAGCAGATCTGATTTTAGCAGGACAGATTTTATTTAAATCTGAACAGCACATTTTGCAACCAGATTCCAGCCACATTTGTGGGTGCTTGTCCATGTGATTCAGCTCGAATCTCTGGACATGCAGCTCGGTTTGACCAGTCAGAGCGGATTTCATGTAGGTTTTGTATCAGCCTGGTTCTTGACGTTGGAATGTATGAGAAGAAGGCTGGGGCGGCGTCCCATATCTTAAACATGGAGCTGGACCTTTTAACAAACATTTTGGTAGAATATTTTTACTGTGTGTGCTGTGGTCTTAACAGCGACGCTACGTAAGTAGATTTGCACCTTTAACCTGTTACTAAATATTAACGGAATTAGTCTTTTAGCGTTATCTTTTGACATGATCGTCCTACTTTAATGTTCATGTTATATTTGCTAAAAAGCACAATACTGTTGTGAAATATAGGACAATCATTCTGCCAGTTACACACAGTTCACATCAGAATCCAAACTTCATTAAACTCTGGCTGCCCCTCCCCAGTCAGTGCATTCACACCTGAATCGAACTTTGTTCGCAGTTGATTTCTAAATATTCTCATAAGAAATAAGAATTTAAGAAGATTTAAGAAACAAAATGGCCATTCACTGATGGCACAGAGAGAGTAAAGAGACTGGTACCTTTCGTCTCTCCCCACCCGTACATGAGGCACTGGAAGTCTTCTGACACTTCACATCCAGCTACAGGCAACAGCACAGTTCTCACATGCTCTGAGAGGGGGGCGGGTCTAGGCAAAGTTAAAGTAATAAATAGGTCAGTTGACAAGATACAGAGTGAACAAGTGAATCAATTAATGAATGCATGAGCCGGTGAGCGTTCTGTAGTTCGTACTGGGTGAGTTTGAGCAGGGCCAGGTTGGAGCCATCAGGTCCACAAACCATGTGTGCAATGCGGAGCCCGTTTGTGTGTGAGGAGGCGTTGAGGTGGAGGAGACCCACATGTACTCTGAATTCCCAAAGATCAGGAACGCTGTGGAACACACATGTAGCACATGACTCATCTCATCCTGCCACATGATAAAACACAGCAGCCGCAAGCCAGGGTGAGCATACAGAGCACAAGACAGTGGACCAGACTGAAGCAATGCAATGGTAATACATTCACCCAGCTTAAAGCCAAGTGTCAGTTCAAATTCATACAATATTCCTCCTATGCCAAGAGTAGAAGACCTGCCAAGATATGGTGTCCAAATCTCTTTGTTTTAGAACTAGAGATATGAGGCTAATCTAAGGATAGCTCATATCTCAGGATAGCTATATTAGCATAATATGATATTGTTATGTATGAAAGTAGACAAAAAGGCTCTCGAGCGGAGAGACTGTCCAAGCATCGGCCTTATCATCAGTGGCGTTATCATAATCCGTGGCTGGAGGTGTTAGACAGCATAACTGGCCTCACTCTATCTGTGATTGCAGGATGGCCCTCTCTCTCCCCATCATTTAGGGCAGTGCTAGCCAGCACACCTAACAAAATACGTGTTATAATCCAAGCACACTGAGCTGTCTAATGACATTTATAGCCGGTAGAAATTGACATGACTACATTGGGAAAGAATAGGGACAATGCAAAAAAAGAACAAAAAGAAAAGAAAAAGCCTAAGTACTGAAGCACACCAGCCTAAGTACTGGATTTTGTTTGAATTTTTATACATTCTTTTATACATTTTATACATTCAGTATGTCATACATGTCAAAAACACAAAGTCAAGCATACTTTTCCATTCCTTCTTTCCATTAGCCTCACAACTCAAAACAGTGTAAAACTACGGATGTAGTGGTTTGGCTTTGGCCAAATGTGGTCTGGCTTATTGACGACATGTGAGGTAAACTGAGGTATAAAAAAGTGATTTTTCATCAAATAATTGCTTTAAGTCGTACAGTAGGAGATGTTCTCCAGAACAAAGAGCCACGTGCTGATGTTACATGTACAGAGAAAAGATATCTCAATGCGCTGGACTGCATCTCTGGTAAAGCAATCTGATTTTTTTCCCCTTGCTGGGCCACGGAGGTCCTCAGTCCTCAGCAATGCAGATGGGCCTGCTTCTTCCTGAGATGCGTGAGATAGCTAAGCCCGGGAGGGAACGGGTGTGGGTTATGTAGAGCTGATCTAAAACGCAGACACCCGCGCTCTCTCTGTCCAGAACAGCTCTAGGTCAACAAGGTTTTCTCTTGAAGAGCGCCACAGCAGATCCCCAGGCATTCATCACCGGCAGCAGAGGCATGCCAAGCACATAGAGGCTAAACAGCCGCGCGGCCAAGAGAGCACCACCAACTCACTCTGAGCCAGAACACCGGCCTGTCACTACCCACTCATAAACAGGAAGCGCCGCAAAAGAAAGATGGCCAGGGACAGAGAGATGTACAAGGAGAGGATAAGAGGGAGCAAAGGAAGAGAGAAAGAAAGCGAGAGACTGAGAGGAAGAGAGAGAGAGAGAGAGGGAGGAAGAGACAGCTTCTTTCAGCAATGCAGCAAGAGATATACAGTGCCTTGTGAAAGTATTCAGTTCCTTGGAAAGTTTACATTTTCTGGATTACAAGTGATACCTGCACATATTTTTTCCAATCAGTATTTTATTATACTGTTTTTACTTCCAAACCATAACTGGCATAAGTAAGAAGTAAGAAAAAAAAACACATCAGAAGCAGAAAGAAATAGAAACGAAAGAAAGATGGCAAAGGCCAAAAGAGCTACATGAATGGAGCCAAACTGACTGAAGGGACATTACCATGAAGGGAAGCATTCCTGGTCAGTGAGGACCCACTCCTCTCGAATAAGAGAGCCTCCACACCAGTGCCTGCCCCTGTCAACACATATGATAGACTTACAGTCACGAATATAACCCCACTGAAATAAAGACAACGTCTGAGATGCCGCTTTTTTAAATTGTATGAGATTTTCAGAGTTTTCCTCGCATGTGTATCTTCCTTAAGGGAATAGTTCACTAAAAGTGAAATGTAATTTTCTGTTTGCAGAAGATACAGCTGGTTTCATACATTACTGCTTTAGTAACACTGGAGCTTCGAGCCTAATGTGGTTAAAAAGCAATAGAAGTCTATGTTAATGGAAGTCTGTTTACGTGACTATTACATTATCCTTGTAGTGCCAGAGCAAAACTAAGGCCACAGTACTTTGCAAATTAGATTTTTTTGAGGAACCTTTCCTTAAATATGCATTTAATATGTATGTCTTTTCATCTTGGCATTCATCAAATGTTTTTTATCTTTTCTAAATCCAATTAAGGCTTGATTACATCATATAAAGCTCCCCGCAGCTTGCTGAACTGAAACAAAAACGGCCGCTAGATTAGTACAATCCATTGTGGTGGGAGATGATGAACCAGTTACCCTTTCTGAATGCTGACCACCCAGCTTCCATCCTCCGCTCGCTGCACCTGCATCCCTCCCACAATCCGTGTGGTCTTATGCACAAAGCAGGAGGGCTTTGGCCCAGGAGCTGAAGTGAAGAGACAAAACAAGAAGTGTTATTTTAAAGGGTTCTAATAACGTATTAATAATAATTACATAATCACATAAAAATAAACAATTATCAATTACATAATAATCAATTACATTAATAATCGGTTACATAATAATAATCATTATGTCATGTTCAGTAACATAGGAATAAGTGACTTAACTTAAACTTTACATTTAAATGCATAATCCCTATTAAATAGTTTTTAAGGTGTTTTTTTAATGTAACAAATTTTGTAAAACACTTATTTAAAAAAAACCCAAAACAACAGTACGCGTAGTATTACCAACACCGGGTACATTGAAACAGCTAGTAGTAAGATAACACCCATGCATTCACGAAGAAGAATTTCTTCTAATACCAACATCCTTGACTGATTTCTCATTTGATTCTAAGATCACAGTTCGGTGATCACGTTCAGCAATCATTAATAGACTATTTATTCCTGTCATCATTTACAGTCTAATTTATTCCAGGTTAAACTTGAAACTGCACTGATACTGTAAATGATTTCAAACTTAAATTGTTAGATTTGATTCTAGTTGTCCTCAATTCCACTCCAGTTAGTGGTCTTCCAATCAGTGGTCTTCCAATCAACTCCGAGAAGATGAATGTAACCACGTGCTTCCCCTGTGTCACATGAATTTTTTCAATCTCCCAGTAATGCAACATCATTGGACAGTGTAATGCACTTGGAGGGGGGCGCTGACCTCCAATTCTATTACACTGAGTGGGGCCATCCTACCCACCCAGAGAGAACAAGGCTAATTGTGCTTGCGGCCACGGATGGCTTTGGCTCTTCTGGATATCAAACTTGCGACCTCAAAATTATAGGCTCACTCGGAACACTCGGGAGCCCAGCAGGTTCGCTTTAATCACAGATACATAACACGCAAAGAATGACATACTTACTTTTCATGTGGTCAGTCTTTGATGTTTTACCTGAAATCACACACGAAACAGAAAGTTCAGTACACTAATGTAGTATCGATCCTGCTGTAGGAAATCAATATAAAGGATTACAGTCTTAAAAGTCATTATTCAGCCCAGAATGGCCCAGCCTCAGACCCTGCACTCCTCACAGAGTAAACACTCAGAAGTCTCTCATTTGTCAAAAACAGCAATCTGGACTGGAGCCTGCAGGAAAACTAATTTGTTTTGAATAATCCCAACTTTAAGGGGGACATGGTTCCCATTAGTAAGATGAATAACATGGCTGCGCAGAGCGCCTCTGTTTTCGGCATTTTGTCAACAGACAGCAGCCACAGAGAATGTCTGGGTGAGGAGCTACAGGCCAGAAGAGAGGAGCACTGGAAGAGCAGCATGGTGACCACAGCTCATTGGTCTGCATCTGTCTAGTGTTAGAGCGTGACCCTGCACACGAGGAACCTAACCCAAGCTGCTGCCTGTTCTTTACACAGCCTGCGCACAACCTCACTGTCCACAGCTGAGTTCACATGCTCACAGTGCCCACGAGGACAGTATACTCTCAGGTTATTAGGGGGGATGTATATGATTCTAAATGCGCATTCTTGTTCTACTGGGATATTGTAAGTAGTTCCCAAACCAGATGTTGCACGTGAACATCCCTAGGAGGGGCTTAGAAAATGCTGGAAACCTCAGTTTAACTTTTCATAATGGCCCAGGAAAAGTTAAACTCACATTTTCAGTGGTCAGTGGTAGGTAAGTCTTTATTTTGGGAAATTTGGGAAACACCATTAGCTCTGTGTTTACAAAACAGGCTCAGCTAGCAGGCTCCAGCGAGCATCCACTGCAACTTTAAAATACAGAGCGCATATTTGCAATGAATTATTGTACTTAAAGTTATTGCATTCAGTCTTTGCATGAATTATGACTTTTCAAGACAGGAAATAATACGGTACAATAGGCACAGGGAGGCTGGATTAGACCGTGGTCTGTATATATTCTTCATCAACTACTAAGTGCCCATGAGAGCTATAGTGAGAAGAGAACAGAGAAGTGGAACCCACAATTAAAACACAGAAATGAATTTAAAGAACAGGGTGGATCTTTGCAACTTATTTGAACCCCTACTCGTACTAAATGAACTAAACATCCATGGAAATAGAAACGGCCTGAAATGCAGGAAAGCAGTGTGTCAGTTAAAACAAATACTAGCGAAAAGCTGTCTAACTGAGCCCGGACCACCAGAAGGCCCAGTAAGCTTCGGCATTCAGCGGAGGACATGACAGAACAGAGCCCAGTACACGAATTGTGAGAGACTTCATCATAAGGTATGTGGACTAAAAGGTTATGATTACCATAGCTACTCTTGTCAAACTTTGCCAAATCAGGAGTCTGAACTCCTAAAAAAATGAATTATTCCAGTTTTTTTCAGTGGGCTGCTTCAGGTGCAAGGAAGTGATATATTCCCTCTCTTTCTGAGTCTGAACATGCATTCAAAGGAGCTTAAATTCCAACCCCGTTCTGGGGATATAGAGAGAGTCTCTTGGATCTGATGGCTGCTGTATAAATACTCCCCTGACAATCAGATCTAGTCCCTCTGCCACTTGTCTTTTAGTAAACAGGTAGAACCTAAGGAGCTGACGGAAAAGCAGGAACCTTCAGTTTGGGAAAACGCGGCACCCCCACCCAGGACTAAGCCTGAAGGCTCTGTGCAGCTTCAGCCTGACGTCAACAGCAATGATGATGTGGCACTTCTGGAAGCAACAAACAACAGCTGCCATATTCTCAGCCCCAGGACACAATTCAAGCTGAGGCTGAGCTCCTACACCATGATTACAGCTGTGATGTCACACTTCAGTCACCAGAGATGCTACAGCGACGGTCCATCCTCTCTCTCTCACCTGTGCCCCCTCACCTGGGGCTCTCAGAAAAAAATGATTTGCTTTCAGGAACCAAGCTCACTCTCTCTATTCCCGAGAACTCACAGATTTCACCCCAAAAGTGCTGAGTCCCAATCCCCACAACTCCCCTCTTCGTCCCAGGACAGGACCCTGCTGCTGAGACAGCAGAGACAGCATCAAAACACACTTCATCCACAGAACACTAGATGTGACAACAGTGCACTGATAAGTCCTTGCTATAATAGCAATGAAATGTGGCTGGGGAACAACTACAGTCCCAACAGCTCTCCTAGACCTTCACTTTTTAAATGCCTCTTGAATTGGGGCTGTAGCTGCTTTATTTAAAGACACATTTCAATGCAAGGTGATTTCACTTGGTGAGTTTAATTCCTTTCAATATCTCTGTACTGTGAAGAAAAGCTCTCCAATAATTTTACTAGTTATCTACAGCCTCCAAAATGCTGTCCACACTTTATTAATGAATTCTCTGAAGTGCTGTCAATTATTTCTACAGACTTTATAACAATATCAATAACAATAATGACAGTACGTCTAAAGAACTTTGTTTGACACACTTGATCTGGTACAGCATGTAACTGGCCCAACTTGCATCTGAGGTCATACACTGGATTTTGGTTATCAGTAAGGGTCTCAGTGTTCCTACTGTGGAGGTTAAGGACCTAGCTCAGTTCTTTGATGGGCTCGTTGTTCACCCAGCTAGATATAAAACTGTCAAAAAGATGTATGTTAATGAAATTACCAGTGTTCTATTTGTGGAGCCAATGTCTGCGTTACCTACGCTACCAGTCAAAAGTTTGGACACACCTTCTCATTCAACGATTTCCTTAGTTTTTATTATTGGCTACATTGCAGATCATCATCACCTATTGTTCTGATGACAGCTTTGCACACTCTTGGCATTTTTTCAATCAGATTCATGAGGAATCGACCTGGAATGGTATTTAATT
>JBBIGA010000126.1:18451823-18467569 GCA_037576975.1 Alestes dentex
GGTTAGGGTTAGGGCTAAAGTTAGGGTTAGGGTTAGGGTTAGGTTTAGGGTTAGGGTTAGGGTTAAGGTTAGGGACTTTTCCCATCTCACGGCCTTTCAGCCTGTTTCAACCGCTTTGCAAAAAAAAATGATAAGGAATCTTATTATTATTATTACACTTTTAGTGAAAAATGTGTAGTACATTTTCACAATATTGCATAAAAGCGTTCATTCATAAGCTACAACGGAAGACAACTTTGCATGAACTGGAGGCAAAGACGGTGGAAAACTCCTTTAAGCTGACGTGTGCAAATTTCTCTCTTATTGTCCCTCAGTCACCAGTTAGTGCTGATACTGGTGATGTTTCGCACTGCGCATTAAAATACATAAAGTAGTGAAGCGTTGTCCCAGCATGAATAAAAGGCCTAAAGTGTGATCGCAGCACATTTTTGAACAGATTGTATATCGTGACGGCTTCACGAAAACTCATGAGACCGTGTTGAGCGGCAGTAGCTTCTTCCCTCTCTTCCCTGTCCGCTCTGTATGGCAGCGTGCAGCCATTGGGCTCAAACCTTTCATTGTTCAGTATGTAGGCGTTAACAGTACGCTGCCATACTTTATTTTCCAGTGAGAACACACTACTTGCGCTAAAAGTGGTTTGGACAATACAGAGGTACGGTATTTAACTGCTCATCAGTCTGTTCACTGTCTGTTCACTAAAGGTTATTATTGTTAGTCATCTCCACAGGGACAGTTTTTCATTCTCCTTCACTCTCTGGTGTCGGCTAGAGGAGGACGCATTCCCCTTTTGAGTTTTGCTTCCACCCACAGTTTCTTCCTTCAGCTTTAGGGAGTTTTCCTTTTGGCTCGCTCACTAGGGGCTCGGACCCGGATTCTGTAAAACTGCTTTGTGACAACATCAGTTGTAAAAACCTCTGTATAAGTAAATTAAATTGAAAAAAAAAAAATCCCAACCCCAATGAGAAGTACCCCGTCTCCTCAGCTCTAAAACACATAATTCAACTTAGTAAGTTGGATCAAGTGTGTTGAGAGCAGGGAAAACAGTAAAACATGTAGACCAGGGAGGCCTCCCAGAACAGAGTTTGGAACCACCCTATCACATTCAGCCCTGTAGGTGTAACACAAGGTCTACAGGAGTTTGACTTTACTGTTGTGAGCTAAACCTGACACAGGCAGGATTTAGACATGATTTCAGACCTTTCCTTTGAGCTCTGATCCAAACTGGCTTCTTTCTTCCAGTGCCTATTCCACAGCATCATAAGACACCCAGCCAGAATCATCCATAATCCACAGCAAAGCAAACGCTCCACCAGTGCTGGAGAGTGCAGGGCAACACCAGCTGATCCTTACCACTGGTGCAATGAAAGCCTGAAGTGCTGCACTGGACTGTATCTGGGGCTGCACATGGAGCCAGCAGCTGCATCCGCATGAATCCAGAGCTGCTAATGATTCTGTGCTAACAGATGTTAGCCAGCAACTCCACTGTGTCTGCCAAAACCCTGGTCCCTCCGGTGCCCGAGCAGACGCTCCAAATCTCTCTCGTTTCGTTCACACAGCACAGCAACACATTTGTTTCAGCACTGAGAGGTCAAAGAGGCCTTAAACTCAACACCATCGCTAGTGTATATTTGGCAAAAGTGACTGTGCTCGGCCCGTACCTGGCATCTCTTATTTCTCACAAAAAAGCTTCTAGAGAAATCTGATCTGCATGCACACTGCTTAGGTATGAGGAACAGTATGATAGCAGTAGTGACATGTTATCTGTGAACATGTCGGCTCTTAAATAAAGACAAAAAAATCCTTAGAATCTTATTTGGCTGTAGCTGAAATGAACCCCAAACCTGTTTTTATGGTGTTAGTTTGTCCCTGTCTTTGTTGATGACCGCTGCTGATGTCTTTTGACCTTTTACTTGGAATTTGGCAGCAGTAATCTCAGTTTGTTTTTGGATTCTTTGCAATAAAACTGCAGCTCTACTTTGATCAAACATTTTAGAACCACTGTATAGCCAAATCTGGCATAAATGGTGGTGTTAATGGTTTATTCTCACTTTGACTTCAAATTTATTTAGAGATGTCACAATTAAATGTATTTGTTTTATGAATCTGCTTGATTTATTAACAATGTGAATGGTGAAGGTATCTGCAGGTCTTTATAAAACCATGTGGCATCTGAATGTTTTAATCTGACTGTAGGAGTGGCATATTAGCACCTACGTCGCTGTTTACTTGAAAGACTGCTGTTCAGGTCTGCTGTTTCTCAGACACAGACACAGAGGAGTCGGAAAGGGGTTTTGCTTACCTAGAAAGCAGTGATGTTAAGTTCACAACACAAACGTTTTGGATGTGTAGTGTGTTTTCATCATAACATTAGTTGCTTAAGTGAACACACCATAAGTAAGAAAACCTCAACAAATGAACAATGTTTGATGCTAGTTGGTATCAATTTATAGGGATACATCAAACCTAAGCCAGTTGTCTCTAAGCTTACCACTGTATAGTCAACTATACAGTGGTATAGTTGAGCTAAACTGGCCAAACTGGTGAGTGAGGATCATGTTTGGGACTAACGGATTACGCAAGTCTAAAGAATTACTCACTTAATTGTCCAAATGACTGGTTGAGGACAGGTAATAACTGGTGGATTGCCAACACAGTCAAAACTGACATCCCTAGTTCAAAATTTCTTTTTTATTTCTACAAGCATAATGAATTTTGTTAGTCAGATGCTACACTAAGGTTTTAGTGAGAAACAATAGATGCTAAAAAAAAAAAAAAAACTAGCAAAGCTACTGAATAAAGAACAGTTTGGGAGCCTATAAATGGTTCCTATCTCCCATCTGGGGAGATGAGCCAATTGGTCTGATTCACCTAAAGAGCTGAACTATCCATTACTAAATTGCTTGTGTTATATCTTATGCTTTCACCCTTATGCGCTACGTGAACTCAGCACTGTCTGCTGGTTTGGCTCGGCTAAAGTGAAGATGAGGCTGGGGTCAGGTCAGCACAGTGAGTGTAACTTTTAAATGAATGCTAGAGTCCGTGAGGACTCTTTTGTGATACCACAAAGAAGCGAGTCTCTCGGAGAAAGAAAAAAGATATATTAGGTAGACAGACAGACAGACAGACAGATTAAGTCAAGCAGAAACAGAATCCTGATGTCCCATGAATAAGCGAGAGTCTGGTCCAGTGTAGAGGGAAAAGAGAAGAGTGGAGTCGATCCTCAGGGAGGAGGCCGGGCTGTGCTAGCATGTGTGTTTGAGGCTCATGTTTTCTTGTGTCTGCGGCTTTGCGAGCCCAGCTGGAGAGCAGACAGAACATGACTTCAGTCCATAAATCCTTCCCCCACCGAAAACTCTTAATACAGCTCGTAAGCAACGTAGCTTACAGTGCTCACTCCTGGCTAATGATAACTTAGCGATGGCCAACCACAATAACCCAGCTAGCTCCTGCTTGTTGATTCAGCTCCCCCTACCCCCACACACATCGTGGTTACTCTAACATACACCAGGCCACAGGTATTCCCTTTCAAAGGAGTCATCAAATCATAAGGGCACTGTTATGCCACTTTGACTCTACATAGGAGCTTCAAACTGATGGACAGCCAGGAGACTCATATCAGACTTCCATCAGCTGTTTCGAAGTGATTATTGGCTCGGGAGGAGGATGTGTTGCTGAAAGATGTGGTGTGTTCCTGTGAAAACTTGCAAATGAGCCTCTCTATGGGATTCAAAAGTAACAGAAAAGTGAAAAGCTGTAAGAGAGGGAGAGAGGGAGGCAGTGAGATCTTACTTGTGTTCATGTGGTACAGATACATTCCAGGCTTGGCATGAGATTCCGCTCCTTGTAATTGATCTTCTCCCCTTGTAGTTCACACCTGAACCAACAATGCACTCGCACACATAGTCTGTGGAAAAACAGGGCACAAACATCTTAATAATCCAAAGCTGGAAAAGTTGTTTACCGATCGCAGGCATTTCTGACGTCCAAAACTCCACCAGACTTTCCGGCAGTGAGTTTTACGAAAGGGGTGAATTCGCAGGTGAAAGTTTCCTGCCCTCAAACTCCTTAAACTACGAGAAAAAAAGCCTCTTGATGGAAGCATAAACAGCAGCCACCTAGTTAATAGGGCTGCTTGTTTGCCTTGGGCTTTGTTCCATGTTTACCTTAAGCTTCCAAAGCTCTTTAAGTTGCTGGAGGAGAGCAGCAGTTTGTTTACAGAGATGGACGAGTTTGCACAGAGCGCACGCAGCTGTCCAGGACTTTAACACTTTGCGGTCTTGGTGCTAAACAAACGTGGCCGCCACTTTCACCGTGGCATCTCGAGGCTCTCAGAGAAGTAGAGGTGAAGCGAAAAAGTCAAGCATGCAAGGAAAATGTCCAAGACAAAAATATTTACCTTTCTTTTCGTAAAGGTCATGGCTGACTCGCCGCTCCTTCTGCGCTCCTTCTGTGAATCGGTCAAACGACAGCAAGTGGCATGTCCCGTTAATGTGGTCATAGTTGAATGCCCTGCAAAGAGAGACAGATAGCGAGACGGAGACAGAGAGCGATGGAAATGAGTAGGTAAGGTAGGTAGGAACTGTCTGAAGCAATATACTAGGATGAGAAGATATACTGGGATACTAGAGGTGAGAATTTATTGAGTATTTAAACAGGGGTCCCTAAATTGGAGCCCCTTTCAGACATGTTCTTTTACAATGTAATGTATTTATAATGAAATTTGAGAGGATGAAGTGTGAATGCAAGTCGATTGCATTGACTTCTGTTCATACAGTGATGACTGGATTACAGCAGCCAAAGCTAAATGTTTCTGTGCTGCTGTTTTAGCAGTTTTGTTTTGTGAATGAAAACATTGCAGAAGTGTATTTTTGTACATGACTCTACAGAAAATCAGGAAACATCTGAAAGAAATGCAGCATGGCCAGCAAAGCAGAACATGTGGAGTTTCCCGTTTTTACAAGAGAAAAAATATGCTATACATGATTCTGTCACACGCACCAGTCACGTGACGTCAATCAGGCACCGGAAGTGACTCGCATCTCTGGGAATATAAACTGGAAGTAGTATCACACTGCACTCAGTTATTTGGGTCTCATGCTGGTTTGCCCCAAGCCCTCTTCTCCTTGTACCGTGAGTACTTTAGTTCTTCAGAACCCTTAATATACCCTTCTGTGTGCATGTGAGAACATTGGTTCCTGGTGGGAATCTCTACTCCTTGGCTGGAGCGTTCTCAGATTAAAACGCGTGGTTTACCGGCTCTTTCATGTGTGTCCGCGACCGGGCTCTTACATCACGCAGCACTGGGCAAACTATCAGTTCATTTGTTGTCTTTCTCCGTGGCAGATTCAGAAATGAAGGTGCTGTTGCCTATTCACGCTGAGAACCTCACCATCTATTTGTTGGGATTTTCACAAAATGAATGAATATGTGTATCCCAGCATAAAAAAATACCACTGAAGGGTTACATGTGTGAACAATGCAAAGCCTTACAGTCTTATAATACTTTACAGTTCCCTCCTTCTACCTCACAGTATTTCTTTACACTATCACCTTATGTTGAACGCATGTCCTGAATAGACATTTTTTGTGTGTGTTTGTAATTGTCTGAGTTTCACTACTGTGTAAGCAGTTCCATGTTTGTCTTTTCAGAATGTTTTGTAATTCTTAATTCATACCAAAAAAAGGGGGAATTGCGATGGAATTTGAGATTTCATGTGATTTCATGATTTCAGTTACTGTTAGGCCTATGCACTCCGATTGGACCACGAAACAAGGAAAAACGCTCATTTCTGCAAGGAATTCTGTGAGACTCTGGTTGTCTTTTAGCCATAAATTAACAAGACTGTAGATTAACATATTTTGGCCATTCTAGATTAGCTATAACACAGAGAAAAGAATTCTGATCATTTTCACAGGGTGGATTAAGAATTTAACCCTACTGACCCTATTGCTTCCATTGAAAGTGTAATAATGACCAGTAGAACTGCAGAACATGCTGAGTTGAAAACGTGATTCTGTTGCATAAAAATGAAAGAAAATTTATAGATGTCTTATGCCTTCGTTTCAGGAGTAGATGGCCCTTAGGGTCAGCATTTTGCTAAAGTTTCCTAAAGACTCTGAATCGAAGGTCAGAGATTTCCACTCTTAGTAAAGGAAGTTACCTGCAGGACTTCTTGCTCTTGCTGCATTTCTGAGCGCAGTCCTCCAGTGCTAGCCTCCGGACTCGAGCAGGCTGGCCGCAGTCAGAACACACTAGCCTGCTGTCCTCAGTCCTCTGGTACCGCTGCAGCGTCTGCTTCCTACACCCTGAGACAGCAGCAAGAGGTTACACACAAACGCATGCATACACTCGCACGCGCCATAAAAGAGATTGTCTAACACCCTTGACTGTGTCCTTCCTGCTCTATTACTCATTTCGGGTTAATTCCCCCTCCCAGAAGGCTCCTGAAAACCCTGACATGCACACACACACACACACACACACGCACTCCTCACATCGGTGCACTGCTTCAAAGACACCGGCAATGTCAGCTCACAACTATGTGCAAACCATCTTTTATCTCACACGCAAGAACATGAGTGATCTCACTCACAGGCAAGTCATTAGGACCAGCATCTACCAAAAAACAACATTCTCCAATTAGCCCTGGATTGCCCTCATATGGCTGCCCACCAGTGGAGTACTCCTGTCCTGCACATTTTAAAGTTACACCTGCCTCAACAAACACACTTTCAGTCAGGAGAGGCTTGTTATTTAGCTGATTAGTTGTATTTGGTCAGTTTTAAGCAGGGCAAACATCAATATATAAAAACAAGAGCTAATACAGGACCATGTTTGGGAGCAATGAGGCACAAAGAGAAACATTAGCATTTGTGCTTCTTCATTTCAATGCGATTTGCTCAGTCTTGCTCAAGAGCGCATGTCCTTTACCTCATCATCTTCACTCCATGGGAATCTTCTTGAATTGTCCCTGCATCCTTCAAAGATACACCTCAGGCCAGCTGCTTAACTATGGATGCTACCAGGGAGCCGGAGCGACAACTTTAAATGACGTAGCAACAATTCATTACAGTTCCAGTGAAGTAAAGAAAGCGAGGCCTAGAACATTCACTTAAAAAAAAAAAGCACTAATGGTTCCCTTCGTGTTTTTAAAAAGAAAGCAGAACTCATGTTATATGTAGTTCATACCAACAAAGGTTTGGGCCCAGCAAATTTTAATGTCATTCAAAAATGTCCCCTAATAGCATGTATACTGTTGGGCCACAAGCAGTAGCTGGTACTTTTAGCAAGCCAAACTATGCCCCCCGGTTGGTAACCACTGCTACACACACATGCATGTAACTACTGCATTCACCAGCAGGCTCCCAGGCAAGTTATGAGTAAGAGTTTACAATAAGCTCATCTTACAGACTCACAGGGTGACCATTATAAAAGACTGCATGGCGTTTATAGAGTGGCCCACAAATGATCCTCTGGCTGCAGCGTTCCATCTCATAAATTGACGCCCTGCTCATCAACAGAGGCTTGTGACTCTATTTGACTTCAGCACTTTAATTATCGTATAATGGAATGGGGATCAGGCACGTCGTTAGGTTTATTTACGGCTAACTGTAGTCTACAGATGGTTTCAATAATTAGACAATGCAATTCAATCCCTAGGCCTGGAGGGACACAGCCCTACAAAGAGCAGTGTTTTCCTTTTTCGAACACAAATTACTCTCATGAAGGTCTTGCTAATTAGCTGATGAGTTGAATCAGGTGGGCAAACTCTTGTGGTGTGGCCATTCAGGACTGCAGCTTGACAAATGTGAATAAGCCCTAATGTCTCCCTCAGGTGTTCCCTCGGCACTCCGCTGTGGCTATATGGGTTTGATGAGAACATTTTATTAATGTTTAGGCTGCATCAGAGAACATCTGGTTTATATCATGCCCCTATTCTAACACTGATCTTTTTCCTTTAGTGCTCCAATTAGACCCCTCTGTAAATTCCTCAGCCATGCCCCCTTATGCATCTTTATCTCTGTCCCTGCTTATTAGATTTGGATAGTTCTTTCTCTCTGAAATGAGGCGGAGGGGAAAAATACAGAAGACATTGTTTATGGCACTAATGAGGATAGACATCGGCTCAACATTTACATTAATAGTTTCAGGCTGACTCATCCAGGCCCTAACATGGAGCTGATCTGCCAGCAAGTATCTTTCCTTCCCTCTTTCTCAAAAAAAAAAAAAAAAAAAAAAAAAAAATTGCTCCGGAGCAGGTCCGAGGTACTTTTGGGTCTGGCATATGTTTACACTGCACATCTGGTCCAGTGAACATTTGTGATGGTGAAATATGGAAGAAAGGACTGCATGCAGATGTTGCACGGCCTGCCGCTAACGCCTGCGCAAATTGCCATTTCCCAACCCAATCCTTGGAGGCCTCCAGACAGTCCAGATTTTCAATACAACTGCAGCAGGTATTCATTGCCCTTGATTGTTTGGCTCAGGTGTGTGGGGAGCTAGGGTGGAGCACAAATATGGTCCGTCAGGGGACTCTTGAATACTGGGTGGGCTAAAAGAGTGCTAAGCAGGATGCATCCACAACACACCCTGTGACATATAGATGCTGCACTGGGAACAAGCTTCCTGGAACTGCAGGACCTTAATGTCCATTTCCTGTACACTTAAGTGACTGAATTGGAGATTCAAGCAAACTGCTGTTGCCATTCAAGCAGAATTGATCTAATTACAGGTCTCTCTACATTGCGCTTTTAGAGGACTCTACAATATAAGGCAAGACAGACAATGACTTAAGCCAAGAAAAAGTGCAGCTGGACTTCTGTAATCCCCAAGACAAATATACATCCATGTCAATGAGGACATTAAGAAAGTCATGCTCTCCTTGACACACACTGTGAGCTTCTTTGTTTGGTTATGTAACCTGCAGTAGATTTGCAGTTTCCCACAACCTCACCAGGGAATTCACTTTTACAAATGAACTTCTGTCATCTTTGCAATGTGTTAAGCAGCAAAATTACAACACCGTGTCTACAATTTGGGAAGACAAAGCAGCGCAAAAAAAAACCGCAAAAAAAAACTAGAAACAGACAATAAAACTCCAGTGCAGTGTGTCTGAGAGCTGAGATCAAGGCATAGTTTGAATCTAAACTGGGGCATACCATTCCAGCGTTATTCCTTACCCACTAGGATTCCATACACACCCCATTCAAACACCACTCCAATCACTTTCCAGAGCCTTTCCCAGTCTGCTCTAATTCCATTCCCGTTCCAACTCTGCCTGATTCCACTCAGTTCCAGTTACGACAGAACTCAGCAGCTGCAGCCATTCACAATTCCATGTTCCAACATTCCTGTTAGTATTTACAATAAATACTATCCCTCAACAAGTAAACATGGGCTCGGCGCGCGTGCACACACTCCGGTCCGAGATTAATGGGACTTTTTTTTAACCAAGTTAACCGGGTGATAAACGTACAGTTAATAAATAAACAAATAAACAACTTCATAACTCTTATCCTGAGGCTGATCCTCCCCTACACAGAGACCCTCGCAGTCACTCACCCACGCTGATGGCGAGCAGGACACACAGAACCGCGTGAGGAATCCACATTATTACCGCTCGCGCTCTGCTGAGTGCCGCGCGCCGCGCGCTCCTCACTCTTTATACCTGCACACAGCTCCACACACTGCGCCGCGCGCCCGCCTGCGTGTGTGCGCGTGTGCGCGTCTGAGTGTGTGTGTGAGTGTGTGAGCGCGCGTGATTAACAGGGAAAACCTCTCTACAGTCCGTCCCCTCTGGAGGGAGGGTGGTCTGAACACAGACACACTGGAGAAAGACTTTTCCTGTTAATCACAAAATACACACACACACACACACACACACACACACACACACAAACACACCTACCATTTGGTGAAAAGTAGGTGTCCTTGGTTCAACCCTATGGTACTTTTGTCCCAACACACACAGCTGAGGCAATCATCTACTGCTTTTGTCTCACACACACACACACACACACACACACACACACACACACAGTCCCACAGTTTCTCACTACTTGGTCATCAAAGCACTGTGATGTGTGAAAAGTCGGGGGTCCGAATTGGGGGCTCACACTCCAATCATGTCATTAGAGTTGAACTGGTTCAATGTAAGGTCAGTTTTAATTGATTAATGATTTCATTATTGGATTAAAGTTAATATATAGTTAATATTGCATTCATAAGGACTTGTTGACACAGACTGTGGAATTTTACTGTGCAAATCTGGAAGTTGCCTCAAAATGTAGCAGAGAGCCCAGAATTGTCTGTCTGATGCACAGTTTAGTGCAGTGAAGTTTAGATTAATAGAACATGTTAATGATGAGCGCCATTTACCTCAGACGTATGCAGCAGTGGTCAAAAAGGCTGTCATAGGTAGCTGCCCTTAGTCATTTACAGTTCTTGAGCTGCAAAACACACACAAAATAATTCATCTGACAAAGGCATGTGAGACATGCTGCATGAAGTCATCTAATAATAATACACAAATCATAAGCTACTTCAAATTCTCAACCAAAACACAACCTATAACGCAAAGCATTTCCTTATAGGAACGTACCCTCCTAAATTCCCTTATACAGCAAGTGTCCTCTCATAAAAATCTCTTATATCAAGCGCACCCCAAATTTTACCCCATGATAGCTTAACTTAGTTAAATAGCTTAACTTAGTTAACTTAGATAAAAACACACAGGTGAGGTGCACACAGGAAAAACAACAGTAGTAAATTAAAAAAATCTAACCCATCAATCATAACATTTAATCAATCATTATCCAGCATAGCGTGACTATGTCCCTGCACAAAACCATAACAGAGATTTCAAGCTCGTTTTATACTGCAGAATAGATGATGAGGTTTTTGTTCCAAGCAAAATACTGTTCATTTTGTTTTCCGTTTTTGTTTGTCGACCTGTTTCAAACCTCAGGGATCTTAGAACAACAAACTCTTAGCAAATAAATTCAGAAAAGAATTTATTCTTTTAATAAGACTCTACTCTGAGTACCCGCGACCCTAGTAAGGATTAAGCAGTTACAGAAAATGGATGAATGAATGAATGAACTCATAAATGACGTGTTTTCCGCCGACTGAAGGAAATAAAGTGAAATAACATGAAATAAAATGTGGTTGGAGGAGCAACTGCTTATGCTACTTAAAACAAGAAAGAGCCCAGCAAATAATTGAATTTCTATTGGAAAAATATAAAAACATAATATAAATAATGCTATAAGATTTATACAGACCATATTTTTATGTAATTTCTTTTTTCCCAGTATGAAAAATTCCTCAAATATACAATAGTTGTGCTTTAAAATATGCAGAAGCTTGATCAGGGGAGCCCAATCCTCTGCATCCAACAAAAACATGGACACACACACACACACACACACACACACACACACACATTCACATTTGCAGCTGCACACAGACAGAAACACATACACAAAGCCTTGCCCAAATGTGCCCTCAATCACACATAAACACATGTGCACCCCCCCACACACACATCACACACACACACATACACACACCTGACAGATGCTCTTAATGGAACAGACGGTAGGAGTGGTTTGTGTGCAGAGGCGTGTGCCAGGATTACTTTGAGTGAGGCAGAAGACTTACTCCTGCATGGGCCGGCGTAGGTGGTGCTGATTCTACACTCAGGTGTTGCTTACTAATCAAACACAAGTGCACAGGAATGTTCCATAAAAACGTTGTTCCGCCAACTTTCAAAGGCATACGTGCGGAACAACTGGTGTTTAGCTTTCTACATCCCTGCAAAAGCACCGTGCCACATTCTTCGCTGATGAATTGCACACATTTCCACATTGCCGAAGCAAACCGGGGCATCTGAGAGGAGTTCATAAAGCCTCGAAACTCCTTCCAGAGATTGGGCTCGCAGTGCATGTGTGGTAATGGCTTTAGGGATTGGACAGAATAGAAACATACCACAAAAGCATTACAAGCATGTGAAAAGATCGGAGGCATGGGCTGCACTATGCCTTACAGATCTAGCAAAGGCCAAAATATACAGGTTGTGGCACTGGAGAGGACATGGAGGACTTGCGAAGGAGTTGCTCTTCAAAGTGCTTGGTCATAAAAATAAACCCTCTGAGACATTAAAGCTGTTGTCCACCGCTTCTCTCAGGCACTTTGCGGCTAGATGGTAATCGGTAAGAGCACATCTGCATTCAGACACAGCAGAGAGAAGGCGGAATGCGAGAGGCTGACCACTTCATAACCACACTGGTGCTGCGGTGAAATGGCATTACATGCCGATAGTTCTTTTTTTTTTCTCTCCATCAATAAAGCAGAGGATCTGATATTGAGGCGTCACTCATTCAGGCCACCCTGCTGGGAGAACATCACGTTGGCCCCCGCCTCCCGTCCCTCGTCTCTCTCTTTCACTCTCTTTCTCTCTTGGTTGGTGTGGTGTGGCACTCAGGCACCCACAGCTGGAAGCAATCCTGTTCCGATAGCCACTCGCTGGCTTTAACTAAGTGTTCCTGAGTTTTTAGACTCAAACCCTGTTGAGGGCACGGTCATTATTTAACAGGAAATCCATACTTTGGCCATTAACACACAAGTAAGTCTGAAAATCTCCTGAGAAAGAGAGAAAGAGAGAGAGAGAGAGAGAGAGAGAGAGAGAGAGAGAGAGAAGACAGAAATAGAAGGAAAAGAAGACAAAGACTGAGGGGGAGGTGAGAGAGAGACAGAAGAAAAGAAAAGGATGAGTGGGAGATAGATAGATAGAGAGAGAGAGAGAGAGAGAGAGAGAGAGGAAAGGGAGAAAAAGAAGAAAAGAGAAATGAGGAAGATAGTCACTGATGTGAGAGAGGTAAAGGGGCATGAGAGAGAAAAAGAGAAACAGAAACAGAAATAGAAGGGATGAGGAAACAGGGGGAAGTGAATGAGATAAACATAGAGGAGGAGTGTGAGAGAGAGAGGGACCGAAAGGAAGAGTTAGCAAGCCAAAGTGAGAGACAGAGAGAGAGAGAGAGAGAGGAGCTGAAGAGAAACGCAAACATCCGAAACGTCTCTTGTTAACCCAAGTGCAGCTTTAAAAGTCAATCTCATTTACAGCACACTTGAGCTGTATAGGGTGCGAGAGCGAGAGTGTGGCACACAGGTGTGGTCGAAGCGTGCGCTAGACTCCAGGTGTCAGTGGTCACATCAGTCAGAGCGAGGCTGTGTTGCAGGGCTGTGGCGGGAGTGGAACTGCAGCTTAATCCATTAGAGTGGGCTTGGCTCTGTGCCCAGCTGTGAGATACAGAGTGGTACGTGCAGACGTCCACAGGTACAGGCAGGAGCTGCAGCACATGATTGCACTGAGGGGACATAGCATGAAAAAAATCTTTTGCTTGCATTTTTTAAATAAAAGTGTTTGATGGGCTACACTGTGAACGGTGGAAGTGGGAAGAAGCTGATTTAAAGTGTTTTTGAGGTTTTAACTGATTTAACGTTCATTCATCTAAACAAATCATATGCTTTGCATTGTTGCATTCAAATGATTCAAAGCAGTTACGTTGATTATCATAGGTGGAACAGACCAACCATATTTTTTTTACATACAAAAGTTATGAGAATTATCAGTCACTACCAAGGTCATACAATCCGTATAGGGGAACTGAGCTGCATGAACAGCCTGCTTTGAATTCATCATAGTGCGATGGCAAAACCATGAGGACGTCTACATGAACTAAAAGGCCAAAAGTCTAAGGACACCTGAACACTACATTCCACTAGATTTAAAAGTCTCATTCTGAAATGATGGGCTTTGCGATCATACAGGCACAAGAACTTTAGCTTTAGCTGAAAACGGGGGCAATAATGCTCAGTAGACCCATCTGTACGGTCTACAACTTTGTGACTGAGCTGTTTTCGCATGCAACTGGGGCTGATATGGAAGAGCTGAAATTTGACTGACTTGTCTGATAGGTGGCATTTTATGACATTACCATGCTGGCCTCTGCCAGTATTTGTTTAGGAAGTTCCACGGCTGAAATGAATGTGGTTAAAAAATGCCAAGGGAGCCCACTGGCTTTTGCCAATGTTGTGTGTAACAAGCTACTCAGCGTACAGCAGACTGTCTGTAGTAAAACTACTGGAACAAAAACATTATGTCTCTGTCAGTAGGCGAATATACCAGTGCAGCCTTCTAAAGGATCCAGACATCCGAAAGGAGCAGCTGATGTTTACTTTCCATATATTCCTGAGGACAGCAGTCTGAACTGTTTGATTCAGGAGAGCTTTTGGTCAGCCCATAGCGCTTTTTTGATAAAGGCACAATAAACAGGCGGCCAATCAGAACAGAGCTCATTTATATACATCAGTCCTAAATGTACAGTAACAAAAAAAAAAAATGTGGGTCACAACTGGTTTAGGTACATAAAACCAAACAAAGGGCATGGGTGGATGTCAGGGAAAAAATAAGTGTAGAAAATGGCCCAGATAGCTGATGCCTTCAGGAACTGGCTCGGATCCGCCAACGCCAGTGACCTTTTTGCGCTGTCATGTGACTGTGGAATAAGAGATCTGGTTACAGCATCTTTAGCTGGAAGCGAGATATGGACAAATTGGCATCCAGTAACTAAGAGCCCACAGACATTCTTACTTGCTCTCCCTCCCCTCACCTCTCCTGCTCTTTCTGTCTGGAGTCAAGTGTGTGGCCGGAACGACCTGGCTCAGTGCCAGCAGAGCCAGAGATTTGCGTGTATGTGATCTCGCTCCAAAATGTGGCAAGTCTTTAATAGAAATGTTTCACTGAAGTCTCATTTGCCCTCACTTACTAAGGCTACGAATCTCTCCCCCCCTCTCTTTCTCTCTCTCTCTCTGTCTCTCTCTCTCTTTCTGTTTCTCTTTCTGTCCTCTTGTTTCTTGTCTCATCATTTCTTTTTTATGAGACTCTTTTTATGATACATTCTCATTCTCTTTTCCTTTTATTTTTTCTTTTCTTTTCTACTCTACACATCTCTCTTGTGGTCCAGCCCTCCCATTTCCATCTGTGCACTGGAGAGAGGAGGTGATTTCAGGCATTATATTTCAGCTGGACAATGTGAAGTTCAGTGTCTGGGGAGGAAATCTCAACTACAAGGGAAATGGTCCGAGAGTCACTTTAGGACAAACACTCTTCCACTCTGAGCTGCCAGAGAAAACTGGGAAGACAGAGATATAAAAAAAAAAACAACAACAAAAAACAGCGTGCAGTTCTATAAGCAATGATGCAAATACACATACACACAGTATTTACTTTGAATGGTACAAGCTCTGTCCTATGTAATCAGTGATGGGATTGCTTTACTTATCTCATTGCTCAATACTTTATTTCTATGTTACTTGGTAAAACCCCCAAGACTGTGGAATTTAAAAGAAAAAAAACGGTCATCTGGGTTTTAGAAAACAATAGCCTGTCATAGTACACATCATCCAAAAGGCACATCACTGGAAAGCTTGAGAAGCTGTTTCTGAAAGAAAATCAAGTCTGTCCTGTTTAGTTGAGTTTCACCATCCCAAGACACATTTTCTTTGTGTTTCTCTCCACAGTACCAAACCATTTATAGTTATTTTTTATATGGATATGTAACTGAATTTATGTTAATTTTTATGTTACAAAATTAGTAAATTATATTTTTCTTAATAATTTAGCACTAAAATGCATGAACAATTGTATATTGCCACAAAAAAAGCTGTAACGTGTATATATATA
>JBBIGA010000126.1:18481910-18495490 GCA_037576975.1 Alestes dentex
TATCACAATGAGAGAAATGAAACAGAAAAGTAACTATGAGCATAACTACTTTTTCTGTCCTCTTGGACACCGATCTATCTCATTCAAAACTGAACAGTATCAGAAATTGTGTCCGTTGTACACAAGAGCTTCTTCTACACTTGTAACTGTGCAGTAAGTGTGAGAGTTTAAAAAAGCTTATCCTCTTTTTGCTTCTCTAATGGAAATCAGGTGGCCTCTCTATAAGCAATCTACATACAAATAGTGGAGTCCAAATAAGATGAGATGAAAATAAGATGTCTCGCAATCAGGAATTTAGCCTCCCAAACATCTACCACAAAGCCTGAAATGAGGCATCAGTGGAGGAATCACAAGCCTCATCAGAGGACTGGAGGTTTGATACTCCAATTGGTTTTCATTCGAGGTCAGAAGGCATGGTTTCCACAAACCCCAAGAGTCCACTGTTTTATCTTCAAAACAGCCACTTAACATCAGTATCTCTAGTGGAACAAAAGGCCCTGGAGAAAAGATTGGTTCTGTGGCTACTTAGTCTGAGCCAGGCTGGTACCAGTGTTCTGCGGCATCTTACTTATACAGGCATGACACTAAGACTTGATAGACATAACACAAGCATACAGTTGGAGTACACAGAACAGTTATAAATCGACATTTACTTTTATGTCCTTATTGCGTTCATACAATATTCTTACAACAGAGCATCTGACCAGAAAAGTCATGTTTGGGATCCAAAGTTTGCTATTTTAGTTTCGCACTGAGACCAAATTTAGAACAAAAAGTGATTGAGTTATAGTAAAGACTTTAAGACAATTATCTCTTGTTTTTGCCATATGTGGCACTTGTTAATAGTATGCAATACATCGTGGGGGTTGCATTCCAAGAGTACCCACATATAGTGAAAAAACGCGAATATGTGAAAAAATGCCTAAAAATGTCTATTTTCATAGTCTAAACACTAAATATGCCCCCAAATATGTTCCCAAAACACGTTAATTTCATTTTAAACTCAGCTTAATACTTTACTCTTGAAGAAAAAGGAAAAGTAAACCTTTATTCATACTGTGCAGTTTACACTGAACTGCTGTCACAGTGCTAAAATGTAAATCCTGATGTTACCCCTATATAAATTGTACCGTAATTCATGCACACACATTTTCTTTGGTATGCCCTGTCATTTTCTTTGGTATAAACAGGGTAGATATAGTAATGAATTAATTTAATTCACAGAATGAAAATACAAGGCTTTAAGAAGAATAAACCGAAAAACACAAGAACATTCGTGACGCTCCATGGGGGAAATTCTGGACTGTGTCTGCCAGAGATGCGTCACAGGGCGGCAGCCAATCAGCAGCAAGGAGAAATAAATAACGTTTTCAGATTGGCTACTTTCAAACCTCCTGCCTCTGAGTACAGATAACTGTGACGTCCGGGCCTTGTCTCCTACGCCCCCTCGTCATGCTGGTTGTTTATATTTGGGCGCGGCGCTGAGCAGCAGAGGCTCATTCCATTCAGGTGTCTGATTGCCTTGCTAACTGCTAAGCCCAAATATAAACAACAAACACGAGGACGAGGGGTCGTTGTGGACGAGTCCCGGACGTCACAAAAGCACGTCACAAATGCTTCACTTAGTGAATGGGTTAAATGCAGAGAAAGAATTTCACATTGCTCACACTGTGTGCTGTGGTGTGTTCATGAAGGGGCCACTTCACCAAAAAAAAATGGTTGTTATATTCTACATTTACTATGAATATGTTACTTTTTGTGTATTTGGATTGATTGTTATAAGGGCGGCTGAGCCGTTTGCACTTCCATCAGTTTCTAGCTGGTCGTGTAGTGAGTTTTGCGTTGGCTAACGTGGGGTCGCTCCGTGGTTTGTTTACATCTGAGAGAGCGTCTTGCGCTACTCTGCTGCCTGGCAATGCAACTCTTACATGGACAAACCTCGATTGGAGGGGCACGGTGCAGAATAGCAGTAGTACATAAAAAATCTATCAAAACCACCCTAATACCCATCCCCACACCATTCAATTCGAGCACCTTTCCTTCAGGTTATCTGGCACTGAACTGCTGGTCACGTCAATAATCTACCGACCCACAAAATCTAACCCTATGTTCCCATCAGATTTCTCTGAATTCTTAACCCAGTGGTGCTCTAGATCACAATCCATCTTTCTCCTTGGCGACTTTAATATCCATGTTGACTCCTTAGTGACCAAGGCCACCCCTGATCTTCTGGACATCCTAAAATTCTTCCTCAACATGTCGACTTCCCCAACCAAAGAAAAGGTCACACACTGGATCTTGTCTGCACTGCCTGCATTGTCATCAATAACTTAATTCACACTGACCTCGCTATTTCCAGCCACCTCGTCATCATCTGCAATGTCGATATGCCAGCCCCTCCTGCTAAGCAAAAGACACCATGACTTTCTCTTCTCTCTCCCCCACCTTAACTGCCACCATTGCCCAATCTTTAGATGCCCTGAGCACCTCTACCACCACCACCCTGGTCAACACCTACAATTATGTTCTCTCCTCCTGCCTTAACACCATTGCTCCTTTAAAGACCAAAACTGTCTCATTCACACACTCTACCCCATGGTACACCAATGAACTCCGAAGACTCAGTGTCAAAAGCCGACAGCTGGAATGGCACTGTAAGAAAACTGCTCCTCCAACTATTCCTCCGTTATCTAGTCTGGATCCAAAAACCCAAAGACACTTTTTTCCATTATAGACGAGCTTCTTAAAACTATGGACACCATTACAAACTTCTCTAAATGCAACTCCGTACTTGCATTCTTCAAAAGCAAAATAGACAATATCGAAAACAACCTGACCCATGGCACCACCAGCACCGCTACATCTCTCCCCAACCTCCTGCCCTATCTTTCACCATTGCCGGAATGGAATCTTCAACCTGCCACCTGGACCCTATCCCCACAAACCTTGTCAAAGCCTACCTCCCCTCACTCTCCCCTCTCATTACTAAGATCATTAACTCATCTCTGTCCACCGGGTTTGTCCCCCCTTCTCTCAAGATCGCCGCTATCACACCAACTCCTAAAAAACCTGGACTTGATCTTGACACTCCCAACAACTTCCAGCCCATCTCAAACCTTCCCTTTCTGTCTAAAGTCCTTGAGCGAGTTGTAGTTGCTCAACTCCAAACTCATCTAAATTTCAGTAACCTATCCGAACGTTTTCAAACTGGATTCCACACTCCACCACACAGCACTGAAACAGCTCTCCCAAAAATAATCGATGACATGTTCCTAGCTGCAGATTCCGGCCTCATCACTATCCTCATCCTCCTCGACCTCAGCGCTGCCTTTGACACCATCACCCACTCCATCCTCCTCTCACGTCTCCAGGATTCCATCGGGATAACTGGTACAGCCCTTGCCTGGTTCACCTTTTAGGTTCCTTTGTTTTACTTGGGTAGTCACATCTCCTATCTCTCCGACAGACAACATTACATCTCCATCAATAAATGCAAATCCTTCACCATCTCTGTCACTTGCATGTCCCCCAGGGCTCTGTACTTGCCCTCCCTCCTCTTCATTCCCTAAATCCCACCTCTTGGACAGATCCTACGCCAGCATGGACTTCAATTCCACTGCTGCGCTGACGATACCCAACTCTATCGCTCCTCTAAAACATTAACACCTGCTATCCACTCCACCCTCACTTTCTGCCTCAGTGACATTAAATCATGGACTCAAAAGAACTTCCTTCAACTCAACTGCAATAAGTCTGAAATAATCATCACTGGCCCACACTCCCTCAAACAACCTGTCCAGAATTTGCCCTTAACATTGATGGCTCCCGTGTTGATCCCTTCGACCTCGTTCGCAACCTTGGAATCATTTTTGACTCCACCCTCTCCTTCGTACCTCACATCAATCAGGTCACCAAAACAGCCTTCCTGCACCTCCGAAATATTGCCCACCTTATCCTTTACTGCAGCTGAAACCCTCATTTACTCCCTCATCACCTCCAGACTAGATTACTGCAGCAGCATTCCCTACGGCCTTCCATCCAAAACCCTAAATAAACTACATTATGAATATGTACAGAACTCTGCTGCCCGGCTGCTCACCTCCACCCGTCGAGGTGACCGCATCAGCCCTGTCCTCCGCAACCTTCACTGGCTTTCTGTCAAATTCAGGATCAGTTTCAAAATACTGCTACTCACCTTCAAAGCCCTCAACAACCAAGACCCCTCCCTACCTCTCTGACCTTCTTTCCCATTCAGTGACCTTCTTCCTGACCTTCTTTCCCATTCAATCAATACCTCAGGTCCATTGTACAGCTTCTCACAACAGCTAGGACCAAGATCTGGACTTGTGGAGACAGGGCTTTTCCTGCTGCTGCACCCTCCCTCTGGAATTGCCTTCCCACCCACATCAGGCAATCAAAGACTCTACCTTCCTTCATGCAGCCACTCAAAACTCACCTCCTCCAACTTGCTTTTTTCAGCTGATGTTCAAATTTCCAAACTCCATGCTGACTCTACCCCTTCCTCCTGATACCATGTCTAATGTTGTCTGTATTTTTGCCCCCATGTCCATATGTTCCTCCCCTCGTGTTTTGTGTATCTGCTCAAAACTGCACAGCGTCTTTGGGTATTTGGGTATTACTGTTATTTTTATTATTATTATTATTATTATTATTATTATTATTATTATTATTAACCTCATTAGCTTCATCCAGTGCAAAGCTGGATACAAATTATGGTTTATTGACTACATTTGTGACAAGAGGAAATCGTGTATTTTTTTCTACTAGTAGAAAAGTCCACATAGGCTTGTATAGCTCTCTGTCCACCCAGAAGTCTGTTTTTTTTCTATGTTGTTTGCTGTGAGAGAAAGAAACTTGGACACAGTCCATTTGTAAGTCGCTGCATGGTCAAATGCTTAAAGAGTAGAAGTAAATATGGTTTCAGCAAGTCTTTGCCTCTAACCGCAGAGCCGATTTGGCAGAAAACAGAACAAATACTCAAGCCACAGAGATGACAGGTCTGTGGGCAAGCTGGTGTTGTCTTATGGGAAAAGCGGACTGCTTCTTTTTTCCCTTTTCCATAGGGCTCTCTATAAAAGACTTTGTCTTTTTCAGTCATTGCACTGATTGAATGGATACCCACTGTCTAATCTCAGTTTTTTCCTTTCTTTTGCTTAAGCAGTACATCTTTTTTTTTTAGAGAAAGTAGACTCCTACAGCGAGTGCGGCACTTCTTGTGTTTTTTCTGCCCACACCTGTTCCATACCACTCACTGACCGCTGCACTTTTAATGCATACCATGACACACAATCAAATGTTTATGGCGTTGCTTTACAGTCCACAAGATATTTTACATTTCTCCTCTGAATGGGGCAGCAGGAGAAGACTGACACTTTTAATAATGCCTTGGCCGTTAATATTATGGCCAATTTCCTGCCTCCAGTCAGTAAAATATGTAATTTCATATTGTGTGTGTCCTCGTAGTAGTTCCCTCACCCGCTCTGCATATCCAAACGGGCCCTTTTATTAAAGGCAAATACTGAAGGTATTGTAACTGGGCCTATTTGAAATGTCCCTAAGCTCCTTATAGCTCTAAGCAGCCCTTAACAGTAGTATATCACATCCAAGAAGGAGCTGTTTTAATATATGTAATAAACAGCGTACAAGGCTGACAGGACTTGTTCTCAGGAGAGAATGTGATGGAAGCTGGTTTGAAGAGCCTCCTCTCATCTGCAGCTGCTTTCATGGTTAACTCCAGGGTGAACCAGAGCTACTGCACCCCTTAAAGTGATAGTTCAGAGAGAAATCTCATTTACACCACTTTCCCCTCGCTGCAGATGTAATCAGTCAGCCAAGAAAAGTTTGGCATTTGATGTATGTTGATGTTCTTCTGTTATACATGGGCTAATACAGCTTACCAGCAATGGGAGGAAATGTGACGCAAATGGATAAAAGTTCACCGCATAATTTGAAACAGCAGGAACCATCTTGAATTATAACCATGCTTTTGTCTATTATTGATGACAGTATGTTATGTACAGAGGTGGAAGGAGTAGAGAAACATTTCTACATGTCTATATGTCAGGGCTTAGTTGCTGCAATGGAGTATATTTGACTATAAGTAAAACTAGTCATTACTTTATTATTATTATTATTATTATTATTATTGTAATATTAGTATATATATTACTCGGTAACAGTAAATAAGATATTTGTTGAAAAACTACTTGAGTAATTACTCGTGTATCTACAATCAAAAATAAAACTTTTGAGTTGGCTTGGTAATCTCATTAGACAAAATTTATACAAACTAAGCCAAAGCAAAACATTATATTAAATAAGAACAAATATGTTGAGTCCTAAGATTGATGTTACGCTAGTGCACATCTGTGTTCAGTGAAAAGCAAAAGGTTTACTGTTTACTATTACTGTTTGCTGTTCAATTAAGTCTATTTGTTATATTGCTATTATGTCCATTTAATTAAGAGTCAGCAGAGCAAGTATTAACACAGCTTAACAGTGAAGCAGTTGTGTGATAATTTTGGTGTGCATTTAGCGGCTTCTTAATCAGTAAGGCATAAAAGCTTCAACTGTTTGAAGCTTTTATGCCTCACTGGTTAAGACTGTGGGAGGAAACCGGCCGCCCGGTTTCCTCCCACAGTCCAAAAACACACACATTAGGGGGACTAGACGTGCTAAATTGCCCCTAGGTTTGAGTGTGTTTTCTGGGTGGCTGCCCTGTGAAGGACTGGTGACCTGTCAAGGGTGTTTCTTTGCCTTTTACCCTGACTGGTGGGACAGGCTCCAGCACCCCCAGTTAGCATACGCAGTTCAGATAATGGATGGAAGTTTGATCTTTCCAGCTACGGAGAAAGGCAGAGGGAAGATTCCAAGCCGACACAATGGGGCGACCATGTTTGCCAGGCGAAAGAGCTAAATTTAATATAACTGATGGTGTGGTGTGATAATTAGTGTTAGGTGATTATATAGATCGATTTCTGTGTTATGGTGCTTTTGTTGTGGTTGGCCTCTGTCTTCTCCTCTGATGACTGAACTGTGCCCCGGGGGAGAGATCGCAGACCCTGGTTTCCTTCTCACACACATTCAGAGGGGGAAATGTTCTTTGGCAGTAGGACAAATGCAAGGCGAAACAATCTGCACTGAAGAAAAGCAGAGATTCACATAAGAGCACAGCAGTTTCAAAGTGATGCACATAACTCCTCCGCTAATAATGATAAACCTTTTTATTTGGTATATACTACAATTTGCACAAGAATTGACACAATTCTGGGATTATAAATAGTTAGTTTTCTTTAAAGCATTATCATACAAATGTACACACCATTTGATTCAGGCAAACCAAAGATCGAGAAAAGAGTAATGTATTAAAGCACAGAGATGGACAAGAAGCCCACCGATCACCTAGCCTGTGGAGGCTTGTCATAAGAGGTTGATTGGATAGGTTGGCTTAGGGCGACCAGCATAGCACTGCTGGCAAAAACCCCCTCAACAGCCTCTTGAAGGATGGTAGCAGAGTGAAACAATTCACTAATAGATTTTGAGAACCTTTGCAGAGAGGTCCAGGAAGGGGAAAACCCAGAGAAAGAGCACCAGTACCATCTGCATCAGAAACCCTTTCAGTAACATTTTGCAATAGTTCTGTTCCTGAGGTGACAGCATGTGACTGTAACACTTCTGCAAACAACTGCATCAAAAGTGTAAACTCCCTCCACTTTCTTCTGAAAGGCAGAGTCTGATCTTTCTGCCTTATTTTAGGCAGCATTTTAGGGCCATCTAAATGTCTCATGAAGCTTTCTTACGCTTTGACAAGGTTGGTGAACTGTACCTACACTACTTCATGTGTCCAAAGTGTGGAGGACTTTTCCTACATTACTACATTTGACCCTACCAGCTTAGTGGACTGTTCCTATATTACTACATGTTCCAACATTGCTACAAGTTTTATGCCCTAGGCAAGGCAGACTGTTGCTGTTCAGAAAAGACCGAAGAGTTCATCTATAGGCGGGTCCCAACCAAATGCTGTCTCCCCAAGAGAAAGGCAGTAAAATTGAGACCAAGTGATTAAACACTGTCAAACACCAACAGCAGTAAACATCCCGACATCACGCACACACACCATGGTAACAGCGTGCACGAGCACACAAACACACAGATTAGTTTTCTCCCATACATGCAGACCAGCAAGAGCATATCAAAAAGGTCTTAAGTGTGAAGAGCTTTGCATTTAAAGGTTTTACTGTTATGTTTATAAAGGTTTCGTTGTTTTGAAGAAAGAAAGACAGAGTTAGAAAGACAGAGACAGAGAGAGAGAGAGAGAGAGAGAGAGAGAGAGAGAGTTAGTTTGTTAGTTATATGGCACTTACTATTCTCCAGCGGATATAGAATCTGAAGAGTCAAAGCTTTATCATAATGTGGTCTCGACACATAACACTGATACAAGTGATGACACAAATTGATATGGTACTTTGATTCTTCAATCTCTTAATAGAACGGTCACACTGTCTCCGATATAAAGAGAGCTGGCTGAACGGAACTGTAACATCAGACTGATGCAATGATGCTAGATGGCTGGAATAATAAATAATCAAAACATTAGTAATACACTCATTAAAGGTGCCAGAAGGGTTCAAGGGAGTGCTGTCGTTGAAAAACCATCCTTGGTTTCCTAAAACAGTTGTTCTTAAAATCCACAGACGCTCCACATTTGTACCCTAATCATACGGGTATGTGTTGTGAGTTTGGGACGTTTGAAAATCACTGCTTTAAAGAACCCTTCCACGAACAACTCTTAAAAGGAACACTTTCTACGATTCAATCGTTCTGCAGTGTAACACTGATTATCATGGACAATCATTTTTAAAAAAGCATAAAAAAAAAAAAATGACAGGCTCTAACACATTTCGAATAGAATACACATCAGTTACATTATAAACATTAAAACAAATACACTTATTAAAAATTGTAATGTTTTGCATGTTTCTTTTATTGATATTTTCCTAAAAAGTCTTGCATTTTGCCTTTTGGCACCTTTATTTTTAAGAGTGCAAGTCTAATACTAAAGCACTGAATAATTCTCAGTACTTTTGTTGCACGGCATAACTCTTGGGAGTTAAAACAGGAGAACGGAAAACTTGAATTTACTCAGCATGACTCAAGAAAGCATGCCTAATTACAGTGCATTCATCGGTAGTAATGCCGCATTGCTCAATGGCGTGCATGCCACATTAACAACACAGTCTTCTGTGACCAGCGGGAAATGGTGCATCAAGTGGTCCTGACGCCACCGCCAGGACTTCCAGCACAATTATGACTGATGAACAAAAGTCCTGTTTCTTATGAATTCCCTGCATGTCATCAGAGACCCTCAAATGGAATTTATCAGGGCGATTCACGCAGGCAGCTTAAACTTTCATGAACAGGCCGACATCAAATAAACATAAACTTCACCAAGAACAACATCCTGAGTGTCCACAGGGCAGGTGTCTCAGCTTAGACTGCATATTCCAATTAGAGTCCCCACTTGAAACATACGAACTCATAGAAAAGGGCAACTATAAACAAACTATCCAGTGATTTGCTACAGATTGTCATCTCCTTCCACACAATTAACAGTAACACTGTTAAACTGACAAAATAACCTTTTTCTTTATGTTTACTCCTGTTATTTGGGATTGTGTCAGGGATTCTAAAGTTTGGTCCTATGTTCATTGAGGCACACAGATCTAGCTACAGTGAAACTAAGTTACTTGATTCAAATCTGTACATTGTTTTTACATGAACAAACTATATCACATCATCAGTTTTGTCTTTCAAGTTAATGTGACATATTTCAATCATGTGGAAATTATGTACATATTTGACTCAAGTACATTTATCTCTTTTTCAGTGTAGGATCTCTCAAACGTTTGGCAGTTTTGTAGCCACAAATATTACGAAATCAGAGTCGGGGGGTCAGATTACGTCTTACAACCTGACGAGAAGCTGGTTAAATTACACATGAAGTACACAGAGAAAACGAAATCATGATAGTAATAGTCATAAAATGAGTTTATGTGAGTTGAACTATTTGCTACTATTAGAAACTAGACATGTTTGCCACTGGTTGTTGTATGCCATGTCCAGATGTGGAAAATTAAATTCTAGAAAGAAAAAAAAGACGTGTCCAGGCAGGTGGGAGGTGTCCTTTCCTGTATGTACATAATGTGTACGTCACTCTGTGTTTAAATTTTAATGCAGAGGCCTATCGGGTAACACGCCATTTTCCTGAAGATTTCATGATGTAAGGAAAGCCCGACCCTTAAGCTCTAGCACTCTGCAGAGTCTAGCTCTAACAACAACCTCAGAGCACAATATCATGGACAGCTGTGTTGGTGTGGATGGTGCTAATGTGTAAATTCTAAACAGGGCAGTGGCTTTCTTGGGCTGGGCTCCATTGCATAATACTATGTCATTATAAATAGTGAACAACGAAACCAACATGTCTCACCATTTTAAAAGGTTTTCATGTACAACACATCAAGGCACACAGCAAAGACAAAATAATTTAAAAAACATCCTGAACCCAAAAGACAGGGCAAGTTAACACGATAAACAGAAAACACAGCTTGGGACTAAAGATCAGTTCCCATATTACTAAAACAGTTATCTGTCATATCCATAAACTTTGATTTAATTTCCATCTTTTGACTGATTCAAGTAGTTTGGGGAGGAAGAGGGTGAAAATCATTTTAAAAAACTTCCGATCAACATGAGCATCACATATAAATGGTATAGTAGCAAAACAAAAATACTTTTTTTCTTTGCAGTAAGAACCGTTTTCCTTGCCCCCCCACCCCCCCACCCTTACCATAATTAAACATTAGCCAAACTCACTCACATGCAATAACACTCTTCTTCATTAAACAAACATTTGTAACGATGCCTTTCCCACACAATTAAACCCCTCAAGCTTTTTTTAATCCAGAGTCAATAAATGGCTCAAGCTAAAAAGACTGGCTGGACAGACAAACAACAGGTAGGCCCACACACAGAGGGGTGCAAGTTTTTGGCAGGTGCACTCACTAATGCACAGTGGGTGGATGTAAACTGTTCCAGGAACAGGTGCTAGCGGGCCTACAGGACAGCAGTAAGCTACAGGTGGAAAAGAGGAGAGACTCCACAGGCACTGAGGTGGACAGCACTAAGGGAGAGACCTCTTAGGTTGTGTGTCATTTTGCAGTCAGTAATGCCCAAGCCATTTTTGTCTGTGGGAAAAATGAAAAGCGGCCCTATTGCACACCGTAATAAAAGTTCTAAAATGTTCTAAAATGTTCTAAGGCCAAAACCTAGGTCACTAGGTCCTCTAAACTGCTAGGCCATTACTGCTTCATATCTGCATCAAGCCACTTAACACTGTAACATTCAATTACTAAAACATGGAATAATTATGACACGTTTGATATAACTTTTTTTTCTTCATATATATTAAACTCAGGGAATAAACAGACACTGTGCAATAAAAAACTCTGAAGAGGATGGGGACGTATTTCCACTCAAAAAAAAAAAAAAGAAATCAACCAAATGTAATTTGACCGGGGGGTTCCAAACGTTTGCATACAACTGTATATAACACCAGTAGGTTCTCCAACTGTAGCCTGTTACAGCCAAAGTCACTTAACTACCCCACTGTGGTTGCCAGTTTAATGATGTCGAAGTAAATGCAAGGGAACGTTAGTGTGCATCTAGCATTTATGTAGCCATATTCCAACCTCACAGGTCAGAGGAGTTTCTGACATTTGGGGGAAAATGTATGCAGAATGAAAATGACAGACTTTCCTAGTTTTTCCACCGACAAAAATGGCTTAGACCAGTCCAGATGCTAATGGTAAACTAGAAAATAACAACTCATCTCTGGGACCTCAGGATCGCTTAGCTTTTTCTGCATTTGCCATTTCCAACTCGGACGAGGTCTAACGAAATGAGCATAATGTTTAATTCCGGCCTACAAAAAGTAAAGTATCCACACGGGTATACTAAGCAACTAGCTAACATGAAATGCTCAGTGAAACCAAAGAAAAGTAACGGGTCTTATAAAATGGACACAGTACCCAGGCGTAGGAGAGAGTATTGTATTTGGCAGTGATGATATTAGTTATAATTGATGCAGTATACTCCTTCAGGGTGGAACACGGGTTGAGGACCTGTGTTTTGCTGGGGTAAGTAAAGGTAAGGCTGTCCACCCTGTTGCCCATGTGGGCCAAGACTGGCCTCAGAGTTCAAGGGTAGAAGGTCGTAGCTCATTTATCATCTGCTGACCCGCCGTGACTCAGAGGGCAAGGAGTGAACGCTTCATCAGTCTTTCGCTTCCTGGGTCAAAGGCTTCCTTGTCGTTACCAGGCATGCTGGTGCCCAGGATTAAAACAAAAAATAAATAAATAACTGGCAGGATTCGGTCAAGGATTTTGGCGGCATCAAGGTGCAGAGCGTCTCTAGGCTGAGGTCACGATGGGCAGTGTCCGAGTCCACTCAGGAGCCAGAGCAGCAGCAGCTGAAGGACGGCCATGTGCCACAAGAGCGGAGACAGAGCGGACGCTCCACCACAGTCTACATTTTCTTCCTTTGGTGTGTGAGAGAGTAAGCAAGTCACATTCAAGGGTCTCCAATGGCAACACATATACTGAGGCCTAATATTAAGATGTTAATTAGACCAGATGAGTTAGTGGAAATGTAATGAATTACTTGAATAGTCGGGATTACAGCACATTACAGATTTAGGAGTTTAAAAAAGAACTAAAATAAGCCTATTAGTCTGAATCGTGCAAATTAGACGCACAGAAGAAGTACAGGTGAAGAAAGAGGGTAAATAGAACTAAGAAACGCTAATCAAATTAAGAGAGAGAGAAAAGGAAGTAGAGAAAGAATGAGAATGAGAGAAAGATGCAAAGAGAGAGAAGAAGAGGGGGAAGCAGAGAAAAGAGAGAGACAGAAATAGAGAGAGAACAAGACGGAGGGGAGGAGGAGGAGAGGAGAAGAGAGAGAGAGCAAGACAGAGAGAAAAAGAGAGGAAGAAAATTGAGAGAGGGATGAGGAAAGAGAGGAAGCACATATCCAGGACTAAGAATCAAAAGAAGAAAGAAGTCAGAGTGAGAAAAAGTGAGGAAGTAAGACATGGGATGCGGAGAAGCAGAGAGAAGGGGCAGAGAAAAGTCGAGAGGGAGAAGATGACAAAGAAAGAGAGAATGACAAGAAAAAAGATGGTAAATGTGAAAGGCAAATCAGAGAAAGAGAGATGGATGGAAGAGGATGGTAATGAAAAGAAACTGAGAGAAAGAGACAGAAAAAAGAAGCATAGAAAAGGAAGAGAAAGTGAGAGTGAGTGAGAGAAAAAGGGATGGTATATGCAACGAAAATGCAAGAAAGAGAAATACAGAGAGCAAAGGAAAGAGAGAGAGGTAGAGAGAAAGAGGAGAGAGAGAGAGAGAGAGAGAAAGAGAAAGAGAGAAAGAGGAGAGAGAGAGAAAGACAGAGAGAGAGAGGAAGAGGAGAGAGAGAGAGAGAGAAAGAGGAGAGACAGCGAAAGA
>JBBIGA010000126.1:18528274-18546383 GCA_037576975.1 Alestes dentex
CATAAAATAGCAAATTCGCGCTATGCGCCACACCACACCCCTTCTTTTCAGTGACACGCCCGACACAGCGCAAAGCCGTCTGCTATCTTGACAACGTACATTTCTGCCGGAAAAAAGAACGATGCGCTCGTACAAAATAGTAATGATAGGTTGCGCAAGTCGCGAAAGCACGGTGCGCCGTGTGCATTATCGGGCCGTATGTGTTGCTTGCTAGGTGCGGCTGGGATCACATGCCCTACATCGTCTAGAAGGTTGCATAGTTTACCTGACTACTTAAAATGCTACACAGAAGATAGACTGTTCTGGCCTTGTCAACATCCCTGAGCCCGGGAGCAGTAGACACTTTGACAGGTGTGGAGAGAGTAAGCAGGAAGACAGGGGAACAGAGAGAGGAATAGTGTTCTCTGCTAGTGTCCACGCGGGGAAAAGCTGTCTGTGAAGTGCTGAAGCAGTAGTGGCAGCCTAGCCGCATTCAGTTTTAGAGTCTGACAACAAGTATCAACTGGACTCACCCACGCTTTCATTCCTCTCCCTTTGAGCTGCTGTAATGATCTCAGAGCACCTGCAGGTGCGCGTGATGACTGGTTTCAGCTGAGTTCTGTGTGTGTGGGGACTTCGATTCATTGGTACATTTGTTCATAGGCAGACTCAACCAGTTCATAATCCAGACTTTGTTTCTCTAGTTTAGAATCAGACTTACAAGGCTAATGTATCTATAAAACACTAGAAGCAAGTACCCAAGGCTTTTCCATAAATACATTCCCAAAGAGGCAGTACTTGGCTACACATTGATGTTCTGTTCATATGTATTGATCAGAGTAAGTCATTCTATCTCCTAAACCACACCCACAACCCTTAGCCACCTTAACAAAGGGCTGGGTGTGGTTCAGTAGATTGAAAGATGTTTGGGGAATGTGTTTACCGAAAAGATTTAGTGACTTCTAGTGTATGTTAGCCACATTAATCTTGTACCTCCAAAGAAAAAAATGGATTCCAAATATGCTGTTGAACCATTCCTTTAAAGCCATTTGTATTTTATTTTATAATCCCTTACATGTCCCCTTGCATGTGTCTCATTCAGAACTGATGTTTACTAGCCCATTGGGTGCAATTACATTAACCTTGTCATGTGAGCGTGGACCTTTATAAGAGATATGCACCATGATGACAAAGTTTGACATTTAAAATCTGCCATGGTGACCATTAAACTCAGTGGATTGATGCCGTCGAGTGGTTGTGCTGGAACACCAATAGCCCTGGTGCACTTAAGATGAAGTGTGTCCTCCGCTCCTCCTCATTGTGCCTTGTTTCCGTGGTTACTCTGAGGTTCTCATGGCAAATTCAGTATTCTTTAATCTATTTTCGTGCACTGAGAATGTGGACACCTACTCACCGTATGAGGCTGCAAGGACCGTGGAACGCACCGGAATGCTGCGTTTATCCAGTGTCAGTTATAGGACCTATTTTTACATAGGATAGTTTTTCCTGTAAGTGATATTTTCTGTAGGTCAGCATGGTATGACCTCTGTTTCTTTCATCATTTCTGAAGAGAATCACATAAGAGGAAGGGAGTATCTGACTACTTGAAAGTCTTTTTGCCTTGTGTGTATCTCTGTAGATGGGCCAGATTACCCTCATGTCTCACCATCGGCTATTTGTCAGCACGCTGGTGGGTTCTCAGCTGAAGCTCGACAGCTGTGTTTGTTTAGCAGTGTGGAGGTGGCCTAGTTAACTGTCAGCTGAAGCTTCAGACTTGAGTTGGAATTACATGCTTGCCATCTTATCAGCTGGTGGAGACCACAATTGTCCATGCTATGCAAATCCTGATCATTTTTATGTACGTTTGTCATATTTTTTAGATCAGTATACCCTGCATCTTGTAGCCCTATAAGCAGCCATGGACTGGCGGTCTGTAAGAGAAGCTTTATTACTTTAGTTACTAGGCGCTTGTGTTGAGTGACTGAAATGTCAAGCTGGGATACGCAGGTATGCTGTAAATGTCAAGTTGAAGTACACATTTGTAATGCCCTCACAGTTCATATATTTTGATATATTTTGATGAAATTGCGATTACACCTGGTAGAGAACAGCGTCCACTTTCCAGCAGTTGCTGTGTTGAAGTTCCTCTCGCAACTGCTGTACTTCAGAAATTCTTAACAGTCTCCAGCAAACTTAACAAGCAAATGGACAGATGTGCTGTGACCCTTCCACCCACCCAGCTCACCTCTCTAATCATCCATGGTTCCAGTGAGGGTCACATTCAACTAAACCCTGGAGCTGTTCTCAAAGCAGCAAATGTTTTGAGAGAGTAAATAAACAGCACAAGAGAAATAATAGAGAGTGCAAGACCTGAGCCCACAACACACGACAAATTAGTCCAAACCTGGCCCGAAACCTGATATTTTGTTGGACCCCTTTAGGCTTGGTTCAGAATGAAGCCCTTTAGAATGAGCCATGTTTTTGTTTCTCACTGTTTTGACCTTGTTTATGACTAGCAATGAGTTGATGCACATGGCCGCTCTCTGACTATGTGTGTTGTGGAGTGCTGTGAAGAGATGCTTCGATAAAATAACAGTCTGTGCCACTCTTCAAATTAGGCTAGCCCTTTGAGACACTTGAAAATGAATATTTATTATGAATTGGCAGAATTGTATTTGTACAATTTGCTGGAAAAAAAAACAAATTTTTAATGAAGTGGTAGACATTTCCTCTCATTTTTTAAAGCCACACGCTTTTCCATTTTAGCCCAAACATCGACACATTTACTATTTATTAACCAGATGAGCCACATGTTTAATTCCAACAACACCCTTGACCTCCAGAATTGCTACGTCAGCAAGGAGGCTCATAACAAATACATATTTCACAATCTGAATATGTGTGTGAACTCAGTTAGCAAACTTTGTTTATTTAGACAGAAAAAAAACACTGGCTAACTTGGTCATCCTATATACAAGCCAGCAATTTTTTTTAAACAACCTTTCACTCAAGGAGTCTCTCGTGGAATCTCATTACAGCTCGAATTTGATACTTCAGAGTTTCAAACTGAATAGTCAGATTTGTAAGTAAAGCATCAAGTAAGGTACATTAGGTGTTTTCGAGGACCAAAATCCTGCCTTCACTGTATCAATTATATGCTGCTTGCCTCATTTTCATACAAACTGTCTATATGCAAGAAAGCAGATAAGGAACATTTGGCCATTTTGAACAACATGAAACCAACATTGATAACAATCACATATTAAACACCCACAACTGTCAATTAAAATGTGCACATTTTCACATTTTTATGCCTCTGGGCTATGATATCAACAGTACTCTGTAATCTATTTTAGTTAAGCAAGGACTTTTTAGAAGAATGTCTTCAATGTTGTCAGCTAAGGCCTCGGTAGTATTTTTTTATACACTCCTCAGTCTGTTCAGTCATTTTCTTTATAGCTTGTTGGTCAAGTCAGTAATCGATTTGGAGAGTCAAAAGTTCATTTTCCATAAGTCTCAATGCACTACAACAGGTGTATGATATCAAGTCATTCCACACATGCCACATAGCCATTAAACCTTAAAGATATTTGTGCGTGAGCCTAGAGCCACGGCTGAAGGATTCAGTCTCCTGAGCGACAGCACAGGAGTTTGTGAAAGACGTTCCTGAACTCGGCGTTAAAGGCGGTGTAGATGATGGGGTTGACAGCACTGTTGACGTAACCGAGCCATGTGACAACGCTGATCAGTGTTGGCCCAATGTCACATGACTTGCACAGTACTTTCGTCACGTGGACTACAAAGAAGGGCGTCCAACAGGCCAGAAACACGCCTAGGGAAACAAATCAAAGCTCATGTTAGGGATCACAGGTTCAGACTATAGCTCTTTTAATGATATGCTGGGTTGGTGGATTAGAATGAATCCACATTTTCTTAGACATGGTCAATAAGAAATTGTAGCAGTGCAGGTTTATACACTTTTGAGAACAATATCATTGAACAATTTCACAGTGATAAAAAGAATATTGATGTATGGCCATCAGAAATACCGATTAAAATGTGAATGAATGAGAGAATCAAATTCCTAACTAAACAGCGGTAACTACCGGATAGTTGGAGTGATAAGAAACAATTTCACGTCTCCTACATGTGTCTCAACGGAACACTGATATCAAATCCATACATTGTACTAACTGACATTCTGTTTAGCTGATGGAAATTAAATCAAGATGAGTAGGTCGCCAATTCTATTTGAGGACAGAATGCATGTCGTATGCTCAGTTTTGATAACACTAACATGAAGTGAAATGTCCGTTCTTTGTTAGGGAGATTGTATTTATCATGGCAGTTTCGTCCAGGATCAATACGTTTTCTGATTCTGATTCTGAATTGTTCTGAATTGAATTAAAATTGTGAACTGTCAACAGTATACAGGGTTCCCCGCAAAGTCGTGGTTCAGAGTTCACGGCCTCAGTCGTTTGTGGATTTTTTCTTAGAGCCGAACTAATGATTGTTTGCGAAACTTCCCCAAACTCACAGAAACCCCTGCATTTTTTTTTGCTTTTTTTCATGGAAATATCTTTATGCATTTTAGTGCTAAATTATTAAGAAAAATATAATTCACTAATTTTGTAACATAAACTTTGATGTAAATTCAGCTAAATTTCCATATAAAATATAACTGTTTAAATTTTTTAGCACTGTTGAGAACACAAAGCAACTGTGTATTGGCTGCTGCCCTGTGACGCATCTCGGGTGTTTTGCCGACTATTCTCATGTTTTTCATTTTGTTCTTCTTAAAGCCCTGTATTTTTATTACTGTAAATTAAATTATATTACTGTATTTACCTGCTTATACCAAAGAAGACGACGGCGCATACCAAAGAAAATGCCCGTGCATGAATTACAGCACAGTCTATACAGGGGTAGCATCGGTATTTACATTCTAGAACTGCAGGAGTTCAGTGTAAACAGTACAGTACAGATACAGGTTTAATTAACATTTTCTTTATGGGTAATGTATTAAGCTTAATGTAATTCAAGTGTTTTGGGAGCATATTTGGGGGCATATTTTGGGCTTAAACTATAAAAATAGGCTTTTTTTTTTTTACCACATCAAAAAGTTGCAGGAATGGAATTCTTATGACCATTGTAGCAATATTAGCATTACCGGGATAAATTAGGTTGCATTAGTTGGTAGTATGCTTTTCTAATCATGGAATTCGAACACTGACTAACTCCATGTGTCATGACAATCAGAGCATTGTTAGTCCCAGTTAACTGGATTTACCATAACACAGTATGTAAAAAAATGTCATTGTCCTCAAAGTTTTTGTAAGTATGCTTTTAATTATGGCACTAATTGTCTGTACAGTGATCCACTGAAAATGTCTTGAGGTCAGCACTGCCTGAACTGAAAGGCAAATACTATGCTGTGCATGTCTCAGAATCAAATTTTACAAATAGTTGTTGAGTCTGCCAGCATTCATGTATAGGCTTGCATATAGGTGTCTACTTTCTCAGAAATTTGAAAGATACCGTGTGTGATGTATGATGTATGGATGGGTTCAAGCATGTCAGGTGACTTGGTTTACTCCAGTGGACATTTATTTTCAGTTGAGAAGGAAACTTTTCAGAGATGGATGGATAGTTTATGACCTGTGGTAGAAATGACTTGTTCCCATGTCAAGCATGTTCATTTCTGAGTCTCTGTGTCTGAAAGTTTTAATCAACTTTTCATATTGTATGTATGTAATAAGGTTACATACACGAAGAATGATGAATAAAGGCATCACATGGACAGAATTTAACAGGAAGCGTTTTCCTTAAAGCTGACTTAGTTTGACTACAGCAGGTTTAGTGCTTAACCTTGCCTGCCATAACTTATTTTATTACTGACAGACAAAGATTTGGTATGTATGGATGACATCTGCTGAGAACTGTGGTCCACAGTAAGTTTTTTTCTACTCTCTACATTGATAATATGTGTAAAACGTCCTCACACCAGTTAAATATGGCTAGGTTGGCCTTATTCCTCAACCAATCCATTGCAGCTTGAGTTTGGCAATACCACACAGAGAGGAAAAGTGAGGAAAACATCCTTTTGTTCCTATTAGAGCTGGAACATTACAGATATTTTCAGGTTTGATTTGATATTCAGTTCTGAGATTTAAATATCTCTTTAATGTTAAAATGTCTTGATTCTGCAGTTCTGCAGCTGTTTATTACATAAGCCCTATGCGGTAAAGATGACATTTATAGGTGCTGCATGATGATTTTGTTTTCTTGTCCGGACTGGCCATGCCAGTCTTTGTCTCCCTCCTCCCCTGAGGAAATGACATGACAAATGACTGTTTTTCACCTGACTCATTTGTAGTCTCATTTGAGTCCATCCAGATACACATTTCCTGGCGTTGTAAAATATTTTCAATTACTGTTACTCACCGTATTTAGCATCAGCAGGAGGAGGAAGAAAATAAAGCCAGATCCTGGAGACTGGTTATGTACCAGTTCTACAGCTTCTTATTATACCCAGCATCTGTCAGCATAGGATCTAAGGCAGTGGTCTTTAAACTGGTCCTCAGGGCCCCCTAGATGGTGTATGTTTGTGCTCCATTCCTATGCATTGTGAATTAAGTTGGGGCAAAAACACCGCTCTAGGGAGCCATGAGGACGCATTACAAGACCACTTAGTTCCTATGCTGATGGATGCTGGGTGTAATAAAAAGTTTCACTGCAGTCCTATAGGTTACTGCTACTTTTTTTCTGCATGTGATCAGTGTATTTAAATCAAGTAGCAGTATTTGTACTCCAGTCTGGTTTTGCTCCACTTCCCTGGTTGTTTATGTTTGAGACAGTTTTTGTGTGTGTGTACATTAAATAAAATATGAAATACGGAACTTACCCACAACAACAGGCAACACCTTCATAGCTTTGCGTTCACGGCCACTCACTCTGCTGGTCTTGCTGTGTCTCCGTGTTCTGCGGGCCTCGTGGTTCTTCCCCAAGCCATTCTCTCGCACACTTCCTCCCTCGGCGGCTTTCTCCGCATTCTCTGCGTCTGACACGCTGTCCATCTGAGTGGTCATTGGGTCGCTGTCGGCCACTGGGCTTTGGCCCTCTGCCACATCTGGGCTCAGGCTGACTGGGCTGGTGGGGGACAGAGGGCTGGCAGGCGTGGCCGGGAGCGAAGTGGGGCTGAGGCCTCCTGGCATGAGGTACACCACTTTCTCCCTGGCCCTGCCTTTCTCCCGGTGCAGGGCTGCCCCTAGCCGCAAGGACAGACTGTGGCGACCCCCAGGCGCCCGGCTAAGGTGTGAGCGACCACGGCCTGAGCTCCAGCGCTTCAGGCCCCTGAACATCCAGTAGTACAGCAGAAGCATCACCGGGCAGGGTACAAAGAAAGAGCACACAGAGGAGTAGACCACAAAGTTGTTGTCTTCTAGCTTGCACACATGCGTGTCCCTGTTGGGCACCTGGTTCAGGCCGAATATGACGGGGCTGGCGACACCCAGGGAAAGTACCCACGTGGCCGTGATCAGAGCAAGCTGACGAACGCTAAACTGGTTCCGGTTGTATTTCAGAGGGACGACCACTGCTATGTACCTGCAAACAGAAAATAGTCTGAAGATCTTCTGTTGAGATTAGATCAGTATGCCAAAGCACACTGTAAAAAACTGACAGCCTGAAAATGACCTTTTGTGGTAACAAGCAATTAAACGAGCAGTTATTCCACTTAAATAAATACTTTGAAAGATGAACTGATGTTTGATTTGAATAAAACATGTGTTCCGTGCTTGTTAACATGCGAATACGTTTTTATGTTGCCATTTTTAGACCTAAACTATTGAGAGTTGCTTTATTCTCACAAGATAGTTTCATAAGATAGTTTCATGGTTTTCAAAACCAGTCGGCTGGGAAAAAATAGTCTTGCATTACACCATAAATATTGAGTGCCCTGGTGTATCAATATAGCTGAAATGTTTATTCTTTATTTTCATTCTCTTGACCCAAACACTTTCACCATTACTAAAAAAGACACATAAAATGCCAGACACCTACTTCCAATTTTGCAGCAGTTTAAAAACACTAAACCACTTATTTCTTGTTGTGTTTATTCATGCAGTGAGCACTATTTTCTTGAATTCTCCCTAAGCCCTCATTTGACCTTCATTTATCAGGGATTAAAAGGTCTTGTATTTGCTCTCTTATAGTGTTAGAATTCAAACATTAAATCCCAAAGACATGCAGAGATCATTAAATATTTAACACATCCAACAAAGCCTGTTTTTTAGTGTCTCTATGCCCCAGAAGCTCTTGAAGTGGTGGAGTGTTTACTGCATATGAAGAGGCTGATTGCTTTGCTTTGGGTTGTGCTTGCTGGGGTGGGGTGCTTCATTAGTGGAGTCTAGCTGCAGGTTACGCTCAGAAGGCCGTCCCAATGAGCAGTGGCTGCATATAACTACTGACTTCTGACTACTGACTTCATCTCAACTGACAGTGGAGAAGGCAAGAGAACACTGAGCCACTGCTGAGTGAGCATGAATTTTTTTTTTTTTTATTCAGATGTAGAATCTGAAGCTCACTAACTTCTTTTTATACTGTTATTTTTGCCCAATCAACGTATGGTGTCATAATTCAATATTTTTCATGGCATTTTCCAAGGCAGATCTACATATGAGGGTAGGGGTGTGGTCAGGGACGTGTTGTGAACCTTGTAATCACTTTGTTCAGTGTAACTATTTCGAAAACGCCATTTCTTACACTGTAGCTCTGAAGAAAACAGGTTGCTAAAATTTCCCAAAAGAACTAGAATGACTTTATGAATTCATTAAATAATAATAACTATTAAATGAGGTCATAAACACATACAAATATGAGCAGTTCTGACATATAAATGACACTTTGATATTATGGGTTGTATTATTTTATTTAAAAAATGACCCTCAAATGTAATTAAATTATACTGACATTTACAGATGCAGAATTTATTCAGGTGTCTTACCTGTCGACGCTGATAGCGCACAGATTCAGGATGGACGCAGTGCAGAGCATCACGTCCATGGTCATCAAAGCGTCACAAATATACATGCTCAAAGTCCACTTTCCTCCAAGGAACTAAAATACACACAGTTATTACCACCAACGTATCCTACACTATCAGACTATCTATGAAAACAGACTACAGGGGGTCCTCGAGTTACGAGGGTCTCAACATGCGACGGTTAGAGTTTACAACACTCACATGGGCGGACTAGTTTAGTGGCGCACGACGGAAGATCCGCAGAATATGTAGAACGCGCAGAAGACGCAGTAACGCGCCCTATGAGTGAGGGAGTACGCTTATCTATGCGCATGTGCTCCGTTTGTGTTGCTTTGTTTGCCGACTTTTTGACCTTCATCATGGGTTCTGAAAGAATTTTTTTCTGTGACTACAGTACAGTGTACAAGTACAGTATATTTATGTCCTTTTCCTTTTTCTGTGACTTAGTTGTGTTTTTATGCTCTACAGTTTACAACTATGTTAAGGTCATTGACTTGTGTTTCAACTTACACCAAAATTCGGGTTACATCACTGTCTTAGGAACGGCTCTCCATCGTAACATGAGGACCCCCTGTATATGATACTGCCATCATGAGTGTGCAAAGTCACTCTTTTGTCAAATTCAACTGTTCATCTTCCATCCAAAAATGCATTCGTTCACTGTAGCGAGGCTTTAGAAGTTGCAAGGCTTTCATGAAGTGTGTCACTGTTGCAAGGCTTTCATGAAGTTGCTTGAGTGAATGATGAAAGTTTTTACAGCTGCATGAGGGCAAAATGGGACTACATCTACAATCTAAAAATTAAAATAGAAATACATTGTAGTTTACTAAACATGTTGTCACAGCATAATTCCACATGTGTCCTTTCCTTTCCTTTTATGTCTTCACTTTTATCCTTAAATATGTGAAATAGTTTTTTTAGAATCCTTTTCCAGCACTGTCAGATAAAATTGGTACCTTTTAGAGTATAAACGCTGTCAATGGGGTGGGACCTCGAGAGTGCATAATTTAGTTAGGAAACATTTTAGGCTTTTTACGTTTGTTATACAGTTTCATATAGCTCAGTTAAATGATACAAATATGCCTCTTTCCTCCTGAGAAAGTGAATGTAGTGCACTATTCAAATTTGTTTAAGGTACCCGCTTGGTTCTTTTGGGCCATGACATACCTTGACGTTACATTTATGTTGTTTATACAATATATATGTTCTATATATTTTCCAGGATGGTACTTCTTGTTGTGACAGTGTGGGTGAAAGTAACCTGAAGTAATGCTAGTATCATTCACCAAAGGATTGTCTTGTTCTCACCTCTGAGTACACGTACAGTGGCAGGACTAGAACTGCCAGCAGCAGGTCCGCCACAGCCAGGCTCACGATGAAGTAGTTAGTGGCAGTTTTGAGGGACCTCTCGGTCAGCACGCTGAGGCACACCAGCACGTTGCCCAGGATTATGATGAGGATGAGGGGCACGCCACACACCAAAGCCAGGTAGTTGTACTGTTCATGGGCCTCTTCAGGCCCATCGCTGGGCGTCACATTACTGGCCATGGTGCCCCCGGATTCTGACGCTGACCTGTAGTCAACATCTTTGGGGAAGATGTGTTGGGTTATGGGCTGTGTGAGTGTGTATGGAATGAGTGAGCAAGTGTACATGGTGGATCCACATATCCGGGAACATGCGCCCGAGTGTGGAGGTTTCTATGATTACATTATCTGGGTGGTGAATCATTCTTAGCACCACAGTGACACTGACATGATAGTGTGTGGGGTGTTGGTATGAGTACCAAGCACAGCAGTGCTACTGAAGCTTTTACACATCCTTGAGCTATCATCTCTAAGTGTACACCAACGCGCTGGAGCTACAAGGCAGTTTCCAGGTAGGTGGGTGTTTCTGCTAAAGTTGCCAGTGTCTGTACACTGTATGTTGCATGGGTTTGTTTAATCCATGTGGTACATAGTAGGGCATTGCTGTAAAGGGGGACTACAGGATTTGATCATACATGTGAATAGCTTTGCAAAACTCAAAATGACGTTCATATTGTGTTCTGATGCTATCACACATCTCAGAATCCCTGAAACTATACAGCCCTTTTCATGCACAATACCCGTTTCATAAGGAGATCCAACACAGTTCTGGCTTTGTAATTCACACAAGCACTAATAATTCACATTCATACGTGCCCTGAAAACAGTCTGCTGCTCCTTCATTTCTTAATTGTGTAAAAAATAATCTTACCGCCAATGTTTTTCTCTCATCAGTCTCTGAAATTATGTACAAAATACACTCCTGTGATGAGCTTATCTGTTTCATTATCAGATAATAAATTATCTCGTCTTGTGTTCTCATGCATGATTTCCTCCCCCAAAACATTCTGTTCAGGGGAGCTTTTAGATCTGTTAATTGCTTCAGAAGTCTAGTTCCTGTTACAACCACTGTGAACAAGTCTGACCAGTTAAGTTTTTTCTGGAATGGAATCATTTACATCATAGCACTCTTTTTACATCTTAACCATTTAATTAAGCAGAAATTATGAAACAAAGCTAAATACCTCTTGAAAAATGTTTTCTTCTTCACGTTGTAGAGATTTTCTTAGAGCTAATATTCTTGAAAACCTCTCTGTAGGTTTCATAGTGCCTGGTGGAATGGAAATTGATTCCTCAGATAATTTCATGAATATAATCCAATCAATTGTTTTAAACTATCTCAAAATATTTTCAAGGGTGATTGATCTCCTGAACAGTGCAAACTTGCATTTTATGGTTACTGTGAAAAGGATTTAGTTCTTAGAATGTACCACATGCCATAGAATCCATTTTGCTTTTCTGTGTTGAATCAAGCTAAAGCCAGTCATTATTTATTTAAGCTAGTCAATATTTTAAATAATGCCTAGCTTTTCCAGAAATGGCAGTGTTGTGATGATCAGCTTCTAAAGTCACATGTTCCCATGCATCCAAATAGAGCACAGATGTGCTCTCACATTTAATCCACTCTGGCAGATCCAGGATGCTTATCTAATCCCTCCTCTCACACATGCTGTATACCTTGAGAAAGTCCCATAGAGCTCCGCACTGGCTCCGACGTGGCCGATGACGTCAGCATGCATGAGACTCATGTTCCAGCTCTGTGTGGCAAACATTTGGGACGTGTCGTCAGTGCACGCGCCCACCATGCTCACACCTCGCTTCTGGAGGCAGACACACCTGTGCAGGGAGAGGAGGGGTGATAATTGAAATGGAAACATTGACTGCGTATGAGCCAAATCTGCATCACTTGTGAAAACAAGACTTTGAAAAGAACTGTGAAGAGCACGTGTGCCCGACTTGCTGTTTCAGTAAAAGTTTGATTGCATTCCACTCTGACTTTCTCACAGTGTCAACAAGATGCAGAAAGTGTCATCACTGGACTCACTAAAACGAAAAGAGGTGTGTGCTTAATTATATAATTAAATCTATGTATATTATTAAATATATGAATCATATAACGTATTTATTTAGCAGTAGGTATATGCTATGTGTATATTATTATATCATTAAGTATATACCGTACGTACATATATATCTTCTTTAACTCTCTATGAGTATTATGAATGAATCAATCCAACATTTTTCAACATTTCTGCTTAACTTGATTGCTGAGATGTAAGTTGGCTTGTTTCAGGAATGTGGAGAAGTGAAAGGAAAAAGAAAAGGAGCACATTTAGAGGAAACAGTGGAGATATGTATGCAAGTACTGCGTAGCTGAAAATTAACGCCAGTGTATGGAACAGAGTGACATCATAACTTGCCTTCAAATGTCTCACTTTGCAAAAAGAAAGAATTACAAAAGCAAAGACATTCAAAGTGGGTTTGTTGTGGTTAACGGGAGACACTCACTGATTCTTTACAGTGGTGGTGATGGGAACCCAGGGTCACAATGTCTACAACACGAAAATAACCGCTTTCTTTACTATCCAAAATCAACCGATGAATTAACACAATTTTTATATGTAGTATAGATAATGATACATTTACCACTCCACAATAAATAAACTTTGTGGACAAAAAAATGGTTTTAGACTGTCTCAAAAAAAAACAAATCTCAGAAATAGGCCAGCAATTTGAAACCATCTTATGTAGTAACTTTCTCTGAATGGGCTTTTGTTTTGTTTTGTCTCCCCCAGTGTGAACAGTTTAATTATGCACATGATGATCAATAAAAAAAACTGATGGAATGATCTTTTAAGAGCACTTTTTTCTTCTCCTGCTTCAGAGATTTCGAGGTTTTTAACAGTCACAGTGATAATATTCTTTAATTCTGTCGCGATGTAGATTCTGTTTACTGTTCCGGGTTCCTGCCATTACAGAGCAAGCTGGCATTTTAAATGACAGCTTTTCCAGAAATGGTGTTGCTGTTATAATGTCCCTCTGAAGTCGCTGTGTCTTTCCTGAGAGCGGGCGTAGAGACAGGGATCAGAAGATGGTGGTGGTCGCGCACCGGAGCACCATTTGAAATTCTCTCCTGTCTGTACTACAGGTGAGGGTTGCCATGACGCCCAGTGGTGTGCGTAGTGGAATAAAGAAAGAGGCGCTTGTCGACATGCACATAAATAAAAACCCAGACGCGTCGTTTCCCTCCGCCTCACATCAGGCACCTCTGCCGGCTTCTCCTAATCAAAACGCATAATTGAGAGAAGTTTTTTTTTTCTTTTCTCTTTTTCTGTCAACATTTACAAAGAATAGTATCATCCTATCTCTCTCTCCCCTGCCTGTCTTCCCTTCCCTCTTGTTCTCTTTTTCTCTCTCACTGTCTTTCACTTTCCTTACTCTCTTACTGTCTATCGCTTTCTTCACCACTTTCATTGTTTTAGATATTTTCTCTTTTTCTCTCTCCTCCCTTCCTTTAACTTTCTTTATGCCCCCTCTCAGTTCTCACTTTCTTTATGCCCCCTCTCAGTTCTCACTTTCTTTATGCCCCCTCTCAGTTCTCACTTTCTTTCCCTCTTTCATTCTCTTGATGTTTTTTCTGTCTGTTTCTCTCTCCCTCTCTTGCTTTTCAATTTCTTTCTGCTCCCTCCCGCTTTCCACTCTTTCATTCTTTAGATAGTCTTACCATGTAAAATATCACTACTTACGTCAATAGTACTTATCTACTACTGATCTCTATTATGTGCGATAATGGACTCAGTATACAGAACAACTCCTAACCACTATTTGTATTACTCAGAAATCACTTAACTGTAAGTTACTTATCTTCAGCATTCATATCCCAGCATTTGTGTATATAGGATAGTGTATTTTTTTTTATTTTATTTAGACTTTATATTCGATATATTTGGCTCTGTGCCCCTGTCTGTCTGTGCAGTCACAACATAAGCAGTTCAATAAATCAATAAAGTTTTCTGATTCAGTCTGTCTCCCACCTGTACTCTCTGTCTTTCATTCTTTATATCCCTTTCTCTTTCACGCATGATCTCTATCCATAAGGTGTAGTTTAAATGACAGATGGTATGTGGTTGTTCTATAAAGCTTGTTTGATGCTCTCAGTATTTTATAAAGCCTTCATTCTGGCTCTTAAGCTCCATTGTCATTTGCTGAAACTCGCAGCTCCGTGAGAACTGTTTACACTTCTTTTCATGGCTCTTTCTACCTTTTTAACTGTGTAGATTTTAATTGAAATTTAAAAGCTTGTCTTTGAAGCATCTGTTTAATCCCCTGCCGTCAGAACACAAACAAATCTCACACACACACTCACACACACACACACACACACACCCGTGCATACGCTCCCCTGATGTGCATCCCTGGCACTCGCCAGTCGGCTAATCCATCTGTACGGCTCTTGTACCCAGCGTTCCGCTGTAAATGTCACCCCGAGCAGGATCACAGTGTAACAGGAGCAATGGGGAGAAGGCGACGTACAAGAACGGTGGAAAAAAAAAACGCAACGTTCACTGGGTGAGATTTTTATCAGGATCAAGACATTTGAAGCTGCAAATAACACAGCACACAACTAGGCTTCCCAGAGATAAACAAGGACATACAGTTACGTCCAGTCTTCAGAGAGATGTGAAAATAATCCTGATAATAAACTTCAAAATTCCACGGTGGCCACCTAAGCCAACCACAAATGTTAGAAGTCATTGCCTCTCCACCTTCACGCATGAGGGCCTTTCCAATTGTGCTCCACTCGAATGTCTGTTCTCTGATTAGAGGCGCTTTATTAGCCTCACACACTGATGCAAAACCTTCTTTTTACTGCAAATGGGGCCTGGATGCAGGCTAATCTCTTCTACACAGGTACTCTTCAGAGAGCTGTGAGTATGGATGTACGCAGAGGTGGATAAAAGCCAGTTTCTATCTATTTGCATTTATATTTTTAATTCTGCTCAAGTTGTTCTTCACCCATTTGAGTCATGTCATTAAAGCAACAAGTTAGAGAATGATTTTAGAGCCAAACAGTTTTTTTAATACTCTCATCAGGCTTTTATTTCCATTATAGAATGGCTTTTGCTTTCTTCTTCAAATGTAAATCAATCCTGTGCCGTAGCACACATGTCAAACTCCAGTCCTGGTGGGCCCAAAGATCTGCAGATTTTAATGTTCTGCCCCATTAAACACACCTGATTCTACTCATCACCTAATTAGTAGCTTTGTCATGGACTGAATTCAGAGCGTGAGGGAAAATCTCTGTAGTGCCGCAACTTGGAAGGAACCCAGCTTGACATGCCTGCTCTAGTCCACCCACCCATTTCTAAACAGAAATAAATGATACGTTGCTGGTCACAATGTTACGAAGGTATCAGCATTATAAACTGTTCTGGCACAGAAGGGCTCTTTTTAATCATGTCACTGGTCATGAACATATTAAATTACCCACAACATTAGCTTATTATGTCTCATTTCCAAATCCTCAAATGTTCTTGGATCATCCTGTCCTGCATAAGTTCATTCAGTCTATCATTTATCACCTTTAAATGACATGTATATGGTATTTTTGTACTCAGGGCATACATTTTTGGTCATCACAACCTCTAAGGAGACGATGACCTTGCCGAGCTGGCCTTGGTGATTAGCAAAGGTAGCAGGTTGCAGCCAGAGGGGGATTTGAAAAGGAAGCAAATCTCGCAGCATTTGCATTTCCAGATGTCTCATTTCTTTGAAGAACGCACATTTGAATATTACATGTTCAGGTAATAATCAGAAACACTTCAGACTCTGTGGTGGATTCAATACCATTGTGTCTACATGGCTGTCATAGCGTCTAGCCAATGAGCACTAATCTCTTTTTATCAAGACGTCTCCCAGTTCGCACAGCACTGTGGACAGGAAGTGCAGCGCCTGACTCTGAAAGCTGCCCTGTTTGATTACATTGGCTCATGGTCATTGTGACATGCTGGTGACATTTACGCAAGTTGGACAAATGCAACCATCAGGCATCGTACTGAGACAGGAGGTGATCAATTTGCACAGGGCATTGTTAAGGCAAACAAGTGTAATAGCTCTCAATGACCTCAGGGCTTCTCCGTGAACTCTCACATGATTTTGTTTGCATTGTATCATAACGAGAGCAATCATTTAGCCAGCTAGCATGCATTTTTTTCTGTAAGCAGCGAAATTGCTGCAAGTAAAATTCCACTGCCTGTGTCCTTATGTCCTTCAATATGAATGCAATTGCCCGATCAGATAGACATTAAACCTTCTATTTTATCAGGTTGGGCCTATAAACACACTTTGCCAAAATTATTTTTCATTTGGTTTGAACTGGTTTTGGCATGTTATGTTAGGGTTGGAACCCAAAAGCAGCAGTGTTAATATACAGGTTCCACTCAGAGTAACCAGTTCGCTTTTCTCCGTTTCTGCATAGCACATACAGGTTTCCTAGTCCCCAAGTTCTCTGAAGGCAGCCAGAATGCAGAGAGAGCCAGAGCTGCCACATTCCTCTAAAACAGGAACAATGAAGAGTGATCAAGGTAATTACAGCCCCCCTTCTGTCCCTTGTTACTGTTATTTATAATTATAGCCCTCCTTCTGTCTTTTATTACCACTCTTCTAATCAAAGCGCAGCAGGTCTGAGCTGGGCCTGCTTCTTACATGGTGCTGCTCATTCAACATAAAGACGAAGTGTCATTCTAGCGCAAGAAAGGGCTAAAGTCATTGAAGGTTTCTGTTTTGTTCTAATGATTAGCATTAGTGTCAAGCCTTCAGCGAAGTGCCTCACCAACGAAAACGTTCAAGAACATTTTTAGCTGATTTGCCCTGTCGAGGCAGAAAGTGTTTTTCACCATTAGCTCTTTGATTTATGAGGAACCGCTCGAAATGTTCGACCAGGCGGTGCCCTGTGACATTTGCTTTGTAAGTCTGAATGTCTTTTTGAAGATTTATAACAACCTCACTGCTGAGCGGAGCCATCAGGACCCCAACGTGCAGAGAGGTGGGGGGGACATTAGAGACAATGCAGCCTCTAGAAGGAGGCAAGGAAACCATCGGTGTTATGGATTGCTGAGTTGATGGAAGGTGTATATATGTGAATGTTTGTGTGTGTGTGTGTGTGTGTGTGTGTGTGTGTACATGGGAGGCACTGAAAAGGTATTTTTGTTAAGAAGCAGCAAGCTTCTCCTGGCCTTTTTAGAATACCTTTATTACAGATGCTCAGTGAGGTCGGAGAAGATCTGTGAATGTATGTGTGTGTAAGGAGCAGTGTAACTTGGGGAAAGAATGCATTCAATGCAAAATATAAATGATATTTATAATATAGAAATATACATTGTCCATCCTTAGCTAACATTTATATACACCCAGCTCTCATGTTAAACAGGGAAAGACAAAATCGTCGCTTGAAGAACTGGTAACTCGGAAGAAGATTAATGCAGGTGGAATTACTAAAAGATCTGCAAATAAACCAACAAAAGAGACAAGATCTGAAGAGAGGAGTTTGCTTTAGATAACAAATTTGAAAGAGAGCATGGGCGTCGTCGGCATTCAATCAGAGGGGGACGTGTCCCCCTCACATTTCATAATTATTCGTTTGCCCCCCCCCCACATTTAACATAAATAATTAGTTCACCCAGCGCTGTTGAATTTTGAATCTTTCACGAAAGAATCCACTCC
>JBBIGA010000126.1:18560006-18571640 GCA_037576975.1 Alestes dentex
ATTTTTTTTTTCCCAGTTTATCAAACCAACATTGTGTTGAAGCCCCTCGTACCCTACCCATACCTCAAGCTCTTCAAGTTTACAAACATGAACAAAAACTCCAAAGTATATGCTGATAGCATACATTACTACTGTAATGCATGCTATCTCATCATGGGATAGTAGAAATGCATTCTGCAGGCATATACTTTGGAGTTTTTGTTCTTGTGTGGTTCAGTTTTGCTGGAAAAACTCTGATCCCCACATTTTGAGAGACAGATGTCCTTGGCTGCATTTTCTGCAATGATACTACGAACAGCACAAAAAAACCTACTACATATGCTAAGTGCACAGAGCAATTTACACAGTACCTAATATTCTGTGAAAGTTGGCTTGGAAAAAAAATGCTTCTAAAGGACATCCATAGACTGTGCCTTGACCAGGTATGACAATGTGCTACTCACAGCAACTAATAAATACATAATCAATCATTTTAATTGTGGTGTAACTCAAATTACAGCTGTAAAGAGCAGATATGAGAGCTGCTTCCGTGTCACACCATTTCAATAAGACTGAAGAAAGAACTTTACCCTGAAGATTTATCATATAAGCTTTTTAAACCTTTTGGTCTTGCATGGTCTATGTCAAACAACTGGTACCTGTTCGTTTTTCAGGTGCTTTGCTGGTGCTGGTTAATGTCAGCACTGTAGTGTGTGTGGTTCGGTCAGTCAGTCTCCTGGCAACTGTGCACTTGATGGTCCTTGTAAGTAGCTTGTCTTTTTTGTTAGGGTGTCAGACCCTTTGGTCAGAGTGTGTGGGTTTGAATGTCCCTTTATCAGGGTTTGTGCAGTACTGTCTGCAGATCCTCAGGCAGAGAGCTGATCACAATCTGAATGTAATTTTCCAGCTTCTCCAGCAGCTCCTCCTTTACTGGTAGGTGATGTTTACAAGCCCTCGTCTGGACCAGGGGAAGAATGAGAGAGAGAACCCGAGAAAAAGCAAAAGTTAGTTTACTTTTTCCTGAGGAGTCCCAACAAACAGCATCTAGACTGTACTGAAAGATCATTGCCAAAATGTGCAAGGTGGGAAAAGTAGCCTGAAATATGACAACCACCCATAAAAAACCCATAATGAGATAGCATGCATCACAAGAATTTAGACAGTCCTCCTTTGCTACAAGTGCCCAGTGTACTGTGTTGCCAGGTTGTACAAGAACAATGTGGCAAAAACAAAAGTGCTAGAAGCAGAATTTCACAGAACATGATTGTCTATTACTCACTGAAGCAGCCCATCAGAGACTACTTTCAGGAATTACATGGAGTTCACACCACACTATGAGCTGCTCACCTACTTTATAACAGTTCAGTAATACACCACAGCCACTGTGCAAGACCGCAGAAGGCTAAGTCCATCTCTGAAGACATTTTCAAGACAAGTCTGCACTTTCAATAAAATGTAATGAATTTTCAAAGTAACTGCAAACTCTCAGACAAAAACATCAAAACAATAACCAACCATTTTCTCCCGTAATTTTAAAATGAGGTCAACAATCTCCACTTCAGACTTGTCTTTGGTCCAACTCAGCAGATCCTAAGAGAAATAACCAAAATAATGTGATTAGTGATTAGCTTAGAAAAACGACACCACAATTTGACAAGATGTGCCCAAATATTTTCTTTTATGACTACGGGCACATTTTTATTATTACTATTATTATTATTATTATTATTATTATTATTACTACTACAACATTTGATTTGAACAGCAAATCTTACTTATGAGCAAATTTATACTGGTTTTGATTTACTACTCACAGCATCACAGATAGCTTCTAAATGAAGACATTCCACTTTCTGAGTCATTTCCCTGTGTCTGAGACGATACCAGCCATCAAAGTTAGGGGACCTGAAGAATCGCCTTAAAAATACCACAAACAAGTGTACATCAACACTGGTGCAGAACAATTGAAAATGAAACTGATGAATACTGTCACTGTTGACTAACGATAGAATTGATGTACATAGACATTAAGCACAGTGACAGACACCAGTAGACTGAAAAGATAAAAGAGTGAGTTACTTGTAAAGGCCCATCCAATCCCCTTTAAGCATGGAGGTGAGCTGTGGCCCAGCGTGATCCAGAGTGGCCATGAACTCGTCCTGACTGAAAGGGCGGATCTGAGGAGGGGTCTAAGATAAATAAAAATGCTTCATTTAATCAGATTTCCAAATATCTGACTACTAAACAGAAGAATGATCAGAGTCAGTGTATGTTCTCCATTGCTCTACCTTCCAAGGAGTTACAGATCTCTGCAGTGGCATCAGGCTGGCCAGGTATCTCTCCTATGAAACAAGCCAAATGGTAAAGCAAGGATCTTATCAATAGTTACACACTAGATTATTATCCAGGACAAGTAATTATAAGCTCTATCCACATACTTTTGTAGTATGCCACATAGTTTATTTTTATACGACAGATCATATATAAGCTTAAGTAGTTAATCAAATCAATAAATGATGTTTGAATGTCTATCTGTTCTGTGCTCTCAGTCACAGTCTGCAGGGGCACCACTGTGTGAATTATAATGACAAGAGTATTAGCACAAAGTGTCCCCACCAGAGGAATGATGAAGCTCTGTGTGAGTTCCAACATGTGCCGCCTCAAGATAGCGCTCTGAACCTCTGAAGGCCTTTTCCTCTGAATTCCCTGTTTAGCCAGTGAAAACGAGAGAGCAAGATGACACAGGGAACAGTACTGTTACCACATACAACTATTCTATCATGCACAGTTTCAGCGTACCTTTAAGAGTCTCTTGATGAGCGCTTTGTCTTTATGGAGAAATGTTTTGTAAGCTGTGTATATGCCTTGATGTGAAGTGTGAAAAGGGAACAGTTAGACATAAACCCACAGATCAGTTTTGCCAAACATATTCATTATTTGGTAACTAAAATTGAGTGAATACTTTTAGATATACCTGGTTTTGTATCCAAAGTTTTCAACTTGGCCAACTTCTTAACCTTAATCTGCTTTGGCAAATCTCCTGAAATTAGAGGGTGATCAAACATAAGGTGTAAAAAGGCAGGACTGCTTTTGGAACCACAATGATTTTGACGGAAACATCTCCTACCGGACATCTTCAGCTCCCCGAGACGCAATATGTGAGGCCAGCACTGAAAGGTCTTGATGAAGAAGGGATTAGTGACGCCCAGTATTACATTTGGCCTGGAAGTATAAACGAGAAGAGAGCAAGTCAGATGACTTTTTCAAGGTTCAAAATGATGCTTCTATAATCAATGCAGTGCATAACATACGCAGTCACTGTTTCTGTGTTCAGAATCAAAGTAAAATGCTAAACTATTACTTTATATACTTTAATATGAACATTAAGTAAATGTCTATTATAATTACATTTGCATTTTTAGTATCCTTTAGTTTTCTTATCTGTGCACAATGATATAATATTAATAATAATTTGCTTACGGGGCCTGAGTTCTAGTGGTGTACTCTTTAAATTCGCTGTCATGGATAGTAAAGTAAGGCCGAAAATCACAGCAGTATCTCAGTGGACTGATGGAACTGTAAAGAATAAAAAAGGAAATTGCATTAGGTTTACCATTTGCAACAATGCCAAAAACCTACACAGCCAAATAGTATAGACTCAACATCATACCCAGTTCGTCCAAAAGTTTAGGATGAGGTTGATGTTAGAGCTCTGTATAGGCCAGTCATGCTCTTTCACGCCAAACCATTTCTTTAAGGAGTCGTGCACAGGGCTCTTCCCCAAGTCAGAACCACACAGTTGTCTACAACAGAAGATTCCAATCCCAGCCTGGACCCCCTGTGCTCTATCTTGTGTTATCCATACTCCACAAGGAGCTTAATAGTTTGGTCATGAGAATCGGGTGTGCTGAGTGAGACAATGCACAAAATGTGCATTGGGTGGGGTTGCCAACACCAGTGGCAGTTTCTTCACGAAAAGGGGAAAGTAAGGAAATTTTTCTATTACATTCCAGTATTATGTTTGGAGAAAGAAAACACGGCATTCCAGCATAAGAACCATATCTCTTCTGTGAAACATGGTGAAACTGTTGTATGGGCTTGTTTTGTGCCAGGAGAGCTTGGCAACTTTGGTGGAACAATCCATTCTAAATTATGCCAGTGAATTCTAAAGGGAAATGTCAGAAAATCTGTCCATCCATTAAATAACTAAAGGAACTGGGTCATGCAGCATGACAACCCACAAACCAAAGAATGGCTGGAACGATTATAACCCGAATGCAAAAAACCTGAAACAAGCAGTTTTTGTGAGGAAATCCACCAACATCACAGAGGTAAACGTCAAAAGCTGACGTGCAAAACTGATCAACAAAGACTGGGACTGTTTAGCAATGTTTAGAACTGACTGCATCGTTACAGCACAAAGGGGCTCACACCAGATAATGGAAGCAAAGTTCACATATTTTTGGCACTCAAAGATATGTAACTTTTCCCAGAATTAATCAGTGGTCAAATATTTTTGTCTCATTTAATGATGCTCTCTTTATCCACATTTAGAAAATGTGTGAAAATATGATGCTGTTTAAGGCCATATTTATGCAGAAACAGAAAAAGCACCCCCATATTCCTGAACCGACTTATTAGAAGAGGTGTCCAAATTTTTGACCCCGTACCGATTATAAATGAGCTTAAGCAGTTAATCCAATCAATAAAGAATGGTGTGGTGGTACTGAATGCCTTTTATTTTTCTATGTTCTCAGTGTCATGTGTGCAAATATGGGAGAAGCAATGACAGCAATCTAATGGACAAACCTGACTAAGGCCAGTACTGTCTCCGAGGAAATGGTTGGAGAGGGTGCCATGACAACCAGTGGCTCTCCCAGCAACATCAGCTCCCAGAGCATCTGCAGGTGAATCAGGACGGACTGGAAGCACCTGACCAGGTCAACGGTGGGTTAGATTAGTCCAGAGCCATGTTATAACACTAGCTTCTTTATTTATTTAATAAGAAGCAGACAGTCAAACAACCATAAAACACACATCGGCAAGCATAGTCACACATACTTAAAAAGATCCAGCTCATGGATGGTAGGGAGAACCGTGGGGGCAGGAAGAAGATTCTAAACACCAAAGCAAGAAAAGGTAATGAGACTACATCAACCCTGGCATCCCTAAATGACTTCAAATTTACACATGAAAGCAGAGCTTGCACCTCCTTCTGTCCCTGTCTGGTAGGACTTCCACCTGGTTTATCATCCTTCGAAGGAATCCTGACCTAGCAGAGCAGTAGAAGGACATTCATGTAACATAGATTTTTATCTCCACAAATACTGTTTTAAAAGTACCAGGGGCGCGCGCACACACGGCTTAATTTTCCACTGCCGTCTAGAAATGTTTTAGTAAAGTAATATTTTTAATTTGTAAATATTACTAAATATGTTCGGTAATAATTTTGTTATGGACATTGAATCAAAGTCCACAAAATATTTAAGCAACAGTTCACTTACTGAAAACATATTTGGTTTGTTGAGGCATTTTTAGCATCTAAAGTTTTCTTCACTTGTTTTGTTTTGGAGCTCAAGTGTAATATAATTAAGTTTGTCAATACATTTTGAGTGACAGAATTGCTTACTTTAGGCTCATAGGTCCAGTTATAAAACTAAGGACGCAAACTGAAATATTTCTGGTGAAAACTCTTAAAACCACTCACAAAATTAGCTCACCAGACAAAAAAAATCATTTTGAAATCATTTTAGCCCATTTTTTTTTCCACAACCTGAGTGCACATTTCAGCTAGTCTTTTTGTTTTTAACATGTGCTGTTTTGGTTTTTTTTTGTTTGTTTTTTTACCAGACGATTGGGACTGAAGTGATTGTGCTGGTCATTTAAAAGCTGCATTTCAAACCAGATAATTCTATACTAGACATACAATACAAATGCCAATGGCAGGACACTTTTTCCACACACTAATAGGTGGTTTGAGAAGCAAAAGTGTCCCATTCTTTCATCATATCTGCTGAACCAGTCGCGCACACATCCTACAATCTGAGAGTTAACTTAGTGTTAATGGAAGAATGGACAAGAATCATTTCTAAGAGACTGTTGTAATCCTTACTTGATAATACGAACACTGTAGTTAAGACATGGCTAAGCATGTACTGGAGAAGAAATAATGTATGCAATTCTTTTTTTTTTGTCCAGAAAGCTTATGAAGTACAAGGGGGTCCTCGAGTTACAACAGTCTCAACATACGACGTTTCGAGTTTACAACGCTTACTCCCACCCCCCGCTCAACTTACACCATTAGCATCATACATACGGACTACATGGGCGCGATGGAAGAATACGCAGTAACGCGGCGCATGAGTGAGTGTTTTTATGATTTTACACCTGTGTTAGGATCGGTAAGTGACTTAAGCGAGGGTGTGTTTCGACTTACACCAAAATTCGGGTCACTGTTGTAGAAACGTATCTGTGGCGTAACTCAAGGACCCCCTGTTTGTAGTTACAAACTACACATATACATTTAGGTATGTCTACTAATGTGGACAGTATTTTAGTAATAATAGTCCACTTCAAGAAGTCAACAATGTCAACTAACACCAAATTAGGTGACGGCACGAGTTCTATTCCTACAAACAGCTAGACAGGATATTCTTACAGTATTCCTCATCTAGTAGATCTTCACCTGCATGACAACACCCATTACAGGCAAGTTGAAAGTCTGTCCCGGCACAGGCGGGGGCCACTGGTCAATCTCATTACACACTGCAAAACATTTACAAATGTAATATTGTGGCTTCCATTCATTTCCATTCATCAGTAAATTAAAGAAATAAACTTTGTTAACTATAATGTAGGTTTTCTGGACATTTGGTTTAAGTCTGATCCAACTAAACATTGCCTTAAACCTAGGCTGGTGAGTACTCCAGTAGGTTACCAAAATGACAGAATATAAAATTAAAAGTAGGTTCAAATAGTCCAGCTGTCCCCACCTGCCTCCAGACAAGGCTCGAGCTTCTCAAAATACTCTGGAGCAACGATCTGCAGCAGAGAATGGAACAGCTGCACGTACGGCAGCCTGGAAACCAGCACCAGTGACTGGAAGAGAGGAACACGTTCAGCGGAAGATTCACAGGTCAAAATCAAGGTATTATGCTTCTTTTTTTTTTTTTGCTTTTTTTTTTTAAGTTTTTGGAGCAAAGACTTCATGCTTGAGACCACTGGCACAGAACTTTAAATAAAATGGAAACACTTCACATTATGTAACTTTGATGATACTTGAAACACTTCTATTCTCATAATATGACAAACTAAAGTAACTGTATTTAAGCTTTTATCATTCTCTACTACATTGCTATGAAATTAGGCTCAGCTTTTTTCCCTGTACTAAAAGGAATCATCTGGGTACATTCGAGTCCCACAAAATACCCCACAAAAGAACATAAATGTGAAGGCTACAGTGTAACTGCATGCCATAAATAAATTTAAGATTACTTTACTTTCCCAGAGAAAGTACCTTTTACAACCTTTCCACCAAGTAGAAAAATTAAATAAAAAGCCTGGAGTAGGGTATATTTGGTCAGTGCTAGCGTAAGTGAACTTAAGTGAAGTGAAATGTCGCACAATTATGGCACATTTAAAGCACATCCTTGAGGGTACCACCCCAGTGATTGATGCCAGTTTTTCCCAACTTTGTACTAACTGTATCCGTGCTTTCTTTTTATTCTTAAAAAAAAAACAGCATCCAGGTAAACTGCTTGTTAATTTCCTTCCCCATGCCTACAGTGAATAACAACTTCTTCTACATGACTTGATAGTGTATTACGTCCCACTGTGTACTATTATGTAATGTAACTTAGTGAGCTGGCTCTTCCGTGAAGGTACAAGGTTTTAAGCTGGCGTACTCACCTTCTGAAAGTAGCCTCTTTTGACAGAGACATCTTTTACTTGTCTGAAGTACACATAGCCATAGAAATGTGCCACTTCCTTCTAACAAAAAGACAAAGAGAGAAGTGAAGATCTAAAAATGCTGAACTGATCTAAAACAAATACACAATGGTAGTTGTCTATAGGTAGAGAAAACTCAACGTTAAGTGTGACATTGTTAGAATGACCCCAGCTATGACTGTGTGCTTTCAACGCATTTCTTACTTGCAGTATTAGTGGCGCATCTCTGTTGTATTTGTCCTCCTCTCCAAACCACGAGCCACTGACTCGTCCCACAGACTGACGCAGCCTAAAGCTAAATTGCGTGTCTCCAAGGCAACCTGCAAGAGAAAAGGCTTATGCTGAAATTCTTGATCTGAATGAAACTCACTGCTCCTCTTCTTACTCTAGGGTTAAAATGTTTGGGAGCAGAGTTGTAAACGATACAAAAGAAATCTGGCTGAAGACAAGTGTGTAAACCGATTTTTCTGTACATCGTATGTTTCAAATAATATGTAGGGCAGTGACACACAAAAAAAAAAAAATTAAGAAATGTTAGACGTGTCCAGAATGATGAACAGAGTCGTAGGTGACTGTAAAACAGAATCATCAAGAAGTCATTAACGTCCAGAATTTATCATATGTTAAAAGTGGAGAACAAATCTCAAAGCAGATAACTTGACAATATAACAGATAGTTGCAGTATTTTTACCATTTAAGTTTTTTTTCATAGATTTTTGAACGTTGTATAAAACATATGGAAAAAATGAGCAAGCAGATTCTCATTGTACAAGTTCTGTCCGTTAAAAAAAACACACACTGAAAACATCGCAAGTGGTTTTAAAAGCTAGCGGCCACTGTCTATCCAAACACTAACCCCACTGAAGTGAAATGAAAGAAACTGCATGAACTTTTCTCGTGTTATAACATTATTCAGTCAATTAAATTAAATTAAAGTGTTTTGGGAGCATATTAGGGGCATATTTAGGGTTTACACTATAAAAATAGGCATTTTTAGGCAACGCGGTTTTTCACTATACGCGGGTGCTCTTGGAACGTAACCCCCGCGAAAAGCGAGGCATTACTGTATAGATTTCATTTTAAGTCGGTTCCCCTTCTTTTATCCTCATATCTGTCTGTGAGTGTGTTGTATGTTGCACCTACAGTCCCACTGTGTACTATATGTATATGGCTGGGGTGACAATAAAGCTCTACTTGATTTGATTACGGTATTGAATGTTTTACAGGCTTTCAGGTTTCATATTCTGTGATTATCATCTCTGGACATTCACACACCACACTCTCTCATGACTCTACCAGCTTACCTGAGTATGAATCAGGGAAGGACAAGTAGCATATGCTTGTTTTCTGGGGAAATAAATAAGTAAAAACACATTCAGCACTCAGGACAGTGCAGGGTGGCTGTTCACTAGCCTCAGTAATCAACAAGGAAGCAGGCAAATCCTCCTCTTACCTCCTTCTCCGTAAGTTTCACATCATGTGGATAGACGAGCTGGGTAATGACAGAAAAAACAGAATGTCACTACACAGTGTGGATGTAGACTCTGCTGCAGTTGAGCTTACATACCTGGTTGGCAATATCTACACATAAGAGTTTGAAGTACCAGAAACAAACAAGCAATAATTCCAACAAAGAAGCAGTTATGAAGGGGAAAGTGTTCATTTAAATTTAGTTTATATGGAATGAAATAAATAAAAAAGTATACATTAAATGGCATAAACAAATGGCTATTCTATAGTAAGTATTTACATTTACATCATTTGGCAGATGCGTTTATCCGAAGTGACTCAAGTGTAGGTGAATGTAGTGTTAGGACTAACTATCAACTATCAATAAATCAACCACCACAAATAAAGTGGCCCCTTATAGTCACACGTCAACACACCACAGCACACAGTGTGAACACCGTGAAATTCTTTCTCTACATTTAATCCATTCATTAAGTGAAACAGAGGGGTCCGGGGCGAGCAGTGTGGAGGGATGGTACCTCACTGAAAAGGTACCTGAGTGGTGCCACTAGCTGTCCTGTGATTTAAACACTCAACCTTCGGATCGCAGGGACAACTCCCTAACCACTCAACCACCAGCTGCCCCAATAAGTGGGTAACCCTTGGACGGCCCATTGCAGACGTTTTATAGATGCTCAGCATGCCTTTAGCAACCCAATCCCTTTTAAATATAACCAAATGTCAGGGTTTGGGCTAGGCTCCTTACTTCCAGCGAAGGCCAATGTTAATGCTTAAGCACACCAACACATTCTGGACATCATCATGCTTCCAACTTTGTGGAAAAAGTTTGGGAAGAGCCATTTTCTATTCCAGCATGACTGTGCCCCAGTGCACAAAGCAAGGTCCACAAAGACATGGTTGAATGAGTTTGGTGTGGAAGAACTTGACTGGCCTGCACAGAGCCCTGACCTCAACCCCATACTACACCTTTGAGATGAACTGGAGCAGAGATTGCTAGCCAGGCCTTCTCCTCCAACATCAATGACTGACTTTATAAATGTTCTACTGAATGAAGGGGCACAAATTCCCAAAGAAACTCCAAAATCTTGTGGAAAACCCCCCAAGAACAGGGGAAGCTGTTATAGCTGCAAAGGGGGACCAGCTCCATATTAAAGTCTAAGTATGCAAGGTCATTAAAGTCCCTGTTGGAGTAATGGTTAGGCGTCCCAATACTTTTGTCTATATAGTGTACCAGTGCAGACTGACATCAAGTTGTTCGCTTTCCTTCATGCAGACCGTTTAAACTGAACTGAAGAACAGCAAAACTGAACTGAAGAACAGCAGCAGAACACAAGAGCAAAAGAATAAACACGTACAGAGCAACGAAGTACTACCACTTAAACCTGTCTCTGATAGGAAAGCTGAGGAGATATAAATAACAGAAAACAGTATTGATTATATTTCAGAACTACCCCACCCTCACCCCTTCAGTACTGCAACGTTTTAACTGAATCAGTCTGACATGAAAACAGCTGTGTGTGGCTGTATGTACAGGTGTGTAGCTATGTCTAGAAGCCTGTAGACTCCATCTTCCACCCTAAAGCCTTGTTTCACACCACACAGTATCATACTGTACTAAAGAACACCCTGCTGTGCTCTTTTTACACCGTGTTTATCACGGTAGTGTGTGTCCGTATGTCTGTTAGATCTGAAACCCCCTCCGTTCCTTCAGTGGAGGTAGATCTCGGGACTGCTGGCGTGACTGTCCGGGTTTGGTACCTCTATGGCTTGTCCGAGCTCCAGGTCGAAGGTGACGACGCACACACACTCGAGCCAGGCGGAGAACCGGGACCAGGGCCCGAAAGACTCCCCCAAACCGCCCGCAGCAGAGTCCGGCCTCTTCCGGCGAGCTGAGGGGCTGTCAAACGGGTCCATCACGGAGTAAAAAATCCCATCTCACTATTTCCAGCTCTCTTTCTCTTTCTCTTTCTCTCCCTCTCCCTTTCCCTCTCATCAGCAGCAGCAGCAGCAGCCCTCTCCGTCCTTTATTCTCACTCTGATACACACACTGACTGAGAGGATAAAGAGTACCGCAGCCGGGGCGCCCCCCCGCGGGGGGAGGTATAGCTGGAGGAGGAGGAGCAGAGGGGGAGGTGGTGGCTGGGGGGACTAAGGTGTAGATCAGGGGTGCCCAAACCTGTCCAGAAAGGGCCGCTGTGGGTGCAGGTTTTCGTTCCAAACAAGCAGGAGGCACACCTG
>JBBIGA010000126.1:18571740-18591740 GCA_037576975.1 Alestes dentex
CAGGTGTGGCTTCTTCTTGGTTGGAACGAAAACCTGCACCCACAGCGGCCCTTTCTGGACAGGTTTGGGCACCCCTGGTGTAGATGAAGGAGGGAATAGGAGACGAAGGAGGTTTCTGTGGTGGGGGGAGGAGGTGTGGTGAGAGGTGGATGTTGTGTGGTGAGGAGAGGTGGATGGGGGTGTAGATGGAGGCGGAGGAGGAGGATGTGGTGTGGTGGGAAGAGGTGGAGGGGGTGTAGATCGAGGAGTAGGAGGTGGGAAGAGGTAGAAGTGATGTAGAGGGAGAGGGGTGGAGATGGTTTGGGGGACTAAGGTGTAGATGAAGGAGGGGGGAAGAAGATGAAGGAGGTGCTGTGGTGGGGGAGGAGGTGTGGTGAAGAGAGATGGAGGGAGGTGTAGTTGAAAGTGGAGGAGGGGTGGTGTGATGAGGAGAGGTGAACGGGTGTATATAGACTGGAAGGAAGAGGTGGTGTGGTGGGCAGGGGTGGAGGGGGTGTACATGGAGGGGGATGCAGATGAAGGGGCAGAGGTGAATTTGGTGTGGTGAGAAGAGGTGGATAGGGATGCAGAGGGATGGGGGGTAGAGGAGGTGGTGTGGTGAGGAGAGTTGTAGATGGAGGAGGAGTAGTTGGTGAGAGGTAGAGGAGGGTATAGATTGAGGGAGAGGTGGAGGGGTGTAGATGGAAGGGAGGAGGTGGTGTGGGGAGAAGAGGTGAGGGTGTAGCTGGTGGAGGAGGTGTGGGGGTGTAGCTGGAGGAGGAGGAGGTGCGGGGGTGTAGCTGAAGGCGGAGATGTGGGGGGTGTAGATGGAGGAGGAGGTGCAGGGATGTAGATCGAGGAGGTGTGGGGGTGTAGATGACGGAGGAGGAGGTGCGGAGGTGTAGATGAAGGAGGAGATGTGAGGGTGTAGATGGAGGAGCTGCAGGGATGTAAATGGAGAAGGAGGAGATGCAGGGCGTAGATGGAAGAGGAGGAGGTGGTGTGGGGAGGAGAGGAGGGGGTGTAGATGGGGAGGAGGTGCAGGGGGTGTAGATGAAGGAGGAGATGCGGGGGAGTAGATGGAGGAGGAGATGTGGGGATGTAGATGGAGGAGAAGGTGCGGGGAGTGTAGATGGAGGGGGAGGAGGGGGAGAGAAGAGGTATTGGAGATAGAGGGGAGGAGGAGAAGGTGAGAGGTCGAGGGGCTGTAGATTTAGGGGCAGGAGATATTGGGGAGAGGAGGTGGTGTGGTGAAGAGAGTTATAGATGGAGGAGGAGTTGGTGAGAGGTGCAGGAGGGTATAGATTAATGGAGAGGTGGAGGGGTGTAGATGGAGGGGAGAAGGTGGTGTGTGGAGGAGAGGTGGTGGTGTAGATGGAGGAGGAGAAGATGCGGGGGGTTGTAGATGGAGGAGGACGAGGGGGTGCGGGGTATGTAGATGGGGGGACGAGGAGGTGCAGGGATGTAGATGAAGGAGGAGATCCGGGGGATGTATGTGGAGGAGGAGGAGGAGGGGGGGGGGGTGCTGTGGTGAGGGGGAGGAGGCGGCGCGCGCTCTTCCTACAGTAAATAAGTGGAGCGAGTGCGCGCGCGCTCCCGTCACTCTTCGCCATTTTGAATGTGAAGTATGACCGATTTTCCCCCGACTCGTGTGTGAGAGAACCGTCAGTTCAGACCGCCGAGGTCCTCTGATCGTCACACTCAGGAGGTCCAGCGCGCCATGAGCCGGGCTCTGGAGAGATAGCCGGGACTCGGGTCGGCGGAGGGGGAGAAATCACCCGACAGAGAGTAGCGTTACGGGCAAAACACAGCGGCACCGAGGCGTTCTCCTCCCCGGGCTGAAGAGGTACGTCTGGGCCCGTGGAACTCGGTACGCCTCGGCTCTCGGGTCTGTGCTGCTGCCCCTCTCTCGGTGCAGGAGTGTCGTAGCGGGGCGAGAGAGTTTTCTGCTGGAGCTCGTTCCGCTAATGCGCTAAAAGACTTCTCCAACGGCCTCGAAACACAAAAAAACTGCACAAAATACCGTCCAACTCACAAACACACGCTCTGGTCTTCTTCAGGCACAGCCCTCTCAGTTTAATTCGTTACAGAGCGAACTTAAGTGGTTAAATTAACGCCTGCCGCCCGAATCCGTTGTTCTTGAAGTTGGAAAAACGCCTAGCTTAACCTAGCCTAGCCTAGCTTAGCTTAGCCCAGCTCAGCCCAGGCCTCGTACTTCAAACATGACTCCAAACCAGACATGCTGAGATACACACTTATTCCAGTGCAGATATCGTTGTAGATTTTATTGTAGTCTATACACTTTTTACGTGTTGTATATGTGCAAAATGAACTGGTTTGCTTCTTGTCATGTTTGTAAAAAATTATTTGTTCACTTCTCTCAGGACAGGCATGTTCCTTTAACTCGGGCCAATATTTGTTCATAAAGTTGTCCAGAAGCCCTGCTCGTTTGATTGAAAATTCTCTTCATTTCAATATTTAGACGAAGTTGTCCCGCACTCACAGCACAGGCCGAGCTCACAACCTTTGTACGAATTCGCTTCTGGTTGCTGGTCCTTTTTTTAAAACGGTTTCTGAGGGACAGACATCTCGGTGAGGTCCAGGGCTCGGTGGAGCTGCTGTATCAGTTTTCCCCCGTAAGATACCACTGGACTGCTGAGTTGTGCAATAAATGGCCAACTTGTTTTGCTCCTAAGTGCTGCCACAGCCTCCCCTCACTCATCTCTACGTCTTCTCCCTGATCCTGACTGTGCCTTATGGCCTGTATTGTTTAAAGTCATTACCCTGTGCTATTTTAGTTTTCTTTCCTGTTTAGAGCTAACTGAGAGGACACTCGAGGGGTTGGTGTTGCACCCATCTGTGTGTTGTGATATCTGCAGGATGAACGTTTCTGCATGTGCTTTGCAGTGTGTGATGTCCACATAAAAGCAGGAAGCAGTTTTCTCTCCCTTCACCTTTATTGCCCCCCCCCAATGACATTTTCTGGCCAGTCAGTCGTGTGGACTTCCACAGCTGCGTACCTATGAGATTTCTTGTCTACTTTCTAGTGTTGTTCCATTCATTTGTCATCACCGAGGTATTTAATGCTGAAGGAAACATGTACCAGCTGCTGTCTTGAGGGTGCCATATGTACATGAGTTGTAGTGAGGGGTGGATGCGTCCTTTGGCATAAATATCATGTCAGATGGCGTGATCTTTTTGCCCATGAGAGATTTATGACTGCTTTATTTTCACGTTAGTGTTTTGAGACACTGAACAAATTGAATGGGTCTACATGTTGTATACAATAGTACAGAGGAACTGTGTGTGTGTGTGTGTGTGTGTGTGTGTGTGTGTGTGTGTTTACAGTTGGCAAGGAAGTGACAGTTATAAAGAACATTGTGTGTAAGAGGAACATTTCTCAAATTGATATGCTGCGCATGCTATGCAGCAAATATCTCTCCAAACCGTCTGAAAGGTACAGCGTTTAATCCCAGATTTCTCTCTCTCTACTTCTCTCATCTAATCTCACAGTGTCTTTCTAAGGCGTGTGTTCTGAGGAGGCCCTGGTGGGAAGTGGACCCCATGCTGATTAATGCCAGGCCGCTCTGTGCTCTCTTCATTCTGCCACTCAAATGCCTGTCTGCTTGTGGAGGAGGTGTAATTAAGGATTCACTAATTTCATCTGCTGGTAAATAAATGTGTTCATTCAATGCATGTCATTTAACCGGTAGAAGTTGAGTCATAAGATGCCTGTGTTCAGCACTGTACAGATATAGCATCAGAATTGTTATACAACTTAAACTTGATTTTGTGGTGGTGGTGGTGGTGGTTTTGTTGTGTAATCGTGTTGCCTAATATTGGATAAAAATAAAAATATTTTAAAGTAGAGATGTCACAAGTTCTGGTCAAAACATTAACAGGACTAGTTTTCTATGGTATCACTAGAACAAAACAAAACAAAACAACCTCTTCTCCACCTGACGCAACGAACTGAGACAGCCAGTACCAATCTACCCCCACTGCCCTGGTCAACAAATGCAAAGTGCTCACACCACGGGAAACACTTATGACAATGACCTCATATGTGCTGCCAAAGCACCCTAAAAATAATGCTATTTCAGAAGAAAATATTTGCGTTCAAAGTACACGTTAAAATCACAGACTTAAGTCAAACTGAAAGTAAAGTTACTTGTCGCGTTTTGCTTTTGAGGTAGATTGTTCTTGTTTATAAATATGCATATGGATATTATGGTTGTCTTTGTTTTAACTTGCTGTTTCTGTGTAATTTTTTTGGACTGGGGTATTTCATATGTATTAGTGTAATTACCTTACTAAAATAAGCTATACTTTGTTGAAACATTCTTATTGCTCAGTCATGTCCAGGTAAAATGCAACATTAATCTTTTAGGTGGGTATTTCAAACAATGGTTTGTCTCCTTGTAAACTGACCACTGCTTGTTCTCGTTTTATACAGTGGAACATGCATGCAGGCACGCATTCTGCATTTCACATACTGGGTTCACAATTTGATATTCTGTTTTTCTTTTTCCTAATGGAAAAAAGTTGATTGAAGAAAAATGGTGACTTCAGTTGTGGCACAACTTAAATAGCACTAGAGGTGGGAGGAGTGTGGTGGATGTTATGTATGTGTTGGATTGTGGTACTGGTTGTTTACAAGCTTTGCTGTAATTTGATGAAGCACAATGAGCACCAACTTATGTAGTTTTTTTAAGGTGCAGGACCATTCAACATGACACACCATGCACGGCCAGTGCAGGGCTGTAAGTGCAGTGATAATGGAATTTTTGATGCTCTCATTCTCAAGCCAATGTCAAGTATGTAGTGATTCTAATTTACTCTAAGAACACACAAGGACTACTGCAGCCATCTAAAGGCTGCCACACTACAGATGTGAAGTGTTGTGTCACAATGCACATCTAAAACATGGGGAATTAAACAAATCTGGTTGTGAAACCTCTAGATTTTGTATTTTCATTGAATATAATTGGTGGAATTATACATTTTTATGAAGAATATATCTGAGGAATAGATCAATAATTTCTTGTCTATTTTCTTGCAGTGTGTCGAACTGTGTAATTACACTGATAATAGTGTTTACGAGTGTTGTATTGTGACATCTCCTCAAATACATTGCAGTTTTCTCTAATGGATTTTTCTTTGCTGATGTAATTGTTTTTGCTTCTCTAACCTTTGCTTTGCTTCTTGTTTTGTTTGTCTTGTACTTATTTCTTTTAATCACTTTGTGACTTTCTTTTCTACATATGTATACATAATACTGCACCATTTTTATAATATGCCCTGGTGTCTTGTGTTCTATATACTTCCTCTGCTTTCAGTAGTGGCAATGTGTAAACCTGATTATAAAGTATTTAATATATTTGCTATTTAAGGTAAAAAATGCTTGTTTGCACTAAATCTGTTGTACTAATTAAGATTATCAAATTAATACACACATTCTGTAAAGTAAAATCAAGATTTTATTAGTTTGTATACATTTGACATACAAATTGTCAAACGAATCTTTAAGAAAGTAAAAATAATTTTAGATACAGACTGAATAGGTTACATATTTAGAATTGATTATTTTGATCACATGCTCACAGCTGCTCATGGTCTGTTTCCAGGTCTGTGCTTCCTCCTGCAGCCGCCACCATGTTCTGGAAGTTTGACCTGCACACCACCTCCCATATCGACCAGCTGCTGGACCGGGAGGATGTGACTCTGAGGGAGCTGATGGAGGAGGAAGATGTGTTGCAGGAATGCAAGGCCCAAAACCGAAGACTTCTGCTCTTCCTCTCCCAGGATCACTGCATGCAGGAATTGGTCAGCCTCATCACAGAGGAGCCCCCCTCTGACCTGGAGGAAAAAACACGCTTCAAGTAAGGCATTGTGCAGGCACTGCAGGTGGTTCTGTAGACCTTGCTGTGTCCTGTAGCTCATTTAAATATCATATGGTAACAGTTCAAAGAAGGTAAACACTTTAGGAGATTTTTGACCAAATATGTTGACTGGACACTGGAAAGTTAGGATACTAACTTTATCTGTGTATGGCAATGGAACAAATTATTTATCATTTGGCACTAACATGTGAAATACGTGCTTCAGATGCGGCTGAAAAAGATGAAAGTATTCCATTTGCACTTGGCATAAAAAAGCATTTATATTGGTCCTGTGATGGAATGTAATATGGTGAATGTATCAGTAATTGTGACAACTGTAATATATTCTAGGATAGAATTATTGAAAACCTGGCGTCATGCATAAAATGTGATTTTTTTTTTTCCTTGATGTAATATTTGGTATTTTGTCTGGCTTCCCAATAGTGACTTTCTTTCAAATGCCATTCTTGTTGAATAATACCAAGCTGTGTTAGACAGCTGTTACTTGCATAATGCAAGTCTGTTCACCTCCAGAGGTTGACATCCAAATCCAAAAACATTTGCATGGGGTGTTCTTAACGCATATCCAAACAATGAATGTGCATACAGGTCTTTTTTATTACACAAGTAAATATGGCCAATGTCCTGAGCTAAAACACATAGCTAACTGCATTACTGCTCAGAAACAGAAAATGTATCCCCCTCTTTGGATAAACATGGAATTCTGTGTTCATCTAGGTTTCCAAATGTCGCCTGCGAACTTCTCACTTCTGATGTTTCCCTCATTAATGACAAACTGGGTGGAGATGAATCTCTGCTGGAGAAGCTCTACTCTTTCCTTGAACAGGACCCACCTCTCAATCCCCTGCTGGCTTCCTTTTTCAGCAAGACCATCGGCAACCTGATAGCACGCAAAACAGAGCAGGTTGGTACAAAAGACTTGATTTGCTCTATATGTTTGATCAGAACCCTTATATAATTTTTTATTGACTGGGTGGATGGTTGGCCTTTACAGTGCTATTTCATTACTAAACTATGGCACTGTCTGAATTGGAGTCTGTGCTCATGTGTCTTAAAACTCTAGGTCAGTGCCACCCAAAGTTGACAAATTGGTGAGGAAACTGTGTTACTTTCTGGCAGGCCAAAAACATCCTCTTGGACCAATTTTGGCCTGTGGGCCACACTTTGGGCAGCCCTGAAGTAGAGCTGTGATGTGTGAACTTACAAATCCGAGGGATATGTGATTAAAAACAGCTCCTAACAACTTTCAAGATTGATTGAAAACATTTTGTGTGTGCTCTTCCAGGTGATTTCGTTCCTGAGGAGAAAACACAACTTTATCAGTTTGGTGCTGAATCACATAGATGCATCAGCAATGATGGACCTCCTCCTGCGCCTCATCAGTTGCGTGGAGCCAGCCCCTCTCAGACTAGAGGTCCTCAATGTAAGTGCATAAATACATTTTTAGACCAGTTGTCCAACTTTTAATTTTTTCTTACATTTTATGTGACTTACATACGGCTTGCTGTACTGAGGTTACATTTATAAAAATGGCATACAGGGAAGTGTTTCTTCTAAAATGCACTTACCCTAAAAACACAATCACATGTACTGCTAAAGGGCCTGAATTTTGGTACTTGTAGAGAACTGTAATGATTGTCAAAAAGTAAATCACAAGCGGACATGGACCGAGCTAAATAGTGCAAGTCTTCAGACCAAGCACTTAGATCAAGAAGGATAATGTAAGCTTGCTCAGAGCCCATTTTGTTACCTTTAGATAGACTTATCTGTAGCACTACAGCAAACACTGCAGAGATGTAATAATTTCTAAACCAGATATAGAGCAAGGTCGGCAGCGTTCTTCATTCTCAATGAATCATATGGCTTTCCCAGTGCTGGTAAGCCACATCTATGTTTGCTCATTTTCACTCTAGATGAGTCATATTCTCTTTTATTTCTAAGCCTGGAAGCCTTTATAGGTAGTGGAAGGATTGGTAGTTTCATCTTACATTATTTCTTTTAGGATCTTTCCAGCAGTCACAAGTATTATCAGAACTCAAGTTTGTTACCCATTGGCTGATTTAGCTAGGTTGCACCTATGGCTACATGAAGTGAAGTGACAATTTTTGTTGTGAACACACCACAGCCCACAGTGTGAGCAGTACGATATTCTTCCTCTGCATTTAACCCATTCGCCAAGTGGAGCAGTAAGCGGGGAGCAGTGTGCAGGGATCGTACCTCGCTCAAAAATGGGATTCAAACCCATGACCTTCTGATCACAGGGCTGACTCCCTAACCACCAGCTGTGGACACGCGAATAGAGACGTATACTTGTTAGTTTACCATTAGTATTATATTTTCATGTAATTTCTTCTGTTTACCGAGCCTAAAGGAGCAGCAGGGACTAGATTATTTTTAATCTAAACATAATTTAATGACAACTGCCAGAATGTGAGAAATATTGCTGTATGTCTTAGTCAGTGAACCCTCGTTTTAGAAGGACCAAAAGTCAGTTATCAATGTATGATACAGCAGAAATTAGGCTGACTAGCTATGTCTGATTCGTTTCCCAGGAGAATAACACTTAATTGATCTTTTGGCCTTTCTTGCCGTCAGTAGGGCTTTTTAAAACATGTTGCTCATTGTGGTCGATTTCGCTTGCTTAATGTAAGCTTTAATTTGAAGGATAGAGATCTTAATGACCTATGTTCTAAAGCAGTGTTTTAAAGTAAATACAGTTTTTGTGCTTTTTATGGTAACTACTGGTCTAAGGAGGCAGTGAAGGATTGTCCAAAAAACAATCACTGCTTCCTCCAGTGTTTGATGCTCATGGATTATGGATGAATTGATCAGTCAGAGTTTGAAGGTGCCATTTTTTATAACTCAAGTGTCTGTTATCTACTCAATCTATTGTTGAATAGACAATTGACAGTATAAATTTTCCAGTAATTTTAGCTTTAGTGTGTAAACTTTAATTCTTTTCAGGTGTGTAGCTGTAGTAATGATATTTGGAATAATTTTCAGTATTGTAAAAGTCTCATGTCCAGTTTGCTCCTAACCCTGTCTTGTTCAGCAATTACACATTACATAAGTTTTTGGCAGTGGTGATTGGAACAATTTTTTGCAGTCTCACCAAATCACAGTTCTCCTCTTCCTTCTGAATTGCCTCTGCTTTGTTTGTTTTTTGCTGAGTGTGCTTGAGCACTCTGAAATGAAACTTTCTGAATTTGAAGTGAACTAAGTATGTTTGTAATGGTTTTCCTTTTGTAGAAATGTCCAATGCACCATAGGTCTAAAGCTTAGAGTATGTTCTGTCTGCAGTGGCTGAACGAGGAGCGGCTGATCCAAAGGCTGACTGAGCTCATGCACACCGGGAGAGATGAAGAGGTGAGAACATCACTGGCTTATGTAGACCTCTTGGCTGGGTTAACATGATCTGCTTTTTAGGTTAGCATGAAACGTGTGGATAGAGAGCTACAGAAGATGCTACATAGTTTAAATTCTTTTAAAAAAAAAACTACAAAACAATCGACTCATAACTTACATTTTATGTTTGTGCACTTGTAGTTCCATTATATTCTCAGCTGTCTATTGCAATAAGTAACATGCTGCATTTGGGAAAACTAGTAAATACATTGTTATAAAGTCATAATTTCAATTCAAACAAGATTGATTCAGAAGGTATCTTGTTCTTTGCAGAGACAATCGAATGCGTCCCAGACTCTTTGCGACATCATCCGTCTCAGTAGAGACCAGGCCAATCAAATGCCAGAGGCCATGGAGCCAGACCCTTTATTGGCAGTCCTAGAGTCGTAAGTTTGCTTGCCAGTTGTCACAAAGAATTTCAGTTTTATTTGTTCAGAAGACAGAAACGATGGTTAATCTATATCACCAACGGCACAATCTAAGCTAAATCACAGGGGAGCACTAGGTTGGTACTGTTTTGAACAACTGATGATATGAGTAAAAATTATTTGTACCTTAACTTAGCTATCATTTAAACTCATAAATGATTCCATCATGAGAAGTGTCCCGATATAGAATAAACTTGTTTGTTCACAACAGTGTGGTTTCTGCACACTAATAATACAGTGTACTTTCTGTGGGAGGTGGGTCTTCAGGTGACGCTTGAAGACAGCGGAGTCCCTCACTGTCTTCAAGCGTCGCCTAAAGACTCACCTCTTCAAGGAGCACCTTGGTGACTAACTATGTCTCTCATTTCGCTTGCTTACTTCTCAATAATAATAATGATAATAATAGTAATACTAATAAACCTTATCCCTGTCCTTTCCTTAATTTGTCTGAACTTCTGACTTTCTTTGACAGGTGTTTAGGTATCATTTGACAGGTGGTATTTAGGTATCATTTGACAGGTGGTGTTTAGGTGTACCAAGCGTGCAATAACTTGGTTGAATGGTGGATGTTGACTTAAGTTTAGCTTTACAGGTTTAAGATACAGACGTGGACTACTTGAGCACTGACGTACGTCGCTCTGAATAAGAGCGTCAGCTAAATGCCGTAAATGTAAATGTGGGAAGCTGTTTACCCTGTGGCTGAAATGGCTCTAAATAGTGTGTACTGCAATATTTGTGGTATAAATGTTGTTGGTGACATTTTAATGAGATGAGAGACCATAAATTATGTCTTTTAGAAAGATGCATCTCTCTGCATCTTGTTTGCAACTTCTTTATCAATTTGTTTTTCAGCCGCAGTGGTTTCAAAACCACTGCCACGTCTGTCGTTACATCTGTATTGCACCTGAATGTACTTGCATCACAGTGCGGTTAATGTCTGCTGCAGTGTGCATGCAGATGACTGTGACACCGGTTCTGACCGAGCCAGGGGAATTGATTGAATCAATTTTATGAATTAGCCGGTCTGGTAACTAATTTGTATGATTAGTGGTGACGACATGAATCACAAAAAGACATTGTGAACTTTCTTGTAGGACATTGCAAGCATTCTTGTTTCCCCTTGTATGGATGCTTGGTTAGCTTCTGAACCTGTAATCCACTATATACTGCTTGTTGCATGTGTTAAATCATCAGTGACAATGAAAGTGCAGGTAGTGAGAGACTGAGCCAATGAAAAAGAAAAGTTAAGACGTTAAATCAATGTGTAGTATCTGTGCTGGAGATGCACTAAAGTGGCCTGATCATGCACTTCCACTATGTGGAATTTTAACCTGCACACTTAGTTGTATATGCTACCATTTTGGCTGCAGTCTGGATCCTTCTCATAGTGTAATTGTATTTAATGTTTCATTTTTTTCTTTAAGTCTTTAGGGTTTTTTTTATGGTTACTTTTGGAACTGCAACATGTTTAGCTAAGTTAGCTCAGTGAGGAAAGTGTAAAACTGTAACACCCATATAATGTTTACACATTGCCATATATTGTATGGCACATGATTTATGAGTCTAACCAGATATTACTGTTACTTTAAGAGAGATTTGGTTACTGATCAGGAAGACAAAGTTCAGTGAATAAGCAATAATATAAGCCCAGTTTGTGTGTAGAACATGTTTGATTATCCAGTCCCTGGGCAAAGCACTTTTGGAGACAATTGTCAGAATTACAGACAAGTATTACTTAGTTGGAGTACAACTTGTGATAGTTTCATTTGTCTTTAGGGAGGAGAATGTGGCGCAGCTATTGAAGAGCATGTTTGAGGGTGAGAAGAGCGAAGCTTCTGTTGTCAATGGAACTCAAGTGCTTCTTACATTACTGGAGTCAAGGAGGTCAGGGTGAGTGGAACAGCCAGAGCTTTATACACATTTAAGCACTCTTTCTTATTCTTTTTGTCTGTCTTTTTCATATACAACTTTGTTTTTGTTTCAGGCTGGAGGGTCTAATGGAACTGTATTCTCAGGGATGTGAAAGGTCTTACACTGTCAGTGGCAGTATTCTACGTGCTATTGAGCCTCATCTAAAAGACTTCCAGCAACTCCTACTGGACCCTCCTAAGGTAATTGGCATATATGTTGGCTAATTAACCTTATGGAGATTGAAGATTGAAGCATATTCAGAACTAAACAGCTGGGCAATATATATGTTGTGTAGCTGACAGCACTTTCTAGTTACAAGAACATCCACTTTATTCCTGCTCTTTTCTCCTATGGTTTGGAGCAGAAAAGTGCAATACTCACAACCGTTGGCGTTCTGGAGCAACCGCTGGGGAACGCCCGCCTTCATGTGGCCAGACTGGTGGCCTCCCTGCTGCAGACCAGCGACCACAGTATCTGCCAGGAGCTCTGCAGGCTCAACACCATGGACCTGCTGCTGGTGAGGGTGAAATTTGCATACCATATACCTTTCTGTTTATTATAACATTTTGACTGTTGCTTAAGTTAATTCCCCTTGTTTATTTCATATTGTTTATACTTAATGTTTAGTCTTTTTTTTTTTTTTTTCATTCTTCATTTTGTAATGCATGTCTACCCAAAGAGGTTTTAGTCTTGGTGAGACTTCCTTTTAAAAATAAACAGCAATTTAAAATGCTGACTCCATTATTTTTTTCTTTCTACTTGCAGAATTTATTCTTTAAATACACCTGGAATAACTTCTTGCACTTCCAAGTGGAGCTGTGTGTGGCATCCATTTTGAACCACTCTGCTCACGCTGGCCTCCAGACCCCAACGCTTCAGAACCATGATGTGAAGCCGGTTCAAGGCTCGGACAGCCAGAAAGAGGAGGGCGCTTCAGTTCAAAACAGCAGCGCAGACCCAGCACACACACCTGTCCATGATGCCTTGGTGGCCAATGTAATTACTGCGGTATTCGTTGTAGGGCTGGGTTTTAATTTTTAGATATCACAAAATTCTCTTGATGGTTTAAAATGAAAAAGCCTGTTAAATGAGAACATATAAATATTACTTGGTCAGGTGTTTTAAATTTTGCCAGTCAGGGATTGGCAGTGCATTAATTGTACCATCAACACCATATCACCCTGCACAAATTCAGTTGTGTGTTTCCTTCATGATAGCCAGAGCAGAACTGTTTACATTTTTTATGTGCTTTTTGAAGCTAATAGTCTGTATTTGTTGTCTGTATACATTCTGCAGCTTTTCCAGCAGTGCCGCTTGGTACAAAGAATCCTGGATGCCTGGGAAGACAATGACAAAATTCAGTATGTGTTGCACGTTTTATTTTTATAATGAATGTAATTATAAAATGGCTGTAACATAGCTGCTTTTTTCTCCTGTTTAAATTGTAGGGCTGAAGGTGGCACTAGGAGAGGTAATATGGGACATCTAACTAGAATTGCAAACACTGTGGTTCAGAACCTGGAGAAAGGACAAGTGCAGTCTCAGATCAGTGATCTGATTAAAGGCAAGTTTGTGCATATGTGTAATCATAAGCTTCAGTTTTGTTGCAGATTGAAAGCGTTACCTGTATAAATGCCGCTTTCTAACTGCCATGTCTTATGTGAATGGCACAGTGAGCATTTTAGTTAAAGTAATGTTTTATGTATTAAGAAGGGAATTCATTTGCAGAACTGCCTGAGGACTGCAGAGGGCGCTGGGAGAGTTTTGTTGGTGAAACGCTCAGAGAGACAAACAGGAGAAACACCGTGGACTTGGTACAAAAACACAAACATTCTGTCATGACGCAATGTATTCCAAAGACACTTTGCATGTTTACATGTCTTGATGGTGTTTTTTTGGTTTATTCTTCTCTTTTCTCAGAGCTTTAATTTAATTAATTGGTTATCTGATTATTTACTCTGTATAGCTCACACAAGGTTGTGTGGAGGTTCTCACTTTTTTTCTGTACATGTTTTAATATTACTGGTTAATTTGCACGAGCTAACTTGCAAGTCTTTACTTAAATGCATGCTGTGGTGTACACAGAAGTACAACATGATTTCTGAATCAAGAGGTTGTAAAGATGACTCCATACATTTCTTGTTACGCCTTGCCTGGCAGTTTTCAGTTAAAGCTCAGGTATGAAATGGTAATGCTCAGTACTCTTTGAATAGGGTTATCAGAGCTATATGCACTTAGGTGTTTTGTTTAAACGATATGTTGCTCCACTGTCAATTTTGTGCTAAATAAGTGACATCTAAATGTTTTGACTGTCCTTCCTGGTTGCAGGTGAGCACCCATAACCTGCATTCCTCCAGTGAGGATGATGACATGGAGAGCCCTTTCCCCAATGACCTGTCTATCCAACAGGTAAAAATAACCAACACCCCCAATCCTTGACTCTTTAACAAGAATGAGCATGCTGAACAGTATTTCTGTTGTAGTGTTGTGGCAGTCATGTGTGATTTTGGAATGTAATAAGAATGTTTGTTCATCTTGTCACAGCTTGACGACTTCTGTTCATTTCCTACTTTCACTCATCATTATTTCAACTTTCCTTTCCAGGCATTCTCTGATTATCAGATCCAGCAGATGACTGCCAACTTTGTAGATCAGTTTGGCTTTAATGATGAGGAGTTCAGTGAACATGATGAAAACATCAAGTGAGTTTTTTCTGATGTAATTTTGTTCTTCTCAAAGAATGTATTTTTATACATATAATCGCTGATGCAAGATGGCTAGTTTGTGCACTTGTGTCCTCATTGATTTGGGCAAAGCAAGCCAAGTTTCTTTGAATCTTGTATTGTCATACATGGAGGCCATTCAATGTGCTTTACTGAGAACTAAAACAACAAGAAGAAAAGTAACCAAAAAATGCATGTAGAATAAAAATAGGAATTAAGATTGTTAAACACAGGTAATTATTGCAAGCATTTTGAGTAAGCTGTGGCTTTCTAATGGTCTTATTGGGGAGGCAAAAGCATTGCAGAGGAGCATTGCAAGAGTATAAAGACGTTGCCTACTATAGTGCTCTTCATATGCTTTAACGTTTTTGTTTACGTGGCAAACCAAAGCGCTTCTTTCCCAACACCCATCTCTTGGTGTTAAGAGTTTTTACAGTTTTTTTTTTTTCTCAAAATCGTCCTTTGACACAAAGTCTCTGACCTTAGTTATACCGGAATGCTGATTTAGTTACAGCTGTAATGTGATTGCTGAAACTAAGATCACCCTCTGTGATTACAGTTTTTATATTCCAGATATGCATGGAGGTCTTTTTTTTGTTCCCAGACAGAACTGTCTGTATTTAACTGAAGGAAATTTTGCTGCAACTAGCAATTTAATTTTTTGATGCATAAACATAGTGAGTCCATAAGACTGAAGTAATTTGTTGAAATATCTAGATAGATCTGGGTGTCGTCTGAATAACTATAATAAGCCACCTTGTACTCTTGGGGAATTTGACTGAGATCAAGCATGAATAAAAGATTGAGAGCAAGGTTGAATAAAAGGGGCTAAGAATGGATCCTTGCACAGCGGTGTTCCATTATTTTTTACGTGTCTGTAGTGACAAAGGGTGGAGCTGATGCTTTGTCTGATGGTTCCAGCTTTCTGATGTTACGTATTTTAGCCGATAGGAACTCTGGAGTTAACTGTTGTTGATCTAACTATTATGACCCTGTTCTTTGTATTCTCTCTTGAATCCTGTGATATCTGAACACCCTGGTTCTTTAGCTACCAGACACAACAGACATTATGAAAGTCCTTAAAAGAGCTGGATACCAGCTGATGTTGCATGCAAAATGTTTGGATTTTGCACTTTGGAAACAGGGATCCTCTCAGTTTTTCCATTGCTGGATGGTGCAGAGCATGCTCAGTACTCACTGCTGTTGAATAACAGGCCTGCTGATTGCAACGTTAGAGAGGATTGCAACGTTAGAGAGGCCAAAGTAGTCTCTTGGTCTGAGATGGGGTACAGGATGTGGGGGTAGGGGTTCCTTGTGGTTTTTAGGTGAAGACCTGTGGGCTGGCTGAAATGGACAGAGATAGTGGAGTCCCTGCACACACCAATTCCTCCATTTTCTCTGAAAAGTCTGTGAGTGGAAAGGAGGGCCTTTGAATTGGCCTGCTGATGAACGCCTTCATTTTTGCACTGTTTTAAACAATCATTTGAAGTCTTTCTTTAGAATTTGATTGCTCACCCTGAATGTCCTCTTTTTGTACATGTAAAATAATTTGACTGACCGTGTGTTGCTGAGAGAGGGTTTTTTTGTTTGGTTTTAAAGACAGTTGCTTAAACTTACTGACCACATTCCTGATGGCTGAGTTGCCCACAATCAGATTGCTTGGTACGGTCTCTTTCTTAGCCAAGCACCGCTGCTTCTTGACCTGGTGTGTTTGCTAGCCTCCTGCTTCTCACGGTTTACCGCCACCTCAGCTGATTTTGACCCACTGTCGATGCAACTCTCAAGCTTCATTAGTGGTTCGAATCGGTTTATGAAAGGCACCAGCTGAAGCAGTACTGTCTCAGAAACTAAGATCACCATCTGTGATTACAGTTTTTATACCACTTTAGCATTTGCTTTCTGAGCTTGTGATAAAGATGCTAACTGTTGCTTGTGCAAATTTTGCCAGTGGTGAACACACTCACAGGGTTCAGTTCTGTTTACAGATTCAGCTGAACTCCTTCAACCCTCTGGAACTGTGCTGAGTTTAACCTTCGCTTAGCTTGTTCTTTTCTAGCGATGTTGCTAAAAGCTCCTGTAGACTCACCCTTGAAATGTTGGGTGTTTTTTGGAGTTGTCTGTATGACGAGAACTTTGTATATCAAGCACAGTGATTCTCTGCAGGAGTTGGCTGCAGTTTGAGCAGCAGGTGATCTGCTCATTGAACTTTCATAAGTTCATCATAAGGTGCTCAGAATTTGTTGTTCCTCAAAACTTGGCAAAAAGTGGCGTTTTGATAATTTTTCAAAAACCTGGACAATGAGCTCCATTTAATGTTTATGGTTAAGCAAAGAAGGCCGTAAAACAAGTCAAAAGTACAAAAAGGTTAAAGTCATTAAAAGAAAGCAGAGCAGAAAGGCAGCAGGACAGAGCGAAAGCAGGAGATACTTTCAGAATTAGCTGCAAGCCTCTGATGTACCTCTCAAAAAGTATGTGGACGGCCAAAAATCTTGCATTAATTCACTTTCATTCTACCACAGGAGTATTAGTGAAGTTAGGTACTACATTTGGGCAAACTGTTGGAGGCCAACATTGCTGTCAATGTCTGTGATAGTGTTGTTTTTTCTTCAGTGAAACTAAGGGTATACTTGATTTTATGCTCTTATCAGTGGATGTCTGAAATAACTAAACTTGACTTCACTGTTTGCACATATTTCAAGGAAAATGGTTTATTTAAAAATATTTTCATTCAAAGTGCATCTTGGAGCTTTCACATCTTTTCCTTTGTCTTTTTTTTTCAGTGCTACTTTTGATCGAATTGCTGAGATTAACTTCAATATTGATGCAGATGATAATAGTGTAAGTGTGCATGTGTCAAGCATACATGAATGCATTAAAATATCGTTCAAAAAACAGCTGTAGTTAGTGTGTTTGAAAATGCAATTGTGATTGTAGGCCAATGCTGCTGCTTTTGAAGCATGTTGTAAAGAGAGAATACAGCAGTTTGATGACTGTGAAGAAGAGGAGGACATTTGGGAGGATAAAGAGATAAACTATGCAACTCAAGTGAAATCCCGATCAAGGTATTCTACAGTGAGAAAAAGCTCAAACTGTAGATTTTCTTAAAATTCAGTAGTAATGTACAGTAATAAGTAATGATTAAGTTATTTGTACAATGAATAGTAATTTGATGATTCATTTTATATAGTATATGCACCTAATCATCTAATCTGTTTTTTTTTTTTTTTTCTTTTTCCCCTCAGGTTTGGGATGTCTTTGTCCTCAGACAACTCACCTAAGGGTCCTGTAAGAAATGGGCAACGGGGTCGCGGGTCGGCCTCAGAGGAAGAGGAAGATGAGGAAGGAGCCGTTCAACCCTCCACGCAAGCAGCAGTCAGCAGGAAAACAGGGTCACCACAGACTCCACAAAGTATGTATTTTCTAAGCTGTTTCTTACCAAACATTTCACTTTGTCCTGAAGTGTGCTTGGAGAATGAGCCTCCAAGGGCATGCTCTCAGGCTTCTGGTTGGTTTAGTTCTGAATCAGAACACACAGTAGGCTTTTTTATTTCTTTGTGTGGTTTAGGTCCAGGCTGGACAGCAAGTTTTGGTGAGACCGAGGACAACTCCTCCAGTGCTTGGACCTCTGCTTCTGAGCAGGGCACTGAGGAGCAGCGGGAGACGGGTTGGGCAACTTTCACAGAGTTCCAGCCTTTCTGCAGGTAACTGGAGAGCCTGATTTTAATTTTTTTTTTTTGGTATGCTGCATTTCCTATTCCATACAGCATCAAACTTTAAATACAGTAAATTTTGTTTTTTGTAACTATTTAATGTCTGTTCCAGCAGCCCAGAGTCCAGTAACTCTAAGAGCCAGCTGGAGCAGAACCAAGAGAAGAAATGTAAGTATTTTTTCATTTTTAGGTGATAAATAATGTTCACCAACAATTTTAATAAACAAAGCTCCATTCCAGGCACAGGAGAGTGGGACGTGTGTGGAGGCAGAAAGGCTCCTCTAGTAGCCTCAGATAGCAGCTCTTCTGGAGGCTCTGACAGTGAAGAAGAGGCTGGAAATGACAAGACTGAGGGTTCCCCCGGTGCAGCCACCAGTCAGAAAACAGCAACCCAGAGGTGCCGTTTTGTCAGTTTGGGGAGAGACGTTGGGTTTTAAGCAATTTGTTCCGTCAAGTAATTGACTTGTCTTGTGACCTTGTAGTGACGTGCCTGTTGAGCCCATGGAAAAGCTCAATATTACAGATGGAGCCTCAAAGGCCACAGAGTCAGCACCACCTACAGATGCCAAGGCATCCAAAGGGGATTCAGAAAACACCACTGTGACAGACAAGAGGTGCGAGTCATCTGTAAACTGATCACTGTGTATGTTTTGAAGGTCTTGCCAGATGTTTGTAGTGGTTGTTTTGTGTAAATGTTTGATTAGTGCTGGGCTGTATACTGAAAACCGGTTTTTATTGTTATGCATATTTCTTATACCGCAGTGCTGGTTTAAATATCCTAAAGAACATTCGGAAAGTGGCGCAGTTGGAAACTGTTTAGGGGGGGACCTTTTTAACAGTCGCACCGCTAGGGGAAGGGAACAGATGAATGTCAGATGAACAGCGTGTGGATTATAGTTTAGTTTGAGCTCGTTTGAGTCTGATGTGTATTATTCTGTACATCAGCAGGATCAAAAGGGACAAAGATAGTCCCAACTAAGGGCTAAATAATCCCAAAAGTATGTTTATATCTCAGCATTACGAAGAAACATGCGTGTTTAGCCTTTGGCAGTGAGCTCTTCATGTGACGGCGCGGATGTATGTAGCATTTAGTGCGAAAGAGTGGATACATCAGCAAAAAATATTTTAGCCAAGTAATAATTTTATTTATACAGCAGATCCGAGATCTTCACAGTGAACCCATTCCAATATAGAACACAGCAAACCATACAGAGAAAGTTAAAAAATGCTTCTACCGAGTGTAAACATTCTAACACACACTCCCTGGTTCAGCTCCTGCACCGCCCTATATCGTGAAACCGTGTAACGACCAGAAATTTGTTTTGTTTGATTATAACTGTTCTGACACAGGTTTTTACCATTATGGTAAAATACAGGTTTTTACCATTCACAGGTTATTTATTACATATTTGTTTTCCCAATAAATCTGTTCATTGTTCGATTTTCCGACTACATTTGATTTAATTTGTTGGGTAAATTACCAAAGCAAGACTAAAGGAATTTGTTTTTCAAGATTAAAGGAACACAAAAAGGACAAAGACTTGGTCAAAGGCTTTATAAAGTTTTGCAAGTTATGTATAAAACATGCAATACTCATCCATAATTCATACTAAAACTGTTATAACGAGTCTCCCAAGTGGGGTAACGGTCACTGGCCCTATCATTGGGAGATCACAGGTTTGTTCTTTGATCAGGAACCTGGATGTGTTGTAGTGTTGTAAACAATCTCCTCAAAGCACACTGAGCTATTCATTGTTGGACACGTTTGTAAAGGAATAATATATATTTTTATTAACGACTCTCCACGTATTCTCACAAGTCTGTTCTCTTCATTTTTTTGCAGAGTTGAAGCACCCTCTGAAATCACACCCAATGGACCGATCTGAAGGCTTCAAAAATGAAGCCAGACAAAAACCTGGTCAAACCCACTTTTGCCGCTTC
>JBBIGA010000126.1:18593063-18608618 GCA_037576975.1 Alestes dentex
TTTGTGGGTTGGTTTTTTTTGTTATTGTTTTTTTCTCCTTCACCCCCTCATCTTACCAGAGGCAGGCACAAGAAGACCCCTGGAATGGCCCTAAGTACATCGTACTTTCTTTGATCTCTCCACGGACAATGCTGTGTTCCCTCAGTACAGACTGATGTTAAAGCATTTCTTTTTTTGATTCTCTCTTCTGCATCTGTCCGTAGCTCTTGTAGGCTCTGCTGTGTAGTGTTCCCACATGGCCATTGTTTGTTTAAGGAACTTTTTGTTTTCAGTCTGTTTTTGGTTGATCATATCTCTACAAGTTTAAGATGGTACCAAATCCGTTGGGTTACAGGATAGGGATTTTGCATTATTTATTTTGCACTTAACATGGTGTTAATGTGGAAACCTGTGCACCCCTGATGCAGTGTAACACAGTCATTGTAAGCTCTGGAGTTCTCTGCCTCAGGCGTACGAAGCCTCAGTCGATTCTGCTTCTATATCTATGACATTTTCAATAGGTTTGTTTCCAAAGCCAAAAGTATGTGTTGCCTTTCTTTTCTTTTACTGTATACTGTTTTAAAGAATCTTATTTTTCACTTTAACCAACATTATTTTACATATTGTAGAGATTCTAATTTATGTGATCTTCAGCAACCAAAATACTGCTTTCTGTTCCGTTTTGCTCTGGTGTCTGGCCTGGTTCTGTGTGTAGATAGATTTTTAGCTTTTAGAACTGCAATATAATGGCCTTCATAACATAACAGCCCTCCCTACAGTAATTTACAACACAGTGTCCTCTGAACTTTTATCAGGTCATGACTTGCTCTCAAACACTCCCGTTTTAAATTTGGAAAGTTATTCATGTCCTTTTTATTTAATGAATGGCCTGAAACAGCTGAGATTCTGGACTGAATTGTAGGTGTTTCTGATTCCTAGGTCTGTAATAGCATGGCCCTGCACGTTGTACTGTTTGGCTCCGCACCAACATGCCTCGTTCAATTTGGGAGCCAGTTCAGAAATCCGGAAACTAAAAGTACGCATTAGAGCAGGAGCACCCACCCTCGGCTACTCCAAGACTAGGTCAGTTCATCATCAGTGGATCATCCATTTGGTGTAAAATGCACTCAGAACTTTAGTTCTGGTTTTGTAGAGTGCATGAAACGAAACACCGGGAGGGGAGGTCTTGTTGTAATTCAGTCTTCTCTCAGTGTTTCACAGCAGCTTTCAGTGGCTAGTATACTTAATATTTTCTGAATGCTTTAAGACTGTTCTACAAATGTAGATCATGTTTCCCAACTGCAAGCATATTGATATTTTGGAGAAAGAAAGAAAAACAAAGTATTAGGATGATGCTGGTGATGATATCGTTCATATACCCACAAATTAAAATGGACTACATCCAAAAGTAAAAACAGTGACTTGTGTATAGACTGGGTCTATACATGGCAATGTTAACTACAAGTGTATATATATATTTTGCTAGATATTTTCAGACTTGTTTGATAAAATTATGTTCAATATCAGAAATGGAATAAATCTGTTATCATGAGAATTGAATTTATTATCCATCGGACTGCAAGTACTGCCGTCGTGGCCACAGATAAACTGGTTTTAATGTTAACTGAGGTCTACAAATCTTGGTCTACAGACATAAAATGATAGTCTTGTCTTCTCAACCCCCATTAATGGCAAATGTTTTACATGTCAACCGACAATGTATCATCCATTTGCTATATGAAGGGCCTTCCAAAATTATTGGCACCCTTGATAAACAATTGAAAAGCTATATAAACACCTTTATTTAAAGAGTTTATACTGAAATAGAAAACATTAAAAAATATATTAAAAAATGACAGTCATGTCGCAATAATTGGCACCCCAAGAAATTAGAATTAAGGACATGCAAATGAAGAATGATGGTATTAAATAATAGTTTTTAAGTAGTCATCAATTATTTTGTTTCTGTGGGGTATAAAAATGAGGTGACATAGGACCTAAGTCCTATAAGGACCTAGTCATCCATCACCATGTTAAAGATTCAAGAGCATTCCATTGAAAACAAAAGTGAACAGTTTATGATGCATGAACACACTACAGCCCAGCACAGTGTGAAATGCGTTCTCATTTAATCCATTCACTAAGTGAAGCAGCGGGCAGCCGGGAACACAGTGCCCAGGGAGCAATGTGGGGGGACGATCCCTTGCTCAAGGGAACCTCAGTGGTACAAGCAATCCTTGGATTTGCCTCCTAGACCGTCCAATGGGGCAGATCCCTAACCACCAGGTGACCAGCTGCTATAAAACAAGAGTGCTGACACAAATCAGAATGAATGCAAGAAAAAAAGACCCAACATGGCAATGATTTTCACTTTAGAACTATCATGACCCAGCCTGGAAGAGTACGTGAGACGGGGTGCTGTGGTCAGACAGAACCAAACTCCAAACTCTCAAGGAGGGTTCAGTGTAGAAAAGGATCTAAAACCAAGCGTTAAAATATGGTGAACGTTCTCTGACGCTGTGAGGCTGTTGCTGTTCCATTTTCATTCAAATGAGGGTTTCTGTAAGTCAGTGCTGGTCATGAAAGGTTTGTGTGCATTATGATGCCCAAAAGTCAGCCACCAATGAAGTAAAAGCTGAACCATGCAACCTGTGTCTAGAGAAATCAAACATCAGTAGGACTTTAACAAAAGAAGATAACTGACGGCCAAAACATGAGTTTGACTCATACTTTTTACAGACGCTGGTTATATAGCATAACGACCTGTTTCAAAGTCATCAAAGGGAGTGGCGTGATGGATTACTGTAATCTTCTACAGATCACACTTTCCAAGTTCATTTTGTTTCCTCTAAAATGATCGTTTTAATTCTGACCAGCAGGCATGAGATCCTCCCCTCTGTGGCTGAAATTGATCACTAAACTTACTTAATAGGCAAATTCCTGCTTCCACAGCAGATTGATTTTGCACTTCTTGAAACTGCAAATGATCTTGTTATTCAGCAGCTCTGCTCTGTATAGCATGTTTGAGTGCTGCACACATGCCTTTAAACCTGATTTTTTCTGCAGTGCACGGCCACAGGAGGAAATGAAAATCAAGTATCCTAGGCTATACTGGGCTAGTTGGGATTCAAACCCCTGCTGTTGCCCCTGCAATCAGAGGGTTGTGGGTACGAGTCCCAACTGCTAGTGCCATCACGGAGGTACGCTTGAGCATGGTGCCGTCCCCACACACGCTACCCCCCTCATTGGTGGCGGCCCCCTGCTTCACTTGGTGAATGGGTTAAAGTCAGAGACAAATGCAGAAAAATATTGTTGACACTGTATGCCGTGTTCCCATGTGACTATAAGGGGCCACTTCACTTTATTGCTGACACTAGCAGTAAGTCAAAATTAGCAGCCAAAAGGACAGAGCAATAGACATTTCTTCTTAGATCTATTTATTAAAGTATTTAGGGTACAGTAACCACCTTTTGGTTTGTGATTTCACTCAATTTCCTGTGAAGTTGTTGGGGGCTGGTGGGGGGTTAACATTTTTGAAAATACAGAACATCTGGACATGTGAAGCAGGGTAGTGACACGCAATGTTTTCGTGTGGAAAGAGGGGGTCTCAGATATTTACATTTATGACATTTTAGCAGACGCTTTTATTCATTCCCCAACTACAGGGGACAGTCTCCCTGGAGCAACTTGCGGTTAAGGGAACCCAGTGGTGGTTTGCTGAAGGTAGGATTTGAACCCATGACCTCTTGGTCCATGAGCAACTCTCCAGGCCACCAACCACCCCTTGTTATTCTTAGATGAACTGTTTTCATCTAGGAATAACATCTTTCAAACTGCTTTCGTCTATCAGGCGTGTGTGTGTGTGTGTTCTACCAATTTAAGGAATTAACCAGACGTAATCAGGAAGATGCCACAACAATTTAATGAAGACCAAACCAGTTTCAGAACAATGCAAATCATTCAGATCACTAGTTTTGCCCACAACATAGCTCTCTGATGACTGGAGAGAAATTTGTCTTCTGGCTGACACCATTACTCTTGTTTAGGGCAAACCAAGGCACGTCATTGGCTCTCAAACATGTTGTATCAAAAATCAAATCTACTATTTCACAACATACAATTCAGTTATGCACATTTCTCAACGAGAAGTTCCTATGCAAGCTTCAGTTCAACTAAAAGTAAACCAGATTTCTCCAGTTGCTCTTTCCAGAAAAAGGATTGACAGATAGAGGCAAGGCACAATATTGGGCACACAATGGAAGAGTTTGGTTTACACAGTACAGATTCACAAGTTTAAAAGCAACTTGCATTTACACACACACGCCGTCACACCACAGCAGAGGAAGCAGAGCTGAGGCCGTTTTTCCAGTATATAAAGACAGACTGACTGATCAAATGCCGTCATAAGAGAGATCAGTCCATTTAATGTGTGCTATGGAAAGATCTACTGATGAGTATGTGGTTAATTCAGCACGCAAACGCATTTAAATTAATAAGGAAAGACAAGGAAAATAAAACTGAAATGGAGAAAAAAAAAATAAATTAAAAGACTCACAGACAGTAACAGAATCACTCACATTGGTATACCGGCAAACACAACAATACTCTTATTCTCGCAGAACCACTGAGTAAAACGACATGTAAGGATCTCTGGTGTAGCACTACAGCAGTGTTTTCATTTTCAGCCCAGGAAGTGAAATGCACCAGGGGTGGCAATGTGCAGTGTATGGGCTCGCAGAGATGGGAGATTCTGTTTAAGAGATTCTGACTGGTATTTGACTGCTTGTGCTCATTCATTCTGACAAAAAGGATCCATCACAGAACCAGACATTATAAAAAAAACTGGACATCGTTTCTGTAATAATATGGTGGCACATGTTGGTCTTGATGACTCATGTTACAGATCTTTTCACCAAAACACCTCATAAAAATAAATAAATAAATAAAGAACAGCCCAGATAAGCATTAAATGATGAAAAAGATTGTCAAACTCTCTGCCAAGAGTAAGAATCACTTACAAACACCTAAAAATTATTCAATCTATTAAACCTATTTTAACTTCACATGTTTATACCTGAACAGGATCACAGTGGTTGTACATACTTAGGGCAGATAAAATTGGACGGGACTTGGACTGAACCACCAGTTTTCAAAGCAAGCCTACTTAAAGTGCAACAAAATCTGCATATTCTTCAAGACAGAGGCTGGGACTGCTATGAAGTACATAAATATCACTGTTAATCAGTATGAAAGAGTAGTCAAATCTAAACTTTATCTAATGCCAATATCGAATGCAACAATCTGCCAAAAAATTTACTCTTGGCACCTGCGCATGTTACAGACAAAAAAAAAAAAGTTAACACTAATTAGATATGCACCAAATGTTGCATTTGATTTAAGATTCCTGTCTAAAATGCCTGCCTGCAATATAAGCAGTAATGACTTCACAATGTTGCATAAAATAAAGATATCCAAATGAAGTCTACCTTTACAGTTACAGTAGTTTAGTGACAGTCTGACAGGGGGCCCAGTTATAAATTATTAGCGCAGGACAGGAGTGTCCGAGCTTATCTACAGGGTTACAGCTCTCCACCTCAACAAAATAGGAGCTCACATGTTTGGCTGTTTAAACAAGGCCAATTGGTTTAATAAGTGAAACTGGGCACTCCTGAATATTTGAAATGAATGCCTGCAGCCAAACATGCCCTCTGCGGTTAAGACTAGGTACAGGAATGTGATACATCCAGGACTATCTGAGATTGAGACCGAACAGAATTGGCAAATTTGCAGAAAACCACATTTAAAAAAAAAAACCCCAAAAAACAAACAAAAAAAAACACCACACACACAAGCCAAACATACACTCAATTGATAAGTAAAGCTTGTAAATGTAAATAGCCTGTTACAATTTAACAGGCTTGTAAATAAAACTGCATCAGTCTGATTGATTAATTACACAATCAGAAATCTAGTTTTGATTAATTGATAAGATTTGATGAGATTTTTGCTGGTGTTCATATTTGCCGATTAACCCACTTACAAGCCTTACTGCATGCAAGCCCATTCACTAGCCAGAGCTGGACAATATGGGAAGATTTTAGCTTTCATTGACCAGACACAGGTCATCTGATCCAAAACGCTGCATCAGTCCTGTCTCTGGGGGATACATCCCTCCATTTCCAGAACTTCTGGCCAGCCTTCATACTTGTTGGTCTCTGCATTGTTCTTGATGTACTGAGGACAACAACCAAGGTTTATTTGCATTTAATTGAATGAACATTTCATTTTCATATTATCTATTCATCGTAGAGTTTCACATACTTTTGCCGCTGTAATGGCCGGTGAGAAAATCAGCAAACTGACAAAAGATTCTTCGCTCAGAACAAAGACTTTATTTTCTCCTTAAGAAGGAGAGTGTTATTTGTCACCCAGGGCAGTCCTGGATTCGGAAGGTCCCTCTAAATAAACTGGACCTTCGCAGAGGTCTTATACCCTCAAGAAGACCATTCACCTTATCAAAACAGGGCAGAAACCATGTCGCCTCCCCCTTAAGATGTGCCAGCCGGGACCTATGTTATGGCTTTTCACAGTGAGGCTCCATGACAACGGCCCTGAGCAAGTGCTTTCTGGTCTGAACAGAACACCTTATCTGAAACTCTTTAGCTCAAAAACATAGGGTTTGCACAAATAACAACCTTGACTTAAATCATGTCACTGTGCCCTAGCAGCTCAGGCCTGGCTTCACAACCTTGATCATTAGTCAGCAGAATCACATTAATACGGTATTTAGAGAAGGAATTGTTCAAATATAAGAATCACAAACTGAATATGCTAATTTGCCTTAGAATAAAAGTGAATAGATTGATTTCTCTCTTGCAACAGATTTGTAATACTAGATTGTTTATCAATACATAAATAGGCAATTACAATTGCCTCATTTGTTTCATTTAGTTCTCTTTATATACATCAAGACTTGTGTGAAAAATGTTTGTCATATTTATGCCGAAATATAGAAAATTCTAAAGGATTCACAAACTTTCAAGCGACACTGTAGATCCTCACCTGTTCAAAGGGACTCTTTGTTTTGATCCCCTTTCCTCCAACAAAGATCCAGTTGTCCCTGAAGCCCAGTGAGCTGATGAGTGAACTGCCCAGGTCTGCTACTAATTTCCTTGCCTCATCATTCAGCCTGTTCATTACAAAGGAAATACAACAAAACTGAGGTCAACTTTAGAACCGAACAAAAATATGCGTGTTTCATTACAATGACAGCATAGCTTGTCTTGTTTAATTTGACATGCAAACCAATTGTGAGTTCTGAATAAACATCACACTGCATCACTTTTCCGACAGCATGTAGTAAAATTTGGCATCATTAATGCAATTTGTCTGTTCCAGCTCATCAAACTTTAGGCTGAACTACACGGACAAAGACAAAAAACTAAACTGAGAACTGTAAATAGTTACAAACTACAACGTAGATTACCTTCACACAGAATATTCTCAGAATAATCTCAGACCTCATTATTAGAAAAAAAAAAAAAAAAAAACCCTTACTTTGTAGCAGAGTCATCAAAAGTGGCCATCATGACAACTGTTCCTTCCTGAATGTTCTTCAGAAATTCAATAAACGTGTTGACGTCTGTTCACAAGAAAAACTACTTTTATACAAGAGTGTGGTGAGAGATTGTTTTTAAGTGGCCGTCGCTGCACCACTGTGCCATCTACTTTTTACACACATTTTTTAAGCTGCATGGGATGTGAGCAGCTGACCAAACATGACCATGCTAAAAGTTTAAACGCTGTGGAAACATTAAAAACGCATAATCATCTGCAAAGTGGCTTCATTCATTGTCAAAGCAGAAAGAATCTGAAAATACAAAGTATGTCAATAAAACGCTTTGGTGCCAAAACTAAGGCCTTTTAAAAATTTGGGTTCAAATTCAGTGTCATGTATATAAATAAAATGTGATAGAGGGCTTTATGATCCCCTTTTTGTATATGGTATCTTTTTTTTTTTTTTTTTAATTAAAATACACTTTTTATTAATCTGTGCCAATAGTTCAGGTCTCTCCAAACACTGGACACAAGTATATGAATAAAACAAGGTGTGGTAGCATATTTTAGTCATTCTCACAGTGTGGTAGCTAGCAGAGACAAAGTGTACGTGGAAATAGACTAATTGTACAATTACTCGGGGTACAACACGCCAGTGTCCATTAGTTTTTCTTTCCAACAGCCAAAATAGTTTTTTGAGATATTTTACCTATGGCAGAAAATGTCAATTTCAGGATTAATTCTTTTGCCCCAGTATTTCCATACTGAATTCCTGTGTCATGGGGATTATATAATTAAAAGATGAACGTGTTGTGGATGTTTAAGGTGTTGGATGTTGAATATAAATTACATAGTCTGTTAAAACATCTGGTATTATTACTGGTATTGTTATTACTTGAGTGCAATTTTTTTGATGTAACACGCTCAATTGATTTGGTGGAGCTATTACTACTGGGAGTAATATATATGTGACCTGAAATTTTGATGTATTTTTGAGTACCTTATTCTTCTTAAAATATGGGATATAAAATATAACCACTCCATTGAATGTAGCATTTACCAGTTAATTCTCTTTTCTATGATGCCTTGAAGGTATAGAATATATTGTATTAAAGACCTATAATAAAAAGAGCGTTTAAAAATACATTATTTCTGGTCCTTTGTGCACTAAATGGCCATAATGTATTTCCACAGACATTTTCATCTTTCCACTAGCTACCCCACATACTATTTTGGTCGTTTGAAAATGAAAGAGAAATCCTAACCCACCTTGTTTTATTCTTAACTTTTTTCATTACATTTTATTGGTAGAAAATAAACTGTATTTGATATAGCGGGTTTGGAATCCCCTTAATATTCTCTCAAATTCTCATTCTCACTTATAAACTTATGAATATGAACACTTTTTCAAATCCAGTGCCTTTTAAACAGCAAACAGTACAGGCTTTTAAAGTGTTTGCCACATAGGAAACATGTTTATCTCCCATCCTACAAATTGTGGTGAGGCTAGGAACCGTACTTGGCAAGATATTTATGCCCAAACATGGATTTGCAGATAAGGTGTTACTGAGGGTATAAAAATGAAATAAGGTCAAGGGTTGAAAAAACAAGATGAAACAGGATTTCAACAGAAACAATGTACAGGCATTGTTTTTGACCCATTCAGGATATAGGCATGCTTTGAAAAAGTCTGAGATGCCGCTGCGAAAAGTTTATGTGCTTTGACATGGAGAGACCCACAAATGGTCTGAGCAAGAAAGAGGGACACAAATGCTTACCTCCAGCCCACAAGTCAAAGAAATCAGTCCTAAGGAGTTCACCGGTCCTTCCTGTCATAAATTTAAATTCAAGGCATTACTGATTATTAATGATGAAGTTTCATTCAAACCCAAGTCTTGATTAATAAAACAGCTGAGCCTTACCATTAACTAGAGCTATATTCATACCCCTCCCTACATTGTTCTTCACTCCACTCATCAATCTGAGGACAGAAATGTTATTAAATAAAATTAAAAAACTATCAAAAGGTGAAAAAAATAGCATTTGTTCAAACTCACACGTATCACAGAGAGACAGACTCTTGTTAACGGGCTCTCAAGCAGCAATAGAAAGGCCTACATAACTGGAAATTGGAAAGATTTGGGTTTTTTTTGTTTTGTTTTGTTTTTTAAATAATGGTCATTAAGCGTCATCAGTGGACTATATTTTCCTGTCATGCATTTCTGCTATACGAGACACAGTTAAAAAGAAGCAGATGGAAACGAATACATCTGTATTATGCCCCTTCGCACAGTAAGGGGAGGCGAACTGTGAGTCAAAATCTTGGGAGTTGGGATTACGACTTCTGCCTTAACAATCACAGTGCTTCCACGCTACAAGGTTAGTAGGAAGGCTTTTCAGAAGATGATCTCAACTCTCAAGAAATCAGGAGCACCTGGAGTTTGTTCAAAGCCACTGGACTGAAACTAGGCTGTAGTCACATGAGACCATTTTGGCCAAATTGTTTGAAACAGACACTGCACAAAAAAAGCAAAGTTAACAGCAGAGGCAAAAAAAACAAAAAAAATACAGAGATCCTTACATATTGTCGTCCAGGCACATTTTGGGTCCAACTACACTTGCAGCTCCACTGGCTATCTTGAAGTAGAAATGGCCGTCAGGACATGGCTTCGACAGGCCGCATTTGAACCGTGTTTGCTTTGTCGCTATGGAGAATGAACGTGACACGTCAACAACACAACTCAAACACTGAACTTTGTATGGAAGTGGAACTTCAGGAACACACGCCATCTCTCTGAAGCTTCTCAGACTAACAGTGCTGATCTCTCCTCTCCTCCGAATAAGTTTGTAGGAATCTGATCCTACACCAGAAATCCTTTTCTGACAAGTTTTATGAATATGGCCCCTGATCGGAACAAGGCTTATCTTCAATCATGCACATTAGAACTGCAGGGAAGTTAAAAAGAACATGTGCACAGTCATACACAAGGCCTAATAAAGTAAAAGCAAACACTTACGCACCACACCCACTCCAGCTACATAACTATGCTGAATAGGGAAACCTAGTTCCAGTTTCTGCAGACCCCTTCTGTCCTCAACAATGAAACATTGTATTTTTCAAACATCATCAGGTTAAAACAGGTGAACAGGTTAAGAGTGAGCATAAGAATATGTAGACTGATTGGTCCTGGAATGGGAATCACAAGGCAAGAAAAACACTATTTTTCATCCAACATAAACATTAATGTATAACTATCAACCAAACAGACAAGTTTCGTTTGATTTTGTTGTTTCTCTGTCCTTCACATAACCCATGCAAACACTTTTGACAAAAGGTCCAAACATCTTATGTACCTTATGACATGTTAAAACTGGGAAGGTCTGGCCTATGGAAGTAAGCTTTACTAAAGAAAACTCACAAAATAAACTGTAAACACAGTTTCAAAGATTGAGTCGTTATTTATTTTTAATTAGTAATTCACTCAACAAGTAGGTAAAGTATACTCACAGGCCTCCTCTGTGGGTGCAGATCTAGCTGTTGAGAAAACGAGAAATTGGTCAAAAGTTCTTTTTAAAAGATGATCATGTGAACTATCAGTATCTGGTGCATAAAAAAGCACAACATATTTTTCACATCCTAACAGCCAACCTAAGTAAGTTTGCCAAAGGTGACCTCAATCAAATAAGTACATAACCACGGTTTTACACAACCGCACCTGTCAGTGTTTACTCTTCTCTAACATACCTAAAAGCTCATGAAGGATGCTAGCTTTTAAGCTGTATCGGGAGTCTAATAAATCAGAGAAAATGCAAAACCTTCAAAAGCTGATGATCTCCATACAATAAAGAAAAACGAAGATCAGGAGTGGAGTATATTTACCAAACATGTGGGGCAAACTGAAGTCGAAGTTGATTTCCAGGAGCTCAAATGCCAGAAATGCTGCCAAGACAAAGACAGAGACCAAGGCTGCCAACTTCAGGATTCCTGTAGAACACAAAGATACTGAACTGAAACACCAACAGCTCCACTCCTCACTTTATACCTAGCTAAAAATCACAAGGTCGTCAATAAAAAAAATTATCCAACCTCCTGCTCTCATCATTTCACAAATCACGTGTTTCCCCGCGTGGACAGGTGTGTCAGGTGTGACATTCAAACACCTAAAACACAAAAATAATGGTTACACAACTGAACAGAAATCTCAACTAGCTTGGCTATACAGATTAAAGATGCTATTTCTATTTATGCTACGGTCACTGGTCTGGCTGTGAAACACACAGTAACAGCGTAACTAGCAACATGTCGCACACATCTCCTGTCACTACGGACAGAAACTGCTAGAAAATTCAATAAACACAGAATAGTGGAAGAAAGCGGACCTGATCAGAGTTGAAGTGTTAAAGTGTATATTCCACACTAAAATGACCCCAAGTTGATGAAGCAGCAGCTGGCTAGCAAACTGGGCGCCAAAGCCCCAGCAGCTTCGATATTAAGTCAGATAACTCTCTGCAGGTCCACAGCTTTAGAACAGTTCAGCCACCCAGTGAGATAACTAACGTTTATACGTACACACTGGCCATGTTTACGCATGGCACGTTTATCAACTATTCACCCAGAAAAAGATATTATTACACCAACATGCTAACTCGGCTGCTAGGCAATGCTAGGCTATCTAGCGAACAAGTTACTCGTCCCGGGCAGCGTTAGCCTCACACAGCTCAGATTCCTTACTCAGCTACATGGCCAGTTTAGATGAATCTGTTCCAAGAACACACAAAACGCACAGTTATGTAAGAAAGCTGAAAGGGCAAACCTCAACCAGTCCAAATACCAGAAACGCCAAAGTGCCACGAACACAAATTCTCTGACACACAATCACCTCCACTTCCACACAAAGGGGCGTGGTCTCAATAGATTGACAGTACTGATGGGCGTGGTCTCCGTAGACCCAAAACCGGAGGGGCGTGGCCTTCGGCGGCTAAAAGCCGCGCAGGGGCGGGGCCTTCAGAAACAAGGACAGGTGTGGCCCCATAAGTTTAAGGAACTGTGCCTCTGGTGTGTCCCTCATGCAAAGACACGTCATGGTGCGCTTGCTCAAGTACACAGCAGCCAAAGGCAGTTATTCTCGTTTTTCCGGCGAAAAAATGCCCCATAGAAATGAATGGATAGAACTTTGGAACGATGATGTCATCCACTCTCGCTGTTAGAGTGAGAGCAGCAAAAAGACCCAGAATAAACTGGGATTTCAGAGTTAAAATCCACATTTTAAACCTTGTAAAACCACTGAAATAAGTTGCAGAACATGAGGGTAGAGGGGACATTCTGGCAGTGAAATCTTCTAACTTAGCCATTTCTGTCGATGTGTGCCCGTTCGGGTATAAGGGTATAAAACAGTAAACTGCTGCTCGAAACACTCTTGACAAGTGCTGACCGTCGTCTTGGCCTGCACACGAGCGGCCACTATATTAGGAACTTAGCCATTTCAGTCAAAGTGTTTCCGTTCGGCCCGTGAACAGGCCACAGCTAAGAGACTCGGTAGCCAACCTGAGGCCTCATTAAGAGGAAGGGGGGCAAGAAGGGTCAGACGACTGCTGTCTTTGAGCAAGCACACTTTGCATTTTCTCTGCAGAAATGCAGTCTAGTTTTATATTGTTATGCGAAAAATTAAATTATTAATTCAAATGTACTGTATTGCACACTTTTATTTTTAAAGTATTGTTATATGAACAAAGTGCAATAACATTTGGTTTGCAAACCCTAAACAAATAAGGAGCTTTTTAATAGCAGTTTTCTCTGTAACACAGCTGCAGTTCATTTCTTGTAAACCTCAGCTTAAACATTAATGTAATCAAATCAGGTAGAAAACCAAAGGTATTTGCCACAGCAGGGCATTCATGTTATATCTAGTTTGTTATAGAAAAACAAGTTACTCTCAAATTCCAGAGCATTATAGCAGCTGCAAAGGGGGGGTCAACTCCATGTTAAAGTCTATGTCTCTGAATGCAGTGTCATTAAAGTCCCTGTAGGTGTAATGGTCAGGCGTCCCATTACTTTTGTCCATATAGTGTATGTTGACTCGTGGGCATTTGTATTGTGCATCATAAGAATTTAGACATAAGTTTCTTCTGAAATCAAGAATATCAAGGGGAATCTGTCCTCTCTTTGCTGCTGTTCTCTTCTAGGAAGACTTTACACTGCCTGGATCAGTGCTGTGAGGATTTGATCGTGTTCAGCCACAACAGTAGGTACTGATGTTGGATGAATAGTTCTGGAACATGGGGGGCTGAACCATTTCAGCAGCTGCAAAGGGGGACCAACTCCATATGGAAGTCTATGTATCTGAATGCAGTGTCAGTAAAGTCCCTGTTGGTGTAATGGTCAGACGTCCCAATACTTTTGTCCATAGAATATAGACAACAGTAATGGGACGCCTGACCCCCGCGAAAATCAGCCAACATGTAGAGCTGCGTGCTCTAGTGGAGGGTGGATTGATCCAAATATCGATAATATCGACATCAACGTTGGTATTGATATTGATCGATACCAGTGTTATGAGATCGATACTTTAGTGCCGAAGCCTTCGGTCACAGCACGGACCACACTCCGTCTTGTGTTTGCACTGTCACTTGACTCAGAAGCGCAAGGCACACGCAAGCAAGCCTGGCCAGCAGCATGAACGCGCACACACACACACACACACACACACACACACACACACACACACACAGGTCGAAAAATGAAACAACAGCGAGCTGTCTAAGGTGTAAAAAGTCTGTAAGACACAGTGGAAACACTATAAATGTATATAAGCATATGCAAAATCATAAGAGGGAAAACACCGAGCTACGGATATGGAGAGAGGATGGGAGAAATCCCCCGACAGAGGGGCTTCTGGGAATATACTGTATCTTTGAAGGCTTTGGAGATTGTTCAAGGCTTTGGAGATTGTTCAGTTATTAGAACTTTATTTCTAGTATTTTCACTATTCTTTTGTTCTACATTATTTTTCCAAAGCCTGAAAAGAAGTAGACTGAAGGGGAGGAATTTGGGTCTTTTTTGTATTGTTGTTTGGAGTGATCACTTTGAGTACTTTGTTTAAGAAAAATATTTTTGTTATTGTTCTATTGTTATTGTTATTATGATAATAAAGTATTTTTTATTTACAACTTTGCCAAAATTCAGTCATGGGTTTTAACGAATGAATAACTACTGAAACCGATTAAGTAAATAAAAATCACAAAAACCCCTAAAAGGTTATTCAAATTCATTCAGATCTAGCAATTTGATTATTCATCCACCTTAATTATTAAAAAGTATCGATATCGGTATCGGCTATACTGGCCCTGTATTTACTTGGTATTGGATTTACTTGCTACCGAGCAGACACAAGCACAAAAACACAAAAAAGCAATGAGCTTTCAAAATGAAAAAAATTAAAATAAAAGGATTTTATCTGCGTTACTGTGATAAAATCAGACAGTAAAACCACAAATGCATCCATTTTATTTACAATCCAAAACCATAACCTACATATCTAAGTTCTATATATAGTACTGATAATAAAAAGATGATAAAACTGAAAAAAGGGGCTGTATTTGGGAACTTTCATCTTATAGTACTGTGCAAAAGTCTTGTGGCGGGTGTAGCCGCCTGACTTTGGGCTGTCCCAGACGAAAGACATGATGATGGGGGTGCCTTTGGTCGTGGCTCCAAAATAGTGATGACATTTGGAATTACTATCACCACCCCTGAGAACGATGATGGCTGCCTGTTCCATCTGTCCTGGCTTTGTTTATGTTCTTAATAATTTAATCGTGCAAATACTTCCTTCCTGCATTCCTGTACCAACTCTTCTTTAGTTTAATGTGTATCCAGTTTGGTCACTGTCAGGATCATTTGTTGTTTGTTTTTTGTGACTATTGTACCAGCCGTTCACACCCTCACACACCACAGAGCAATGTAATGAGCAGTGTTTTGTTTCTAAAATGTCTTATGACAGAAAGACGGGCAGGAATATA
>JBBIGA010000126.1:18619726-18645256 GCA_037576975.1 Alestes dentex
AGAGCTTGCCCAGAAGAGTTGAAGCTGTTATAGCTGCAAAGGGTGGGCTGACGTCATATTAAACCCTATGGATTAAGCATAGGTGTGTATGGCAGGGTGGCTCCTTGTCAGGAAGAGTCATCTTTTTCATTTATAAAGGTAATTGATTGACTGATTGATTGATAGGTTGGTTGAATGGTTGACTGGATAATTATAGGCTGACCCAAAATGGAGAGCAAATAGTTCTGGCTACTGTAGATTCTTGTTTCAAATATGGGTATTTTCAAAGCTCCAGACAGAGTGTCTCTAAATAATACAGTACAAACAATATTGTAGTGCTTGGCATGCAGCTCTTACCGTTGGCATGTATGCCCTCTGGAACTGGACTACATGATGGTTGTTTTGGCCTTTATTTGAGTTTTCATGTTAGGAAAGTTATTTTCGTACGAGTGTGTGCCTGTGTGTGTGTGTCAGCAACCTAAAATGTGCAGCACCAGAAGGTTTCTCGGAAAATAATTAACTAATTTGCCAGTCCAAATAAGTCTTATCCTATTTCATGCTTAGTTCTGTGTGAATTCATTTGCCATGTGCTCTTTATGGACTTTAGGTTAGTTTTTTTTTCAGCCGACTTACAGAAGAAGAAAAGCCTTTCCTGTCATTTTATGAATCAGCATTCTTCAGCCTAATAAGTCTCTGGAAAATGTTACTGCATTTCTGTTTCCAGTCTTTGTTCTATCTCTAGTGCTGTATTTAGTTGAAACAAATTTGAACACAACTGAGATACATTTCTGGCCCACAGCCGCCAGATGTGGTTTAATTAGTGCAACTCATTGAATGTTTTGTCTTCATTCTGTTCGCATCATTAAAGAGGCAGCACTGTCATTTTTTTTCATTAAGTATCAAAAAGTAATTCAATGTTTTGGAGCACTGTGTGGTTTTCCCCAGAAAAATGTGCTGCCTCCAGATTACCACTGTCTGCCTACAGCGCCGAAAAGGATCTGAGACCTTTAAGAGGCATGTTGTGCTCTAGGCAATGAAATTTCCACTCAAAGAGCCTTCTGCATCTGTTTCAGTTCAGGCCAGGAGGGAGATAACCCACTAGCGCAGCCACCCTGCCCCCAACTCCCTTAACCCCCAGACCCCACCCATCTGCATATGTTCAGGATATGGCAGTAGTTCATGAGCTCATATTTACGCTTCCTTATTGCAAACAAACATCAAAGGATTTTTACTGAGACATGTGCATATTTACGTAAGCCTGTGTGTGTGTAGATATGCCGGGGATTGTGTTTGGCCTTATAGAGACAAGTTAACCAACTGGACCAACTGGACTGCTACTAGATGATTCAGTGGTGTCTGAAACATTCACAGATGTGTTCACGCAGCTCATTAACTTATTATAGACTATATGTGTGCAATGTGATTCCATTATAATGACTGTCTCTATTTGGTCTGAGAATTTTTCTACGCTTCATTAATTCTCTCTACACTACTTAGCTCATTAAAAAAAAGAAACAACACCAAGGTCTGGTCATCATAGGTTTTCTAATTCTAGCTTATTGCTCGGTGTGTGTGCAAGGATTATGAGGAGAAATGCAATATGCCATAACTGTAGTATAAGAGTATATGATTGTCAAAGCGTCAGACAGAGCTGACAAATATTTGCTACCAAATCAGTCAACATTAAGGAAAGAACCTAAAAAAAGAGTAAATTAACTATTTGGATGCAGATGATGACTCCATTGTCATGTATATTTTACTAAAATTCTGCTGACTCGTGCAAAAGTGTGGTAGCAAGAGATTTTCTGATGTGAATCATTTTTTCCATTACCTTGTTATAAAATCCAGATTCTGTACCAAGCAGTATATGACTTTTAATTAATTAAATACTGAACAAAGCAAAACTATTTAGTAATCTATACAGAAATCATGGTATCTGTGTTTGGAAAAAATGAACGATACTCAATCCAAGGCTCATCACTGGTGGTCTGTATATCCACTGGTGGGCTATATACCCAAACAACAGAAACCCAACAGTAGAAAAAAAACTTTTATTTATTATGATTCTTTTTTTTTCCAGAACAATTGATCCGACTCCAAGAAGCAAATACATAATATAACTGTGATACAGAGGATCTAAAACAGAGGTGTCCAGTTCCAGTTCTGGAGAGTTTGGTGATTTCCTGGCTTGAACACACCCAATTAATGTGGAAACTTACTGCTGGAATGAAACTGTACAGGAAACTCACAAAACTGTGCTTGACCAGGTGGTGAGATCTACACACAGAAGATCAAAAGCGTTCATTTGCCCATCCAAACAGGAACACCTCTGCTGTACTTCTACACTGCCATTGTAAGTCGCTCTAAATAAGAGCAGCATCTGCTAAATACAGAAATGGCTAAGGTGCTCAGAGACCAGAGCTGGACACTCCAGCTCCAAAGGTTTTCTTTTCCTATCTGAGTGAATCAAAAGAGTTCTCTGGGGAAGGCTAAGAGTTCAGGAGGAAACAGCAGAAATCCAGAGTGCCCTCTTTAATTCAGGCGAATAAAGTCGTATTTCTTGGGCCGTTTGTCTCGGAGTGGGCTGGGCAGAAGGTTGGGCTCCTCGTCAGTCTCTGCGTTTAACTCCTGCGAGTTGGTGTCTGTGCCTATTTGCTGGCCCACCTGCATGTCTTTAGGACACTCTGCATTGTAGGTTTTGACGTAGCTCTCCACGGGCCAGCCCCGGAACTCCTCAGGCTCGCTGCACACCAGGCCCTTGTGCTTGACGGCTGGGTGGTGCTTCAGCCAGTAGATCAGGTAGTGGATGTTGTAGTCACAGATCCAGGGGTTCTCCCCCAGTGAGAGCTTTTGGAGAAAGTAAAGGTCTTCCAGGACACCATAGTTGAAATATTGCAGGCTGTTGTTGGAGAGGTCCAGCTCTCGTAGATACAGGAGGCCAGCAAAGGCAGCTGAGAAGTACAGAAAGAGAAAGACGACAGCGTAATGCATCTGCTGTTAATCAGTTGTTGATTTAATTGCTGGAAATTTCTGCCTGTATGCCATGCTTAGCCTATTATCTGCTCACCACATTCAGAATTCTGAAAGCTGGAGCTTTCCAAGGAAAAAGGCTTTGATTTTTACATTAATGACTGACAGTGGCTACACAGTTAAACCAGTAGAAGTTTCCTATCAGGCCTGAATCCAACTTTATTTATTTAGCACTTTTAGTAAACACAAAGGACCAAAGTGCTGTACATGATATAAAATATAAATAAATAGCATAAAATATAAAAACATAAACAGACATAAAAGATGACCAAACACATCAAAATCAAGTTCACATACATAAAGCGTCTTACATAGTGTCAAAGGCCAAGGAAAAAAAGTGGCGTTTTAAAAGAGATTTAAAATCCCATCCCAAAGTTTCAGGGCTGCTACAGCAAAGGCACGATCCCTCTGAGTTTCCGCTTCGTTTGCGGCAGGCGCAGGAGCAGCTGATCAGCTGAGCTGAGAGCGCGGGTCGGGGTATAGGAATGGAGAAGCTCAGCGAGGTAGGGGGGAGCAAGACCTTTTAAGGCCTTAAAAGTAAATAAAAGGATCTTAAAATCTACCTTAAAACGTATGGGCAGCCAGTGTAACGAGGCTAAAACGGGGGAAATGTGTTTTCGTGAGCCCGTTAAGAGACGTGCCGCTGCGTTCTGTACCATCTGAAGACGAGAGACGGAGGACGCACTAACCCCTACATATAGTGCATTACAGTAATCTAACCTAGTGGTAACAAAGGCATGGGTTACAGTTTCAAAGTGCTTTCTTGGGAGAATGGGTTTTGCTTTTGCCAGCTGTCTCAGTTGGAAGAAACTCGATTTTATCACTGATCTGATCTGGCTGTCAAATTTAAGGGGTTGACATAAGTGGTGCGCAAATGTGCGGCTGTTTTCAGTCTTCACTGCGCAAATGCGTACCTATTTTGAGCAACTTCATACTGCGTGCCCCGCCCTGCCCCTCGACTTCACGGCCCGCCCCGGTACGAGACCCCCCCCACCGAACCACAGCCGAGACACAGACCTCTGCGCGCACCCCCAGTACAGCATGAATTTCCTATACTGTTGTTTTTAACTCTCCTTTGATGGAACAATAAGTGTCAGCCTCATTGGATCTTGTTAAATTGAGCATAATGAGGTCGTCTGACTCTCAAACTGAGGCGAGAAATGTCTGCTCAGCAAAAAAGGGCTCGGAGCTTGCGTTTTTACTGCACCCTCAGCTTTAACAAATCCACTTTAATAGTGTAAAATAATAACAAGTGTGAGGGTTTATGGGATCTCCACTTGCTCAGGCCTATTAATACTGGATTGCACGGATACATGTAGTGTATAAATGCCTTCAGTATTTATCAGTTATTGTTATGTATGTTTGTTTGTGTTTTTTTTTTTTAATATATGACACATATGTAAGTCACTTCTCACTTATTATGTTAAGAAAGCATCCAATACACACCTCACAATAAACTCCTTAACACGTGTCAACAACTCCATGTTTGGGTTTGAGTTTGGACCAGTGGGTTGCCATATTGTTACCAAATGCTCTAACAAATGTGTTCTTCTTTCATTTTTCCTCAGTTTACCCCTAGTGGTAATTGTCGACCACTGCCATTCAAAGCGTTTTTCCTCTATGGGATGAAAACTGCCAGCCAGGGTAGTTGACCTTTATAGATCGATGCTATCTTCTTCGGCATACCTCGGCGCGAACATGTTGCCATTTTAACAGCACCAACAAATATTTACCCCCAGAATGAGATAACTTCAGTTTTTAAGATGTGTATCATTGCCACCCTTCCCAGACTGCCACATTTTCATATGGTAGCTTTTCCTAAGGAGTTTAAACAGCTTGTTTTAACCCAGTCATATAGCTTGAGGTATGCCACGTCCTTGACATCCGAATCAAGCTGCCGCTCAACCTCAACCTCATGCGGCCGCTGAATAGAGAGAAAAATCTCTCAGTGGCTACTTTTTGTGTGTTTTCTGCTCAAGCAGCCCGTATACTATTACAGAAATTTACCTGTGTCAATGCGCTCCAGACCGTTGCTGCTGAGGTTCAGAAGCTTCAGGTCTTTGACAGCAACAAAGTCTTTAGGCCTCAGCTGTGTGATGTTATTAAAGGACAGATCGATTTTCACAATGCTTGCAGGGATGTCACCTGGAACGCTTTTCAGCCCTGGACACAAAACAGACATTGTTTATTAAGTCAAAGTATCATGAATCCACTTTCAGCAGATCTGGCCTTGGACTGTCTAACACTCTAGAAACAGGCTGGTTGTATTCTCTGAGGAGCTGCCCAGTAGAAATGCACATTGGAGTTTTGACAAAATAGCGTTTGGCAGAGAGTTCCCATGCATTTTCATGGCACTTTAAAGACCTTTTTGTGTTTCAAAATTACTTCTAACAGGCTAACCATAGATGGAAACATCTGCCACAGTAATTGCTGAAAGCCCTATACAGTTTGGTCAACGCTGGTGGTCCCTAAAAGCCAGACCCCATTCTCCTAACACTTACTGAGAATGAGGCTAAAAAAATCTGACTATCTGTGTGGTTCAGTGTGTATGGAATAGAGAGCTGAAACTAAGTGCTCAGCACAAACGAGGCAAGAATTTTGCGAGTAGTCTTGGCTTGGGGTTTTCAAACACGGCCTGGTGAATAGACAGGGATCCAACTAACAGTCTTTGTTTATTTATTAAACCATTGCTAAAAACATTTTGGCACCACAGGTTTAACAGAATCTTTTGTGGCTCAACATGAAACATCAGTCCTCTGTCAGTATAAGGAAATGTCATCAGGAAGTGACATGTGGGCAGAAGAATCATGTGAAGCAGAGCCAGTCCATCTCCTTCCCACGACCCGACTAGAACACCTGGCTCAGGACGTGCTCAACTGAGTGTGCATTATCAGAAAAATGTACACAAACTTAACGGATCCTCCTCTAGGTTGGCTACACTGTTCAGTGTTCATTTTTCATAACATGGCTAAAGGGCTTCTGAGTGATGAGAATGAGGCAAGACATTATTTCAAATGCGGGAGAAGCCTGTAGAAGGAATCACTAATCCAGAGCCACTGCTCTTCCTCTGTTATTGCTAACTCCTCCAAAATTCTTGTGCTGGAGTTTCAGTTTTCTGCTGACAAAAGAAATCCCTGGCCAGTTATCTATTAGCTCCCAGAGCAAGATGACATCACGGCACAAGAGAGAGCTGGAGTTTCACAGCATTTTTGCGCCAGCGCTGACTCACCTTTTCTGAGCAAGGCAGAGAAACCCCGGATTTTTCTGTAATTCATTAGATTTAGTCCAAGCTTCTACTGCTCAAGCTGGGCCAGTTTGGTATGAACAAGCCTGGCTCTAGTTGTCATGCATTGCTCTGTATAGCCTCTATTTCATTCAGTGCAGAAAGCTGAGGTCCTGGGTGTCTTAAACCTAGAGATGCACTAATGTAGAATTTCTGAGGTGATAACGGTAGCTACTTTTTGAAAGTGGTTCACACTAATACATATACACTATGAGAAAGTTTCCCAGATCTAGATCATCTAATGATGACGCACTTTAGCCTGAGACTCGGCTTAATCTAAGTCTAGGAAATCTACGTGTTCAGTTGTGCACCAAAGCTCGTATAATCGCCATAGAAAATGACTGTCAATAGAATGGGATGCTCTGGAGCAGCCACACATGGCTTCACCATGCCCCAAACCAAGGATCGGCCATAAGATGGGGTATAAGGCCTCCCAGCATTAGGCTGTGAAGCAGTTTAACTGTATCCTTCACTTTTGGGATGAGTTGGAGTGAAGTTTGTGATTCATCCAACATCAGCACCTGACCTCACTAATGCTTGTGTTCCAACATCTCGTGTAACATCCTCCTAGAGGCTGTTAATACCCTTGATCTCAGAAGAAATACTGCAAGAATAGGCATCTACAAATGGAGATACAAAACATTGGAGACATTTATCCATTTATCAGCAAATATTATTTCAAGCACCCCTCACTAAAATTCACTAAATTCAGTCATAATCAGCCCCTCAAATTCAGTGATTCATTGCTAAAAATGTGGCATAGAGTGAAGTTGTAAATCTGTATTTTAAGACTCTCCCTGAAGATGAAGCAATGATCTCAGTGTCTTTTCCAGTAAGAGGCAATACAGTATAGTGCACCACACACAAACTGCTTTGTCACCAGTCTGAAAGCTGAATGATACATTTCACTGCCTCTGACAGCCTGAATGCTTCTCTTGTGATCAAAGCAGGCACGCTTCCTCCACTGCAAACCATTAATGCATAACAGAAACCAGTACTGAGAGATTTAGTAACTATGGCATCACTGAAACACCATGGTTAGGAATGAGATTACGGACAGAAACACAAGGGGACCTTATGTGAGCTTGCAGCTGCTTGGTTGCTGATGTTCTGGTCATGGATCTGTTTAAAATACAGTACTGTAACTCAAGACTTTGTAGAAGTGATAGTGTCTTGGTATTAGCCTGAATGTGGCATTTATGCTGCTCCTAAATAGAAGACCAGATGTATCATTTGGAAAACAGCTCCATTTATTTCCCAGCGAATCTATATTTTATTGTTCTGTCTGTCTGGAGTTCCAGTTGTCTCTTTCCAGGTGCTCAGATGGTGTTCTGCTCTTTAATAGTGCCTCTCATTGAGTGCATACTTTAAATTTTTTAAAGTAGCAGTGGGATGGAATGTGAACTACTTTACTTTTGCACTTATTACAATGTATACTGTAAAGGTGAGGAAATCAGAATCTCTAAAACTTAAAACATTATACTATTTTATACTTTTCTAGCATTATTTCACACGTATGGTCCTGAAAGTACAGCACCTACTGCTGTTAATTACTGAAGAATGTTACAGAGAACTAGTGCCAGTAAACTGCCACATAGAAGCTATATGTTATTCATTTCTGCTGTCATGTTCAAACTTGTTCCCCAATGGAAACTGCTGTAGCTTTTCACTAAAAGTCTACATGATCTCTTACGGCATGGAGGCACATGCCATGTATCCACTAGGAATTTGCCTGGGATCATACAGTAGAGACTTAACTCTAAAACTCAACAGCCAAAACTCCACTTCTTTCCTCATCAAGTTAGCCAGTTTATTACAAGCCATTACTACTGTTCTACAAAAGTGTAAACAATGGACAATATATTATAACTTCTAGGAGCACTCAGGATGTTTTGGGAGTCATTACCTCTTCAGAATCTTCTTGTCCATCATATTATAGAAGTAACTGCAGTGAGATGCTCATGAGTGTGAGCTTCACAGTCCCCCCACACACCTTGTTGTAATGTTAGGTACTGTACAGCGATTGTTTGAGTACTTACATCACAGAAACCCAATTGTTTGTATATTGTCACTAACTTTTAGAAATATAATTCAAACATTTAGCTTCCTTATAATACATAAATACCTTCCCATATAATCCTGGATATTATAATATAGCAGCTAAAATTAACTGCAGTGTGATGCTCATGGGTGTGAGCTTACATGTTTCCTGCACACATTAATCTTAGCTACTGTACCAGCAGCAGTTTGAACTAGCCTTGTTCATTATAGCTGAATTTGCCCTGTAATGCAGATAGAAATTAAATAACACCACTCAGAGGTATAATAAATTACACTTCTAAGGATTATATATGTGGGTAAGTATTATGTACTGCACTGAATCCAAATGTTTAAATGTTTAATGTTTAGTTAGCTTGGCTAGACTTGCTAGTCACAGTATACTTCAAAACGTGCTACACCACTACTTGTGAAGCATGGATGCAATTTTATTTATTCTACCACAAATATTTAATCTAAAAGTGCTCTAATACTATCTCTGTACAAACAGTTTTTGTGTAATGGTTAAGATTTTGAGACTGAACTGGGTTTCTGTAATGTCACCCTAGTTGACACCAAAAAGTGGAGATAAAGTAGAGTTGCTGACCTAAACAGTCAAACCAGCCAATTGGTAAAAGCAGCACTGATTTAACAGAAGAAAAAAAAACCCATTTTAAAGGCTAATGTGACTCTCACCTCTGTCCCTGCAGTCCAGCAGTGGTTTGGGAAAGACGTAAGTGTGACACAGCGACGTCGCGTCAGGGTACCTTTGTATCCCAGGTGGCATTTTGACTTCTGGAGTCTCCACAGCTGCAGAGCATAGCAAATTCACATCCAGTGTTTTCAGCTTCTGCCTGCTGTGTCCCAATGGCTCAGCGCACTTGGCGTAGTTTCCCATGTAGCGGTTGCTGGGCACCTGCAGAAAGCGCACCAGGCTGTCCAGTTGGCAGTTGCACTTCCAGGGGTTATCATGGAGGCGCAGGTGTGTGAGCCGTGGCATGGGGATGAACATGTCCTCAGTGGCCACCTGAAGGAAGTTGTGCTGCAGCAGTAAAGTCGTGAGCTTGTTCAGGCCACTGAAAGCTCCCTCCTCAATGAGTGAAATCTCATTCTGCTGTAGGTCCAAACTCCGCAGGTTCCTGAAGTGGCTGAACGTGTTGTCTTGCAGTGCCTGAAACCTGTTCCGTGCCAGCAGCAGGTGGTCAATGTCCTCTGGCCATCCCAGCAGGACGGCGGTCAAACGGCGGTCCTGGCAGTCCAGATACTTCTCTCCATCCTCTGTGTACTCCTTGCAGTTAGTCGTAAAGCGCTTGACGGCTTTGGCCCTGCCTCTGCCCCGCACCCTGTCCCGTCTTCCCCGGCCTTCCCTCCTCGCCTCGGCCACGCCGAGCACCAGAAGGAGCAGCAGCAGGAGGGTGAGAAGCCGCATAGTGGAAGCTGCAGCTGGCCCCCTCATTCAATCCTTGGAGAATCCCCACAGTCTGGAGCCTCGAGAGCTGCAGTCCAACTGCACGGGTAAGGCTGGGGTCCCTGATCAATAATAAAGAGAGTGGAATCTCAAACAGTGAAATCAACAAGTAAATGGCTTCATGATTTCTTATTTGACATCACTTGTAGGGTGAAACAATTAGTTCTTTTTCAAAAAAGACATGTACTTATCAAAGTAAAAAGTGAATGTTTCAGCAGGCAAGGTTTCTTTGTTTGGTGTGTGATGCGGCAACTAGTCCGCGGTATTAGTCCTTCTCACACAAAGACAAATTAGTATAGTTGTAGGCAGCTGCATTTTGCAACAATTTTAATTTGGTTGAAAGTTTTAATAAATATAATAGCACTTTCAAAACCACACACCTTTTTTCACTCCCGTATGTACTATGACCTTGCACACACAACCTCTACAAAGAGTTTTTGAGAGGTATAAACTGAATTGTTTTATGTAATGTACCTGCAACTTCTAGTGATATACAATGTAAATATGAAGTTCCCACAGGCTAAAGTGATCATTCAGACAGTTTCAGAATGGCTTCCTGTGTTTACTTCTAAGGTGAGATACTTTGCTAGTAAGATTAGCTTGCTTGCCTATGAAAATGTCTCAGTGTAATGTTTCCCTTATCAATGATATGTTGCAGCATTGCAAGAATGTGTGCTGTAGCCTTGCTTAGGTGCTTAATTTGCTTCATCAGCCAAGCTATTGCTAAATTTAATCAAGAGCAATTGAGAGATTTCATGCCGTACAAATACTTAAATACTGGGTCTGCACAGTATATTGTTCGTTAATGTTCTCAGGCACTGCTGGATACAAAAACAAAGCATACACTCGGGACCTTTGGATCATGTGTTTTCCCTGTAACATTTTAAGTATGGGCTGGGGGAGCTCAAGGTACAAGACGTTCAAGGTGTAAACAGCATTTATGAGGTTTTTCAGCACATCTGTAATTCTGGGTGCAGATAAATAAACTGCAAGGACAGTTTACAATCTCTCACCTGCGAGGAACGGAGTCCCTTCCTAAACTCTTATGCAAACATAGACCCCAGTTGACTTATAAACGTGAACCTGAAATAGCCTTTGGCAAAAAACACTCTTGTCGTTGCTTAAGACATTTAGTTTTCTGATCAATAGTGCAGAAACCATGTAACACTGCTGACACATTAAAGCACAACATCTGTGCTGTATCAAAACCGTCGCTACCTTTTTTAATAGTGGTTAAATGTCTGGATAATTGCTTTCCCATGTAATTGCAAAAATGCTACTTGTAAGATGCCCGTTTTATTGTCCTCGCTGCTTTATTTGGTCTACAAACCATCAGCAAATCTTTCCACTGTGGGACAAAGCAGTCTGGTTATAATTAACACAGTAATGATGACAAATGGTGACTCCATGTATTCTGCCACAATGGCAGTTGGGCCCTCTCACAGGCGGCTGTTTCGCTCTGCCCAGCAACACTGTGTGAATCATAAGCCCCTTGTGTGATGTTAGGCAGCAGACACAGCCACACCGACTGCCAAGCCACAACCTCCCCCGGCTAACCGGTCCTAACCGTATCCAAATCAACTCTTTATGGCAGGAACTCATCAAGACGCCCAGTGAAATTTTCCACTCCGCCTATCCAGCTTCAGCAGGTGTCAGAAAGACAGATTCATCATCTACCTAACGAAGCCTATTGTCTTGTCAGCGTGCAACTGAGCTCCTTACAGCTGTACAGGAAGGGCAGACTGAAGTTAATGGCAGTCCAGGCCAGAACTGAGAACCCTGAGAGCTCCTTGCCAGTGTGTTCACGTGGAACACAAACCTCAGTGCCAGACTATTTTGGTCTCCACCACTACCCAGTGTAAACCAGGCTAACCCAAACAGGCATTCCACTGAGCTCAGAAGTTGTGGGGTTTGGGGGCTGTTCCGGACAGACTGAGGGGAGAAGGGAGCTTGAGGTTGGTGCTGCAGGTCCGGCTGTGCCAGAGAAAACATGCTGGCATATGAGGAACACATGGAGGGATGTGGGTACATCCTCTGGAGCTGAAGGAGTGCTGGGTGCAGGCTTAGCCTTGGTTACAAGGACAAGGCCTGCACAGATTAGTTAATTAGGGGTTGACAGTGTTTATTATGGTTGTTTACTTAAAAGCAAAAGCACTCTTTAGTGTTAAACAATGTCCATTGTTCTGTCATTAAAAACCCAAAGCCTCTATAATTGTAACATTACTGGAAAGGGAAAATTTAATTTATGTTCATGTCATGAGGTTGGCTCATTCATTCTAAAATTTCCAAAACAAAGGCAGATGGTGTTTTAAAATGATGCAAAAAAAAAAAAAAAAAAAGGAGTTATGGGATTATAAAACATATGACCAGTCTGACAAACTGTACTGCTCCTGTTGTTGCCTCACATCTTAAAAAAGGCTCCGAATGATGGCAGGAGACTTTGACAGATAAAAATGAGAAGAAACCATAGAAGGAGTTCTATTAGTCAATTAATCAAGCAAAAGCATGTTTTTTTTTTTTGGAAATAACCAGCAGTTACAAGCTCCACTTGGACTAAACAGACCTCTGTCTGGATGGTCCCCCCTCTGTTGAGCCGGTCTCTCTCTCACTCATAATTCACTCCGCTCCACGAAATCACCAAATAGAGGTTTATCAGGAAAGTGCTCTGTACAGGAACCATTTTACTGCTTACAGCAGCATTACAGTTCAGTAATTTAGAGAAATGGTTTTCACAACTGTTTTGCTTCCAGAAGGCTGAAATGTTGCCAAAAGGATGACAAGACTCTTGGCAAGGCTCACTGCTGTGATAGATAACACATCCCTGAGCACTGAGTTACGCTCCCTTATGACTATTTGCACAGGTGAAGCTCGCAGTTAAATATGGAGGATTAGATTTGCACAGCGTTCCACTCCAATAAACCTCAGTAATGGTGACATGATGTAAATAGTTAATATTTCTGACTGAGATCTAATGATTCCAGGGAAACGCAGGGCTCATCCATTCACACGTAAAACGTCATATGTCCTAAAACAGTATTACATGTGAATTCTTGGACACTTCACAACTTCTGTGTGTGAATGCTGATTTGCCACTATAACACTGAACAGAATTAAATGTTGGAGAATTAATTGATTCTGGATCGTTGATCCTATACTAAGACATTGATAAATGTAGGGGCAGGTCACATCTCGCTCACACACTCACAACAAGATAAAAGAAGATGGCTGTGTGAATGAATGGGCAGATATTGCAGAGACTCTCTGTACTTTCTGTCTGAACTTCTTCATCTATAGAGAATGTCCCAGTGTGTAGAAACTTGAAGGTGGGGGTGGGGGGTGGGGGTGGGGTAGCATGCTCTGGGTTACATAAACTCTGCTGAAGAAGCTGATTGGAGCAGTTGCATGGCACAGTCCTTCTGCTTACATAGTAATAACACAGGTGCCGGAAAAACTCTGCAGAACAGAGTGACTGTTCTCAGTGCAGTGAAAAAGGAAGATGAAGAGAAAGTAGACTTTTCTTTTTCTTTCCTTCTACCGTGACTTAACTGTCTCTTTTTTTCTAGTGGTCTCGAGTGAGGAATTCATCTGATGTTTTCCCACACACAACTACACCCCCAAGAATGCAGCCACGAAGCACCTCCTTCAGCAAAACCCAGAGAGAAAGTGAGAGGAGCAGATAGAGACAAAGAGGTAGAGGCGAGAAAAAAGGGAAAAAAGAGAGAGGGGGTGAGGTAGAGAGAGAAAAAGAGAGACAGAGAGAGGGGGAGAGAGAGAGAGAGAGAGAGAGAGAGACAGACAGAGAAGGGGAGAGGGAGCTCACGTAGTCTCCAGTGCTTAATTAAAACCATTTGAGCTTTTCTGCAAAGACGGGAAAGGGGTTCATACAAGTACTATTTTCATTTAACAAGAGTCCAGCTGGCTACACGTGGGTCTTTGTCTAACATTGTACTGGAATTAGACAGAAAATCAAAGTCGAGATAAATGTAACCACTCTCATTACTCTACACAAACGCTTGGACTCATTTAGACGTTTAGCAGACGCATCAACCCAAGAGAAGGACCGGGAAAAAAAGTTGGAATGAAATGAATGTCAAAGCACAGTAATTGCTTCAAATACAGCAGAAGTAACAGTCGCTCCTGACACGGCAGACCTTTCAACGTACATTTCCGAGCAATTACCTGAGGCTCTTCTTTATGACTCGTCCCAAGCAGGGGGTCGGAGGGCCACCAAACTCATGCACTCTTTAAGTGGGTGCACGTCCACAAAATGCACTCTCTGCAGAAAGCCCAGTCCCAGGGAATGCCCATATTCCGTCAGAAGGGATCAGTGGTAAAGATCCCTTGAAGGCAGAGTTCACGCAAGAGCCTTTTGTACAGTGCAGCTGTGCAGCAAACATCAGAGTGGAGAGGGTACAGTAACCTCTCATACACTGGCAGCGCTGGGGAGAATTCCCCCCTTCGCCTCCACACACACCCCCACTCAGCCCGACCACACTCACATGCACACATTCACAAGTACCTGGTCACAGGGAAGCTCAGTCAGAGCGTCATCCAGTAAGAGTGTCCAGGGCTCTCTTCTCTTTGTGCTGGATGCTGAACAAAGCCTGGGTCCTCAGTTCTGCCCCTAATGTGTGTGTGCGCGCATGTGTGTGTGTATACATGTGTATGTGAGGGGCTGTGAGCAGTCCGGTTTTAAATTACAGAGCATGCAGCCTAACCCTCATATTCAACAGAGAAATAACTTGGCCCGCCTCCACACTAGCCTGCTGTTCCCTCTGCACTCTGTTAGTGTGTTAATGAGCCTAAAGGGGGGGGGCTTGAAGATAAGACTAATTACACTGGACAAAAAAGAGTGATGCAATGATTTTTCTTGACTTAAAGTGTGTTAATGTATGTAACACTTCTTGTATGCAAAGAAAGGAAAGACAGAATTGTGTTGACACAGATTGTTACTGTGGAGATGATGTACCTAGTAAATTCAATGCAAATTCTTTTTTTTTTTTTTAAATCAGAGCCTCTGTTAGTAACCTAGTTTAAAACGTCTTCTTTTGTCGTGCATTCTTTGGGTCATAAAAAGTGGTTTCGCAACAAGGTTATATATCATCACTGAGGATTATCTTGAGCAAGCGTGCTCTGCGACTTTCAGCGTCTATTCTTAAGCTTTCTCTCTAGAATGATTGAGTGTTACAGAGTGGGTGTAATTAACGTAGTGGCATAAATAACATTCCTGTCAAGAGATAAGATGACTGCCTCTGTGCTGCATCAAGTCTGAGGTGATGAGAAACGCTGCATCTTTCACTGTAGCGTTTCTTCTGCACTGGCCACTTCTTCTGCACATGTACCCTCACCCTTGCCATTGGTCTCCTGTGTAAAAAGGAAAGAAGAAAAGTCCTGCCGTGGGATCTTTTCATCAGTGTGTTTCCAAAAGCTATTTCTGCCTGGGCTAAATCGAGAACAGTTCCTCTCTGGCCAGTTCTGCAAGAGAAAGGATCTGTAATGCAAAAACAATTGAAAGTAAAAGTAGTTTCTTGCCTTCATTTAATCTGTGCTGTTTAGAACACCAGAAGCCCCTGTTTTGTTTTTGTACACGCTTCTCTAGTGGTTCTTCTTTACAGTGAATGCAGGCCTTAATTCTGGAAACATAGTCCACTTTTCATTTTCACTTCTGATCTCCTTAACTAGGAGGCGATTAGAAAACCCGGTAACACTTTACTGAGGGCCGGTATTCATAAAGCTGTGTGACACTTACATAAGTGTTCCGTGACAACTAACATAAACCTATAAGGACCTATAAAAGCTTATTCAAACAAGTGTCAGTTGTCATAACATTAAACAGCATTAAAACTGACAGAGCAGCCTTTATGCCAGTTGGGATAAGCCTTTATAAATGTTTATGTCGTTAAAAGGCTTTTGTAGATGTTTTGTAGCCCTACAAATACTCACCTTGCGTGTAAAGGTAAACCCTTTTAGCTGACCTTTCCTTCAAAGTTTCACAAGTTCGCAGTTTTATCCTGACCAGCACTTACACACTTGGTTTCAATCATTTGTGCATTAAAGTAAATTTAAAAGGGAATTTATTGATTAAAGAACAAAACAAAACATTTGCAAAATAGGCTATTTGACCAAAAATATAAAATAAATAGTGTTTGTTAAATATAAAACTGTTTCTTTCTCTAAGTACATCACTCTGATTGGTTTTGGCGCTGACCTATATTCATTCATGAGTTTTTCCTTATCTTAAAAAATCTAGAATCTACATTTTAAGCTTTATGTGACTGAAAACCGACACCACCTTGTTGTTTGTTTGGATCTGTGCTTTGGATGTTGTTTTGGATCTGTGCTATGGTACACTGGATTTGAAGCAATAGCTTTGTCAGCTTTAATTCAATTTTAACAATATTGGGCAACCCACATGGGAAACAAAGCCCTACCCTGCCATCCATTTTAAAGGACCATTAAACTTCCTATTGAATCGTGTTTAGTTGCAAATTCTTAACATTCATTGAATATAAAGTCTGTGACCCATAAACACACCAGATGTTTGTCTCTGAACTTTTTGTCTTCAGTCTTGACTTCAGTAAGTGAAGGCTCAGTAGGGTTCAGGTATTTGATTGGTCAACTTTCTGCCCTTTGGCACTGAGGAACTGTGCTGCAGCTTTAGAGTATGTTTAAGGTGTGTAACAGGTTATTGTCCTGTTGAAAAGCAAAGCACAGTCTAATGAGTTCTGGGACATTGTTAAAGAATTGAAAAGCTGTGATACTTCTGTTCTCTTCAGAACTGATGCTGCTGCTGTTGTCAGCATCATAACTGAAGTGATCCAGTTCTACTGGCCGCCAGGCCTGTCCATGTTTGTCATGCTTGTTACTGGAAAATAAACAGTTCCTTTTTCCCTTTCCACAGTTTCCATATTCAGTCACTCTGATACAGGTTCATCTCATCTGATCACAAGACACTGTCTCAGAACTCTACAACTTTTGTAACTCTAACAACGTTTTACTCTTTCTGAGGCTTGGAAGTGGTTTACATCTGGTCATGAGGTCATGCTGGTGTGTACTTCTCTTCTTCTAGCCATTAACTGAGTTACGTATCACTCCCGAGATAAATGTAACCACTGTTGTGAATTCCTCAGCCATTCCATCATCTCTCTCTAAACCATTTTATCATCAAATGCTAGGTAGTGAATAGTGAACCTCTGTCAGGTGACCAAACATAAATGTCATTTCCAGTTCGCTCAAAATCTGCTAGCACCCATGGAAAATACAGGTTAAATAAGGTCATAAAAAAGGTTTTTGTGGTTAATGATCTCACACTGAAAATATGAGAAAATCTGTTAAACTAAGTCAGTTTAGTCTAGGGAAACAAAATCTCCCTTTGCCAACAGCAATGAGTCTTCTCTTATAATGCTTGATTAGACACAGTCAAGACAGGAGGATTGTAGTGTGAACAATCTGAGATAATTCGTCAATGCAGAATCTTTCCAGATCCTTCAAGGTGCTAGGGCCTCCTCCGTGGACTCTTCAGCTCAATCGTCAGTAGGGTTTAATGTTAGAGGACTGGGACAGCCATTTCAAAAGCTTTGTTGAATTGTACGTGTGTAGTAGAGTATTCTTCTGGAAGATCTAAAGCCCAGTCCATTTTTAATTTTTTGTAAGACAGACAGATTTTCAGTCTACTGTTACTTCATAGTATGCAGGATTCCATGAAGCCCAACAATGTTTCCAGGGCAATTGAAGGGAAATAAACCCAAAACATCCCAGAACCTACACCAAACGGAACAGTGGGGATCAGGCTGCTTTTTTAAATCAAACCCATCTTGAGTGTTAGCTGCCAAAAAGCTCTGTTTTGGTCTCATTTAACCATATAACTTTCAATCACAGTTCCAGTGGCATCTAGAGAATTCCAGATGCTTTTGCTTGTAGACAGATGAAAGAAAATGCTTTCTTGTGGAGCACCTTCCAGATAGTTTGCTGGCATGGAGGTGGTATCTGAGACTTGGGGACATGAAAATGCTAGCATCGTCTGTAAATCACCAATCATGCATCTCCAGACATCCTGTTGTGTCAGGTTGTAAAATATGTATGCCTCCTTTCCAGGCCTGTTCACCACATCTCTGGTTGTCTTAAACTTCCTAAGAGTGTATATGAATATTTTCAGGAATTATTTTTAATAGCCATCTCCTGATTTATTAAGGTCAATACACTTATTGCCTGAGTGGCACCCCAGAATTATACACAGTTGAAACAGATGGATCATCACCAACAAGGTTTCCTGAACATTAATGTGGATTTCAGAAGAAAATCAAAGTCTTAACAATAAAGAACAACTTAGAGGCTCTATCAGAGCACAAAAAACAAGAACTATATTGTCACTGTCAAAACAAAACATCCAAAACTTTACAGGATAAAGAATTTTTGAAAATTAGACTGCGCTAGTCATAATTTGAGCGAGGTAATGAGCAGTTGGAGTTTATAAACTTATGCAAAAGAATGGAAGTTAATTTCTGAAAGTGATGATATACAAACTGAAACCAAACAAAACACAGATGAAAGCAATACAACAAAATGGTACACATGTGAATGCTTATGTGTGGGAGGGGCCAACATAAGGCATGAGCCGAAGTGAGAGTTTCATACATTTACCAGCTGACAGATGAAAATTCTCTCACTGCCACATTTAACACGTACAGAATATTCTTCTACACACATCAACTCCAAACAGTTGGTTACTTTACACGCTTTTGATACAGAAACAGAAGTTTAAAAAGACAGAATTCAGACCTTCCCTAGGGGTCTTCATCAGCAGATTCAGAATGCCTGCTTTTGCAGCTGTTTGCAGGGGTGCAGGCCGTGCACAGCAATCAATCTAGACTGACCATGTCCATCGCTATTTGCAGCTGTGATGAGTGAAATCTCCCTAGATCAGGCCAGTGCTGAGTTCTTGGGTAACTGCCATCTTACTGTAGTTCCATAATTACTGTAACAAGTCTGAGAATGTCCAATAGGTTTCTATTGTGGCTGTAGCCCAGTGGGGTTGAAGAGCAAATCTTTGTTTCATCATGTTTGGCTTCATAACACATGATGTCATTAGTCATGCATTCATGTACAGAGTGAATTTGGACAACCTCACTCAGTCCTTTCCCTCAACCAACAGGATACAATCTGCACTTTAGATTTTCACAGAATCTGAATAGTAATAGGTATCTTCCAGATATAATTTAGATAATGGGTGTGTCAGGGCAGAATTATCTTAAATAAGATCATAATGAGATTATTAATTTTAATAAGATCAGGTTCAAGTTCAAGTTTATTTACACAGCACAGAATCATACATGAAAGATTATTCAATGTGCTTTGCAGAAAAAAAGAATACAAAATAAACTAGAATAAAATAATTGAGTAAATAAAAGAGCTAAAAGAAAACATAAAAGAAAACTGAAAGCGCAGTATAAGATTTAGTAAGTGATTTGAGTTGATTAGGTGCTGGTGTTTCTGGTAGGAGCAGGAGAACATTCTGTAGCGTAGTAAGTCTTGCCGCATTGGGCGGTGATAGACAGACTGATGGGAAATTTCTCTTCTCCCAGGAGGTGGATACGCAGAGGTCATACAGACAAGTCTTCCAAGACCGGAAAATTCCTCCACTAATCTCATGTTGGTGAAAGGAAGTTTTGTGTCGTGTGGGGGATGCCTAAAGTTTGCTTGACCTCAGCTGTCCCTCTATTCGCACATACCATTTATAAAGCACGATTTCTCCCTATTTCAGCATTGCACAGCACCATTTTCATGCTTGACCATCACCAGGCTTTATGCCCTTCAAGACTTTAAGGGTGAGAACCATAGGACCCACTCCTCTCTCTGATGGATCAATTAAAACTGTAATATCACAATTAAAAGTTTACAATACCTAGACCACGGCCACATTATTTGAATATTTACTTTTCCTCTGTATGTTAGACTGCAGCCCACACAAAAGGCAATAATGTAGGTCACTTAAAACGGAGCTTTTGGAAAACGCCTTACAAGAAGGAGATTTTGGTATTCCCTTGTCTGGATCATGTGTGCACAGTCATTACTGTTGTGTGTTGATGCAGAACTTCAGAACTGATGCAGAACTGACATGGCTGAATGATCAGGGTGTTTCCGTGAGGTGGGTTTTATTTAGTTTGATTAGATTGAATGTTTGCTAAACTTAGCTTTACTTGAGTCCACACATATGAATCTGTCTTGGTTTCTCAGTTTCCAAAATACTTTTTATACTGCCATGTTGTTCCAGCCTCACAGGTGAGCTTTAATCAGATCTGATATTTTTCTTTGAACCTGAACACAGCTTAATCAACAGCCTGTCCAAATGTCTGTCTGATCCCACCCACTGCATCACTTTTTGAGTCCAAACCTTACTCAGGCTGGACAAAATCCTGTTCAACCTCAGCATGATTTTGATAGCAAAAATTGACCTGTGTCCAACAAAATTCTGTCTGAAACTGACCAAAGCTGCTTGAATATGACCTGATAGGACAGGTAAAATTCTGATTGGAAATAAAAAAAAAATACCTATCATAAGATTAAGGATAACTGAAATATAACATAATATAATATTAATAAGCTATTGGAAAATATCCAGGGTCCAACATTAAGTTAAAATCCCTCTTTGATAATTTTTTCATCAAACAATGTTTCAAACATCCCAAATATTTTAGTCTGGAAAAAAAAACTTTTCATACTGTGATGTTCTCAGATAACCTATTTCAAGATGTTGGACTTCACCTGTTTAACATTAAGTTCTTCACCTAAAACATGTTGGATGTGAAATAAAAAATATTATTGACTGGATAAATTCAATGCCCCTTTGGCTGCATGAATCTGTACTTTCCTGAAATGATTCCCTATTTATTTGCAATAAAAAATCTTTAAGGTTAATCAAATCTGGAGAAAAAACAGAGTAAGAATTAAAGCAAGTAGAGTTTTTTTTTTATTTTTTATTTTTAATCAGTAACTACCTGGAACCTTGTGTGATTTGTTTGAGAATATGTCGCTGTTCTTCAGAAGTGTGATTTACTGTCTTTTAATTCTCCAGCACTCTCCAGCTGAGAAGACTGTTATTAATATGGCCTTTGCAGGACAAAGGTCACTTGACTGAGACAGATGACTACAGTCTGAACATACATTTGAGTGCTTACAATGTGGAAACTAAGTAAAAAAAAATAAGAAACGGATCCACTTTACCCTGAGGAGGAGGTGATTTAATCACCCAGAAACGAAGGCAAGGCTGTTTTTAAACAAAAGACCTTGGAAAACAACCAACCTCTAACCAGGAGGGCTGTTCAAACACCATGTGTTGCTCAGTCTGGAGGGTTTCCATTTCCCTCTCGAAGGTGACCCGCCAGCGAGCCTGTCTCGGTGTGATGCCTGCACTGATAGAAAGCAGACAGCAGTCCGGGAGGGCGGACTGAGACAGAGAGAACTGTGAGGCTGGTCTTTGACTTGCCTGGCCTGCAGCATGCAGATGCGCTCTCACTGACAATACACACACTTCAATATGGACATTGCAGGCCACCCCTAAACCTCTGAGGGTAGCGGCATGTGTACAACAGAGGAGGAGGGAGGAGACAAAGAACTCTTCACTTGAGGCATTTCCAGTACCTTCACTACTGTTTGGAATCACTGTCTGAAAGGTTTGGTTCAGTGTTCTGGGTTTTACACTATTGGAGAGTTTCCCAGGTGTGAATTAAGCCTAGTCCTGGACTGTATTTCTTTTTCAGTGGAAAATTTCCATTCATAATATTATGTAGTCCAGGACTAGGCCTAATAACAAACAGGGAAACCACTCCTATATGTTTAAAAGTTTTAGACACTCTCTGACTAGAGTATAGATTCCCATCTGGAATCTGCGTTCTCACACACACACAAGACAAATACAACCGGAGTACTAACGGTCCTGAAGAGATGAACTGGCACAGGGCGAGGTGAAGACTACCACCTGGATCTTGGCTTATAGACCGTGTGACCCATTCACTTCCGAGACCTCTTACGAGTCACATGACTAGTGTGCGTGACAGAAATGCTGGATGAGCAAGTGTCTAAAACTTTTAAACATTTTGGGTCGGTTTCCCGGGCAGGGATTAAGCCTAGTCCTGGATTATGTAGTGCTGTGAATAGAGATTTTCCATCGAAAAGGAAAGGGTAGTCCAAGACTAGGCTTCATCCCTGTCTGGGAAACCGACCCAGAGTGTATAACTTTGAACACTGAACTGGAGGTGAGGGGCGTCCCCACTTCGCTGCAGTAACAGCCTCTACTCTTTGGGGAATTTTTTACGCTAGATGTTGGAACATTGCAGTGAATATTTCATTGCTTTCAGCTATAAAAGTATAAGTGAGGCCAGGAACTGATGTTGGATGGGCTGAAGAGCTTATTCAAAAGGTAGGAGCCCCATCACTGTAGAGGACTCTGAGGCACATAGACAGAACTCTTAAATTCAGCTCTGGTCCTGGAGGTCAGTGTTGAGCACAGTTTGGTGACTGACCTGCTGAAACACACTTTGATAAATGATTTAGGGCCCCACGGCAGTGCCGTGGGTAGCACTGTTGCCTCACATCTCCAGGGTTGGGGGTTCGAGTCTAGGTCTTGGCCCTGTGTATGTGCAGTTTGCATGTTCTCCTCACAGTGGGGTGGGTTTTCTTCGAGGTCTCCGGTTTCTCCCACAGTCCAAAGACATGCGTGTCAGGTGAATTGGGAATTCTAAATTGATCATGAATAGTGTGTGCGGCCTGAGGTGGGCTGGCACCTACCCAGGGTGGGTCCCTGCCTCGTGCCCGTAGACCCCAGGATAGACTCCAGGTACCCGTGACTCTAAGTGGTTACAGAAAACGAATGAATGAATGATTTAGAACATTTGGCTGTAAATACACTATAATAAACTTTCACCAGATGGTACCCTCCAGTCACTCAGGTGGCACCCTGAAAAATGAAAAAATGGGAAAGTGAACATAGTATACCTTTAAAACCCATTTAGGATACACAACTAGACATCATTTTGACCCTTTAAAGGGGACATATGCGTCCTTTTGTATTTCCATTTGGGTCTCTACTGCTCCTGTCAGGAATCATGCGCTTCTACGAGCCATTTGGACGACTCCCCTATTGTGACATCAGAATAAGGAAATTTGCATAGAACCACCCCTCATCTGTCGAGCCCCCACTCACTGGATTATTTGAAGATCCGCCATTTTTGTCTGCGTTTTTTTTCAGAGCACGCATAAGACGCCGGACGCTATGGCTACAGGCAAAGGCAAGTCAGACATGAAGTGTTGTGTTGTTGGCTGCAAAGAACACCACAAATCCAAACATATAGGGCTGGATAGCGCCTCTGTTTTCTGCCGTTTTCATGTGTGGTAAACGCACAGCGTAAGTATGAGATGGGTGGGCGTGGCCAGCAACAGCTTATTAGCATAAAAGTGACAGAGCCCTTAAACGGCTCATTTTGAAAGGGACTGAAACCGTCAAGAATGAAGCTGGTGAGATCTCTTTATGTGAGAGTGATTTTGTACAAAGAACTTCATGAACATGTTTTGTATAGCCCATAGACCTATTCTAACTAAAGTGAGTTTTGCATAATATGTCCCCTTTAAGGTTAAATTGACAGGTTTATTGGAGAACAATAATGTATTCATACAGTAGCCATATAAAATTTCTTATTGTGTGACCCTCTGTAATTTTACATCTGTTAAAATGGTCCTGTATGAATGCATCTTCCTATTTCTAAATGTTTTCAGCCAGTTTGAGTGGTTTCCAGGCACCAGTCTTCATTGTGTTGCTTCAGGTTGTGGCAGTTTCTAAAAGTACTGAAGGATAGTATGTACTTAATGTTTTTTAAACTACTTTTTTAATAACAGTAGGTTTACACAGCTGGGTCGGATAACGATCTAGACTTCTTTCACAGCACACTATTTAGACCATGTTTGAAGAGTGGCCCTCAGAATGGTAAGAATTCTTGTCCCCAAACTCCACTTGTTTCAGGCTTGTTTTTTAACGGTCTGTGTGACTGGGACAGCAGTGGATAGTGTTTGTATATCTTTCTCCAAGAATAGAGCCTCGGCTCTAACCTGGGAACCTGCGATCAGTAAAGCGATCCTGTTTAAGACCAACAGTTTACAGTTTCACAGTCCAAAAGCACTGGCCTGCCAAAAGTAATGACCATAGGAGCACAGGGGACTTGGAATTAATCTAGCATTAAATAAGCCATCTTCATCCCTTCTGTTTACAGAATGCTGCAAAAGTCAGAGACCACCCTTTCATTTATTTACTTTCCAGTCAAGAACTGTCTTTAGGTACAGTTTATTCATTTTTCCATGTCAGGGCAAAACACTCTCCATTCTTTTCAGAAGACCTTCTTTCAGTGGTTGTACAGGAATATTTTTCAGGCTTCTAAACACCTTCACAGCTGCATGACTGAATTTTTGCTTCTTATGATCTAAGTAGTCCTATTTACAAATATTCACCCATGTTTTCTGATATTGTTAGTCGCTTTGGATAAAAGCATCTGCCACATGATTGTAATGTAATGTAATGTAATGTAAAGATAAATCGAGAGGATTAAATGCTGGAAGATCCATCCATACTGGTGAAAGGCTCAAGGCTTCAATTTTTTTGAAAAATTGGTGAAAGTGAACCAAGAGGGGGTCTTTGACTTTTTTTTCAAACCATGTCCCTTTAGTTTTGTTTTTTTTTTCAGTTTGTAGCAGATGGTTACAGACAGTAATTTTGACATGCATGCAACTGACTAGGCTGATTAGACTGGAAACACTCTGGATTCTTTTAAACAGAGTAAGAGAAATACTTTTTATTGTTTCTTTTCAATCTTATGAAAATGAAGAAAATTGCTATCTACATCAACATTACACATTTACTGTCCCTCTATTCCCTCTGACAGCCTCTCTTTCTGGTTCTATAAGCTAACATGTTCGGAGTGTGTTAGTTGGGATATGTTAATTGGGTTGTAGTGTAGCAGCTGTAGAATACATCTGTTCTTCATTAGTGTTTCACACAGGGCGGCACATTTAGGCAGGCCGCTAAAAGACACAGCATGAAAGCTTTATGTGTTATTTCAATTAAATGCTGCACTCAGACAATGTGTCTTTGATGCTGCCTTTTGGAAGGACTGAGACCAGCCAACCCCTGACCACGTTATCCTATTACAAAATGGTCAGGTAAGAAGCTGCGTTAAACATAAACAAAACTCACAGGACAGCATTAAACAGCAACGACAACATTACCTGGCTTTGCATGAGAACATTATGAGTAAAAATGGTAACAACGTCACGCATCAGACACTACTGACTACACTGCAGTGCAGGAGTCCTGCTTTAGCCCTTTACTTCAAAACCAGTAAAGGACATTTCTGCCATTTAATCTATTCTTCTCTTTTAAAAACAGAATTCCTCAGCATTGTTGCCTCTTTTACTTGAAATGAGATATTAAAGCTGATCATTTGTCAATGTTTAGATTGTGTATGTCATGAACTATTAATTTAAGACATTTAAAACACACACATACACACACACACTGTCAGGGAGGAGAGGAGAGGAGAGGTAAGGGGAGGACGCGCTCAGCAGTTTGATAGGATTTTAATGATATATACAGATAACACGGAACAGACAACAGGACACTAGACAACCCCGGCTCAACAGATGGGGACAGGACGGGACACACAGACCCGTGCTCCCCAAAAGAACAAAATAA
>JBBIGA010000126.1:18693599-18703601 GCA_037576975.1 Alestes dentex
GTGTGTGTGTGTGTGTGTGTGTGTGTGTGTGTGTGTGTGTGTGTGTGTGTGTGTGTGTGTGTGTGTGTGTGTTTAATTAGCAGGGCTTCCACAAATATCTGTAAAGTCTTGGAACCAGAAAAGGGCCCATGTCATGCAGACTCTTTTCTTACCATATTGAAACAAGTGCTTTTTAAAAGAGTACTTTTTGAATGAGGCATAGTGTAGGACAGCCAATCAATTTGCTTCCATGTACCACACTTAAAGGCAATGTAACAAAGACATCCGGTGGAATTCTAAGGGATGAAGAGGGGTCACAAATTTGCCACGTAAAAAGGAATTATGATGATGTACTTATAACCACACAGGTGACATAGTTGGACATCCATTGATCCGGGAAACTTAAAGCAAAAGAATTAGGAAGGATACGGGTCCCTTAATATTGTGTAATTTTAATGGGCATGTGAACCACAAATTAAAAAACACAGCGCCATGTTCATTCTTGTGTTTAACTGAAATATTTGTGCAGTTCTGGTGTGATTATCATGCCATGACAACGCTGTGACAGTCTTATTTCAGACAGCCATCTGTTGAAGTGTGGAGAGGAACTGAAAGGAGAAGAATCACAGATTATATATGTAGATAGGAGGTTTGCACGTGACAGCCGTGCCTGGGACCTGCCCTGCTTGTCGGCTCTAATGGGGAAATGTGTTGAGTGTTGATGGAATGGAATGCTCTGAATGCGTGTGACATGAAGGGGCGCTTTAGAGAGCTGGGCTGCTGCTGGCTGCTCGGATGGTGTTGCTGCTGGCATGCCTTTTGGAATTGATGATTTTCTGTCTTCGCTGTTTGTGAATTTGGCCTGAGTGCTGTTACTGGTGTGTGTGTGTGTGTGTGTGTATGGTTGTTTGTGTGTGTGTGTGCTGTAAAATGATAAAGGGCTGTCTGATCTGAACTCAAGAGCATGAATTAAGATTACCTGTCTAACATGCTCTCGATCTCAACACCTCAATGAATGTTCCAATGCTGACTTCTCACTATCACTTTCTGTCCTAGTCACTCACTCAAACAAGCAGACTTGACTTTACCGCTTACTGTTCTGTTACTCTGTGATCTTGTCTCTCCTGCCTCCTCTTTCAATCTTTCAGGAGGATACTGGATGCGATCCTTTTGCCATGATTTTTTTAAGGTAGAGTTATCGTAAAATCAAAATTATGTAGTTTTCCTTTTACCCCAAAGGCCAAGACAATATTGTCCACAGTTTGTTCCTTTTGTTTTACAGTGGATGTAAGAGGAAAAAGTAGCTAATAAGTGGAAGTGGAAGTTTATAGCCACCAATTAGCAGTGTCTAACCAGCATGTCTAGATCATTGCATAAATGATCACACACATCTGAGTTGTTAGATCTCAGATAGACTTGCTTATGTGGTTTCTGACACTGAATGAGTGCATCACTTGGCACCTCGTCACTATTACAGCTAGACCTTCTGTTCAGGACATAAATATCACAAAACGACCATAAAGGAATAGGAACAACTTATATGCAATAAAGTCCATTTCTCCTAGTGCTTTCATGGGATCCTAGTAGTATTTTAACAGCAAGCTAAAGACAAACATTTTTAACTGTTCTAAGTAAAGGAAGGATTTCTGTATATTTTATCTGAAGCTTGTAACAGTGATATTACCTTATTTTACCTTGTTCCTTCTTCAGGAAAGAGTCCTGGCAAAGTGCTGTTATTAACTGTCTAACAAAGAGTAATTGGTTAGAGTCTCATCCACATTCAGTGACATATCAAGGACTTCCGGACAGCCTACAGTGATTTATTTTTCCCCTCATATAAGCGGCCCTATCCACTGGAAATCAAAATGTGATTGGGTGATTGCACTGTCGGGTTTTAATTATGTAGGTTGTGGGTGAGTAATCTCACACAGTAGATCTTCAAACCAGTGCCTTAAAGACTAACCACTTAGCTAAATTCTGTTTATGTAATTGTTGGTGGGCATTTAAGACTGGAATCCTATTGTTTCCAACCAAAACTTGTATTAGAAATAAAAGAATAAAAGTAGTACTGCTGTACTTGTCAAAGGTAACAAACATAAAAACACAAATTACAGACAGAAATCATTAGACCTTTCTGAAGGCCCAAAGTCCCAGAGCATTTCCTTCTGTTTTGTTGCGTAGCCAAAATAAAACAGTAGTAAACTGACTTCTGTACTATTATCAATGTTGAAAGATAAGTGTCATAAACCACAGTAGCAAGTCTTTTTGAGATTTCCTAATAGCTTACATATGTGTGATGATTTATGCAGTCTACAGGTGAATTGGTGGGGTATAACCATCCAGTACTTCTTAGCTGAAGGTCCAGTGAAAAACTAAAGAAGTGAACTTCGGACAACAGCCACACCTTGGCTGATCAATTACACTTGGCTTAGGGGGAAATTTGTTTAAATCTGATCTGTTGCCAAACTATTCCGTTAAAACACGCCGAAGGCTATTTCTGCGTCCATAAAGCACTCGTCCAAGATGATGGCATGTGTGTTTGGGAGCTGATTCTCACCTAAAGCAGGAATGAAAATGATTGCATGTTCTGGAAAACAAGCTGCATGCGGGGCTTTCCCCTGAGAAATCACTTCACTGGTAAACAGCGGCGATTCTGGCCGTGTGCTGCAGCTGTGAAACCCTGGGCTGATGAAGAGATGAGTAGCTTACTCAAGCGAGCTTCTCATGTCTCAAATGGCTGCCTGTTCTCCACATAGAGCAGTGAGATGATGTTGAGGCCTCCTGCTCTGTGAAACAGGGAACCAAATCATTGAGGGGCATTTGAGACACCCTGATGTGAAGCTGGTGCAGGTGGCTTGGCTTGTTGCAGGCTGGTTCTGGTCGGTTGCTGGGCATTGTGTGATTTCACAGCTGCGTGTGATTCCGCAGGATCTTTAGTCATATCGTGAAACGGTCTAGAGTATGTGCAAATGTGTGTGAGCTGTGGTGGGTAACCATGCTCTTGTCTGCTCCAGACAGTGACAAGAGTGAAGACTCGCCTCCCCCTCTTCCTGAAAGAACCCCCGAGTCCTTCTTTTTGGCCACAGGTGCGTTCTGACCATCTCAACCCGTTGTTCCCTCTCTGGCCACGTGAGGGCATCAGAAAGCAGCCACAGAGCCGTGACTCGCACACGTTCGTATTCATGTCAAGGCTAACAGTGCAGGGGATGTGGAAAATATTCGAGACATCCTCTATGAATCCACCCACTCCGACTTGGAAAGGAATCTTCCCTTCTGTGACCCCCTAATTTTTCCCAAATAGTCCTCAATATGTTCTAACTTCAGGCATTAGAGTAAACTTAACAACTGACTGTTTCATGAGCGGTAATGATGTGCTTTGGAATGAGAAATATGTTCAGTAAATGGTTTCTGATGACTGGTTTCTTGCATATGGACAGGTGATATATTTCAGCTTTGATGGAACAGATAATTTTCTGGATTCTCTTTAGCCTCACTAAGGTTTGTGCATGAGTGAGTGTGACTCTTTTTTTTGATGCCAGCTTTCTAGCATAAATTAGTGACAAGTTTGTTAAAGATTGATTTGATTGGGGATTTACTGACACATACAACTCCACTAACTGTTTTCAGACACTGAAAGATAATCTCTGTTGTTTGCACATTGTACACGCTACACAAAATCTAACTTAACTGAATGATTTACTATTGAGTGTGGCCAAGGAGCAAAAGAGGTTTCACTGTAGGCACACAAAGTTAACTGACTAACAGTGTGCATTTCTGTTTTGATAATGAGCTGAAGGCCTTGCAAACATTAGTTCATGTCCATTTTCATTGTTACGCAGCGATGAGTCAGTGTAGCATAGTTTTCTGAGCCAGAGAGAAAAGAAAACCTCTTGTTAAAGGCCAAAGCTAGTAAGTGGGGTAATTACAGGGAATCTGCACTTGCTATGTCTTTCTTACTATAAACTGTTTTGCTGTTCTCCTCGCCTTCTCCAGATCCAGATGATGTGAAGGTAGAGTTGGACGAAGGTTCAAAAGGATCAGGAAAAGCCTCTCCCTCTCTCCAAGTAAGCCATAGATATACCACTGATCATTTTCAAGTTGAACTCAAAAAGTCTGACTAAAAAGGAAAGCTTATGTTTCTATGTGTTTTTACCTCACAGGCAGTGAGGACCACACCATCTCCATCAGGTAGGTGTACTGCTATCATAGTACACATGAGAGATACTTTTGCGTTAGATATTTTTATTTTATTCTGAATTGCAACAGGGCCGAAATTATTTATAATTATACTGTGCTAAATAGCCAGTTTCCTTTTATTTTTTATGTGAGCACTACATTGGATTCATGTTATTTAATTGATTTTTCATTTGAGTTTAAATTGCCAATTTGGGCCATTAAAGAACAAGTAATGTTACTGATGTTGCGACTTGGAAAATATGAAGTACTGAAATGTGAAGATAAAAAAAAAGAAAAAATGTGCCATTGAACATTTTGACTACAAAGATTACTAAATTTAGCCATAAATATTAATGCATCTGTTCTACACACACACACACACACACACACACTTGCGTGCGCACACACACACACACACACACACACACACACTCACTCACTCACTCACTCACTCACTCACTCACTCAACATCTGGGCTCTCTCAGGTAATATTCAAGATACATTAATACATTAATTGACTCTTTGAGGGAAGAGCCTCTCTCTCCCTCACCCTGTAATATTTAAAGCTGGATTCAAACCAAAGTAAGTGTATTTTCTTTAGAACAAGTAACATAATTATAGCTAAAGTATGTGCTGTACACACATTTTACCAGATGGAGGGCAGAAGAATGGAAAGAGTTCAGACAGTCTGGAAAGAACGGCAAGCACTATGGCTAAAGCAGACGAGAGGACAGAGAACAAACCAGTTTCAGAGATGGGTGAGTGACCGAGCTTTAATTAGACCTGAAGATTGCGCTTGAACCCAAATGTAGCCTGACAAAACTGTGTCCGACCCACCCCGAACCTGACCCTCACCACCCAGTGAACAAATAAAATTGAAACAACTCAAACATAGCAGGGTTGAAATTGTTTAAATTAATCAAGCAAGAAGGGAAAAAAAGCTGGAATCATTGCAGACCAAAATCTGTTGAATGTGAGAAATCTGAACTGAGTCTGGACAAATATTTGAGAGATTAAGACCCAATCCAGCATGAGTATCCAGAGCCTTGACAAGGGTTTTGTGGGTGGTTGCCGGTTGCTGTTGAGGGACCCACAGACGTGACCAAAAGTAAACAAATAAAAGTAATAAAATATATAAAACATTCCTCGCAAAATTCTGAAAAGATTTAATGAAACTACAGAGAGATAAAAGACAAAGTAAAGTAAAGTGGCATCCCTTTTCCAGAGCAACTTACAGTCATTAGGGACAGTCCGCCTGGAGCAAATGAGGGTTAAGTGTCTTGCTCAAGGACACAATGGTAGAAAGTGGGGGGGGGTTATCAGGTTCACAGGCAAGTTTTACCCGCTAGGCTACTACCAGCCGTACAAAGTCATTTATTGTAATTGCTAAGCACATTTGAGGTCTACTAGTGAAACCAGACTGTCATGCCATGGCAGTCAAAAAGCAGCTCATTTTAATTAGTTTTGTGCAATTTTGAGTCATGCAATAACTACTTTTAAAAGGAATGTGACCATCAAAATGAAAGGAAGTTCAACAGCGCAAGAGCACAAATCGAGTGAAATACCTTTGAGGACACACACGCTGAAAGCAAACAGAGAGGTTACAGGGTGATAGGCAGTAATGAGGGAATATTACACTACATGTAGTGTAACAAATTATATCAGTCTAGCAGAAACATATTAAGATTTGTTTTCAGTGATAAATACGTTTGTTAGCTGCTTTTGCACGTTTTATGTGCCCTAAGCGGCATTCTGGGCACAGCATGCTGAGTTAAAAGTAGTTTACAGGGCAGAAAACCAAGCATTTTAAGGCTTTCGAAAAACAGGTCTCATCGGGTTGTAATGAACATTTAAAGCCCTGGTGAGTGACGAAACTGGTGTGGGAGCAGAATTCGTCAATGGGAGTTTCATATTGCTAATTTAGGCTGGTTGTTTAATGTCTAATTAAACTTTCCCATCCTGCTGTGTTTTTTTTTTTTTTTTCTTCCTCTAGGATTCGGGACCCGCTGCACACAACCCAAAGGCCCAAGAGACCCTCCATCAGAGTGGACATAATGACCAAGGACCTTCAGTAGCTGACCCTATATTAAAACACACAGACATAATACACACTTGCATACATGCGCACACACCACTACCATCCTCTCTCCTGTAAGTGCCATTGTAGAAGGAGGATCAAAGACATCTCTCACCCACTTTCCAACTAACACACAATCAGTATAGCTATATAGATAATCTTCCATGATGCAGCCGCACTCCTCCTACTGCGTGTGCGGCAGCTGCCATGGGCTCACTGCACTGGTGCTACACCTCCTCCTTGCTGGGACCATAAACCTGCCTTATTCCCCCCTATAGCAAAAACCAGATTGGACTGACACAACAGTCTGTATTGCTGTCCTAGCTAGCTCGCTAGCGCATCTGTTCTATTTACTTTTTACACTCCTACTATGACAATACGATAAGATATGTATCCACGAGGACAGAGAACTACTGTTTTTTTTCCTGTTTTGTTTTGAACCATTCTTCTTCCCTGCTAACTTCTTGATAGCCATATATGCATTGTTTTATAGGTGTACAGGGCAAGTAGGTATATAATATGTCAAAATGTGCTATCGCTAAATATTCTTATTAACAGAAGATGTAAGAACTCTGTGCATGATAACCCCCCATGTACTATGAACTGTAAATTATTTGCCCTTCTGTTATAACAAATACTTCAGGGTTGTGTTTTTTTTTTTTTTGTTTGTTCGTTTATCTTTCCTTTTCAGCATTTAGTTTTTTGTTTTTTTTCTCCACCAACGGCTAGCTGTTTTATCAGCCAATCCCTGAGATGGCACTGGCTCAAGATTGTAATAATGCTTTTTTTGTAAATTGTATTCTAAAGGTTATTTTTGTATTCCCTGTTTTTTCTCACTTCATGAACCATGTCCTCTACCACCGGCCTCTCAGAGCCCGTCTGTGCCTTTTGCGAGAGGATGCCCCTCCTGTCCACTGTAAGGGCAGCAGCATATATGTGTGTGTGTGTGTGTGTTTGTGTTTGTGTGACAGAGAAAGAAAGAATGTGTGAGAGAGAAAGATTCTTGCCGTTATGTTCAGGCCTCTGGGATCTGGATGACCCTCCTACACAGACCTGTTTTGTATGTTGCAGAAATCAATCAACCTCTCAGTAAAAAAGAAAGATATGAGGAATGTGTTTCTGTGGCCTGTTTAATTTGTTGGTATCTCCTGGGGCTGGTGGGTGTGCTATACTCGCACACACCCTCAGGTGGCATCATATAATAAGCAAACGTTCTGATAAGCCCACAATCTGGAGGCTCTCTCCTAATCATGCCTGATTACATGCCTAGCTGGTGGCCTAGTGGTTAGGGCGTTCGCCCTGCGATCAGGAAGTCGTGGGTTCGATTCCCAAGACTGCTAAGCACCTCCAAGGGACCGTCCCCACACTCTGCTCCCCGGGCGCTGTGTTCCTTGCTGCCCACTGCTTCACTTGGTGAATGGGTTAAATACAGAGGCGGTTCGCACTGTGGGCTGTGGTGTGTTCACAAGTGACAGAACGGTCACTTTCACTTCACTTTTTTTTTGTTCCACAAAACAAAAGTACAGAAAGAACCAGTGTAGGAATTGATCATTCAGTTGAGATACACTTAGAAAGCTGTGAAACTTCCCAGGGAAACTATATTTAAGTGAAAGTATAGTCAAATATATACTTCAGAGGAAGCAACTCCATTTATACATTAAAATAAACAAGTTTTCTTTGTTAGGTGATGCACTGGTGCATGACCAATCTACTAGTACTCACAAAAAGACAGTATCATCAGTTTTACACTGATGTGAATTTGGTCAAATAGTTTAATAAAAAATAATACACGTTGGAACTTGACTGATTGGCTGCAGAAAAAGAAGAACCCTCCGGCTCTTGAGATATGTACAGAGTACATAAGAGTAATAATGAAAATGTCAGGAGTAAAATTTCTCTTGGAAATATAATTGTGTAAAAGTATCTTCTTTCAATAGTACAAATCTTCAGAAATAAAACTTAAGTGCACTAACCAAGTACTTAAGGATTTCCCATCCAAGACACCTCTGATCTCTTATGTCCTGTAAGAGACCAGAGTAAACCTTTGGGTTCTAAATCTCTCACTTCGCATCAAATGCCATTTCTAGGAGCGCATCTGATTTAACATAATGAAAGACTGACTTGCTGAATCAGGTATTGGACGATAACTACACTTATTACTCGCCTGCCAGGAGGAGAACTGAGAATTGTGAAAGGGCCTGTATCTTGCAGTTTTCTTCTTTTTATTTATTTTTTTTGTTTTTTATATTTATTTTTAAGTCAAATTTTCATTAGTTTTTCTTTTCATGTGGCTCTGTAAACCACAAATAAGTCATTCATTTTACATGATCATTTTCCAACCTCTCTTTATGTGTCAAACGCACTGTTTTTGTTACTGTCCCTTTAAGACGGGCAAAGATAAATGCTCTGTTCTGATTGGCTGTCCTGTACTGAACCTCATTCAAATAGCAGTCCTGGCTGAAACACTCCTTATAACTTATCACTAAATGAATGTGTGGACTAAACTGCTGAAGGCTGGATAAGCAGATACTTGCAAATTTGTTACATTTCAAAAACATATTGAAAATGTTGCTTCATTTCCTTATATAGTGGATTGGACCATGAAGGCTTAAGGATATTTACATACTAAATCAGACTGTATATAAATAAAAAAATATTTTTTTTCTGTGATAATGATCCTTTAAATGAACACACTGAAGTACACGCGTTCATAAGAAATATGAAATATTGATTTCTTCCTGATAGCCCATCAGTTCACAAAATGATTGCAACATGTTGCATTAAATCCGTTTTCCCTTCTTATGAAACAACCCTACCCTGGCACGCCAGCGGAACAACAAATATCTATTTTAAAGGCAGTCTTTAGAGCGATCATTTAGGGGGCTCCCCTGAGTGATATCCCACTGCTGGTGTGTTTCACTTATTCCAACACTGCACGCTGAGTTAAAAGCACAGAGGGAATTTTAGCAGTGATGCTTTGCAGGATAAATTTCCTCATTTGGTAGCAATGGCGATAGGGCTAACTTAAGATAAACAGAATAATTAACCAGCAGAAACCAGAGAGAGGTTCTAACCCGCCCAGAGCCACTGTGTGCAGTAGCCTGGACAGTGGCTTTATTTCTCTCTGTGTTTTCACCGTGTGTTCTGCGGGGCCAGTCCCCACGGTAAAACTATGCCACTGTCAACAAAATTCAACGAGCAGTTTTGTACACCATCAAATGTATTTGTATTAATCCTGGATAACATGCTGTGATCACTGATACTATCTGTGAAATCACCCATGCAAATACAGACATACCTATAGGTTCCACATACATACATAAGCACATAAGTAGTAAATCTTTGGAAAGTGACACTACAACATTATGTTTGCTAGAGCCCATTCAATAAAACTGGTCGCCGGAGGTGCCAGCAGGGTCTGGAGCCAACCGACACCTCTGCTCCGCATGAGTGCCCTACTGAGGAGTGCTGGATTTGGGGGCTGGACTGAGGCCAAGCTCTACCAGTTCATCATCTGCCCATGCTGAGGATCCGTTTGAGGGGAGGGATGGAATTCCCTTGAAATCAGAGCAAGAAGCTGACTGGGCCAAATGGAAGCTGCTCTTTTATGTTGCTGTGGAGCTTCCCCTTGTCTACATTGTATGGGGTGCAGTTAACGGCGATATATTTTTTTATCGCGCGATAAGAATCCCAGCACTAATAAATACATGTATGTATATATTAGGGCTGTCAGTAGATTAAAATATTTAATCGCGATTAATCTCATGTTT
>JBBIGA010000126.1:18710445-18734669 GCA_037576975.1 Alestes dentex
AGCATCAGAATCGGCATTGGTATCGGCCGATCACCTAGACAAAAAATCGGTACTTGGTATCGGTGGCAAAAATCCTGGAGCATCCCTACACTTGTCCCTGTAACTAATGACTGTAAGTCACTCTGGATAAGGACGTCTGCTAAATGCCCCTTTCTTTAGTAAAAGTTATGTGGGTACAACATATTTGAGGTCTAATATCAAGTCAGGTGTTAAGTAATTGCTATTTTCCTGCTTTTATGATACAATGTTGTATGTTAACAGTGACAAATAAGCTTCAGGAAACTATTTCTGTGTGCTTGATCTTTTTCACAGAATCATACAGTTAACTCTGCTGCTGCTTTCATCTTTCAGTGTTCTGTATTGTAGTGTCTTTGCAGGAAACCAATCAAATCACCCTGCTGGAATCACGTGGAAATGCCGTGCTTAAAAGCGGATTGTTTAAAAACACATTATCAATTCACAGTAGTTTGTTGAGGGTCTCTTGCACATTTTGCAGGTCCTTATTTTAAAAGGCACTTTTTTGCAGCAGTTTTTGTGTGCTACAAATAGTGTGGGTGAAACAGTTAGTGATGACAGCCACACACTCATTAGCACGTTTAGTTGTTATTAATCTTTTCAGTAAACAAATGTTGCCAAAATTGTAGACGTTTTTTTCCTAGAGATTAATAGTAATTTATCCAGAATCCCCATATTTTCAGTGATGTAAGAGTGGAAGTTTTCGATCATGCCTTTTTAAAAAAAAAATTGTCAGTATAATTCAGACTCTGCCGTTTTTGGCTCCCTTCTGGCTCAAATGTAATTTGTCCGAAGTTTGCTGAATGTCACAGTAAAAATACTCGTGGTTTTGTCCTGGTTTATTGACCCCCCCCCCAAACGTTTTTGCCTTCCCGACTCTGTATTTAACTCGTGCTGCAGTTCCTAATTATACATACCCAGGAAAGACTAATTAAATGGTTGAAAAATGTTAGAAAATGTAAAGATTTGTGAAACATTTTGGATAGCTGGATACACATCCTTATCCCCCCATCCCCCACACGCCCGTTCTTTTGTGAATTATACATTGAGAGTGACTGTCAAAAACAGTCTGTGCTTCCTGTGTTGTTGCTGACTAGGAGTGTGCTTGTAATCTTTCACCTTCTTAGAAGTCGCAGTGGTCAAACGATTTAAGGCCAAGTGGGAACATGCTTCTCTCTCCTTCAGCTGAGCTCTTAATTTCTTTCTCTTTTCCAGAACACATCATCAAAGACAAACTGAAGGAGAGAGAGCGGGAGAAGGAGAGAGAACGAGAGAAAGAAAAGAAGAAAGACAGAGATAAAGACAAGGATAAAGATCAAGAAAAAGAGAAAGACAAAGACAAAGAGAAGAAGAAACACAAATTAATTAATGAGTTCAAACGAGAGAATGGAGAAGTCAAGTTGCTGCAGAAAGGTGAGTGATGTTCTTCTTTTTACTCTTCCTAAATAAACCGTAGCGGTACTAAAGCATGACATGAACTATAATTGCCGGATCACCTGTATCAGTCTGTGCAAGGCCCCACCTTCACTGCAAAATTGACCAAAAATGATTCTAACATTTGTAGTGTCATTCATTTCTGTTCTTAATTAGGTGTGTAATCTCACTGACCATTTTTCATGCTGTAAGTGGTTCGTTAAAGTTTTTTTGTAATTTGAGACCTTCAGACATTTATAGAAAAACAATGATGTCTGTAGTCATTTTGAGTAATTGTTGTAATTGACACTAGTTTTCTTAAGAGTAGCTTTTTTGTGTGTGTGGTCAGTGAGTTTTTATGGGATAATTCAAAATTCGTCACAGCAGCTGTGATGAAATAGAAAATTTGCTTGTTTGTTTTGTATTTGTTGAACCCATTCTATTAATCTTGCATAAGCACAGTTTCTGAGCATTCAGTTTTATAAATGAAGCCCCACAGACTTTTCTTAGTGGAATACTCTGTCTAGCCAATTGTATTTGATTGTATACGTGTGGTATAAGAGCAGTGTTATTGGGATCTAAACATTCTTCTGAAAGCTCACAGAGCAGTTTGTCTGAATGACTGTTCAGCACTGTACACTTAATTGGAGGATTAGAAGAGGTAAAAACTCATGAAATGTTCTAGTATTCATAGTTTGTGCTGGGTGATATTTGTAAAATGAATTATGGAGTTTTCTATATTGGATATTTAAGTATGCACTAATAAAGTTAATGAATACATACTTAATGAATCCAAAGAGTTCTGTGTAGTTGGCTGTTAATAATAGCCGATATAGAACCAACATGTAGGAGGTTCTTTAAAGAATTTTCCATCATAGGGAAGAAACATTTAGCATGGCAAAAAAATTAAAAAAAAACATTTTGTCATTAAAATGTTTTTTTTTTTTTTTTTTTGAGAGTTCATGCTTCTTTGTATAGCCACACCCTAAACTGAAGAACCCTTGAAGAACCATTTTTATGCTGTGCTGAATTCTAAAGGTCTATCACATAAACCTGACAACTTACTTTGACTGAACTGTTCTGTCGTGTTTCTCTTAGAAACTCAACAAAGAGAACCTTACACAAAAACAGATACACACAGTATAAAATTAGAGTACACTGGGTGAAAGGGCTTAAGTAGTAAGTATATTATAATACAGTATTGCATGAGTTATAAAGAGGCAGCTTACTGTTTCTGTACAACTCGCACAACTATTGTGCGTGCTAGTTATGATTAACTCTGTTATTATTAATCTGTTCTTTGTCATTGCCTTGTTAAATGTTTCTCCTGTATGATGGAAAATTCTTTCAAAACCTCTTGAAAACTGTTTCTATATAGCCTTTGTAAAACCTCCTAACATGTTTAACACAACTGTCACAGGATGTAGATTTTTTTCCCCTTCATTTCTGTTAGCTGATCTATAGACAAGAGTCATTTGATCCATGGGCTTTTTAGGTTAAACCCTGGGTGGTGAAACATTGCTTAAACTAATAAACGTGTTGTGTTAACAATATCCAAAATAATTTGGTTTAGACTCGCAATCCATGCTGGTTGGTTGACATCAAATGGTTGCACTTGAGGGAAAAAAAAACTCTGCTGTTTTGTCCAGCTGTAGCAGCTCAAAATAGAATAAGAAAGCAGTGCAGTGATTTTGAGTGTTATTTTTATTTGAGAAGCAATAACAAAAGTGATATTAAACTTCACAACCTCCCCAGGGATAAGAAGAGGGGAGTGGGAAAAACATTTGTGGACAAACCAGGCTAAACCAGGACAGCCCGATTAGCTGAAAAAAGCTTTTTTTTTAACTCTACTTTGCCACTTCTTTCACTATTTGAAAGAGCTTGCCAAGCCAGTAAGTCTTGTGTACTTAGTGCTGCTGAAACACTGCCCTTATATTGTTTCTATACGCTGTACAGCAGGTCATATTTCTGCTTTTAGAATTGTACTTAAATTGTAAAATGTCACTTTGTTCGTCATGCTGCTGTTGTCTCCATTTAGCCGATATGAACACTAAAGTGATGTTTGGCGAGGCGTGCGGTGCAGCTTAACAGTGGGGAAAATGACTAGAATTTAAAGACTCCATGTTTTTGTTTTTGTTTTTTTTTTCTTAACCATTTTAACCTCTTCAACAATTTAAGAGCTTTAAAACTGATATTTGTTTCTGATTGCCTGCCCTGTTATGTGCCTAATTTTAAATGGAGTCTGGATTGAAACACTGGTTTTAGTGTGAATGTGCAGGTCTAAACCGCTGCGGGTCAGATTGGTGGATAAATGTTAGTGAGTTGTTTGCTGTGAAATTAGGGAAATGCTGAATTAAAAAACGGATGGAATTTCCATGTGGACTGTGATTTTAAACTTTTAAGTGTTCCAATTCTTGCTTTAAAAAAGCGAGAGAAAATTATTTTTCTATGATATGATCGTATTTAAAAAGTTTCTTCCACCACTTACAGTTAGTGCAGCTCTACTAAATCACGGCCCCAATTACTTGACAACTATCTGGTTAATACAACTATCTGGTTAATAATTTTTATTAACGTAACCCATTTTTTTAACTGAAGGCTGTTGTAGTCGCCTGTTCTGGCTTAAACTGAAGGTCTGAGCAGCAGAGCTGTTTAGTGAACCAGTACTTGCTAAACTAAACGCTCAACAATGAAGGGGCAATTGCAGTGCAACCGTTTGACGTCATGACACGCAGCAGAACAAAAATAGGGCTCCATGAGTTGCATGATTTTTTCCTTTTTATAAAAAATTAAGTAGTATGGTGTTTACACCATCTTAAGATCAAATATCCTACCAGTTCGTGTTTCTTTTAACATTCCTAACATTGCTATTAAATGTTTTCCAGTAAATAGTGAACTTTTATTGGGTGTTTTTTAAATGGCTTACATTGTGGTGTACTTAGAGATTTTTATGGCTGATTGTGTATCCAGAAAAAGAGCTGGAAATGTGCATGTCACCATCCAGCTGTGCTAAGGTCTTACCCTTCACTAAGTTTTCATGTCAAGCTTGTTTTAGATGTGGATTTGGCATTACATGGTAATACCGTAATATCAGAAGTAATGTTACAGCTAGGGAATAGTGATGATTCTGGCAGTGAGAGCGTGCTTCACACGTGCTAATGGACTTCATAATCTCAGAAACACGACTGGGAGGAAACAGATGGTTTTCTCCTTCAATCTGTATCTATAAATGATCTCATTCCCCCTTTCAATTTTTCCTTATTTGTGGTATATTGTTTGAGTTGGACACTTAGCCCTGCAGGTCCAAGCAGTTTGGATCTGCTCTTGTTCTTTGTGTAACGACAGCCTTGCCGTGGTCAGGCCTCATTTAATTGGGTAGTTGCTTAATAGAGTAGTTGCTTACATCTGCAGGCTGTGCTTGTCTGTTATTTTGTGACTTTAAGAATGAAATAAGAATAAAAAAATAATGCTAAGATTGATTTTTTTTTTTCCTGGAGTAATTCTTTGAGAAATTTATTAACCAAAGATTGTCTCCTATAATCTTTGGGTGTGTTCAGGATAATTTAGGAAGTCATATCACTATATGGATATGTTTTTCTGAGTCACTTGTACCTAAATTGGGTCTGAAGCAGCATGACTGAAGCATTTGTAGCTCTGTTTGAGTGTGCTTTTGTTTATGACTGTGTGTGGGGTGGGAGAGAGAAAAATAAGTCACATGCAGAGAATGTCTTTGTGAATTAAATTCCTGTTTTGTCGCTTGCAGTGTTTCCATGTAGGATCTCTGCTTAGCTGTGTGAAATTAAAGAGAGAGTCCATTGTTCAGCTTGCTGGTTTGCTTTCTAAGGTGGCGGGAGTTAGGATGAGTTAATGGTGTGGATGAACAACAAAACAAAGTTCAGACTAGCGGTGTCTTGTGTGTGATTATGCATAATATTCAGAATTGCGTAATATTACTGTTGGGCTGCATGTGTGTGATCTACAAAATTTAACTCTTTACAAGTCTTCAACTCAAATTGAGCTCTGCATCTGTTTATCAAAGAATGTAATTCTATACAGGTCCTTTAAAGACACAAACTTTTCCTTGCTTTTTTCATGACGAAAGTTTCCCACAAACCAAAGCAAAGGAAATTCTGTTCCGCAGCCAGCAGCCTGTGGTGCTGTCATGGAACATTTATATAGTTATTTGGTTAGGGCTGACCTACAGCTTCAAAATGTTAAATTGATTATTTTCCCGCTCTCAGACTGAATAAATTGATTTAAAAAAAAACAGACCGTTTTTGCATTGGAGTTTTGTTTGTTATTTCTGCGAGCCTCTGCTTGACACAAATGGTAAAACATGCAAACTAAATTTACTGTAGTGAAAAAAATAATGAAACACTTGTAAGCACGTGCAGCACAACTTGAAAGAATAATAATGCTTAACTGAATGAGAAGACTATCAGGAAAACTCCTCAGAGCATTTCCCGAGTGTTTTTTTTTTTTCTGTATTGGGTGCTACACTTGGTGCTACAGGTCGTTTTCGCTGGAACGTTAGTCACATTTTACTCAACACTTGTTTTAATGATGATCATTTTCTTAAATTGCCAAACTACAGATGTACCCCCACTCATTTTACTATGAAATACCACATTTTCACTCACATTCTCAGACTCTGTGAAAGTGAAAGGCATTAAGAGTTTGTAATTTGTGGCTATATGTGAGTAATGTGATTGTGTTGGTGTTTTTATGTCCATCTTTCTGAGATTCACTTTATTTAATTTTTTATTTAAATATCATAGCCCTTTGCAATTTATTTATTAGTTGTAAACTAATATCGTGGAGATGTTAATGATGCATTATTCAGTCTTATGCAAGCCTATAAGTTAGTCACTGCTACTCAGCAGTGAATTACAAAGTTCCCATCATTGATATTGTCTGAATGAATAGAAAATGATTCTATTTTACAGACCTTGAAATATTCATTAGTATTTCCAAATGAGTATGCAAATACTTTTTGTCAAAATATTTATTTTATAGCTACCCATATCTTAAAACACTGTGACTTGTTTGGAATGCTTGGAATAGTAATGATTCCCATGATCACGCGGTGTTGGGTGTGGTTGCCTGTTGTCTGCGGGAGACACTTGATTGAGAGACATTGAGAGACATTTTAAGCTCTGTTCTTGTAAGCCATATTGCTCAGCCGCACCTTTAGGTTGGCTAAGATTAGATCAGCAGAGGTAGCAGCCTGTGAGCTAAGAGTCAGTCTGCCCTGCAGTGTTAAGCAAAAGACAGCATGAGAGGAACGCATGCTGTTTTTAAGCTTAAGATTCTGTTTTGGTAGGTCCGTCAGAAAGGCTTGTTTCCTTGCAGCAGCACTCCTAAGAAAAGAGAACTGTAAGAAGAAAGTTTTGCACGCAGCCTCAGTGTTGCGGCATCTCTCGGCCTCTAAAGTGTTTGTCTTTAGCCTCGCTCTCCTGACCCATCCTGCAGAGGTCAGGTGCTGTTCAGTGTTCACATTCGCCTATGAGAGCTGTGACATGGCTCTTCATGAGCAATGTCTGTTTAAGTAATCGTCTGGCCCGCTGTCCCAGTTGTGAACGGGGCTAATAGGGGGAGGGGAGCTGCGGAGGGCAGGATTAGCAGCTACTGCCCCGTAAAGCAGCCATCCACTTCTTTATCTCCCTTTCGGAGCTTGGTGATTACGCTTATTGTAGTTAAAAATGACATTGATCAAAATGAATGAATGAATCACTGAAAAAATAAAATATTGCAATATTCTTAAGTTGCTTCCAGCTTTATTTGGTGTGTCCCTGCAGAGTTTATTTTCTGCTGTGCAGCTTCAACAACCCTTAGCAAGTTCCCATTAACAAGCTTGTGTGTGTGGTGGTGTTTTTTTTTTTTGTTTTGTTTTTTTTTGTTTTTTTTGTTTTTCTTCAAAATGGTGTAAAAAATGAGTATTTATGGGAGCTAAAGTCTTCACACACTGTTTATTGGATGAAGGAACAAATATGGAGTTGAGAGAAAAGCCTCTAATTCTCTGCAGCATCATCTTATAAATGACTCTTTCCCTGAGAACATCTGACTCTGAAGACGTTGCTTTGATTAGTATTTGACAGTGATGCTATTGGGCATGTTGTCTTCTGGAATTGCTGTTTATAGTCTGCTGTTTTGTCCATGACCGGATGCAAATGATGGTCTCGCATCAAGAACTAACCCTAACCCAATATTATTTAAAAAAAAAAGATTATCTGTTATTCTTCACTAATCATAGGTATTTAAGTCTTGAGTCTTTAAAAAATATTAAGTGTTGTGTACTGTTTCCTCTGCTCATGGATTCTAGTCTCTGTGGATTCTAGTAGTCCCAGCATAATCACAAGTCATATAGGGCTCTGCTAATACAGATCATTTAACGGCTCAACAACTTCTGAATAGTTCCTGGTGGTTTAGGTTGACACTTGACCAGTTACAGCTCTGTGAAAATGTAAACCACCTCTTCCCTCTTTTGATCTGTTATGCTATAGAGCATCAGGACAAAGTGGCCCCTCTCCTTCCCAAACCATTGTGCCAACCCATTCAGCACCATGCTTGTGTCTTTCCAAGAGAATGTGATGGGCCCCCAGTTTTGTTCTTGTACTTGGATGTTTATGGAGCATCTTGCTACGCAGATTATTGTCATGCTGCGTCTTTGCAATATTGTTAAAAGGAAAGCAACAGGAAAATGATTTCAGTCTTGGAAACAGAAAGTAGGCCAAGTTCTTGGATATGATTAATAAGACCCCAGTGTGCTGTAATATATGCAGTTGTTAGAAGCGGTTAGTTAAAACTTTGTAATATCCAGATATCTGTAATAATGAGTATTAGATCAAATCTAGTCTTAATCTTATTTTACCAATGGCACATTTGTTATATTTCCTTATTTTTTTTATTGAACAATTAGCTTAAATAATCACAGTCATGAAGCAAAGGGTTGTCTGCAGGACCAAACACTTTAACTACCCACCTGCCTGGCATTTAGGAGATATTTGTGTTGTGTACAAATTGTATTGTTCACGTATATTTTAGGTATGTCGTGCTTGATTTTTAGATCAGATCTCATATTGAAAGCTGTTAATGCAGGTAGTTCTGAGCAGCTTTTCCTCACAACAGTAAAAGCAGTGTTTCAGTGGTGTTTTTTTAACACATAGATAAATATTATTCTCATTTCTTTCTAGGGGACATGGAGAAACCGAAGGCAAACTCAGAGGAGCTGTTGCTTAAAAAAGTAAAGAAGAAAAAGAAAAAGAAACACAAAGAAGGGGAGAAAAGAAAACGTCCCAAGATGTACAGCAAGTCCAGCCAAACACTGTGTTCGGCCCTGCTGAGCCCGGACCTTCCGGGCCTGCTGTCCAAATCTGAGGCAGAATTCAAATCCCCTCTTCCTGTCGCTAATGCCCTCTCCCTCTCCTCCGCAACTGTCAGTGCCAAGCAGGACAAGAACTGCTGCCCCAGGTCCACTTCCGGAATTGGGGACACTGGCACCATGAAAGCTTCCCACTTGCACTCCAGGCTCCCTGGGCTTGATGGTCTGGAATTCGGCCGCTTCGTCCATGTGGAGCAGCAACCAAACGGTGGTGCTCTGGTGCTGCACGCGTACAGCCGGGAGCTCTCTGTCCTGTCTCCAGAGGAGATGCAGAGGTTTGCGCAGGAGTTTGTAATGTTAGCATTCTGCGAAGATGAGAACGGTGCAGCGCACTACGTCATGGGCATCATTCACGGAGCCGCTTCCTACCTCCCTGACTTCCTGGAATATTTCTCCTTAAAGTTCCCCAGCTCACATGTCAAAATGGAGATCTTGGGGAAGAAGGACATCGAGACAACTACTATGTCAAACTTTCACGCTCAGGTGAGTCAGTGACTCTTGATTATGTCTCATTTTAAGGCAGTTGCCCCTGCATATCACAAAATCAGCACAGACGCCAGCAGCATGAAGAAAGTTATTCAGAGTATCTAGATTCAGTGATCTCTGATAAGACTCAGGGCTTAGTTGCAGTTGTTGGATGAAGTCCTAACTGAATGGCTGACTTGATCTTGAGAACAGTCTCATAATTGTAAGCTTCACTATCTGAGGAAGCTTCTGTGCAGAATGGGAGGTAGATAATTTTTTCTCTTCTTTTACTGAAATCCAATCTGTAAGTCTTAAGCAGAGAACAGAGAATGGTCAGAGTGTCATATGATTAAATACCAGGAGTTTCCCAGGAATACTGAGTTTGGTTCATGTAGCAAAAAGCTGAGACACTCTTTTCGAAATGGAAATATCTTCACATTCACTTGACATCTAGATCCATGATGCAAATTTTAATCCAGTTCTTGGGAATGCATAGAGGATGATTGTGCTTTGAAATATTCACAGCATGTGGCTCAGACTTGCAACCATCAACATTTATTTTCCTGTCTTAGAAAGCTTTCCGTATACCGGCCAAAATGTTATTGATCCTGGACTTGTGGGGTGTAACACTGAGACATATTGTATTGACTCAAAAGCAGATCAAAAATGCTACCAGGCCAGCTTTGTGTTATAAAGCTAACAAAAGCTAAAATAGGTGCCTCAAATTAAAATGATTAATCATCTAGTTTAATTTGGTTTCTGCAGTTTCTCCCCAGTGTCCTAAATAATAGACCAGGTCATATTGTCTATGATCATTTCACTTAAAAAAATATTGATTCAGTTCATTACCATTTCCAAAATTCATCCTACACAGGCCAAGTGTAATCATATCTCCTTATGTCTCTGTGTCTGAACTGGCTTCACTTTTTATTTTAGTAAAATATGTTCTCAGTGTAAGAAAAAACTCTTCCTTTGATATTTCTAATTGCAGTCTAGAGCTGGAGGATATGATAGTATTTATTGTTAAGGTGATTACACCACAGTGCCTTTCTGAGCATATTTTGTATAGTCACTGATCAACAGCATGTTTAATTATGAAGAGAACATAATCCTGTTTAATTTGCAGTGCAGCAGGGGGAGAGATGCTAAATAAACATGATGGTATTAATAGTTTTTAGGAGTATTTAAACATAGCACTGCGGTTTTTTTTTTGTCCATTCCATCTTATCATATAGCAGATCACGATACTGCATTTTTACCATCTGGTCCACTCCAGCAGTCTACCTTCATGTACATCTAATATGTGTAACAAACATAGGCTTACAAGTAAACCAAATTCCGACTGAATGTTCATTTTTGTGTCATGATTTTCACATTTAGGGTTAGCCTTCAAAAACAAACTTCTTCAAACTGATTTAACCTAGTTGTTGAGGAATTATACAAAATATTTTAAATGGTGATCCTAAGGGGATTTCCTCTCATTCTAGCCACAGCTACCATAAGAAACTTTCTCTATCACAAGTCCAGTCCCCTCTCCACACGTTTAATCTTTCCCTTCAGCGTCATACACGCAGACGTGTGCCACCCCCCACCCCCCTACACACACGCACTCTGTGTCATTAATAGAAACTTGACCTCCATAAAACGCCAGACCAGCAGTATCTCACTGGCCCAAGCAAAGCAAATACCTCCTGTGTATGTCTGTGTCTGGATCTCTAGTTGAGTTGCACTGTTAATTATTACCAAAAACAAGAAAGACTGAAGTAAAAGTCCTACAAAATTAAAGTGCGAAAAAGTAATATTAAAAATATGCAATGGGTTCATTTTCATACCAAACAAAAGTGGAGATTGAGCATATGGTCCCACTTTACATAATACTCAAAGTATTAAAAGTCATGATGGATAATAAGTGAGTCAATAGCAGAACTAGTGTACTTTGAAGAAAATATTCCTGTGTAAATGGCACGAAGAGGATAAATACGTTTGTAGTATTCATAGCTAATGATTGTCCTGCAACTGTTTATCAGGTGGCCTGTGTACAACATTGTGCTCAGTGACTTGAAATTGTTCTGGTAATTAACAGAAATTAGAAAAATAACACCAAGTTTGGGTTCAGAGGCCAGCATCAATGTTTCTTGTGTCAACTGCATTGGCTGATTCATTAATAGGATCTGCAAAATCCCAATGTGTTCAGTAATGCATGTTTACTTGCAAAAGACCTAACAGAATCAATCATAAATGTTGTTTAATCAATTATAAATATGACTTCTGTGCCACTGGGTTGCACACAATATTGGTAGAAATTTGTTCTCAAATGTAATAAATATGTAAATGTATCCGGTCACAGTGATTAGTGCTAACAAAACTCCTGCTGTGTGGCTAAACATGTTTGCACTGTGGACGTGTTTGTGTGTGGTGGGATAATTGTGTGTGTGGTGTTCATGCTCCAGTGATGTAAAGCATCACCGTATGAGTCAGCCTTCTAGGCATTTATAGCTTGGACACGACTTCAGTGATGTCATGCAGTAGCTTCAAACAATTCCACAGTGCCTTTATCACTCCTTTCATATCGCCAGGCCCTCAGGTGTCACCACACAAATAGCTGTGTGGTAGAAAAGCCATGAAAATGTTTCATAGCCTCTTTATGGAAATTTGCTCGAGATTCCCACACGTGTGTAGTTCTGATGTCAGTAATATGCTGCATCATCCAACCTATCAGACCAACCTATATTGTCCCATATAGTGGTGTTTCAGATATTACATAAATTGTTAAATGGGTGAGAATGATAAGTGCAATAACAACATTGCAAGGGTAAAGTAAGTGTGTGTACATGCTTTCTTTTCATGCATAGCACTGGGCTTTGGCATGAGCGTGAAAATGATTACTTGCTTTCTGTAGAGACATGAGTCCTAGTGGTCAGAGAACTGCGTGCACAGGCATCTTGCCTAGAGAGCCCAATCTCTGTGTTCTGTTATAATGTAGCTACAGCCAGTTGAAAAATGGACTGATGGCTCAAAAAGTAGTTCAGTTCTGTTTGTTCATTATCAGGATTGACTGTGTGTGTTCCATTTCTCTCTTTCTTGCTGTCTGTCAGGCTCATGTGTTCACTAAACCCGGGGAATCTGTGTTGTTTCCTAGCAACGCATGTTTTTATCCCTGAAAATGGAGGGAGTTGGAGAGGGGGGAGGGAGAGAGGAAGTGAGAAGAAACATGTGAAAACGCAGTGTTTTGAAGTTCAGCAGATGATGGCCAGACCCTCTCGCCATTTGCCACCACACAATTTCCTTACGCTTTTTATTGCTTCATAAAGAGCCTCTCTCTCTCTTTCTTTTCCAAGAGCCTGTTGGCCTGTGCCTGGTTATAAGGCTCTGAGATTATGATTTCTCTCTCACTCTCGCACTCGCGCTCTCTCTCTCTCTCTCTCTCTCTCACTCGCATTGAATAGCTGAGCTAAGAACAGACTCTGGGAATGATCTGGTGCATGTGTTTCAATCCTGTCTTATCCTCACCCTCTGGAACTTTTTTCCCAAATCAGAGTATTTAGCAGAGCCATTTTAAGCATGTACTTTCCAGCACTGAAAATACTGTTTGCCTATAATTGACATTCTTTTTTCAGCATCATGAGGACTTTAGCAGGGACTCTTTTTCTCTCAAACTAGCGTAATTAAAATAAACTAAGTTTTAGTGATGTAAAGAAATATTACCAAAAGTAGCTTAGTAACTGATAACTACTGCTTTTACTGTGAGAACTAGTGCTTCAATAATAACTGCATCACTGCAGTAATGCGAGTCTGGTGTAGAAAACTAGTTCTAGGAGGTGTACTGTGGTTATGAGCCTGGAATTGTCTTCACTGTCACAGCAGCTTTTCCCCTTATCTAAGAGTGCCGCCATCCTCATGTAGCTTCTGCCTTGGTCTGTGATGTAGCCTGTATATATTGGGATATTTTGAACACACTTAAAAAAATTTATGAGTTTTTGAAAAGGATCATGTCCACATTACACACTTTTATCTCTCCCCACGAGAATGAAGAAAGATTCTAAAACGCCAGACCTCGGCACTGAGTATAGACATAAAATTTACTAAGCAAATCACACAACTGTAGTCTTCTGGTTGACTTACCAATCAAATCTACCAAGAGGACTGACACTGAGGAGAAGCGGTTTGCAAGTCTGGTGTTGAAAACTAGTGATCAACTGCAAGTGTCAGTTTTGCTAGTGACTGGAACAAATTCTCATAATAGCACATCATGGCAGCATTAACCGACGAGACAGACATGGCATGCCGAAATAGTTGTTTATTTTTAACTCCTTAAACTAGGGGTGCTGATTAAGGGTGCCGAAGTAGATTTTTTTTTGTTCATATGTAATGCTTAGTGTGATTGTGCTCAGTATTAGTGGTGCTGGCTCTGTTCATCCATCATGCCTTTTTTTGCTATTTTCCATCCCGCTTATGCCAACTGGTGCATCTCTAAATTCTACTAATTCACCCAATAGTGTTTCATTTGTAATTTAACAAGGCTGCAACACTCGACGGTCACATAAGGTAAAGGTGCAAAATGCAAATGCCCTGATTTCTTATTAGTTAAAGGTTACTTTTTACATTTAGTTAAAGTGTGTTCCACTCTGCTAGTACTTACTTTTTCCTTTCCAAAGCCAAGCTTTATATATTGCTTGAGGTGTTAATCAGAGTTGGTGTGGCAGTGCTACATTCCAGTCAACGCTGTGATTTATGTAGGAGTCAGTGTTGTGATGCTTTCACAGAGGAACATCTGGCCTTGTTTACTAGCCATCATATTAGTAACTGGGTGCAGCAGGAAGATGACAAGAAGTGTGTTAGAAACGGGATGAAGAATCAAGCAGCAGGTTGGTGTTGTCATTCAGCCATAATAGAGAGAGACATGTGCGTGTGCGCTCACGCAACTGGGGTACTCTAATACATATTTGTGCCTTTAGGAGTTTAAGTGTCCGGTTCTTTAACGTTTATGAATCCTGTAGATTCTTCTATATTTCTCAATAAATAAAATCAGATTTTAAATAAATAGAACCCAATTAAACAAATGAAACAAAAATATCATACTTAACCATTTATTTATTGAGGAAAATATTACGTATTTGTCATGTGAACGTTTGCTTTCTTATGTGACTTCCTTGTGCAGTATTGATTAGAACTATCCACTCCTCCATGCAGAGGTGCTGCAACTCTGTGATGTTGGTGGATTTCCTGAGGTGAACTGTTTACTTCGGGTCCTTCCACAGCATTTCTGTTGGGTTATTTAAGGTCAGGATTTTGATTGGGCCATTCCAAAACATTAACTTTTTTCTTTTTCGACTGGTATTAGGTTGAACAATTTGAATACTGAAAATTCTGAAGGGTTCACAAGCTTTCAAGCACCACTGTACTCTCTGTGGATGGCCATTTGGTGGTGATCAGACTTCAGGAAATTAACAGAGCAGGGAATGCAGCATCCAGAAGCTCTACTGTGCAGTTGGAAAGCATTCCCAGTTCTTGGAAGAGTGTGTCAAGTTGACATCCTGTTATGGTTGGGCTGCTGTACACTGCAGTGTTTGAGCATTTATTCTCTTTGTTTCTGGCCAAATAGTTTTGAGGTACATTGCGTTTGCTCTAATACTTCCCGGCACTGCGAACTACAGAGGATATTCAAACATTTAACGTAGGTTAAAGAACCAAATATTGAAAAGTTCAGTTTGCCTTTTAAGAAGTGAAGAATAATCACAATGCAGAACACTGGCAGGGAAGTTTACCCATCAGTCATTTCTCATTCAAACGGGCTCCCAAAGCTACCTGTTGATGACCAACAAATATTTTTTATTTATTTATTTTGATTGATCTCTGAAGCAGTACATGCCACTTTAATGATATTGTGGAACATTTGGAATTAAGGGATTTAATGAACTAACTTGTCTAACTTCTGTGAACAACTAGGACAGCACGAAATGGACAAAATATTAATATTGTGATTGTTCTGCTACATTTTGCGATCCCTTTCACTATTTTAAAGGGTTCAGATCACTTTTTTTTTTTTCAGAATTTGCATTCACTCCCCATCTATACAGACAAGAAACTAAGCTGCAAAACAGCTTGTTTTCAAATCAAAGTTTTTGATGTCACGCATTTACATATATCTTCGTATTCCATCTACAGTAGTTCAGTCCTGCCCAGTCAGGCTGAAGTTCTAAGGAGCGTTTCAGTCCCGTGTTGCCTTTTGAAGGAGCTTCAGTACAGAGTAGCCAATTAGAGATTATGTACAAAAAGCAGTTTTCAATGTACAGTAACAAAAACAGCCTGTTAAATTCTGAAGGGTAAACAGAAGTTGGAAAATGCTCATGTAAGTGTAAACTATGATAAATTATTAAATACATTTTTTATAACTTTTTGGGGGAAAAGATGAAATGTGGAATATAGGCCTCAACACCTTAATGAACATAAATGGTTAAAAGTTGTCCGAATTTTATTGGGTTTCATGATTAATCGGAACATCCAGTAACTCACCTGGAGGTGTGATTTGTCAATAGTGTCAAAAACACTGTGAGTGGTTGGAGGTTCATTTGCATATTGCAGCGACTGATACAACGGTTAATAGTCAATATGTCGTGCAGACCTAACATTTCCATAGTCTGTTCATAAGAAGTCATGTTATAAGCAATGGGGGTAGCTAGGAAGCCTCTAGCAGTCACAAGAAAGCATAGACATATATTTTAATAAATCTTTTACAAGTTCTGTTTTTTTGCTTTCCAGTCAGAACTGTATCATGTGAAGCTGAAAGTCTGATCTCTGTCTCACTCTGAGATCAAACATGTTTTAAGACTAACTTTGAACCGACTAAATGCATGTGAATTCCTTGTTAGTCTGATTGTGATGACCTGTTTTTGTGATTAAAAAAGTAAGTTTTAAAAAATGATTGATTAAAAAAAAAAAAAAGAGGAAAACATCCCCAAAAACAACGTCTGAGTTTCATTTAATCCAAATGATATACTTTCGCTTGGAAAATGAGGCTGCTGTCCATGTGTCCTGGTAAAACTTTCTCTTTCATGGTCATTTTCTTCTCCCTTCTGTGCAGCTGTGTTCAGAAAGCCCTCTGTTCGCAATAAGAGGAATTCACCCTTTAGCCTACAGAAGGGAAAGAGTGAAAAGAAAGAATAAATAAGATGTATTGAAGCCCTGTTCCTCCATCTGCAGAATGCATATGGTGCCATCTGCCCAGAGGACTGCTCTGTTTTTGAGCTTTTCTTTGTCGTTTAAAATTCAGACATTAACACAGAGTTACAGAAAAACAGCCAGTGCCCACATACACAGTCAGTAAACTGGGGAAGTCCGTCACAGTCAACTGTGTCTGTTCTCTTCACCGCATGACCTGTAATCTCTCCTGGCCTACATGAAGCTTTTTAATTTAAATGTAATACAAATACTATAGCTGTTATAATGGTAGACTTGATGTTGAAGATGTAGGACATGCATGTAAAAGCAGCGTTGTGACTGTTTAGCTGAAGAATAAGGACAAGCTGGAGAACGTACTGTTGCATGACTCTGATCAGGTGGGTTCATAGAGGCTACACAATCTTTTTTTAAAAGCATAAATCAGTATGTTATTGTAGATGAACCAGTTCTGTCAAATTACTTATATTACATTGTTATTACTTATACATATTTTGCTTCAGTATTCTTTGTGATGCAATTCATTATTTAAAAAAAAAAGATTTTGTTCTACTTCAGCTTCACATAGAATGGGTGTAGAAATTCGGTGTGGTTGTATTTACAGTCATTTAAAAAAGGTGTTGTTTTTAATGACTATTTCCACACATCCAGAATGTAAAGGAAGCCTTAAAGCTGTCTACACTTTAGGGATGCTCCGATCAGGATTTTTGCCACCGATACAAAGTACCGATTTTTTTGTCCAGGTGATCGGCCGATACCAATGCCGATTCTGATGCTTCAAGTTTATATAACTGATATGTAAGCTACTATAAATGTTGCCTTTGTTATATGTTTTGTTATATTTTTACAGTAATATATCTAATGTAACTATTGTTTTAACAGAGTACTAAATAATCACAAAAGTATTTATTATATAGTGAACATTTTAATATGCCTTTACAATGGGGTTTATGCATAACACTATGCACATCAGGATACTTAATATGAGAAATTCCACACCGGCGATGACATGACTGCGGCGCCAAAACATTTACGTCCCCACTCATCGTGTACGTACTCACACATTGACGTCATAAATTGTGATCAGTTCCTAAGATCGGGCAAGTTTAATGAGTACCGATCGAGTCATAAAATGTGATTATCGGCCGATACCGATCTTCGGCCGGTCGATAGGAGCATCTCTACTACACTTGATTGAAATAACTGCTGGCTGCTGTATATTAAACATTCAGTTTTTTTTCCTTTATCTTATTTAACAAACACACAGAGGTCCACAGCCAGATGAGATAACATGAAAGAATCTTAGCACTGATCCTGCTCTCCCTCAGAGTGGCTGTCTTACAAAGATCAATGCAATGTAAAATCACTTAAGTACTTTTCAGGCAGAGATTAGTTTAACATGGGGAGGTGGACTAATGCAGTTATCAACAGTGTTTCTTAGTCATTTTTAGCCCTGTCTGACACAGCTCTCCTGTGTCAGCAGAGACTTCTGTACAATTTACAATAATAATGCCTTGCAGATTGGTATACCGGTAAATTTTCTACCATTTCCTGTGGCGAGAAGCATTTCCCTGTATTCTGTGTGATCCAAACCAAGTCGATATATATTTTCTTTCATCAAATATATTTTCTCAGAGCATTCAAATGTGTAAAATGAAGAGCAAGGTAGATGTTATGCCAGTGCTGACTGTCTACAATGACAGCATGCATTCACTATGTAGTTGTTTAGGGTAAATGAGATTGCAGTTATTTTGTGTATGAGAATCTTTCTAATCTTTCTAGATGATACTGGTACATTTTTTTTTTATTCTTCTCAATTCTGTGTTTTATGTTATCATATGTATTCACCTAAAAAGTGTCTAATTGTGGAGTAGATGGGGGGAAAAAGAACAATGCAATAAGAAAAAATCTCACATTTAATTACTGTTATTCAACTTCAGCAAAGTGCTGGGGTTCAGCGGAAGATTTACTGCTTTCGTAAAACATTTACCTGTAAACAAAAAAAACAAAAAACATAGAATTGTAAAATATAAGTGCTTCACTTTTGAAATCAACATAAGAAATTGATCAAATAAGTAAACATCGGGAACACCTGGGGAAAAAAAAAAGTTGTGCACACTTTCATAATAAACTGGAACCATGTTCATTTTTAATTATTCCATTGTTCACAGACATCACCATTGAAATACATGATCATCAGCCTCTTTGTGTTCATCTCTGTAAGTGCTTCCCACTTGTCTGTGATCAGAGTCTTGTACTTACCAAAACTCCTCACAATCCACCGAACTGACAGGAAAGTAGATGTACGGGACTGCCACTCCTGCAATCTTTGGGAATCTCACACTTCGGCCTTTCCAGTATTCAGCAAAATCCAAACCAAGTGTGTAGGGCTCCCTGGACACACAGTGTGGATAAGCAGTCCTCTGTTCATAAAACTCTGCTGATGGGTTTGCCAGTGGCTTCAGTTGTGTGTAAGCTTGAATCTGCTTTTCCATGGCTGGAGCCTGCCTGGGATCAAACACCCTCACCAGCCCGTAGACCTCTATGGTCGGGTGAGTTTCCCAATGCTTTTTTTGTGAATGCCAGATGGAATTTTGAGAATGCCAGATGGAACACATCATTAAGCTGATCAAGTACCTTTCTTCTCTCTGCCATACACATCTTGCTCAGTAGCATATCTGTTTCAGCAGCAAAACCACATGTTCTTGCTGTTCCATTAACAAGGTAGGACCCCAGAACTTCCATAATATAGTGCACAGAAACTGCTGTGGGATGATGGGTTCCTTCCAGGATCGTCAGTGCTGTCATCAGTTTGAAGCGTCCATCTGAGATTAAGGTCAGCTTGACATTGAGGGCCTGCACCTTTTCTTTTGTTTCAAGCAGACTCAGGATGTTCGTAACTGGCTGGGATGATGAATTTTGTGCCAAGAAGAAGTCCCTGTACAGATGAACATGCTCTGCATGGTGCTTCACTGCCTCAAACCAGGTATTCCACCTGGTACACACTACTTCAGGAGGAACCTCAATCTTTCAGAATGAGAAAATTCCCCATCTTCTCTTCCTGACTGGCTTCTTGAAGAAGGCTGATCGCATCCAAGTGATAAGAGATGACACGTCTGAGAAGGAGCTATAGTGCTGCTGTGTTTCACCCACTAAATTGATGACATGGCAAAGACAGGTTACACGCATGCTGTTTGGCATCACACCTCTCAGAACGTCCTTGTGTGCTTTAAGGCATTAGGCTGCATTGTCTGTGACCACTGCCCAGACGTCATTGAGATCCTGTTTGTTGTTGTGGATACAGTTCATTTTTACAAAAAAACATTTCACAAGAAATATGCACATTTTTACTTATTGGCATAACAAACAAATGCATTGCAATATTGTAATGCATGTAATTCGCTTTACATTCTTATAAGTATAATGTATTTTAATTTACTGGTGTGAATGTGATCTACTTAATTCACTCACCAGTGACGATATTTAGAACGCTGCAGTCTCTTGCATCAGTAGTTTCATCGACAACGCCTGTTTTTTTTTTTTTCTCTCTTTGAAGCTTCTGTCGCACAGCCTCCATATGCTGCTCGAACACACGGGGTAAGTGGATTTGACAGAGGCTGCTCTCGTGTTCTGGCAGCGCTCTTCCTTGTTTACAGTGCTTGACCAAAATGGACATAGCTTTTCATTTTTTCTAAAGGAATGTCTGACTCGGCACACAGAGCAACAGAATCTTCAATAAACTCACGTCTTGTTTCAGCTGATTTGTTTGCATGACCAAGACTTTGCTGGAGTGAGCAGATCGCGCTAGTTTGCTTCTTGTCTCTGTTTCTGATGTGAGTCTTTGACTGTAAGTGGTCGTCACATGTGTTCTTGCGGGTCCAGTCTGTCGTGTGCTGACGAAACGTACAAAAGAGTTGTTCTCCCGATTCATAAAAATCGTTTGGGTATTGCTCTGCTCTAAACTGAGCAATAAGAGTTGAATTGTGTAATTTTTTTTTGAAAAATTCGGTGTTTCAGCGAGCGTCTTCGCCATAGCTGACCATTGACTTTTTTCCTGTGTGTGTGTGTGTGTGTGTGTGTGTGTGTGTGTGTGTCCCGCCTCAACAGGTAACACATACAGGGGGCTGCAGCGGCCAAAATTCATTAGAAATCATTGCTTTGCTTTGCCCACACACAGATATCAGCGAATTATACAACATTCTGTATATTACAATGCATTCCATTTTATTTCTTGAATTCTGTGATTCTGTTCATGTTTTCCACATCGCATATTTTCTTGGGGCCCTACCTATGAAAATATAAAGAATGCTAGCTGTGTTGATTAGATGAGACATTATTTTAAAAATCTGTTTTTGTTCTGTTTGTGTTTTTATTTAAAAAACACAAACACAGCTTTCTACTGAATAAGGTTTTTTTTAATTAATTACTACTAGAGGTAAATTAGATGGACACACCAGATGTCACAAAAACACTTAATTTTATTGTTTTCTGAATACACAGTTGAAACTAGGCTTTTAACGCGCTGTAGTTGTTTTTAAACTGTGTATAATCATTTCTGTCATCATTTTGTATTTTGTAAACATCAAAATATGTTAAAGCAACATGGTGTTATATTGCCTTCTATATAAATCCCCCATAGGCAGTGGTAGGACAGCATTAGCTGCTTTGTAAATTATTATATAAGGCAAGATTACTGAAACATGAAAATAGGTGGTAAAATACTTTTGATTCATCAGAATTCTACAGAAGAAACACCTGGATAGAGTGTTCTAGAGTTTAGTATCTGTTACTTAGTCAGCGAAAGTTATCCCCACAGTGTATATATTTCTGTTTGCATATTCTGAACTCGGTCCCTGCTTACACCTCCTTACACCATATAACTCGCCGTGATATACACCCCTGTCATTTTAAAACCACACACTCAAGCACACACACATACACCTCTGTAATGGCATTGCTGGCTGTAAATATGTAAACTGTGCCTGTGCAAAGAAGACAGGATTACTGGCTGAGCAAGATGAGGAACAAGAGGAGGAAGGAGAAAGGGGGGAAAGGAGAGGTTGAGACGCAGGGAGGGAGCCAGAGAATGAGAGCAGTGGAGTACAAAGAGGCGTCGCTCCCCTGGGAGAAGCCGCTCACAGCTCGCAGAGAGGGGGGGGTGGAGAGAGAGATTCTGACCTTGAAAAGCAGTGTGCAAAACATGTCCTTCTGGTTTAGCAAGCTTTGCACGCACACGTGCACACACACAAAGGCTTTGGTTTATGGAGGTGATTTTAGCAGAAGCTTGAGCTTTTCTTCTCTCCTAGGTAATTCTCCGTTACTGCACTTCTGTTTCACTCTGTTTTCTGTAATAGGATTTTTATTTGTCCATTTCATAATTAGGTCAAGCAGATTTGATTTGCTTCACTTCAGAAACAGCAGGAAGTAAAAATGCAGGTCGCATAAATAATACCAAGAAGATACAAAAATCTACAAAAGGAGATTTTTAAGGAAGAGAAATTAATATGAATGGGCTACTTGAACATGTCATGTACATGAAAGAAGCTGGCTTTGAAAAGTCGACTATAGGGTTGTGAGATCAGAATTAGCTAAGATTGGAATTGGTAGGGTTTTTTGCTCCAGGCACGCAATCGGAACTTGATTCATTTATTGCTTTTTTATTTGGACGATCTTAAATGTCTTTAGCCGAGTTGGTGCTCTCATTAATTATGAATTGAATCATTGTGCTAAACAGCATGTTTTACTTTCACAATAGTGCTTGATTACATTCATACTGATTTGTTTTGTCAAAGAATTAAGACATTGAGCATGTTGATGTGGAACTGTTGGGTTTATTAAAGAGCAGTAAAGATGTTTATGATGTGCTTTGTGCTGTAGATAGTCCTGGACATGTTCTAATGTCCTTTTTGACCATATTTTGCATTTTAGGGTATATCTGCCACTGTAACCTTTTTTCCTGTTGTCTTTTATTGTACCTGCTCATGCACACCTTGTGTAAAAGTAATTTAATTAATTATGGGTACAACCATCACTAGAATGGATAGGCTTATCTCTTGGTGTTTATCTGTGATTTATTGCTGTAATTTGAACACCTCAGTGCTAGGAACGGTGTTACCATTTACTCGTACAATCACCAGATTATTGCGCTTCTTTTCTGGGACATGTTTGTCCTTATGACTCCTAGTGATACCGCAGGTGATGCCACAGCCGTCTATGAGCAGGAGTCCTGGAGAGCGTGATTGACGCTGCTGAAAAATGACATCTGTCCTGTCTATCTGGTAGTGTCATCAGTCCCAGTCAGTTTTCGGCTACATTCACGGAAGTGAGCAGCACTCTCACCCTGCTGCCCTGTGGTTTGTCAGTGGCATCAGGAAAAGATGTACTGAAGCGTTCTGTGGAAAAGTGTTTGACCTCAACCTCCCAGCTATAGGCTGGTGCAGGAGTGCCTGAACCGCGGAGCAAGTGAGCTTCTTGAAGATTAGTTAAATAGTACCTGGTTATTATCAAAAAGTATTTTGTCTTGAAATGCCCAAACGTGCTTTGGAGTTAGGTGTGTTAAGTTAGGTCTGAAACTAAAACCCGTCATCTGGACTAGGGCCAGACAGCAATAAACATTTCCACTCAAAAGTAATGTGTGATGGACAGCAAATGGGAAGCATAGTCGTCCCACTCCAAACCAATTAGTGGGTGCCTGTAAAAAAATATTCTACCCGTGAGGTATTTGTCATTTGTGCTCTGCTTTGCTGCCATGCTGCATACCGTCAGTTATTCAGCAATCGCACCTAAACGTCATTTAATGAGGTTTAGGTGAGATAACTGAATCCCTCATAGTGATACTATATGTTAATGGGCATGCAGTAGACGGACTAAGACTCATTTATGCTTCCTTTACGTATGAAAATAAATGTCACTTTATGTTGGAATGGGTGTTAAGCAGTACATCCACTAGAGGGCCAGAAAATTTACAGCAAACATGGTGACATTGGAGGAGATCGTAGTGATGTACCTCTTAGGAGAGTCAAATGTGTTGTAGCCCACGATGGTCTTTGAAGCCATTAAATACATTGCAACATCATTTTTTAAAGCAAGTGGTGCAAACTGTCTAAGCGTTGTCCCTGTCATCATGAGATTGCAAGTCCTGCAGCCAGCTGTGGCCAAGACAGTACAGTTGGCTTTGCTCTCTTGGACTTTTGGCATTGCTGTTTGCTAACGTAACAGCGATCTCTTCCAAACATGTTATGCTGTCCAGAGACGTTGCATAAGCCACTATTTGAAAAGTGCTGTTCCTCACCCTCTTAGTGTTACTGGTATCATGTGACTTGGGTGGTCATAGCTAGTGATTGGAATTGGAGACAACTACACTGGGCAGAAAATCAGAAAAAAATTCTAGTTGTGCACCCTTTTGTAAGGCTCTCCAAAAGCTGCAGTTAATTTGTAGGTCAGTTCACAGGTTGAGCAATTTGTGCAATTATTTTGTTTACAGTTCATTTAATATTTAATTATGCCCGATGAAACACATTATTTATAGGTGTTTGTTTTTAATTGCTGTTTTTTCTGATGTTGCAGTACATTATAATTAAATTGTTTTTGCAATGTATGTCAAACATGTTTAACTATTTAATCTGTGAACTGACTGAATGTCATTGAATGTTAGTCTCATCCCCTCATCATCTGCTGCAATTTATTTTTTGCATTCATTATATTTTAATTGCACAAACACCAAGTCAGTTTTCATAAATTATTTGCGCTACTGATCTGCTGGCACAACACAGTA
>JBBIGA010000126.1:18743640-18754627 GCA_037576975.1 Alestes dentex
CACACACACACACACACACACACACACACACACACACACACACACACACACACACACACACACACACACACTTGCTCTCTCTAGCTCCAGAGTGGTGACTCAGCCCCATAAATGGAACAGAGTGACCAGGCCAAAAGTCCAGAACACACACATGCACACAAACATGCACTCACACACAAACACACACACACACACACACACAGAGGGAGGCCTGCCCATATCCTGCCTCATGCTGGTGTCTCAGTCCCCCCAGCGCAGGATAAAAGAACTGTGAACTGTAGCGGATGCCATTCTTCCCCTGGGTAAAGAGAAAAAGCGTGATGCTCGTGTTGTACTCATGTTTATTGATTTTTGAATTTAATTTTTATTTACCACCTTTTATGAATGCACATTTATTTGTTTTCTGATTAGGTATTGTTCACTTTGGAGCAAAGCAGGAGTAAGCTTCCATGCAAGTCCTGCTAATGTCACAGGGTTAAATTTAACTCGCTTGCTTGCTAGTTAGTACTGATGTTAGAGCAATACCACATTTCCCTGTCGCATTGGTGGATGTAGTTTACTTGAAGTGAAAAGGCTATAAAGTAGGGCTGAAACGATTATTCGAATAACTCGATTAATTCAATTCCAAAAAAGAATTTACATTGAGGCTTCGTTTAATATATGTCACCAAAGTCCATCTATTTAAAATGTCTATGCTATCGTATCACTCCCGCTTTGTAGACACTGCGCAGCTCCGGTATCACTGTTTCACATGGACTGTTTTAACTTACGTGCATTTCAAAGATGTACGACGGTGTGTTTATTTTGCTCTCTGTGGAAATGGTGGAAAATAAAGATCCCAGTGTGTGTAAAAGACAGAAAATGTGTGGGACCATTGTACACTGCGTAAGGCGGACAACGTAGTGCAGTATGTACACAATAAAACGGATCTGGCCTACCACAACAGTACATATAACTATCTCATGAGTGGGAAAGGCGTGTTTTCAGATGTAATTTTTCAGTGCAGGAGTGAGGGAGAGATGACAACTGAGGCCTTGGTGCATTTGCTACTTCTCTTGCTATTTATCATGCCTCTTCACTATCGACTCATAACACAGCCTACAAATAATTACAGATACTACGTTCTAACAAGTGCTAGCATTCATGCAAGCTAGCAATCGTAAAAATACGTTACCTTGTAGAGGCCCTGAGCCGCTTGGAGAAGTACAGTTCACATGAGGATGCTTTCGGTTCAGGTGCTGCAGCTTTGCATTGTACTCTACCTTCCTCATCTGGATACAGTTGGAAACTGAACTGTTTAGTACAGTTGGATTATTAGTAATACTGTGGCGAGCGTGAGGGAGAGAAGACGAAGACACGCTTATCTTCAAGCAGCAGTCCTTTTTTTGCAGACGTCTAAGCCTCCAAAACAGACTCTGCTGGATGTACTGTGCCCCCATCTGGCGTAGCCCAGCACAACACTCAACTCCAGCCACAGAGCCCTCGCCAACACACCGGAGGAGGGTGACTGGCGAGAAGCACCTAAACACACAACATAACACACATAATAACACACAATAACACACTAACAGTCACACAAACATCTACTCCCCCCTTCTACTATCCCCAAAACACATAAACCAGGCCAACTGGCCACTTACTCCCAACCGCAAAGGCTCATGGGAGCCAGTCCTGCGGTGCCGCTTGCTACAATACTTTATTCTCAGATGGGCTTTTTTTGTTAAGATAAAACTAAGGACAAATAAGCTAACCTATGTTTGTGAAGTTGTATTTCATAGTTTCATGTACATCAAATGTTTCACAGAAAGGTTCATTAAATGGGCTTAGTTCTGGAGCCAATAAGCAAAAGGTTTTAAGGTTTGGTCTAATAAAAGTGCTGAGTTTGAATAAAAACCCTTTTTTTGTGAGGAATAACAGCCAATTGCCTGCTCATTTTAAGAGGCCTTTCATGTTGCATAACACACTACTGATATAGTTGTTAAAAACACAAAAGTATGATTTATCTGATTAATCGATGAAAAAATCGACAGAATACTCGATTGCAAAAATATTTGACGGTTGCAGCCCCACTGTAAAGTAGCCTGTTAAAGCCTACCGATATTTATCCCATAATCACTGTCCATCCATATTTGTTAATCAGTGTGAGAAATGCAGGCGTAGACGGAGAGAGAATCAAAAGAGGCTCTTAGAAGCTGCAGAAATGAAAAGAAACTCACTTTCAGTGCTTTGCAGCCATACAATAAATAGAAAAGCTCGTTCTATTTATTTAACTTTTAACTAATCATAAATATTCAGTATGAGCTGTGAACTACTTTTAATCAAGTAGTATCAAGGAGAACATTTTTTTGTCTTGTCACAGCTTCCTACTAATCATTTATTCACTTAATCGAAATGTTTGAGTCCGTTGTGACTTGCATGCTTTTATTTAAAAATCAGAAAAACAATCTAATTGCTGACAGATTCATGTTAGGTCCAAAACTCTCACATTGGCTTCTGTTGGCGAGAGAATATCTATGGGTGATTCAGCTTTAGTGGTGCTAATTCCTCGTCTGTTTGACCTTTTGAGATGTGTCAGACAAGAGAGGACTTACTGCTGCCAGGATCAACCCAGAAACCCGTCTGAGCAGAGCAGGCCTCAGACAGGCATTACAGTGTCTTGTAGCAGTGCTTGTAGTATTTGGTGTTTGTGGTAGTTGTTTGTGGAAATTTGAATTTTATTTTCATAAATGACATCAACCACACCTCTGACAGACAGGCAAAAACTGGTAATGCTCATACGTACAGCAGCCATGCATGAAATTTGAGCATTGTTGATGTGGTTGGAGAGAAGAAACAGGGAGGCTGTATTTGGCCTCTCTCTGGAGAATTAGCAGCAGGCAGGCCCTAATCTCTCGCACGGCAGCGTTTGATCTGTCTGCTGCCAGGAAGATGCTTCTGTAGCTCATATTCTCACATAACCTCTCACTTTCACTCCCTCTCTAGATCTCTCTCTCTTTCTCTCTCTGTCACTCACACACTCACAGACACACACACACACACACACACACACACACACACACACACACGCATACACACACACACACACACACACACACACACACACACACACACACACAGTTTTGCATAATTACCCTGATATAAAATGCATCTGTTGTTTGTAGTGCTCTCCCAGTCCCTGTTCTGACTGTGTTCTCTCTCTTTCCTATTTGGCTCTAGGTAAAGAGAACATATTCTCATGGGACATACCGTGCCGGGGCCATGCGCCAGATCAGTCTGGTGGGGGCCGTGGACGAGGAGGTGGGAGATTACTTCCCGGAATTCCTCGACATGTTACAGCAGTCCCCCTTCCTGGAAGTGAGTAAAAAACACATTTTCTGTATCAGAATGTCCTAGAGGACTTGTGTTTCTGATATTTATCACTGTTAATAAACTCAACCAAAAATGTATCAAGTAGAAGAGTCTGACCTACAAAAACAGCAAAGAAAGTTTCTAAATTTGTAGTGACTTTGTATTCATTTAGAAGAAGCGGTCATAGTAGTACTAAATTTGTCCCTGTGGAGAAATTATTTTCCACAAACAGGAGCAAACAGCCGCAACAACCACGTAAAACCTACTAGCGATGCATTGGTCTGATATGCTGGGTCCTTACTGGCACCAGTATTAGAACTTCTTATTAAACCAATTGTTTATGACCAGTCCATGTTTGTTGCTCATTCTCAACCATAGTCGTTACTTGCACATTTTGAGCTGTGCTTTATTTATTTCTTATTTTATGCATTTACTTGTGTTTAGCTGCATCTTAATGTTACATTAGCTATCAAAGAATGATTCCAAGCAATTCCGTACAATACAAACTTGATATTAAAGGGAAAAAAATCACTGGTATCAGATTGGTGTTATTATTGTGAAATGATAGTATTTCACTCTGTTTCTAAAAATAGAGCTTTATTGCACCCAGTTTTTGACTCACTGTTTGTGTGATTGCGTTTGTGTAGCGGACATTGCCCTGGGGAACGTTTTCAAGTCTGAAGCTGATGAGTCCAACAGAGAGTGATGATGGTCCCATCATGTGGGTTCGACCTGGAGAGCAAATGATTCCTGTCACTGACATGCCAAAGTCCCCCTTCAAAAGGAAAAGGTAATTTCATTCACACTCTTTGTCTGTTGCGCACTCTCTTGATTTCTTTCTCTTTAAGATGTGATCATTGTCATGCTAAGCAGAACAGGAGCTGTAGGCTCAGCCTTTCTCTCTTCACAGGCAGAAAGGCTTGTCTTTGAAACACTCATGCCAGTACTGCATTGAATGTGTGAGAGATTAGACCAGCAGTAACAACAGCCACCCTCGTGTGAAAAATGCTGATGTTTGTTTTTGCGACAACATGCCTTTCCTGTTTTTTCCTGTATTATCCTTTTCTAAATGTGAGGTGATATTTCATCTGCTGCTGCACTGTGCGTACCCACACAAACACACGCGCCTACGTGCTATTTAAGGTGTTGCCTCTGTTTGGTAGTTCCCCAAGGGCATGAAAGTTTTGCAGTTTATGCAGTAAAAAAAACAAGCCACACTGGAACCACACACTCACTGAGAGAGAGGAGTGCTGTAGATCTCTTGCTGTGCTGCACTGGATGAAGTCTAAGTACGATGTCCACAGTGACCACTGTGATCTCATCAGGAGGCCGTTTTTTGGCTCCTGATGATAAATCCAACATGCCCACACCTGCACAACTTTCTTCACCTTCACCAAAGTTTGCACAGGCACGATGTATAATTTATTAATCTAAAATAACTCTTCCTCCTTTTCCTCCCCTCTTGTCCATTCTGCTGTAATTCTCTGTTCCTCCTGTACGAGAGCCCATGTGTTTTGAATCAGGCTCACAGTTTTAGGATGCTTCCTCAAACTTTTTTCAGTGTGTAAAAAGTACCTGTTTCTCTGACAGTTTCCATTATTGTGATACTCTGGATTACGGTGTGATTATGAGTATACATACACCTATACTAATTTTAGGATTTGTCTACATAATCTGGAACCCCTTAAATTCTAATCTTCTATGTTTTAAATGCTTTTGGAGCATGACAAACTGTGACTAGAGAATGTCTGGTCACAAGTAGCTGATGTTGGATTTCAGGACAATATAACAGAACTATTTATGGAAATGTTCCAGATTAAACAAAAAAAAAAAATCATGTTTACCTAAAACACACCTAAGTCACTAAAGGACACAAATACTCAGGTATGAATCACATCCTGTAAGCTGCACACAACACAAACGTTCAAATGCGGATATTCAAAATGGGTCAAACATTGATCTTGACTTTAAAAATAGTAGAGTTAAATGAAGCATCTGGCAACACAGGGGATACACTTGAGAGCAGAGGGATGCCAGTGTTTGCCAGCTTGAGTGACACCATGCCAAGCACGTCAGCCGGTAGTGTGGGCGCTGCTGGCCCCGGTGGTGAGGCCGGTGAAAAGGCCAGGCACTTTTGTGAGCAGATGTTTGGGATACAAATGAATCTGGTAAAGTATGATGAGTAGTGTAGTCTTAATGATAAACTGATAACCCTGTTATGTACATAGTTCCTACAGGTAGAAAAGTAATGGACATGGATTAAAGTTTTCCGTTGCTAAGACGGAGTTCTGTCAACTGAGTGCACCAAAGGTTAATAATGAGATTGATGCAGATCCAAAGGAAAAAAATGGATAAAAAAAGTGTAAGAAAGACCCCTGTAGTGTAAAGAGAGCACCGGTGTGTGCAAAGGACTGTGGGTGCATGTCTAGTGCGAGAGGGAGAGAGCGGGAGAGAGCGGGAGAGAGACAGAGAGAGACAGAGACGGGGAAACGGTGTGCTTGGGAGCTTGTAGTTATGTTCCAACTTGCCCTGTTCACTTTAGATCCTCTGACAGTGTTGTATCAGCTCTTTACTGTATGTGTTTGTGTCATTACTGGCTGTAAGTATCTAGTTCATATGGTGCAGTTGTGCTATTTCTGTTTATTTTCAGAGAAAAAAAATGTGGACTACAGAACTTACCAGAAAAAAAAATATATTATTGTTTGTTTATTTTAACAATTTATGATTGTTGCCAAGCATTTTTAGGTACTGTTTCAGACACTACTTACTTTGTGTCATTACCGGCTGTAAGTACCTAGTTCATATGGCACTGTTTTCAGAAATATGCTAGGTTAGCCTGTACACTGCTAATAACGCTAGTAAGTTAAAGAGAAAGTAAAGGGACTAACTATTCGTGGCTGTGCTGTATATTCAGGCACTTTGCTCTTGTTTGAGGATTGTGTTCAGATGAACAAAACTTACTTGAGTCCTGAACCTACTGAATAATTACAGTTTATTGTTCTAGATTTACACTAAGCGTTTAGCCCATCTAGCATCTGCTTAACATAAGCACAGTAGTCATTTCTTCCTTTATTTGTTACAGAACCATACATCATGCATTATCCTTACATGTGCAAGTTTAAATGAACTTTAAACATCCTTTGAACTCCATCCTGCCGGGCCTGAGTCGTGACTGACATCTCACAGCGAGTGTTGTCCTCCTGCAGCAAATCTATACAGTTTTGGGGGGGTGTGGCCCCCCTTCTCCACAGTCGGAATAGAACTTGTTTATGATTGGAAGGCAGTGGTGTTTCATGAAGTGTCTGATTCGCTAATAGTAGCAAAAAAAACGGAAAACGGTGGAGAAAACCCATTGCTTAAGTAGATAAAGAAGCCAAAACTCAGAAGCTCAAGATTCAGGACAGTGGCTCCGGTGTCACTGCGAGAGCTTATGCCCCGTTAAAAAATAAATAACAGCAGTTTGAGTCAGTTTTCTTGCTATTAACAGAGAAATTGCAGTGGGAAGCTGCTCTAAATTTCTCATATTTTGGGTCGGGATCTTGGGGAAAATCCCTTATTTTCAATGTTGAAAATGGACAGATACGGCGTAATTGCGGAAAATAGATTGGAGCATCACTCTTTATAAGCAACAGTCTGCAGTATTCCAGCCTGCTTTAAAATGAATTTAGGCTATTTGTAAACGTGGCTATATAAATAGTCTGTAAAGCCATATTTTACAGGATATAGGCCCTTCGTTTTGCATCACTCGTGCACGTTAATTTGCTTTCGGTTTTGCCAGCATGGATGGGCTTCTGTGAAAGGAAGGCACAGATGTGTCGGACATCGACAAAACGGTAAAGAGTAAGTGGAGATGAGCTTGGCTAAATGAAATGGGCGATAATGGCATGGGCCCACGACACAGAGCATTTGGTTTAAAATGTTTTTTTGTTTTTTTTGGTTTTTTTGGGTTTTTTTTGCTTTAATACATGAATGGAAAAAAGATGTTTATCAGGGCTGCAGTGAAAATTATCCTTGGCTTGGATCTTGCAACCATTTTGAGGGGAGCTAAAGCTAAAAGACTAAAAAAATGTGGACTACAGAACTTACCAGAAAATAAAAATATATTATTGTTGTTGTTGTTTGTTTATTTATTTTAACAATTCATGACTGTTGCCAGGCATTGTTAAGTATTGTTTCAGACACAATTTACTATTTCATAAGAATCATTTAAGCTCCTGTATCAGAGGGAAAAAAAATCCAACCAAACCAACCCAAACACATTTTTCAGCTGTGACTTAAACTTTTTTTTTTTTTTTTAAGGGGGAAAAAAAAACCAAATAATGCGCTTCATCATAGTATGTAAATTTGCCCACTAAAGGTTCTTGCTGATTTTGTGGAATACCCTGATGCTTTAGGGGCTGTTTACTGACTCATTTACTCGCTCACGGCAGTCACACCTTGCCTGTTGTTCCCACGGTAACACCGATAACAGCAGTGTCTGATCGCCCCTCGTCATACACACACTCTTGATCAAGCTGTGTGTGTGTGTGTGTGTGTGTGTGTGTGTGTGTGTGTGTGTGTGTGTGTGTGTGTGTGCGCGCACGCGTGGCAGGGCTTTGCATTCATTAGTTTATCGTGGTATGCAGCTCTTCTCTGTGCTGCATACTAAGCAGGTCTGTTCGATGTACTGTAGATTCTCTCTCTCTTCCTCCTCCTCTCTCCCTCTCACAGCAGCCTTTGTAATGTATGCTAAAGGATTGTATGTGATCACACCATTCTACCGCTCTTTAGTGGGAATGGACAAAACAGCATGGATTACCAACAGAATCATGATAGGACATGATCCGTCCTCTAGTACAGAGGTCCCCAACCACTGGGCTGCGGACCGGTATCAGTCTGTGAGTCATTTGGTACCGGGCCACACAGAAAGACAGAATAAAAAAATTTTATTGATTAGTCTGAAAGATCTTTTATTTTGGGGTAAAAAACCCACTTGTCTCGTCACGTGATACGGTACATCAAAAACTGGAACTATGGCTAGAATGTTTGTTTTTTCAGTCCACTGATATGAAGGATTTCTGAAGTAACAGGAGGAAAAATGTCTGTCTAATAAAATGGAGTATTGGAACAATCAGGCAGTAGTCATAAATATGTCCTAAGAAAAAGGTCAAATGACTGAGACAGGCAAGTCAGTAGAATGTCTATAATTGAAGAATGTCTATAATTGGTTTAAATGTGTCTTAATGATTAATGCACTTAGTGTTTTAGACATGCTGACTGTTGCTCCCACCTCTTCCTCTCTGTTTCTTGCCGTGTACTCAGTAATGTAAGTAGCAGTGTTTGATAATCATAATAACATTTTGCTCTCAAAGGTCAACCAATGAAATAAAGAATCTGCAGTACCTACCTCGGGCGAGTGAGCCGCGTGAGATGCTGTTTGAGGACCGGACCCGTGCTCATGCAGACCACATTGGACAGGGCTTTGAAAGACAGACCACCGCTGCTGTGGGGGTGCTGAAAGCAGTTCGCTGCGGAGAGGGGTGAGTTTTGTCTACGCATGAACATATGCACACTTTTGTATTTTAGGTGTGATCGCATAATTTTAATTATTCACATTAGAGGGTGTCATACTAAATTACATTGTGGGCTAACATCTGTGATGGTGTTTGTGTAGTGCGGAGCCTCCTCGCATTACCAAAGACGTGGTCTGCTTCCACGCTGCAGATTTCCCTGATGTTGTTCAGCGATTACAGCTGGACCTTCACGAACCGCCTCTCTCTCAGGTGAGTTCCATTCCCTGTGCTTTTACTTGGGTGGCCAGCAGAGATCCAACTGTGTATATAACTGTACTGCTAAAGTAAAAAGGAATTCACTTTAGCTGTGCTGTCATTGAATAACCACTATTTTTGCTTTAGTACTAAATCATATAACTAATTTAGAGCACATTTATAGTTAGGTCCATAAGTATTTGTACACAGTTTTATTGATTTTTTTTTTAAATATAATTTTCTCTCTGTTTACCAACACAATGGGTTTGAAATTAAGCAAATAACATGTGACAGGAGTATAGACGTTCAGATTTAAGGGGTTTAACAAAAGCTTTCAGAGATTTGTCCCTCAATATTCACAGGCTCAAAAATAGTTGGACATGTGACTGACAAACAGTTTCATGACAAGGTTTGGACAGTTCCTTCATTATTCCAAGACAAATTAAGTAGGTAAAAGTTCTGGAGTTGATTCAAAGCACTGAATTTGCGTTTAGTAGCTGTTTAGAGGGACTCAACATGAGGTCCAAAGAGGTGTCAATCTTATTAATGAAGGGCATCATTAGTCTAAAGAAACAAAATAAACCAGAGAGAAATCAGAGAGAGCTAAACCTTTACGAGTGCCTAAATCAACACAGCCCTTGTTAGAAAGGAGGAATGCTACAGAAGTCAACTGAAGTGGATGATTGCAGAATTGCAGAACTCCTTCACAACATGTAGCCAAATCAAGAGCACAAAGTCTACAATTATAAGATGCCTTCGTGAATGTCAATACAGAGGGTTTACCTCTAGCCGGTCGCTGGTGTATATTGATGATCTGTCTGCCGACAGAAGTGGCAGGATGAATTCTGAAGTGTACAGGACTGTACTCTCTGCTGAGACGGAGCCAAATGCTGCAAAACTGATCGGAAGGCGCTGTACAGAGCAAATGGATAATGACCCAAAACATATTGCAAAAGCAGCCCAATACAGGGGGTCCTCAAGTTACGCCACAGATCCATTCCCTCAACAGTGATGTGACCTGAATTTTGGTGCAAATCAAAACACACCCTAGTCACTTACCTATCCAAACACAGGTGTAAAATCATAAACACAACTAACCCACAGAAAAAGGGGAAAACTCCTTCATTCATACGCCGTGTTTCTGCGTATTCTTCCGCCACACGCAACCAAACTAGCCTAAGTCAGGGGTGTTGAACTCCAGTCCCTGAGGGCTGTGGTCCAGCACGTTTGGTGATTTCTCTGCTCAGAAACACCTGGTTCACCTCGCTTAATTGTCAGGTTTAGTGAATGTGTGTGAGTAGGAGAACCATCAAACTGTGCTGGACACCGTCCCTCCAGGACCGGAGCTTGACACCTCTGGCCTAAGTAGTCCGTAAGTATGAGGCTAGCGGTGTAAGTCGAGTGGGGGTGGGAGTGAGCATTGTAAACTCGAAACGTCATATGTCGAGACTGTTGTAACTTGAGGACCCCCTGTAGTTTATTTAGGTGAGGTAATGGGATATTCTTCCAACTCAGTGACCTGATGTCAGTACCAATAGAGCAGCTTTTCAGATACTGAAGAAAAAACTGAAAGTAGAAAGAACACCAAACAAGCAGCAACTGAAAGCTGGCAAAGGATCTCATAGGAGGAAGCTGATACCCCTGGGTTTCAGACTTCATGCAGTCAGTAGCTGCGAAGGATTTTTATGGAAGTATTAAAACAATGCATATTTTATTACTTTGTCCAATTACTTTTGAGCATCTAAAATGACCAAAATTTCTGAAAGCTTTGTTAAACTCCGTAAAGCTGAAAGTCTGTTTCCATCACACCGTGATTGTTTTATTTTAAACCCACTTTACATCTACATACAAAAAATAATTATGCCCGTGTGTGTGTGTGTGTGTGTGTGTGT
>JBBIGA010000126.1:18754727-18768140 GCA_037576975.1 Alestes dentex
TATATGTGTATATACTGTATATGTATATAAATATATATGTGTATGTGTGTGACAGTGCCCACTGCTTCACTTGGTGCATGATTAAATGCAAAGGAGAATTTCACACTTTGTGCTGTGCTGTGGTGTGTTCACGCATGACTATAAGGGCCACTTTACCAACTTTATAACTAGTGTTACTGCTTTAAATATTTATTTGGACTTTTGGCACTTTTCTCGGTATTACAACTCTGAATGTTGCGCAAACCCATCCTGAAAAATCTGGGCATCATGTGTGATTAGGATTTTTATACTTATGTCTCATTAACTACAGCTTTTATTCCACTGGAATTAGCCTGCAAGCATCCAGCAGTTATTTAACATTACTAAAAAAAAACTGATTGTGACTTGCTCTAAGCACTGTTAGCCAAATGATATTCTGATATTGGCTACATCTTTATATATTTTATATAAAATAGCAACCATGTTTTATTTTTTGGGTGCCTGATCTGTGTAAATTTACAAAAACAAAGTCCTTTAGTTTGATATGGGGTCTTCTGGTCTCAAGATAAATGGCTGATTTTCCAGATATACCTTTTTAAAGCATTTTCACTGCTGGTATTGCTGTATTCCTAGATGATGTTTAGTCCATGTCTGTGAAACGAGTCTGTAGTGTTCAGAAATATGTTCAGCTGAGTCATACTTCTCAGTTAAGTCACTGTCAAGCAGATCAAATTCAGTAACAATTCAGACTCGGGAAGCTTTAATTTACGAAGATCCTTACAGCCTCTGCATACTTTACATTTCACTTGAGGAGTCTGTCACAGATTAATTCAGCTGCGAATCAGTGAAAGTGTATATTTTTTGGAGTATGTCTTCTGTTCTGTGGAGAATTTGTTTTGTATATATTAATAAATATGACTAAATGGATGGAGCTGGAAAACCTGCTTTTGTTTTCTAGGGCTTAATATCAAAGGCCGTGGCCAGACTCTTTATAGATAACACTGACCCCTGCTGGACAAATGGAGAACTGTACTGGTGTACTCTGTTACGTATTGAGAGCCTGGAAGAGGAGCTGGTCATTTAAATCTTTCACTGATTAGCCCAGATAGACTGCTGTTTGTGAAAGGTTTAAAGAGCAGCTATAGAAAGAGTACACACACTCCTAGGGCAAATACACTTAAATTTTGTGCAAAACTGGCTGCATGTGAGCCTGTCAGACTGGACAGCGCACAGTAAGGGCATCTGATGATCTTTCATTAATAAATTAAATTAGGATATTTATTCTGTTGGCTTTATTTAACACTGCTCTGAGAATATATTATTGTGCACATGCATCCAGTGACCTTGCCTTTAAGTACTTAGTATCTGTTCTATAGCTGTACTTGACTGCCAAATGTGCCACTCATTTGTAAATTGTAATCCACAGACACTGCTGATGTAGGTGCCACTGTTGTACTTGAAAGTAATGCATAGTTACCACCATGTTTCTATTATTTAGACTAATTGACTCTTTAAGGAAGCAGGTACAGAGGAGTTGCTGCAGAAAAAAACTAATATTAGATAAATAATCCGTCTCCTTGAATTGCTTTGTGCCTGCCTGTTACTGTGACCTATCAAAGCACAAACACTGATGCAGAGTGACACTACTAAGTGTTTTGATAACATCTTACAATATTAGATACAATTATAGAGTAGGCAGAGCAGCACCATGGCTTCTGAGTGTATGTGTGATTTCCACACTGCAAAGATGTGTAATGATTTGTCTTATGTAACATTACTTAACAAAAACTCTGTGTTGTCCTCAGTGTGTGCAGTGGGTGGATGACGCGAAGCTGAATCAGCTGAGACGGGAGGGGATCCGCTACGCACGTATCCAGCTCTATGACAACGACATTTATTACATCCCTCGCAGCGTGGTTCATCAGTTCAAAACCGTCTCGGCTGTCTGCAGCCTGGCGTGGCACGTCCGCTTGAAGCAGTACCACCAGACCGCAGAGGACGTAGAGCCAGAGGAGGCAGAGGAGGACAAGAAGCCCCCTTGTATCAAACAAGAGCCTCTGTATATCAAACCAGAACCCCCTTGCGAGACCCTGAGTACCCCCACAGCTTCGACCGTGTCCACAGACATCAAGCCGCCCAGAGATGTGCCCCTTGTGCCCCAGATTAAGGTGGAGGAGGTGGAGCCCCTTCCTGAGCGGATGGCCAAAGCCCCCAGCTGTCCTCCCAGCGGCTCCAGTGCTGCACCGCCTCTGGCCCAGACGGCCGTGTCAGAAAGCCGACCCAAAGCACACCATCATCATTCAGAATGTGGAACCACTCCTACACACTCTGTCACCACCAGGCCAACACCCAGCCTGACCTCACCGGCCAAACACACGCACCATTCTACCCCAACCAAACATGCGCACACCTCTACGCCAACCAAACATACACACACCTCGTCATCAACCAAACATCACACACACTCCAGCTCGACGTCCAAACACACCCACTCTTCCTCCACACCCAAATCGACCCATTCATCATCAACCAAACATGCCCATTCTACCAACACAACCAAACACATGCACACTACTCCAACAACCAAACACACGCATTCCCCCAATCCTAAATCCAGCTCTGGACATTCGGACACTCGGACTGCACCTCCCCAGCACCAGGTTCTGCCTCAGGCTGTCCTGCCCCAATCTCAACCCCAGCAACACCAACACCAGCCCCAGCCTCGGCCAGACAGAGGCCTGGACTCTCTCCACCCAAAGCCCGCCGTCACGCCACAGGACACACGGCCCCATCACCCGCTCAACCCCCTCCTGCATGAACAGCAGAAAGACTTTTTATACTGATTTGTACATAACTGTTTTTAAAATGGCTTTTCTGTTTTTTCTCTTTTTTTAATTTTATTTTAAGGTTTTGGTTGACTTTCTGTTTGTATCGATCTGATGAGGTGAAGAGAAAGGAACAATGAGCGTGACACCAACAGGAGTGTTTGTAGAGGAAGGCAGCAGCATGGCAAACCTCCAGCAGGGCGAGAGTGTGGCTTGCTCCCTCTCCCTAACGTTACCGATGGAATACATAGCAAATGTAGCGTGTAACATTCCTCAGTGCCTGCCTGTAACTGTGAACTATCAAAGCACTTAGGGCCAGCTGCACTGCTACCCTGCAGGTCGGAAAACAAAAACCCCCACAAACAGGTCCTTAAATAATATATTTTTAAGTTGTAGGCTATAGTTGTATTAGAGCTGACATGAACATATATATTTTTAAGATGAGATGAGACAGAATTCTTTTAATGACTCCAGGCTTTTCCATAGAGCTTATTTATATCAAGGTTGTTTTTTTGTTCCATTTTTATTGTCAGCACTGTAGTGTATATAACTTTTTTCTAAAAAAAAAATGTGTAGTTTGATTTATATCTAATTAAGAACATCGTAATAAAAAGTTCTTGATATTGGATATTGTCGTCATGTAAACAAGGGCTACACTGAACGATCATGTGCGTAATTCAGACTGGCTCGGTGTAAGGTAGGCCGCCCTGACCTACCGACACGCTTCCACTTTCATGATTAATCCAGAAATGTTTCCACAGTAATCTGTGTAGAATTTAAGACAACTATGTTTGGAGATGACTGAAGATTAAAAGCATAGGATCACTGCAGAGTGTGTTTCATTTTGTTGTGTCAAACATTCTATTTTTTGTTGAAGGGAGGGTATGTCCAGAAATCTAGTTTACACAATTTTCTCCTTGCACCAAATATAGTCGATCAGCCAAGACACCAAGACGTTCCGTCTCTGAAGTTTGCCTCTTTAGTTTTGCACTGAAGCTAGAAGGCCAGTGTAACTAACAAGTACTTGAAGCTTCTACATTTAGCAGCATTGACCAGGCTGTGTGCCTAAATCATAAAGTATCGAGTTGTCAAGAAAGCTCAAAGACATGCTTATGTGATTTCTGACATGGCGTGTCAAAATTAATTACTTAGTTTTATTGTTACTACTGTTTTTTTGTTGTTTTTTTTTTTTTAATGTTTTGTCTGTAGTTACAAGTAACAGTATGCCATTAGTACCGTAACTCCAGTGCAGAACTGAAGCTGGTGAGTTGTCTTGACTGAGTTGTTTTGACTACATTTGGGATAAAGGAAAAATTGTCTACATTTGTTTTTCACCAGGCACGGTTCATAGAAGACAGTAGGTCCTATCTGCTGCAATGCTGTTCTTGTCTGGAACGCAGCTTGTGTTAGTGGTGCGGTGGACCCGCAGACATTGTTTAGAGAGTGAAATGAGAAATGAGGCTTGTCTGGGAGTTGGGGTCTCTAAGCCATACTTAGCGCGGCCGGATCTGAAGTTGGCTTAGCTCGCCTGTGCAAGTGCGTGTCGTGTTATGTAACAGCCGCCCACACTGTGTAGTGTGAGGGCAGTGAACTCGGCTGGTGTCTGGGTTTTTATCCTTGAGCTAGAGTGATGCACTGGGAGTACCCATGAGTGAGGGTCGTGTTATTTTAATACAACCATGTGCCTGTTTGTCCCTCAAACTCAGTGGTTTGTTTGGATAATATTCAGACTTGCTCAAATCTATGGTTCTAAAAATCCCCAAAAATTTTTTTGTAAATTATTTTGGATACTACTAACTTTGGACTGAGAATTTTGAGAGGAAAAACCCTGACATGCACTTAATTAGCAGGCCTTGTGCATTTTAGTCTGGAGTTTGGTGCTTGGATGTGTTGTTTTGAAACATTGAGGTCATTTTATGTGAGCATTACAGGCTGCCTCTGCTTGTTGTGCGGTGGGTCACTGTCGGGCTTTTAACATGATGGTCTGGTTTGTTTTGCTGTAGTACTGCCACTTTTAAGAGGATGCCATCTACCAGCTGGCAGTGGCATTGCATGAGCAGATGTAAGAGAAAACAGCAGCGTTTCCTAATCCAAGCTGTAGGGACTGCTTTAAAGTTTTCCAGAACTGATGCACTTAATCAGTTATAAATACATTCATGAGCCTGATCGGGGGAGACACATGCAGGGAGTGGAGATTAGCACTGGGAACTCGGGGGCTATTACTCAGGTGTACCATCTTTGCATTGGCATGCATAATCTCCAAATACAGAATAACTAAACACTACTGTAGGGACAGTATTTTCACTTTTGACTTTAGAGCAGTAATTGTCCATGTGTTTTGTTTTGGTTTTTTTTTTCCTTATGGTTTTTAAATGTTCTGTGCGAATCAATTTTGTTCTGTGTGAATCAGCTTTGATTGCTGGACAGTTGGTTTGAGCATAGATATTATAGATTCCGACTCAGTAGGACTAAAGTGCACAGTTAAGAAACTTTCCCCAGTTAAGAAAGTTTGTGCTTTAAACTTCCAGATTTCCACCTTTACTCCTTTCTCTTGGTAGCTCCACACTGTAGGGATAGCAGTGCTTAACTGTCTTTCATATGTATTTAAGAATTGCTTTCAGATTGAACGTCTGGCAGTTATCTACACAAAATGAATGGAAGTTTCGGGGCAAGTGTGTTAGTGTTTTGTTTTCAGCTGCACTTCTAAGGCCAATCCCAAAAGAGAGAACGGCAGCTAGCATTTATAAAACAGGTCCATTTATTTATGCAACAGTTACAATTAATAAATAATTTACAAAGTACATGGCATATGAAAGAATAATAATAATGAGACAAATGTGCAAAATAAGGGAAGGCCGTGTCCATACACAGGCCATGATGGCACAGCATGGAAGGAGTCCTCAAATCATCTTATATATACAGCAAGGAAATCCTCCAAAGAAATTCCACAAAACATCTCATTAAAAACTCAAATTTATGGCCAGCAAGTTCCAACATAAAAGGGCATTCCAGCCTAAAACAGGCATTTATTTGTTGTGTTCTGCACACAGTATTCTGTAGTGCAGCTTTGTGTCCCTCAGCTTGATTGTTTTTTTGTGCGTGTCTTTGTCCAGTTTCCTGCATGCATAATATTCCTGGCAGTAATGTTGTCCAGCTGGCTTCTTTTTTGCATTCACCAACTTGTAGGGAGTATAATGACACTGATACTAATAATTCCACCAAGTTTCTGCCCATGATGCATCATTATAAGGGGATTTTCCCAATCTTTGATCTTTCTCACTTTAGAGAACACTGCAGCCCCAATGTACATACATTTACAGCAGAAGTAGATGTGTTTACAATTTTTAATTTGAAATATCAAACCCCTCCTTCTGGAGAACCATCTTCCTGCAGGTTTCACCTCCGACCTAAATCTTACACACCTGATCCATCTCATCAGGGACGTCTTAAGATAAGTGGATGTATCAGGTGTGGTGGATTATGTTTAGAGATCGATTCCACAGGTCAGAGGATCACTGGGAGCAGGGTGGGTACCACTAAACACTGGTACATTCCTCTGTTTCATCAAGACCCCCAATATAGAGGGTCTTGATCAGTTTATTTACTGAGTCGTCAAATCATTTCAATTTAGGTGCATGGTTCATATGGTTCATTTCAGTTAAGAGATCAATATTTTTGGCAAGGAATTCACAGTCAGCAAAACAATGTTCTAGATTAAATGCAATCTGAAATGACTGGTAGCATTTAGCATTGTGGCCGCAGGGTACTGACAGTCTGGCAGGTTTTTCACCTGTGGTGCTCCCAAGCATCTATTAACTTCATTGATCAGAGCCAAATGAAAGCAAAAATGAAAACTAAGGTCCTAAGCAAACAGAAATGCAGATTAAAGCTAGTATGACTCTCCCTTTACGACATCGCAAAATCACAGGAAAAATCTCATACAAGGCTCTTGTACCACACATACATAAATGGCTTGAAAAAAAAAACTATCTCAGATTATAAATAGTGGCTGATAAGTCAGTGTAGCACTGCAGTTTACAAGCAAAAAAGTAATGAAAGCATCACAAATATAGTACGATTTCCTATATATTTTCACATAAACTGAACTACAGAAAGTGAACTTCCAGCTTATTAGACTTAAGGTAATACTATCTAACACTGACAGACATCTTCAGACTGCACACACTCTCAGCAGTGTAATCACCTTAATGCTCGGCTGACAGCGTCACCTGGACTAACAACCACAGCTGTGAGGTGAAACCTGTCCGTCTGAGCTGAGGAGAGAAATGAGTTTCACATAAAAGCTGGTCCCAAGCCAGAGACTCTTCTCCTTTACTCCACAGTGAAACTGCCCTGATTCCAGCCATCACTGTCACACCCATGATGGCTGAGGCTTGTCAAGGAGAGAAATACTGGATCATTCAGTATGTGCTGAAAAAACAGCATAAATGATCAAAAAAACCTCAACCTCCTTTCCACTCTTAAGATTGTCCTGGTTGGTTCCATCTTGCAAATGCGGCACTTGTGAAAAGCTGTGTGGGACAGAATGACGTGTGTAAAATCTTTTGCCTTCGGTGCACTGCACTTCGTCTGCTTGGCCACCCAGCGTTATTTCCCTTCATTCATTATCCAAACCGCTTATCCTTAACCAGGGTCACAGGAGGGGCTGGAGTGGGGCCCAGAGGGCGAAAGCTGGAGAAACAACCTGAACAAGTTGCCAGTCCATCACAGGGCAGGCACACACAAACAAATACACACACCTAGGGGTAATTTAGTCTGTCCAATTAGCCTAATGTCTTTGGACTGTAGGAGGAAACCAGAGAACCTGGTGCAAATCCACACGGACACTAGAAGAGCCCTCAGCTGCCTGGCCGGAAATCAAACCCAGGGCCTTCTTCCTGTGATGCAAGGGCAGTACCCACTGCACCACTGTGCGGAGCATTATTGTTCTCCTGTAGGCCTGTGTTAATGCAATAGTTCAGCCAAAACTGCTTTGTAATATATTTTTGCTTTAGAGCTGCTCAGAAGGTAGAAGGCTAATTTTTCTACCTTGTAATAAAAGCTTATAGCCACTCGACTAGCATTATACAAAGAACATTCATAAATCACACACATGCCTCAAACAGTGCTGTTTCTGACATTTTAAAGAGGCATTCTGGCCTAAATCCAGAGTAGAATGTTACTTAGCGCAGCATTATATTCCTCAGTCTCACTGGTTGGAGAGAATGAATGATTGTATATTATTTCATGCTGTTGTTCCTCCATGTTCTCCCACTACACAACCCATTATGCGTTACACAAATACGGAGTGAAATCCTGCAGCCACACTGGCCCTCACCCAGCGGACAAGACTGGTGACCCCTGCTTTAGAAACTACCACAACGTTTAAGCATGTTTACAACAGAGCGTTATTAAATATCCATTTTGACCAGAGTGCACCTTTTCAGCAGACTTGCTTATGTGGTTTCTGACACTGCATGGATGCATGGCTGAAAACGGTAGTATCTTTTGACAGCTGAGGAAGGAGGTTGCATGATGCTATCCTGGCCGCTATAAGCTCCTGTTGCTCATTCACACTAGCTAAAGAATCCAATTTTGGATACCAAACATTTTGGTTTTTGTTCCTTGATCACATCCAGGATCAGAGTAAAAATGTAAAAACAGTGTAAATACATTTGGCCAAATCATTGTCAAGGGCTGTGTGTGTGTGTGTGTGTGTGTGTGTGTGTGTGTGTGTGTGTGTGTGTGTTCATCCCTCCTGACTCAGTCCCTGCGCTGGGGGAAGATGTTGGCTCCCAGCTCCAGCATGGCTCCAGTCAGCATGGTCCACAGCGGGATGCAGATGTAGACCAGGCGGAGGTTGGTGAGGTGCTCCAGCCGGGCGCACAGCGTGAGGCAGAAGCCCAGCTTCAGCAGCAGAGCCATGAGGTACCATGCCTTCCTGCCCAGGCCGGGAGCTCCCTGGCGGAGGTCGCGGCCTGCCCTGCACCGGCCCGCCATCTTCACCCCCAACATAAGCAGGAGGACGCTGTCAAATATCCACACAGGGAGGAAGATTAGGAACCAGTTCCAGGTCACTTTCCCATCCAGCTTCAGGACCAACATGGTGAGGAAGACGAGGGTGAAGAGCCAGGTGAGGAGAACACGCTGAGCCAGAGACATCGCCACTCCTTAACCACTGCACCTGCGCACACACACACACACACACACACACACACACACAACATTTAAATAGGGATGGTATTTAAATATGGGGTCGGTATCCACATTATGTAAAAATGTAGATAACATCTACAAGCATTACAGAGAAATAGCATTTATTTCTATAGTGATACACATGCAGTAAATGAATAAAACGCAGACACTTTAGTACAGTAGTCCAGCATCACCTACACTCTGCTCTTCTGGAGTACAATAAATACACCAAATAGCGGTCTGAGCTACTGGTGAAATATAAACACCTGTCTGAAGCCTATTATTACTATTGTTGTTATTGTATACATTCTTATTTATATAATGCCTCTCAAATTCAAGGTCAGTTTACAAAACAGTCCAGACAAAGAATAAGAAACAGCATATGACATACAGACCAAAACAGTCCAAATTACAACAGAGTAGTACAGCAGCAAGAAAGTACAGATAGAAAACAGGATCAAGAAGAGGCAGAACACTGAGAGAAAATATATTATTATTATTATTATTATTATTATTATTATTGTGTTTCTTTTTAAGCACTTTTCTCTTGACTGTGATATCATGCTCCCCGCTGATTTTTATTTATCATGGCAGAACGGGATTAACTCTCTGATAACGGTTTCTGAGACAGAAGCCAGCCAGTCTGCGCGAAGAACACGGTCTGGTTATTTCAGTTATCGGGTTCATTACAACCTTTAAGGATGAGAACATTAATAGCACCTGAATTCTGCTGTAACTCGGGCTGCAGTCAGTGTGTTACAGATGTGTCCAGCTGTGTGTGTGTGTGTGTGTGTGTGTGTGTGTGTGTGTGTGTGTGTTTTAGCTCCTCACAGCTCACCGTGCAGATCTGCTCCTCCTCAGTCTGGAGTCAGACTGTCTTTAAAATCCGGGACTGATGTTTATCTGATCTCCTCATGTTAATCAGACCGACTCGGTTTCTTTACATCTTCACACTATTCACACAAACACTGGGTTATGTTTCCGGGTACCGTCTACTACCGTATAAACCGAAAATATGCTCCCTCAGATTGTGCGTACAAACTCTTTCTCTGTCGCTCTCTCTCTCTGTCTCTCTCTCTCTGTCTCTCTTTCTGTGTCACTCTCCGTCTCGCCCTCTCTTTCTTTTCTCTCTCTCTTTCACTCCTTCTCTCTCTCTTACACTCTTTCTCTCTCTCTCTTTTACTGTCACAAGTACTTTGATTGCATGAATATTTTTACTAAATTGTAAGTAGTGAAACATTCGAGATCACTGATATCTCAGTGAGTTCAGTCTGTAAACGGGTGTTTTTCTGTGTGACTGAAACTCCACCTGAGTAGTAAAAGAGCTGAGGGACTTTACTGCACATTCCTCAAATCAGACTTACATTATCTGTCTCACAGAGAAATCCTGATTTGTCTTTGTCTAAAACATAAAAATGTTCATTTACTGTACAGAAAAACCAGACCCAACACTGTTGCACAGTTCTGGGCATTTTTTGAGCTGATATTAGTGACTTATTTACATTGTAAGTGTCTCACTGTGCAGATTTTTGGAGAAAGAGGTGGAACTGAACCAAAGTGTAATGTCCAGTCTTCGTCTTATTCTTTGTCTTCTTCTATTTTCGGCTGCTCCCGATTAGGGGTTGCCACAGCGGATCTCCAGCTCCTGCTCTCCTCTGCATCCTCCTCTCTCACACCAACTGCCTGCATGTCCTCCCTCACTACATTCATAAACTCCCTCTAGGCCTTCCTTTTCTCCTCTTCCCTGCAGCCCCATCCTCAGCATCTGTCTCCCAACATACTTACAGACTCTCCTCAGCACAGGTCCAAACCAATGCAATCTCGCCTCTCTGACTTTTCCTTCAAAAGGTCCAACTCGAGCTGTCCCTCTAATAAACTCACTCCTGATCCTGTCCTTCCTCAACACTCCCAATGCAAATCTTAACATTTTCAGCTCTGACACCTCCAGCTCTGCCTCCTGTCTTTTCGTCAGTGCCACTGTCTCCAAACCTTCAAACCAGACAACACAGCCGGCCTCATGACTGTATTGTACACCTTCATTTTCACTCTTGCTGGTACCTGCGTATCACAAATCAGTCCTGCCACACTTCTCCACCCATTCCACCATGCCTGCGCTCTCTTCTTCACCACTATTTCACACTTCCTGTTCCTCTGGACTGTTGATTCCAAGTATTTGAACTCCTCCACCTTCGCCAGCTCTACGCCATTCCACTATCCTCCCTCTAATTCATGAACAGGTATTCTGTCATAGTCCTACTGACATTCATTCCTTTCATTCCCTTCCAGAGCATATCTTCATTTCTCCAGGGACCATCAACCTGCTCTCTATTCTCATTACAGATCACAATGTCAACTGCAAACATCATAGTCCACAGGGACTCCTGTCTGGTCTTGCCTGTCAACCTGTCCATCCCCATATCTTCCGCTGACCTTCATTCTTCATTCCAGAGCGTTGTCTACACATGTTTATTTACTGAATGACCAGAACCAACAGTGTTCATGGTGAAACAGTGACATATCTTCTGATGAACAGTTCGGACTTGGAGGGTTTTCTTAATGACTTTATTTTTCACTGTCAGCTTCTCACTGTGCAGACATTTACATTATATTACACTTTACGCTACATTACAGTGCATTACATTACAGTGCATTACATTACACTACATTACATTACATTACTTTACACTACATTACAGTGCATTACATTACACTACATTACATTACACTACATTACATTACACTACATTACATTACACGACGTAACACTACACTACATTACATTACACTACTTTACATTGCACTACATTACATTACATTACACTACACTACATTACATTACACTATGTTACATTACGCTACGTTGCATTACATTACAGTACATTACATTATATTACATTACATGACATTACACTACACCACATTACATTACATTACGTTACATTACGCTACACTGCGTTGCACTACATTACGTTATGCTACACTAAACTACACATTACATTACATTACAATACATTACATTACACTACAATACATTACATCACACTACAATACATTACATTACACTACAATACATTACATTACACTACATCCGGGTTTCTCAACCACTGGGCTGCGGACCACGGATGGGCTGCGAAGGCTTGTAATTGGGCCGTAAATCTGAAATTTAGACAGGCCATTGGTCCGCAATTGGTTATTTAATATAACCTAATATGGCCAAGTAGGCCATGGCAACATGCTGTGATAGATATGTGGGCCTTAATGTTGAAAAGGTTGAGAACCATTGCACTATATTACACTACACTACATTACATGACATTGCACTACATTACACTACATTACACTACATTACATTGCGCTACACTACACTGCATTACATTACACCACATTACATTACACTATATCACATTTCATTACACTACATTACATTACATTACACTATACTATTCATCACATTACACTACACTACATTACATTACATTACCCTACATTAAATTAAGTTACATTACATTACACTACATCACATTACATTACACTACATTACATTACAGTACACTTCACTGCATCACATTACACTACACTACATTACATTACATTACATTACATTACCCTACATTAAATTAAGTTACATTACATTACACTACGTCACATTGCATTACACTGCACTACATTACATTACCACATTCATTTGGCAGACACTTTTATCCAAAGCGACTAACAATATGAGGACACAACTTTCAGGACAGTGCGAGAACCAGAGGAGAGTATTAAGTGCGAAATTTTTATGTAAGAGTAATGCACGAAGAAAGTGCATGAGGAGGGATGGTGCATGTGGAGAAAGAGGTGGAGCTGCACAGTAATGGGACCAAAGAGGAATAATGTCCTGTGTTGGTGCATTTCACTCGACTGATCACGAGAGGGAGACACCGGCATCTCTGTTTTGGTGGGGATTTCCAGTCGTGCTGCTCTGTGTGGTGTTTTGAGAGAGTTTGGTCTGTGTATATTACTGAACACGGTGTTTGGGGACTGATGGTGGGAGGCTCGTGGGTTCTGTCCGTTTGTCTGTTGTTTTGTACCCAGCTCTGGGGGGGGCTGCAGAAAGAGCGTGCGCTTCTACTCGCTGCATGAGGGTAAGGAGCGAAGCAGAGGCAGTGTGTGGTTGTGGAGTGTGTGGAGTGGAGGTCAGAGAGGAGGAGGAAATCAGTCCGGACTCTCACAAACACTGCACACAGCATCTCCTGCACACTGTACCACAGACAGGAGAGAGAAAGGGCGAGAGAGAGCTGCTGTGTGGGGACTGGAATGCCAGAGTGAAGCAGAGGTAGGAGCAGGACTGATTGTGAGTGTGTGTGTGTGTGTGTGTGTGTGTGTGTGTGTGTGTATGTGTGTGTGTATGTATGTGTGTGTGTATGTGTGT
>JBBIGA010000126.1:18792234-18817754 GCA_037576975.1 Alestes dentex
CTCTCTCTCTCTCTCTCTCTCTCTCTCTCTCTCTCTCTCTCTCTCTCTCTCTCTCTCTCTCTCTCGCTCTCTTTCTCGCTCTCTTTCTCGCTCTCTTTCTCTCTTTCTCTCTGGTGTTCAGGTGAATCTGTATACTCCTGGCATTGGGTACCAGATCTTTGGGAATCTGGTGGCCGTGACGTTGGGCCTGACACCCTTTGCGTATAGACTGTTCCAGTATAAAGACCTGGAGCAGCTGGCCTCGCTCTCAGCCGGTGAGATCATCTCCATCGCCTTCGGCTCCTCCTCCGACATCATGGTGATTGCCATGGTGACTGTGAGCTTCGTGGTGCGCGTCTGCCTCATTTGGCTCTTCTTCTTTCTGCTCAGCGTGGCCGAGAGGACGTACAAGCAGGTGTGAGGAGATCATTTAACTTGCTCTTAACTTTGCCGAGCAATATTCACACAGTCCTAAGTTAATATAAATTCAGTCAAGACTAAAATTATTATGAACTACCTGCAGAAACGCCTGAGACGGAACTATTTTTAAATAACGGCTAACTTCTGTCTTGTTCATTTCAGAGGCTTCTCTTTGCTAAGCTCTTCGGTCACCTGACCTCGGCTCGGAGAGCCAGAAAGTCCGAGGTGCCTCATTTCCGCCTAAAGAAAGTGCAGAACATTAAAATGTGGCTTTCCCTGCGCTCGTACTTGAAGGTATTAGAGGAATCCTAAAAGAATATTTCTGAAAGGCCACTTATCTTTTTGCTTCATGTCAGTTGTCAATTTCATGCTTAATTCTGTGTGTCAAACAGAGGCGTGGGCCCCAGCGTTCAGTGGACGTCATCGTCTCGTCTGCCTTCCTCCTCACTCTCTCAGTGGTCTTCATCTGCTGTGCACAGGTGAGTGGGCGAAATGTTTTGTTTATCTGAAACCTAGACACACCCAGCCAACCATGAAATACCACCACTAAACTAGGGCCGAGCTCGTACTTCCCATTTGCTGTGAAAATTTGCACTCAAGCGTGTTACAAACAGCCCACATTCTTAATGCACCTGCGTGAAAGAGCTGCTCTCTGTAGCAGGAACTGGCTGCAGTGTGTGAAGAGTGTACTGTTTACTGCAGGGCTGAAACCATTATCCGAGTAACTGAAATAATTCGCTTACAAAAAATGTTCTTTGGCGGAAAGATGAAGATCCCAGTGTGCGTAAAGGGCAGAAAATGTCTAAAGAGCTTTCATGCATTTTTGTGTATTCATGACCGTAGTAAAAGTAGTGATAAACCTTGCACAGGTTTTCTTGACTGTTCTCACTGTACTGAACAGACAGCTTAACCCAGCTGGTCCTCACCCTTTTCTCTCCTCTCCTGTAGCTGCTCCATGTGCACGAGACATTTCTGGAATTTCACTATAACTGGGAACTGGTGATTTGGTGCTTGTCTCTCTCTCTCTTTCTTCTGCGCTTCGTCACGCTGGGCTCCGAAACCAGCAAAAAGTACAGCAACACCTCCATCCTACTGACCGAACAGGTACAGGTCACCAAAAGTGTGTTCGCAAAGACACGCGCGCACACACACACACACACGTATGAGTGCTTCAGCTTTAAACATGAATATAGAAATGTTCCTAGAAAAGGTGGGCTGCAGTAAGCATATATCTGGTATGTTTGAAAAATACCATGTTATTGAATCTGATCATCACCCAGCCCTGGTTCAGAAGCCCACACATGGACACATTCACATGTCCATATTACACACGGATATGAAAATCATGATTCCCCTGTTTGTGTTATTTCCCCTTGTCCTGTTTATTCTTTATAAATAGCTTGTATATAGTACAAACAGATTGGCTTGTAGTTTTTTAAATGAATATTTGGAGCAATGAAGTTCTATTTTGTAACTTATTTCTTTGTACCTTTTCTTCTTGTTCAGATTAATTTGTACTTGAAAATGGAGAAAAAACCAAACAAGAAAGAAGAGCTGACACTGGTCAACAATGTCCTCAAACTGGCCACCAAACTGCTGAAGGTTCACATTTGCTGTTATTCTGACCATGTGTTCTCACTGAAGAAGGAAAACATTTGTGGCACACTGCAGCGGGAAATAGAACATACATAACAAAGTCTCCCTCTCTCTCTCTCTCTCTCTCCCTTTCTCTCTCTCTCTCTCTCTCTCTCTCTCTCCCTCTCTGTCTCCCTTTCTGTCTCCCTTTCTCACTCTCTCTCCCTCTCTGTCTCCCTTTCTCTCTCCCTTTCTCACTCTCTCTCTCTCTCTCTCTCTCTCTCTCTCTCTCTCTCGGTCTCCCTTTCTCTCTCCCTTCTCACTCTCTCTCTCACTCTGTCTCCCTTTCTCACTCTCTCTCACTCTCTCTCTGTCTCACTCTCTGTCTCCCTTTATCTCACTCTCTTTCACTTTCTCTCTCCCTCTTTCACTCTCTCTCCCTTTCTCACTCTCTCTCTCTCACTCTCTCTCTGTCTCGCTCTATCCCTCTCTCTTTCCTTCTCTCTCTCTCTCTCTCTTTCCCTCTTTCTCTGTCTCTGACACATCTCTCAGGAGTTGGATTCTCCATTCAGATTATACGGCCTCACCATGAACCCCCTCCTGTACAACATCACGCAGGTTGTGATCCTGTCTGCGGTGTCAGGCGTCATTAGCGACCTGTTGGGCTTCAATGTGAAGGTCAGTGACAGGCACCCCAGAACGACTGTACTCATCTTCTAAATGCATCCTTATTTTGAATTAATTATAATTATTATTATTGTTGTTGTTATCATTATCAGTATCATTATTAATATCATTACAGGAAATAAATCATTTTTGTGATTTTTTTTTTTGTTGTTGTTGTTTTGTTGTTTACAGCTTTGGAAGATCAAGTCATGACAGTGAGCGGACTCCAGGCTCCAGCCTCCTCAGAGTGGGCGTCACACAGTTTGACCACAGGAGGGCGCTGTTTCCCCCTTATGCGGGGCTTCCTGACAATGGACATCTGGCCCTTTTCTCTCTGGCATATCAGAGTTCTTGTATTTCACTTGTGCAATTCAGATATTTATTTTACCCTCTCAGTGTTTTTTTGAGTTCTCACATATGTTTAGCTGTTTTAATTGTTTTAAAGTATTATTTTAGCTCTTGGAATTTTCATTGTTACAGAAACGGGATTTCCACCGAGGGAGAAAAGTCCTGATCTAGGGCAGTACTGTATACATACTGGTATGCAGGTGTACAGAAAAAACTATATTTATTTCTAAACTCTGACTGCGAGCGTGACCGCGGGCCCGGGGGCAGAGGCGTTCTCGGTGCTGAAGAGTTAATACTGACAATGAGGAGTTGAGTCACGTGCTGGGGCCAGCCGGGCTGCTGCGTTAGGTCACCCATAGCGACAGTTAAAGTCATGCTGTACGTCGGTGGACGAGGGTGTTTAAAGAAGCAGGACGTTTTGAGTGCCGAACATGCGGGTAAAACTGACACACATACGGCTTCGGTGGAGCCGGGGCGGCCTGGCTGTGCCCCGCTGAGCTTACGCTCCTTTAACTGTTCGCTGTGTGTTTTATGACCTGTTACATGCTGTTTTCACATTATTTGATTCGTTAAAATTGAATGGCCTTGTTCACATCTGTTCTTTGTGTGGCTCTGGTTTACCCAATACTTTTTGTCTTCGTTTGACGTCCCGTTTTATTTTAGCAGCAGTCTCACTCTTTCCGGCAGTGTGTGCTTGTAAAATGTATCGAGCACAAGACTGGGGCCTCGAGAAATTTTTAGAAAAGCTTGTGGTTTGCCCCAAGAACAGAAGAAAAGATACATGTGATGTGTTTCTAGTTAATTGAAGTGGTTGCTACTTGGATTGAGAGAAACTGTCATTCTGATATGACTATTATAGTTTGTCAATTTCTGAATGTCAGCTGTTAATGCTATTGAGACTTGCACCCTTCTTTGTTTGTCTGAGCTATTGTATGTGGAGGAGTGTATTTAGGTGTGTGTGTGTGTGTGTGTGTGTGTGTGTGTGTGTGTGAATGTGTTTCTCTTTGACACTGTGTGTGTGTGTGTGTGTGTGTGTGTGTGTGTGTTTGTGTGTATGTGCGTGCCCCGCCCCAGTCAGAAATGCCTCAAAACGTGCACTTTAAAGCAAAGAAATTGTTACTCAATGTCAAAAGTTGGTCAGAAGAGCCTTGAAGATGTTACGTTTCTGTTTTTGTACTTCTGCATGGGACAGTCAGTGAAGATGACCAAAGTGCTTTTTTGTCTGCTGGAGACGAATGTATTAGTTCCTGCTTTGCGCGTTAGTTTCTCTGAGAATTCTTTTCAAAAGGCAGAGGATGCCTTTCCTTTCTATCCTTTTTCTGCGTTGTGTTGTTCTTGTACTTTGTTTGGTTTTTGTTATTAAACGGTCACTCATAGTTCACTCATCTTTGATGAAAATATGTGGTGTTTACAAAGAACACTATGTCTGAGAAAGAATAGATAAAGAGCTTTGAAAACCAGAAGTAATGTTGTGTGTCCTTTCTTTGTTTTTAAAGCATTTTCTATTTTTTTTGTTGGTAAACTGGTATGCTAATGATTTTTAAAGGAAAATGGTGGGAATCCGTTTTTTTTTTTCTCTTGAAAGTATTAAGGTACAAAGGACGGCAAAGCTGGCATTCCTCCAAAAGTTTGGATGCTCTGACATTGTAGACACTGTAGTTAACTCATTAAACTGTGTGGCTGTATTAACACCGTGAATCAGTCATTTTGAAATGAAACATAGTGAAAGTATTGTAGCATTTTCAAAAATGTGTTCAGCAAAGTGGTCAGAACTGAAATGGCTGGTGAAATTGAAGTAATCTTTATCAGCTCTTGTGTCTCAGTCAATGCAATATACACTTAATGCATTTCATTCGAACTGGCAACAAAACTGCTCTACATATTTTGATGTTTTCTCTCATCTGAACCAACTTATTAGCTAATAAACAGGGCCTTCTAAAATCAAAGCAGATGACAGAAAATACAGGGTGGTGATACTTCAGTAATAAGGTTACGACTCTATAATAAAGAAATGTTTACAGATGTCTTTTTTTTTTTTTTTACATTTGAGCTGATTTCAGATTTAGATTTCATTTGTAAGTTCAGGTCAAAAACTTTCCTAGTTCACAGAGACAGGACATTTACAACTTCATCAGACTCTTTCAGCGAGTGCATCAGTATTGATAAATCAGAACAGAGATGAGGGGATGAATTTAATATCTGTATTTAATCCGTCAAATTATTATACAGGTTTTCATACAAAATTACATATAAATAGGCATGTAACAATTAGATATATTAATTTATTATTCTAAAAGGGACCCGTGATTGTCAAAATAGTGTACAAAGTTTGACAGAGATGACACAAATCTAAAGTTTATGTCAAATAAAATGTAAGCTTTTTTTCCACATGATTTCAGACTTTCTTCTGTACTTTTCTATTATAATTTCAAAAATCGGTCAACTCCTCAGAAATTTCCCAAAAATAAATCTTTGCTTCTATACTGGCTATAAGCCAGATGTCAATGTGATAAAAGGTCCTTGTTTGTACCTTGTTCTGTTTTGTTAGCCAAGTAGTTTTGCAGACATGGAGCGATTCTCTTCAGTCATTCTATATAAAAGAATACGAGTGTGAAATGATGTGGGGAATTTTCAGACAGTGCATACGAAAGCAATCACACATATCAAACCCATTAACCCTTCAAACTGTGCTAAAAGATCTTAGAGATAAAATGTTCCAAAAAAACAGGAACAATTCAGGGACGTCTTCAGGCAGTGCCGTGTTTTAGGCCACACTCTGCCTGCCGCTCTCTCGGCTGAATGTGGACGAGTCTGAGCAGCGACGAGGAAACTCTATGAATATTCCCTCGGCGTCTGAGTCCAGGGACTCCAGGATCTGATCTACAATCGTCTCTGGGCTGGATGAGACGCTGGGCAGTGAGGCCGCCTCACCCAGGTCAGAGCCAGAGTCCCGTGAGCTGACGGGCCGGAAGGGTCCGGGGGAACACTCTGGACAGATGGAGGGGGATGTGGGCGGAGAGCTGTCCTCTTTCTGCCCTGCGCTGCCAGACAGGGCGGGGTCCGGCTCCACTGAGACGTCAGGGTGGCTAGCAGAGAGCGGGGAGGCGTCTGTCTCAGGGCTGGACGGCACACTGGAGAAAGCAGGCTCCTCCAGACAGGAGGTCATCTCGCAGACAGAGTGACGACGGACCCCCACGCTGCCCACTGAGGCGGCCTCCGTGTCATACTCGGCCACAGGCGTCAGCATGGGAATGTTGTAGCTCTTTGAGCGAACCACTGGGTTTTTAGCAGGGGAGTCACCGGGCCAACGCCGCAACAGCCGTTTCTCTGAAAGACAAAGAGAAAGAGACAGAAAAGTAGTAATAAGTAGTTAAGTATAATAATAGCATTATAATAATAATGCTAATCTGCTTTAGTAGATTGTGTGACTGACAAATCTGGGTTTGGTTAGGGAGTTGTGATCAAAAGGATGTGGGTTTGCATCCCAGCCCTGTCAGTGGCACCACTGAGGTACACTGCTCCCCAGGCACTCCCTGTTGGTGGCTGCCCACTGCTTCACTTGGTGAATGAATAAAACGCAGAAAAGAATTTCACATTGTTCAGACTGCGTGCGGTACTGTGGTGTGTTCACGCGTGACTGTAAGGGGCCACTTTACTTTAGACCAGGAGATCACTACCTGTCCAAATGTACAGTGCCAGTTACAAGGCTTGGTGGAAGTGGAATAATGGTCTGGCAGAGTTTGTAATGGTTTAGACCACTTACTTCCAGTAAATGGAAATCCTAATGCCGCAACATACAAAGACATCCAAGAGAATTTTGTGCTTTCAGCTTTGTGGAAACTGTTTGGGGAATTTTCCTCCTTCAGCACGAAAACGGCCTTGCACAAAGTGATCTTCATGAAGGAATGGGCTGCTGAGACTGGACTGGCCTGCACAGAACCCTGATCTCTAACACATTCAGGATCAGTTGGAAGCAGACCTCACTGCCCATCAGACACACTCTTGTAAACTGAACAGAAGTGAATCCTCAGGTGTTCCAAAATCAGGAGGAAAGTTATTCTAGAAGGGTAAAGGCTGTTAGCAAAGAAGGGGCCACTCCATATCAATCTCCAATATTCTGAAATGAAAACAACCACATATGGATGTGATGCTTGAGAATCCACAAACTTTTGGAATTAACTACACCTGCCTCAGAGGGGGCATGTATTAGCTCATACCTTGTATTAGCTCATACCTTGATATTTATACAAATGATGTTACCATAACAGTTTCTCATTTGTCTTCAGAAATCACTGGCTTCCTTTAGGATTACGCTGATTACTGTGAGTACGGACCATGTCTTCATTATATGGCTGATATACTGGATGAAAGGCTTTAAGTGTGAGAACGTGGGCTGTAGTTCTGGTGAGCATTAACTACTGGCCAGGCCGTCCATCGCCATTTCCACGAGTATGACTGAGCCATTACTGAAGTAGAATCTTGTGAGGTAAAGACTGCACTCAAACTGGACTTTATCAACAAAGTAGTAACATTCCTATGTTACAAACCTACTTCATCTGCCCTATACTTGCTTACATCACGCTTAAAAATGCACCAGGATTGACTGAGCCTCACCCAGAACACACGAGCACTGCGACACAGAGCCGTCATCAGTCATCAGGCCATGAGTGCCCAGGTATGGAGACACAACCTTCTGGATCAGAGATTCCAGCTTCAGGTAGTCCTCACTCACGCCTCGAGATTCATGCACCCCCTGTAACACACATCACAGGACATGGGGTCCTCAAACAGATACATTTAAAATTAACATCACCATTTTCAGAGAATAGCTTGCATTCCATTTAGCGCTTCTTAACATGGTTACATAAGCACGTGTTTACTCCCTGTAATACCTTCACTAACCAGAGGAGGGTGCTAGGCTGATACACTGAATACTTCCAGTGAATGAAAAGATTGATCTATTCCTGACTTCACAAATTAAAACAAGGCATAATTTCTCTGCCTCCCTTCCACTCTGCAAAACCACAGTGATGTTTAATTCATTTTTCTACAAAAACTGCCTCATTCAGAAATGACTGCTGTGCACCACTGATCTTTTCCCACAAGAAGTGTGAAAGGGAAGTGGGGGCTGGGGGGGACTTTTACATTTCTCATTTCCTCCTTTTCTTGTCCGTATTGTGTCACATTTGCGTCACATTTGCTGCATCAGATTTATCACTAATACCGTCATAAGCGTTGAAAATTAAGTATGTGTGCTTTGGTCTCAAGTCCTTGATGTACTTGTGTTGCTGGCAAAATGCACTGTAAAAAAAAAAAAGTATCTCAGCTAATAAACTGTAAACTTTATACTTGAGCTTGAACACCGCCTGGTCAAATTACGTTCGGTTAAGACAAAATAAGTACACATCCTCTGCAGAGAACAAACAGTTATTTTAGTGCACAGTATCTACTTGTTTAACATGCTGGAAAATAATATATATATAAAATTTGCTGTAATCTTTGCATTGTATCACTTTGTGACGACTGCAGTATGTAATTCATCGGAGAAAGTAAAAATATCTAAAAATAAAGAGGCTGAATAGTTGGATTCAATGGATTATATTTGACATACTGCCCAAAAGAAGGTTTTTTTTTGCGGCGGACGCAGGGGTGTGGCCTGGCAGCCCGGTCTGTTCTTTTGGGACTGACTCTGTGAATTTCCACTGTGTCAGAAAAGATTCCCAGCACAGGGAGGGAGTCTGACAGTGTGTGCAGCAGCAGTGGAACACAGCGAGGCCACACACAAACAATAAACAGACAAACGTCAACACGCAAAGCTTCCTCTTGTCAGTTCAAGCATACAAAAGTAGAGAGGACGTAGAGAGAGAGGGAGAGGGATTGTGAAAGTATGGGGTTTATGTGCACTGGATTGTGAGTGTTTATTTTAGCTCCTCTCTGGTTTGTAGCGATGAGTATAGTGTATGTAAGTATGATTCTAGTCTCACACCACCCCACTCACTGCCCCACACACACCAAACACACGCAAGCGTCCACCTGACAGCTATTTAGCTCCATTACTCTAACAGCTTTTATCTGTCACGATCCCACTCAGACAACAGTGACTGAAAACTACTCAAAACAGCCAATGTACCTCCTACACACTCACACAAACATGTGTATGCATCATTGAGAGCACAATTTAGTACTATTGTATATTTATTCAATATGACACACTCTCTCCTACAGCGTCCAGGACCAAAATATAACACAGTCGCGTATATGAATGCGGTAAAAGTGAATAATCTTTCCTTAAAAAGCAGCAGTGCTAGAGATATGGTGGAGTCGCTCCTGAAGTCTTGTGTTGTCTCTCTGGTTTTTTACTTGTTTGGCCTGGCAGTTGGTGAGCAACATGAAGGCTTTAGCTCATCAGAAATATTTACTTTTTCGTGTAAATGTGTTTTATTCTAGGAAATAACATTATATTAGATACAACAACTACAAACTCAGCATCCTCCAAAAGAAGAGTCCCAATGCATTCTGGTACTACAATGGAAAACGTAACGTTAATTTTCATTTTAAAGGTAATTAAACACTATGGTAAACCCCTTTAACTTTTACAACCACTGCATGAACGTAGTGAATAATTCTTTTGCATTGAGAGTATTTATTGGTGGACCAACAATATCAGCCAATCCTGATGACCTATGGTTTTACCAGTGTAGACAAAATATCCCAGATAGTTATACATAGTTTTGTTTTCAGCAGCTTTCGGATTTAAACTTGCAATCACTCAACAATACAGAAAAACTTTAATACATCAGCCACTCCCTGTTTAAGACCTCAGTACAGGCTGAATTAATAAAAGTAATCACAAGACACCTTAACAAAAAAAGAAAGAAAGTAAAATGTACCCAAAAAAGGTAGTTAAACATCCCAAAGAAAGTCTAAAACACACACACACACACACACACACACACACACACACACACACACACACACACACACACATACTTATTAGATTGTTTTTTGGAACTAAATAATGTAACATATTAGATCTCTATGTAGTGCATTAAGGAGGATATGAAATATGACAACTGCCCACAAAAATGCACTTTAAACAAAATGTAGAACCATATCCATTTCATCCATAGTGTATGGAGGATCCTTTAGACTTAAAGTCTTAAAGATACATATAAAACTTTCTATGTATACATATATATATATAGCATCCTAGCATCCTGCACACACAATTACACCCACCCATTCACACAGGGCTTTTTTGGTAGAACTAAATAACAACTGGAAATGCTCCAGAAACAGGAAATGCAAACCATCTATTTCTGCACAACTTCTTAATGTACGTCTTATCTTACTTCCTTTCTCTTAATCACTCTGTTTGTCAAGGCTGTCGCATAGTAGAAGGAATGTGCCAGCCTCATAGGGCTCTACTGTCCAGCCAATAGGAAAGATACCAACTGAGAACTGGAGAGAGCTACATTGGGGGAAACTAATGTACATAAGGTAAATCATTACTAACTGCATAGAGCTGACTCAGAATAGCTGAGGCCCAAACGGGAGTATTTATAGCTGCATTTCCCCCTGAGTCTGTGGGTTAAGGGAGCCTGAGGCCACAGATGAATGGAGAGGGTCCACATGCTTTAGTGTAGAGCGCAAGAGGCTCTGTGTTTTTTGGGAACACTCTGTACACTGTGTCCACTGAAGCAAACATGGTTGAAGATCTGAGAGAAACGCATTAATCGGTTAGAGCAAATACAGATCAGGCAAGTTTTTTTTTCCTGGGGGTGACCTAGGTTTTCACTACCAACCTTGACCGGGAATATCATTGTTATAAAATATCATTTTTATATCATTGTTATAAAAATGCTATCTTTGTAAGGAAAGGAAGAACTCTTACAAAGATAACACCATTTGTCAATTTTCCACTTACCCCAGATATACTCGATCAGGCAAGATGTTTTGCACTGGGGCTGTGAAGCTGACTATTAATACACCTCCAAAACCCACTAAAGCCACAGCTAGCTCTTCATTAAAGTGGAGTAGACTCAATGATATGGTTTGAGACACCGCATGATTTACTGTATGATTTACAAAACGCTTCAGGCAGACATTTCATCTGTTCCCAAACCATCTCAGAAGTGGGATTGCAGATCAGTTTTTGTGAGGGACCTCCCTTACGTCTGCTTTGTGAATACCAGCCCAGATTGTTCATAATTTTAAAGACTTAACTGTGTCAATTTGATTTTGTTGAAGTAGTCCTTTCACGCTTGTTCAAGAAACAAGACTTTGTTTCATTGGTCGTGAAATGGTCACAAAAAAAGCCGCTGGTGCTTTCAAATGTTACGGAAAAGAATGAAATTTAAAAAATGGAATTATGAGACTGATATGACAGCAGCAATGATAGTGCTCACTAAATAGTGCTCACCAACTGAACCTAACAACAAAACCTATATTTAAAGTCAAATAGTAACATTCTTGTTGCAGCAACCAAAACACAGCAAAAAAATAAACAGCAGTACCCATTTGTTCTGTTGTTTTTTTTTTTAACCTTCACTAGGTGGCCCTGAGGACCCTACCCTTTTCAAACCAGACACAAATCCTACACACCACAAAGTCCTCATATACCACAACAAAAGCTTTTTCTGTAGAGACGTCTTATAGTCATCTATTTACCTAAACCACTCACCGGTGATCTCCCAAATGCTTGTGGATTCACTCTGACGTCTTTACAACTCATAATGATAATGAGGTGCTAGTCAATGACATGAACATATGAGTGAGGAACAATTTGGTGCTTTAAAGATCCTGACACAGTGATGCAGACAATGCTCCATTCTTGTTAAGGCTGTCCTTAGCAAATAAAAGGAAATCCAGCTTGGCTTGAAGGGACAGGAACTTTCCCTTCTCAGCTTCAAGTTCGGCAAGTGATGTGCACATGCCTAACAGGTTCATAAACACTGACGTGTGTGATGTGTTCCTTGGACTTTTATCATCATTGATACAGTCCAACTTCCAAACATAACAATAATCACAAAACTCCTCTGCATCAAATCTCAATCTGGGTGAATTACTGACATGTTGTTGGATTACTAAATGTACACAGGAACTGATACAGTTATCTGACAACAACAGGAACAGTGAGGTAGGCGCAAGTGAGACAAAGGTAAGTGTGATGTACAGACACCGGGCACATGCAGGATGCTTAGGTACATATATATACACCTGTTTCATATCATAGTTTCTGATCACCGTTAAATGCGCTCATGCCACTGGACTCCAGTCAGGGTTAAATGTGCTTGAGCCATGGGATTATGATTTAGGTTAAAGGCCGTAGAATGAAATTCAGAGCAGACTACATTCCTCGCCAATGTTCGCTCCCTGGACAATGAACTGGACTACATCCGACTCCAGGAAACCACCCAGCGTGAGTTGTGCTTATGTTTCTACGGAGACATGGCTCAACGACAGCGGTCCGGAAACGGCTACGGCTCTTTGCAACATGCTAACGTACCGAAGTGACCGTGATGCTAATCTTAGCAATCAAATTGCAGCTAAAATTGCTCAATCATTTATTGCTGTATTTGCTCATATAACTGTTCTGCACCTTTGCACATCTCTGCTGCTAAAATACAGTACTGGTCAAACACTATACGTATCCTCACTGTTGCTGTTGTCAATTGTACTGACGGTTGTCTTGTCTTGTCTAGTTGTTATTGTTGCTCATTTTTGAGCTCTTTGTCCTGTTTGCACTTGTGGTCTTGTGTTCTGTTCTGTTCTGTTTCTTGTGTTGCACCATGGTCCTGGAGGAACATTGCTTCGTTTTTATTATGTACTGTGTGTATATGGCAGAAATGACAAATAAATCCTACTTGATACTTGATTTCAATACCCTCATTGTGTAAAAGATGAATGAAGAAACAAAGGAAAAACTTTGTAAAGGGCTGGCAAAGCTGGGAAAGATGACAAACAGCTGGATTTTTCAAGCATCTGAGAGGTCTGTACAGTAACAGCACACTATATGACTGACACATGAGAAACTGAAACAAACTTTCTCAAAACACCACCCATTTATAAAATCATTGTTAATGCAGTGCATATGGCTGGACTGTCACCTCCCATTAGCAATAATTTGGTAAAAGAGTAAAAAATCCTACGAGCTGGAGAATTTCTAAACGCTTCGGCTAAAATGTTGATGTCTGCTAAGGGGCAACAAACCACAATCCAAGAAAGTCTGAGACAGTAACGAACTGTCCCCGTAGCAGCCTGCCAAAAATCTCTCCCAAAGCAAACGGTCAAATCAGCCATGAAGTAACAAAGTTTCAAAGAACTGCACCTTTCAGAGAACCTAAAGAGAACACCCTGAACTCAACTAAGGCTCATGTAAGGCTCATGTAACGCTCCACTGTACTTTCTGCATAAACTCTTAGTCCCACTAATTAATAACATATTCATGCTATCTCACTAACTCTTGCCACACACTAAAAGCTTAACCAAGCTTTATAACACACAATGCCACAACCAGCCACTAACAACTGCACTCAGAAGAGTGAGTGGACAGTTGTCATCCTTGAGATGTTCTCATTGTCTGCTATCGCTTAAATATTACTCTGCCTGCATGTAATCCAGCCCTAATCTTAACCTTACTAAAGAGCTCTCATTGTTCTTTGACTCTTTCTACCAAATATACCAAATATTTATGAAGATCTGTCAACTGCCTCCAAATAGGCAAACTCTTATAACTTCCCACTGAACGTGTACACAGACGCGCACATACACATTCATCTTCTATTGTGGTATTTTACTACCTTCCTCTTTCGGTATACGGTACTTGACTTAAGTGAGTCATCTGCAATTAGACAGACTCTTGTGACCCAGACATTTCTTAGAAACAGCACACTGGTTCAGAGCTCAATGTCATGTAGTTTCCTGGCAGTACATGCTGGTAAAACACACACTGTCTGAATCATGCTCAGCAGGTGCACTGAATTAGAGGAAATATGAAAAGATTAAATCCGCAGTGAAACAGCCTGATAAGACCTTCAGTCCCATTGTCTGTTTTGCGTGTATCCAGGTTGCTAAGAAACATGTTTCTATTTTGTTATGAATGGAGACCTTGTAACTGTGTGAAAGGAGAAGAACACATGAAAAAAGAATACATGATTTTTGGCTGTCCACTCTACCCTGATCAGCCGTAACATTAAAACCAGCAGGGTAATATTGTGTAGGTCCCATTTGTGCTGCCAAAACTGACCTGCTGAGACATGGACTCCACAGGGTGGACTGTGGTTTGGCACCAAGACGATAGCAGCAGATCTATGAAGTCCTGTAAGGTGTGACGAAGGGCCTGCATGAATCAGACCACTTTGTCTAGCACATCCCACAGATGCTCGATTTGGACGTCAGGTCAACACCTTGAACTCTTTTTCATGAACAATTCTTTCAGTGTGGCAGCATACATTACCTTGCTGAAAGAGGCTGCTGCCATTAGGGAACACCACTGCAATTAATTAGTGTATTAGACCTGTAGCGTCCACATAAGCGCAATAATAACACACTTTACTTTATGTAACGCACTTTACTTTTTTTTTCAATCTCAAAGCGATATAAGGCAAAAGCATCATCATAAAAGACGAATAAAAAACAAACATGCAACATCTTAAAAATAGCAGCAACCAGCAAGGTTAACTGTAAGTCATATGTTCCATTAACGAAAAATGTTTTAAGGCGGTGTCAGTGAGTACAATGGTGTGACGTAGCCGGCTGAGGAGTACACCATGGTTAACTGTGTCAAATGCAGAAGACAGATCAAGGAGCATGAGGGGAGAAGACGAGCCAGCATTAGCTGCCATCAGTAGATAATTTTTGACTCTAATTTGAGCTGTTAATGTGCTGTGAGCAGAGCAGAAATCAGACTGAAAATTGTATTTGAGGCAGCGGCAATAACTTTTTCCAATACTTCGGAGAGAAATGATAAGCTAGAAATGGGCTTGTAATTGGCAAAAACCTCTGTATCAAGAGTGGGGGTTTTGAGAAGTGGTCTGATTATGGAGGTTTTAGAACAGATGGAACATAGCCAGCCTGGGGAGAGAGGTTTGTAACAGTGGTGATCACTGTAATAAACCACATGACTTATGGCAGAAAAGTTTACTTTCACTAAGGAAAGGGGTCCAGGGCACAGGAGGAGGGATTAAACCGCTTGCTGTAAAACCTCTGACAAGTAGTTAAACAGCTGGGAGATCTTAAACTGTGAGTAGGTAGTTGAAACACATAGAGTGGAAGAACCAGAAAGGACAGAACTGAGTCAATTTTTGTTTAGAAAAAGTCATAAAAATCTGACAGTGCTCTTCTGTAGTTCATGAAAGTGAGGGAGTTGGTGAGAGGGGAAGGTGACTGATAGTGAAGAACAGCTGCTTGGAATTTCCTGGACTGTTTTTAAATGACATTTGAGTAAAAATGTGACTATGCTTCTCTAAGGGACTTAGCAGGTCTTCTGGTGATAGTAAAGTACACAAGTAAAGTCACAGTTCATCTGGTGCTGCACATCCTCTAATACTTCATCAGTGGTCAGTTTCTGGCTGCAGGACATAGTTGGCTGGATATTTTTGACTGGTGGACCTTTGTCAACCCAGTAGTGACACTAAGGTGTTTTAAAACCCCAGCATGGGTTTTTAAACAACACTGATCAACTCTGTGCAGCACACACACATATACATGTCACTACAGTGTCAGAGTCCCTGCTGTACTGAGAATAAGACATCACCCAAGTAATACCTGCCACTGGCGGTCCTGTGGGGGTCCTGACAATTGATGAACTGGCTAAAGGAGGTTAACAAATTATGCAGAAAAACAGATGGAGTACAATCTGTAAACTTAGTAAGTGGGTCTGAAAAAATGGACAATGTACCTAATAACAAGTGTACCTAATAAAGCTTGGCAGTGTATACACTGGAGTTCTTGGCCTCAATGAGCTCAGTTTTGTTATTAACATGTGTACCATCTTCTTGTGCTTGTTAAATGACATGATCACATTATGAATAAACTAACAGACCTCATACAGTGTCTTTGCTGGCTTTGATTTGAGATCAGGTTCCAGTTGTCTTTTTATGGTTAGGGCTTTGGTAGAAAGCCTGGGTGAACTGACTGGGTGAGCTTGTCACTAACTAGAGTATTTCTAGAGTATATTTATGCACGAAATGGTTTTCTAAATTTAAAGACTTCATCAAAATACTGCAGTGTGAGTGATGAATAAATATGTTTACCTGCAGTATGAGCAACATCTGTATGATGGAAGGGGGCACCCGGGCACGGGGTCGAGACAGAGCATCCTCCAGTTTTAGATTCAGAGTAATGATGTTTCTGAAGTGCAGCAGAGCCAGCTGCCTCACAGAGGGCTCCTTACCCTACACACACACACACACACACACACACACACACACACACAGGACACAAGCATTCACACGTTTAGTTGTTATTTAAAAAACTTTCAGGACATATATTCATTTCAAATGCATGCACAGCACTATTATATACTTATAGATATGAGAAAAACACGTTCAGATGTGTATTTGTAAGCATAAACAAATATGGGTTAATAAAGTAATAAGGAAAAAAGTATTCAGACACATTTAAAATATACATATACTGCATGTAATTGTTACCAAATAAAAATAGTTCCAGACATTAATGCTAAAAAGACAAATATGTTCTCTTGTAAACTGCACCAGGAATCATTATAAAATAAGTTGCAATTGGCTGGACTGATTTCATACAAGTAGCAATCCTGGTGAGGCTGAAGGAGCTTCCTAAAGTTCTACAGTACAATATCCAGGGAAGAGATGCTTGTCTAAAAATTTCCGAATAACTTTCCTGTGTTGAATTGGACAAGTAAAAATTACATAAATACTACAATGTGCAAGACTGAGGTTCTGTAGGACTGGGAACCAATGACAAATCAGAGCTTTTGGAATAATATATTCTGGTCAAAGAAACAAGTTATGTCTCGTCAGTGGTGGTTCTTTGGTCTCCTTCCACTGATGAACACTGTCAGTCATAAATTGTGCATCAACAGAACAAAGTGCACCATAGTGGTTCTTGCTCAAATGAAATAGTGAGTGCAGGGAAGAGGTAGGTGTACCAATACACTGGAACTCAGCATATAAATGTAGTTTATATGCAGCATTTCGACCAAATTTAAATGTGACAAATATTGTTATAGGAAGTAGTACCTGGACTGGGTAGAAAATGGCTTGCAGCATGGAGAGCACATCGCAAAAGAAAAAGTCCCAGGTTTCTGCTAGGGAGTCCAGCAACTTCTGACCTGCAACCGGAAAATAAACACGTATCATCAGTCCGAAAACCTATAAAACATAGGCTCAACATACAAAAACAGAGGACCTTTTTCTTTCTTTTTTGCATTTGTGTTTTTAAAGGTTATAGGAAGTCAAAAGTGAGCAGAAGGTGGGCAGGTATTTGGTTGGATCTAACAATGTTGGAGCAGCACTGTTCTGTCAAACTCACACACATAACCCTTTTCACACCAGTCTCCACTACAAAAACACCTACACATGTGCAAGCTTTTGGAAAGTTTTTCTCACACTCACTCTACACCTTCCAAGCAGAAACAAGCTGCGGTGAGTGATACGGGTTTCACTATCAGAGGTATGTGTGGTTTGATGTTAGCTATCAAAGTCTCAAAAACATTTCTGAAGAAAACTAAACTTTAATACCTTTCATCACTTTTTATGATTTCTGCTAAAAAGTCTCTTACCTTCATAGAACCTAATTTTGTCTCGCAGTATCACCATTCCTTTGGTTAGGAGTTGGTTCTGTGAAAATAATGGTAAACTCAACTTACAGATCAGAAGCAGAGCTGTACTATTTCTAATTAAAACTGCATTATCGCCAATCTGGTGTTTCATATTATGTCAAATCATTTAACTGGAAAGACAGCACTGAAACAACTAAACATTACAATTTGTTCCACCAGTCATTCTTGTTTATATGATTGGTTTGCGTTGCTCCCTGCCTGTGAAGGATGTATTAAGTACCTCATATCCTCACTGGTCATTTCATCAGGTAAGCCTACCAGAGAGTTGCACTTCTGCTTTCTCTGCACCTATTGACTGTAAATGCTTTATTTTATCACTCCCTCTGTACCCCTCCGATAGTAAGGGGCCATAACTGGACTACCACTGCATGGTGGATCTTCCTCAGCTCCACAATGATGCCAGAATGCTAGCAGCATGGTATATGTGTACCTGATAAAATGTCAATGTACCTAATGAACTGACACCTGAGGTAAAAAAAAAACCAAAAAAAAAAAACCCAAAAAAACACTGTGCCCTTTGTAATTATTGCCCTATGCTATGATGAATGGAAAGACTTAATAACCTACAGTATATCGTTATATTTTTTTAATAATTTTTAAAACAAAATCAAATTGGTCACAATTACTGGCAGCCCAAAAAAACTGTATTAAGGAAAATTAAATGAAACATTATCCAACACATTTTTTAACGAATTAAGTTAGACTAAGTGTTTAGGAACTTTTAAGCAATTATCAATGAATTTTATTTGAGTTTATAGAGTTTGGCAGCACCTTGGGGTCAACACATCTTCAATTTCACCCTAAGACAACAAACTGTTTGGAGGGAGTGTCAGAAAGAAGCTTTTCTTACAGAACCGTCAAAAGAAAAAGTACTTAAGAGTCTGCCAGACACCACAACAATCAAAAACAAACATCTAGAATAACTATTAAGGTGGATTTGGTGTAGAAATAAAAATGGCTACAGAGAAAACTATCAAATATCAAGTGTAAAATATGGTGGAGGTTCTATGACACTGTGGGGCTGTTGCTCCTCCTGGCAGAATTGTTTATACATCAGGCAATATGGATTCCAGGAAATACCTGGAGATTTCAAATCTAAATCTGCCTGCGTTGCCAAGAACCTGAAACTTGGTGTTTGGACAACAATATCAAAATATCAAAAAAGGTTAAATGAACATGGAATCAACATTTTGCCATGGCCAATCCCAGTCCCCTGACCTAAAATGAATTAAAAACCTGTGGGTTCTTCTCAAGAAGTGAAATCTTTAGAGATTCTGCCTTGAGGAATGGTAGAGAATCCCTTCTTCTGTGTTCTTAAGGGGAATTAAACATTACAAGAAACAATATAAAAAATAATTTTTATTAAATATTTTTATAATAACATTCTTGTGATCGCCTGTGACATTTTTACTTGTAGTAATGGGATCACATGGAATTTATATATTTTCTTTATTTGCTGAGCAAAAACACCATTTGATAAACATGAAGGGGAATTTCCTACATTTTTCACTCATATCAAATGAGGGTGCCAATAATTCTGGAAGACACTGTATGTAAAGCATCTTTGGGGATCATACAAAGGTCAAGAAGCATAAAGCATCTTTGGCAATTATTTTCCAGTACAATAATTTTCCAGTACTAGGCCACTACAGTTTGCCATGCATTCTGTGTGCACAGCAGGAGGGCAACTTGGAGCTGATGAGATCTTCTAGACCAGGAAACACCTGTGTCTCTGCTTATTAGCAGCTCATTGTGAACAACTCCTTCATGTGAGTGAGTCACAGCGAACAAATGGCAGCTCACGACAACCGCTGTAAACCACTATTATATCCAAGTAAATGGAAATACTGTGCAGTTCCTCACCTGCAGGTACTCTGTGAAGAAGGAGCCCAGCTCAGTCTTCAGCAGCTGCCTGCAAAACAAGAGCACCAAGGGAATGAACAATGAAATGAGTGAGTAAAGAAAGGAATGAAAGTGAAAGATACTGACTTCTTATATGCGAAACTGAAAGAAACCATTCAAGAAATGCAACAATACATTAAAAAAGTCTTTGTTCCACGCTGATGCCATCTATGGCCAGGAGTTTAAGAAAGTATAACTGGGCTTACACTCTTCGGCTGGGCTGGAAGCCCCTCCATCTAGCAAGGTGGGTGTATGTCTGCTGAATTTTCAGTTTGTGTTCTCCTACATTAGCGCTGAGCTGTACAATGATGATGTGTTAGCAGCAGTCTGAAAAGATGCCGTGGTGTTTCACATCTCTCACAGGAAAGATGTGCCAGCCTTCAACCTCCCAGCTTGGTAATACTGCGTGACAGGGGGACGCCTAGTGAGTGGATTGAACGGGAGAACTAAATAATGGAGAAAATATGTGAAAAAACTTTTCTCATTTAACGATTTAATTTCTGCAATATAACTAGGAGTGTGAGGTGACAGGGAGTATTGTATAAACAACCACAAACATCACTGGGTCTGAAACTGCAGGACAGTCAGAGACCTCTTTGTCAACACTTGATTCATGATCTTGCACTTCTTATTTAACTTAATTCCAGTCTTAGCACACAGATCTTAAACCTTAGATTTTTGCATAAAATCAGCTCATCTATAATAACCAATCACCTGTGCCGCTTCTCATTTTTCCTGTTCTACTTAAAAGAAAAGCACAATTTCACACGACACTCATCATTCTCCCACACCAGCAGTTACTGTTTACAAGAAGTATAATGTGCTTTCTGTTCCAATCATTTTTGTCATGAACTATAGGTGTTAAAGTGCTATGTATTGCAGCAAGATAGTGTATAAAGATGAAACAAGGTTAAAGGTTAACAAAGCCAGCGCTTTATTTAAGCTCAGAAGCTCGACCTGAGTAGACTACTGAATTAGACCCACAGAAGAACCTCAGGAAATGAACTGAGAACAGTAATGCCTGCATTCAGCGGCAGTCATCTAGGCAACGGACTCAGGACCAAATGCCATCACAGTATAGAGAGGGTTTGGTTTTCAAATGTGACTTGGAGAGACAGATGCATTTACAGTGCTACAGCATCTAATTTAAAATTTGTGTAAGACCACTTCCTGAAGTTAGTGATGTTGTCTAGCTCCGTCTGAGTGAACTGGACAGAATAAGACCTGTGGGTTATTCCCACCTGGCCCATCTCTTTTTTACACACACACACACACACATTGAAGTTTTCATGAGGCTGAGGCAATTCAAACCCACAAACCTCAAACTCTTCACTTTAACCATCTCAAACCTATGTTTCATATTGTGACTGGGAAGTACATGTATGGGCCGCTTGATTCAGAGGAAGATGTCCTGCTGTTTTGCGTTATCAATTTCATGTTTGTCTTGGTATCAGTCTGGGCCACATTAAAACCACTTTAAAAAAGGACATGGGTCAAAACCACACACATCTGACAAGATAAGTCATTTCAGCACAATGGCATGGAAAAAGACTCATCAAGACATTACTGGGCAATCAACTACACAGATGGTGAATTAAGATGAATTAATCAGATGAAGATAACTTAGTAAACAAGGAGATAACAGACCAAACTATTAAAATGGAAAATGAACAGTAACAAACCATAATCTCCCAAAAAAAAGATAAACTAGGATCATTTGAAAAAACATTGTGGCAAAAACACAGCAGGCTGTGGCGGGTTTTCAGCTTCCTCACAGGCAGACCACAGGTGGTGAGAGTTGGTGGATGTGTCTCCATCACCATCACACTCAACACAAGAGCTCAACAAGTCTGCTCTACATCCTCTACACCCATAACTGTGTGATTACTCACAGCTCCAATCCCTTCATCAAATTAACTGACAACTGAATGCCAGCAAAGCAAAGGAGCTGGTGGTGGTCTTCAGTAGGAGACAGCGGTGGTTCTACTCCCCCCCTCAGCATCAACGGGACTGCAGTGGAGAGGGTGAGCAGCTTCAAATACCTCGATTCACATCTCTGAGTTTACAACAAAACATCAAGCCCAGTCCAAAAGTACAATACATACTCTATTCTGTACATTTGCACACTTTAGATCTTGTTTATGCTTGTAAATGGCTGTTTACACTTTTTTACACAGACATTTCAGGGGCACATTTCACTACATGTTCACTAACTGTGTATGTGACAAATAAAGAATCATGAATCTTGAATCTTGAATGTTTTGAAATGGGACTGATGTGGCAAAATTTAATCTATTGTCTTTCAAAAAAGTGCATCCAGTATCAACATTTTAAGAGCTCTTTCAGTTTTACCATTATCATGTCTGTATTGGCATGTCTCTTTAAAATACAAAGAAGCTTAAAAGACTAACTGGGGGGTGATTTTTTTTGATGGCCCTGCAAAAACACCCCCACACTTCAAAGCATTTTAATTAAGAATTTTAACCTGTAAGCTGGTAAAAGCAACAACTTGAAAAAACAGTTTTACGTCCACCAAGCTTTACTGCTCATGACTATGTATCTAAAGTATCTACAGCGGTCTTGTACATGCAATGCTGAAACATTTTTCTGCAACAATAGGAGTAGACAACCTGAAAAATAATACAGGTTTCACTGAAACCTCCTTCACCACACTCAGATCAGCTCAGGAAAATCAACATGTGGTTTTGGCTTTTTTGTTTCTGTAATTGTTTTTGCGTAGTAGTGTGGGTGTATTAAACAGAATCAGTTTCCACTACTCAGCAGACAAATGGCTTTCATTGCACAACCCCAGACATGTTTTTTTTTTAAATATCTCCTCAGTCCATAAAGCTTTTAGGCATTTAGGTGGCTCTGGACATTTTACAACTTGAAAAAAATGTATTTGTTTTGGGCATCTGTGCATTACTGAGAGTGTAATGTGGGCAGGTGTGTGGACAGACTGCAGGCGTGAAAACATGCAGATGGGCTGGCAGTCCAAGTTCATGTCACTTACCTGACCCCTTCATTCAGGGAGTACAGCTCATTATCTCCCAGGTCCTTCTTCTGGAACACAGCAATTACTGCATTATGGATGCTGCAGACAAGCACACAAACACACACACACACACACACACACACACACACACATAACAATTAAAATATAATTCAAAATGAATTACCAAGTACACTGACTTTGATTCTTGAGCGATACTGTTCTTATCCCTCTTTTATTACAAGCTGAGAGTGGGTGTGGCTTAAAAAATAAATAAGTCTGAGGTAAGAAATAAGGCTAAAAACAAGGTTTTACTGTCAAAACAAAACCTCATTAATATGTTTTTGTACTTTTGTTAAATGAATTAGTTTCTTTCTCATGCAAAGTTATTTTTCTGGAGATACAAGATTTTTGTGGTGATTTATTGACCAAAACAGATTAATCAAGAAGCACACTAGTTAATAACACCCATCTAGAATGTCATTTAGACAGCTAAACAGCACTTCAGATTTTGGAACAAGCATGCTTTCTGAATCACATGGCATTTTCGATTTTCGATTTTTGAGTATAAACACTCGCATGATATTGTGGTACACAGACAACTATGCATGTTGTGTCAGAGGAATAAACAAGGTAGTGCGATATGGCAAAAAAATACATAATCACAATCATATGCTACTTTAAATAATATCTGGTAAGAAAAGACAAAAAGAACCAGCACTGCCATATTAAAATTATTTAGCATCATACACTGCACTGCACCAAACCCATTAAAAAGGGACTAATTAGTCTTTTTGTAATGATTAGTCTTTTTTCAGTGTACTGACGATATCACAGTATGCTCACAAAAATGAACCGTGACATTTCAATAAGATAAACACTCTCTCATCTCCCAGCCCCAGCAATAAACTATGCCCAACAGCTTAAATGCATGCAGATGTGTGTAATGATGTGGCTTTGGATTTTCCTAAACATGGAAACGTGAATCAATTTTCTTACAAACATGCTACTCTGCATATAGTCGGTGGCACTGGAAAATGTCAAACAGCCTCTTCCTCTCTGTTTCTCTTTCACTCATCTACTCACACATATACAAACACACAAATCTCTTTAGGGATCAATTGTGTTAACAGCATGAATGCCACCCATGTGTTGCTCTCGGGGTGTGTGTGTGTTTGTGTGTGTGAGAGAGTTTGAGAAGAAACAATGGCCTCTCTTCTCTGAGTGACCTCTTTGTGTTCGCCTCTGCATCTCAACCATCTGATGTCGGGGGGTGGTGGTGGTGGTGGGGGGTGTCTGGCGTTTAGTGCCACCAAACACCAACTGGGCACCAAACCTAACCACTTATGTACAATTAAAACAGGCCAACTGACTTTAACTACAGTATCCTGGGGTCAAATGCAGTGTGCAGGGTATGAATGACTGAACTAGCATCTCTAAGTGAAAGAAGAGGATGAGGGGGAAGAATCAGGAACACACCCAAACACACAGATGCACACACGCAAAAAAGACAGAGTGGAACAAACAGTGGTAGACGGCTGCAGAATGCAGATTACTCATCTCTTTTTTTTTTTCTTGAAGATCAAAAACCATTTGACAACTATTCAGAGCAAAGTACCAGAGTACGAATAACCTCTTTCATCTGTAGGTCAGTGTAAACATCATTAAAGGCCACAGCATTAATGCTCCAGTCATGCTTATTTCAGACCAGCTTTTCTAAGAAAATTTCTATATTAATGTTTAATATGTGTGTGTGTGTGTGTGTGTGTGTGTGTGTGTGTGTGTGTGTGTGTGTGTGTGTGTGGTACCTGTTCCAGGTGGCATTGGCCCCTGCCCTGCGCTGCTGCGTGCCCCTCTCCTCCAAGGCTGCCTTCTCACTCTTGCCCAGTTCGCTGAGGCTCGGAGAACTCATCAACTTCAGCCTGTGGAGAGTCCTCATGGTCAGTGAGAGAGAAGCCTGGTGCACTGCTACACTGCACCACAAAACAACAACACAGAGAGGAAGAAAGAAAAAGGAGGTACTATTGCAAGGTGCACGATGGTTTAGTCTCCTCCCTCTCATCTTTCCTTCCTCTCTCTCACTCACTGTCTCTCTCACTCTCTCTCTCTCTCCCTGGGTCAGGGAGGGGCTGCCTGACCCAGCTATAGCCACTGCTCACACTATACGACCAGTCTCTTTCTCTCTGTCCAGCTTTTCTCACTTTTTCTTTTTTCTCTGTCCTTCTCTCACTTACACTCACTCTTCACTCTTGCTCTCACAGTATTTCTCTCTCTCTTTCACACTCCATCCTGCATACTCCTCTTTTTCTTACTGTTTCTTTCTGTCTTTCTCTCCCACTCCCTCTCTGTTCCCCTCTCTTTTATCTCTCTCTCTCCTGATCACTCTCTGTACTTTGCCTCTCTCGCTCCTCGTGTCTCTGTAAGTCTTATTTTTTTTCTTACTCTCACCACATCTTTCTCATCCTGTCTCTTCCTCATCTCCCTCTCACACTAACATTCTGTACTGTGAAGCTGAGTCCCACATGGACAAATGAGAAAAGTATGGTCTGCCAGCACATGCACACACACACACACACACACACACACACACACACACAGAGGATCCCAGTAGCAGTAGTAGTAGAGGTGGTCTTTAAAATATTTTTGAAACTTTAGTATGATGACAGAGAGGAAATAATGTTTCACTCTCTGTGACTATAAATACTCCATAACCAAAAAAATCTACTAAAGCACAATTACACACACACACACACACACACACACACACACACACACACACACACACACACACACACACACACACACCCACACACA
>JBBIGA010000126.1:18817854-18845253 GCA_037576975.1 Alestes dentex
AGAGAGAGAGAGAGAGAGAGAGAGAGAGAGAGAGAGAGAGAGAGAGAGAGAGAGAGAGAGAGAGAGAGAAAGAGTGACAAGGACTCAGTGTCTGCATTACTTTTCTAAACAAACACCACCTCCCTCCATCCTTCACAGACTGGTGCATTGACTTGCTCACCAACCTCTTTGACGGTTTAAACAGTTTAAAGGTCTCATGCCATGAAATAAAAGTGAAACAAAAGACTTTTGTGAAATAAAACACTTTGAAGTAGCACACAAATATTGTTTCTATGATACCATTCACTCCCCAGTACATTCAGTAAATGTACATTAGGCTGGAGAGTTTTCAATTCATGCTTTTTGTAACGTAACTATGCAATAACAGAAAAATCCATCGACAGCAGGTTAGCCCAACCATTCACAGTGAAGTTATAAGGAATGTTTCAGTTTAGATTGACCATGAGGTGTAATCGGAAAGGGATCACAGTGTGAGAGCCTATCTGAGCTGGATTACTTTCAATCCTGTGGAGGTGCTGAAATTAGGTGATTACCCATGGCACCCACAATTTTCACAGTTTTTGCTGAACTCAGAGCTGTCTCTGTAATGGCAGTGCTGTTCGAGTTGACCTAATAGCAACATTATAAAAAAACTGGGAACAATGGCTCCTCTTTTTTCAATACCATACTAAAATGGAGCATGACAGTTTCTTTATCCTCATCCTTAACATGAGACTGCTGTACTCCACAGAGGCTTCTAGTGATGGTGTATTTAAAAAGAGAAGGAAAGCGAAATATGTGAAAGTACATCTTGGAAAGCGTTGTGATTTCTGTCTTGTTGGGAAGCACTTGGTGAGCTGAACGAGCCCTCTTTATCAACCGTATGTTGTTCAGTCTGGCATTCACTGTCGGTTTGTTTGTTTGAACCCATTTCATTTTAATCTTATTGCTGTCATAAAAAATCTGGGCTATGGGGTTTGGTGTTTCAAAACTCATCCAGCTCCAACAGGGCTTTAAACAAACACTGTGAAATAAGTGAAGATACTGTATAAGTACATTTATGCAAGGCAACAAGACTGATGGCTAATGAACATCAGAGGCAGAACATTATAAGAAAAGAAAAGTGAATAATAGTTTGACATCTTCTGCATCTTTATCCCTCGGTATGTGCTAAAGAACAGGGAATTTGTTTACTTAAAACACTTAGATTATAGGAGCCAATGGACAGGTGCTATAATAATTTGCTTTATATTGTAGTCTATAATAATTTGCTTTATGAATACATTTCTGGATTCGTCTGTCTGTCTGTCTGTCTGTCTCTCTTTCTCTCTCTCTCTCTCTCTCTCTCTCTCTCTCTCTCTCTCTCTCTCTCTCTCTCTCTCTCTCTCTCTCTCTTTCCCTCTTTCTCTCTCTCTCTCTCTCTCTCTCTTTCCCTCTTTCTCTCATACCACACATGAAAATTCTGTAACAGAACTTTGTGATAAAAGCTTTCTATCAAATTTCACTCTATTCAATCATGAGCTTAATCTTTATGCTATGAAAGAGATCAAACCTGCATGCTGTGAAGGACATGAATCGCTGTCTAATTTCATAGAAGTTTCCTAATTTCCTGCACCTGGACATCTGTGTACAAAACACAGTTATCTACTACTGTTAGTTGCTACTACTGGCAATGCAATTAATAAACACACACACACCCACACACCAAGGTGCCCATACTGAGGTCATGCTGTGTCTCACCAATGATTGACAGCATTCTCTGTGATGTAATGTTTCCAAAGATGAAGGTTAATGGTTACACCTCTGCAGTTAAGAATTGGCTAAAGTCTGGGAAGAGAAAAACTAAGACTCATGGCCTGTTGATATTGACATTTGTAGTAAAACAATGTAAACATGTCAAATAGAAGTAATGTACAATCCATATTTGCATGCCCATTTCCAATCATTTTTAGCCCTTAGAATAATTTTTGGTTTAACACTAAAATAAGCTGAAATAATGAGAAAATTAAAGGTTCTATATCAAAGATTTTTATTGTATATTCTTCCACCCCCCATCCTGCTGTTTGCTGTTTGTGTCCTTTTTTGAACCGAAAGGAGACATAAATCATTCTGGCATGTAATTTTTCCAACCTTTAGTCCTCAGAATGAAACAGTTTTTGTTACTGTGCCTTTTAGACTGAAATATGTGATTTATGAATATGTAATGTAATTTACATTGTGTATATGTATATATGTATATGTGATATGTTTCATATTTATATATATATATATATATATATATATATATATATGAAATGTTTCATCGCGATTAATTGCATGATGTTCTGTGATTAATCACAATTAATCGCATTGTCATATGCAAAATTCAAAAATGAATTCAAAATTAGTGTATTGTGCACTTTTATTTTTAAAGTACTGCTATAGGAAAAAAAGTGCAAAAACATTTGGTTTGCAAACACTTTAAACAAATAAGGAGCTTTTTAACAGTTACAGTTCAAATATTTCTGTAAATCCCAACGTAAACATTAATGTAATCAAATCAAATATAAAACCAAAGCTATTTGCCACTGCAGGGCATTCACATTTTAACTAGTTTGTTATAGAAAAACAAGGTACCCTCAGAATCCAGAGCATGGGCGCCAGAACCATATTAGCTTTATAACCATTATAGTCCCAGCCAAAACAGACGAGACATAGAGCCTATTATTTCTTTATTTCTCATCATTATCAGTGTTCTAAACTGACTGTATAAACTGAATAAGCTTCAAGGTAGCATTTTTTGACAAGGCAGCATGAATCAATACACTGCTTCTAAACAAATTAATAAGTAAGTATTTTAAATTAAATATATTTTTCTCTGATTATGCATATTATTTCTCATCATTATCAGTGTTATACACTGACTATTAACTGTATGAACTGTATAAACATAAAGGAAGCATTTTTCAGCAGGGTAGCATAAATTGATAGATTCTGCGGTAGCCCATGCGGTAACACCGGCGCCCATGGTCCAGAGCCACAACCAGGTACCTTCCTATGGGGTGCCATTTGTAAAAACGGCTTCACAAATTTAGAGTTGTCATTTTTTCATCATTTAGCACAATGTTCACACAATTTTCACACACTGAGAGCATACATATATATATGTATGTATATATACACACATATAAATATACACACACATATTGTATACTGTAGTTTGATAAATATATACTGTAGTTTGATAAATACGGGCCCTGGAGTGGATTTCCTGCACTAGACCAGCTTTCTTAACCGTGGCCTTGCCAATGCCTCTCTCCCTCATTCTCTGGTTTGGCTGCTCTGCTCTAAAGTAACAAATGGTTCACTGATTACATTCCAGAGGATACTTTTACAGATGGTGGAGCTGAAATGATACAGAACAAAGACTGTGTTGTTCTATAGTATTATGGCATTATAATCCTGCGAAGGGGTGGTCAAACAAAGTGTGTGTGGGCTATAAGTTAACATACTGAAAAGGTCAAGCGGAAAAAATTAGTATTAACACATGCTGTTTTTTGTATTATGTAGACTGGGGAGCAAGTGGTATGTTTTGAAACGTTACTACTGTTTACATACTACATCAAACTCATCAAAAGAGTTCATGGAGTCTTCAGGATCATCTGAAAATGAGAATCTTGGGTATTTGTATCTGTATTTGATGAATCTGGAACATATAGTGGGCAGTAATTTCCCTATACTTCAGCTTCCGCTCACTGGTTTCTGTTTTAAGTGTGTTTTGAGTCAACATGGTTTTAGTTTTTTTTTCAGTTTTCTTTTTTCACTGGCTGTGAGTAAAACAAAAGGTCTGAATGCTGATCTGAAACCAGCTCTTTCTTGTCTTTAATGGTTTATCCTGTTCATTATACATTACCTCATATTGTACTCATTAAATGACATTTTGCTTTTTCTAGAAGTGGTGGGAAAAATTCTCTTGCATTATAAGAAGAGTCTGCTTCTGCATGTGATAGCTTTTTTTGGGACCAAAACTCTTCCGTGTCCCCAAACCTAGCTACAGGGCTAATACTGAGCTCAATGATGAGTACACATCCTCTTTGCATAGAGAACAAAAGGCCAAACAGGTTCTCATGACAACCGGGTGCTGTTTGTAAAGGAGATGGGTCTGCTCAAGCAGCTCTTCTGGTTTTTTATCCTGCACCAAAGCCTCCCACTCCTCCGTGCCCGGCTGAAAAGGGCATCCATTGGATACATGGCTAATTGGTCACGACAGAGAGGCAACAGCGCAGCGGCCTCCGCAGAGACGTGCCCCAGTTTAGGAGCCCAGTTTGAACATATTTACTGTCATGGTTAGGCGCTATACACAGTGACGCAGCAATACCAAAGTTCTACTTCAGTAAAACTCACCTACAAGCTACTCTCAAGGATGGTCAAGTTAAATGAAGTGTCCCTTCACTGAGGAGTTCCTGGCATGGGTTGACATTTGTGAGTGTGAAGAATCTTATAAGGGCTTCCATATCCACATAATTTCAATCTCCACAGAACGTAAAGGTTCTGTGTCAGTTCAATGGTTCTTCCTCAAACCTTCACATTATATATTTTTTTAATTGTTTAAATGGTTCTCCAAAGAACCACCCAAAGAAAGTGGTTCTTTTATTGAATTGCACATAGAAGCCTTTCTGGCACCCTTATACTTCAGAGGTATTGTGCCTATACTGTGCAAATAAACTGAGAAAAAATAATAATTAGAGAAAGCAGTTTAAAACTACTCTATTTTTGATTGTAAAGCACTACATTAGTAGAACACACACAAATAAACACTCAGTACAAAGTACGAAGTAAACGTATTGCTATTTGGTGAAATATGATGAGGTTAACAAGTATACACTTTTTTGTTCTTTAAAATACTTTCAGTGCATTTATCCTCTTTAGATTTTCACACACGTAATTAAAAATATGAACCCAAATGTATATATCTATAAGTATAAACAAAGACAGATATGTTAAAAACACATTATTAGGGACAAATTCAAACACTTATTCAAACACTTCAAATATACTTCTGTGTAAACACTGCAAAAAAAGTGTTGTCATGCAAACGACACCTGTAATCCTCATTAAAGATACTGCCATCGGCAGAGAAGATTTCATATAACAAATAGTGAGGTGAGACTGAAGGGGCTTCCTAAAGTGTTCAGGGTTAACATTATTATATAGCACTTTAGGACTAAAGACCTTAAACGTCCCTGTTAGGGACCACACAGAGGCACAATCTGTCCCAAGACAGGTGAACCACCTAAGATTTACTGGAATCAACAGAGGTCTCCGGAATTCTAACCATGCACCTCAGTCACTCCCACACGCGCGCACCAGATCAAGCCACCAGATCAAGCCCTGTTTATCTGTTGATATCTGCTACCCCAGTGAGTGTCACTGGCCTCGCTCCACCTCCTGTTTTCTCCATAGACCCAGCAGCCTATCATGGCTTCATAACTCCTTGCTCCTTGGTGCTCAAGCTTCAGGCCGCCCAATTCCCTGATGAAGAAGCGAAAGTGGCCTGCGTTATTACCAGGATCACAGGGCATGCTCTGGACTGGACCACATTGCTGCTGGAATCCAGTGAAACCTTTCTTACGGCCCTTCGATGAGGGTCCTCTGAGGTTCTGATCTGGGTCCTCTCAGAGAACTGCTGCCCACTTAATTCCTGACAATTTCCCAAGGCCAGCAGTCGGTGGTGAGTTTCATACTCTGGTAGCCCATAGTGAGTAGTCCAGCATTGCTTTCACAACAGCCTTTTACCATGGTCTAAAAGATTCCATGAAGGATGAATTATTAAATAAACACTGGGGAACATAGCACTGACCAGTGAAATACATGTTCAGCACCAAGAACATCCAGCACTCCTTGGCAACCACACCCACGTCCACTTTTGTCTCTCCCAAGACCATGGAGGAGGAGCTGAAGAAGATCAGCAGATCACGCCTCACTCCCCAAGAGAAAGAAAGGAGGATGTCCTGGGGATTGTGTCTATACTGCGGAGGAAAGGACGACTGCCCAGAACATCCAGACCATCCCAGCTCACCAGGGGAGTGAGACCTCCTGGTGAGCACAATTCCTTCGATTCCTACAGCCTCCCAGTGTGACCCTCTGGCCTCATTGCCCTGGTCAAAAGAGCCCGCCGACAAACTCAAGATTTCGGCCTTGGCGGATTATGGAGCAACTCTAAATCTTCTAGACTGCACCCTGGCTCGACAACTGCAGATCCCCTGCCACCGTTGCGACCAACTGCACCTGGTTCAAGCCCTGGATGGTCGACTACTCGGGTCAGGCCATCTGGAGTTCATGACACCCCCATTACAGTTGGTCATTCAGGACAATCACCAAGAGATGTGCGAGTTCTTCCTCTTGGACTCACCCCAAGATTCCTTCATTCTGGGATACCCCTGGCTGGCAGGACATCAACCTGTCTTTAATTGAGCCAATGGTACTGCGACACTGGGGACCAGACTGCACAGAACACAGTGCCCCTTTGAGACCCACAAACTCTGCACCAGCACCGGTGGCCGCCTGTCATCCCGGAGAACTCACTCTTGACATTTCTGGAGTATGCCCTAGGTACCATGATTTGGCTGCCATATGTTCTAAAGAAAAGGTCACCTCCTTGCCACCTCATCACCCATACAATTATGAAATCAATCTCCTGCTGTACTCCCTTTCCCTACCAGAGACTCCAGCAATGGAAGAGTACATCCAGGAGGCCCTAAAAAAACGTGACTAATTTGTCCGTCCACTTCCCTTGCAGCTGCTCCTTTTTTCTTTGCAGGAAAGAAAGATGGAGGTTTGCACCCCTGTATCGACTACCGGAAACTCAACCAGATTACCATCAAAAACAAGTACCCTCTGCCCCTACTCAACAATACTTTTGAACACCTGGCTGGCACCATTATCTTGACCAAGCTCGATCTGTGCAATGCTCATCATCTTGTGCGTATGAGGGAGGGCGACGAGTGGAAGACGGGGTTTATCACCACTAATGGACTCTATGAGTACCTCATTATGCTGTTTGGACTTTCAACTTGTCCAGGCACGGATCAATGACGTGATCCGCAACTTCCTAGAGCGGTTCATATTCGTTTACCTGGATGACATCTTTTCTCTCCGGACCTTCAGACCCATTTTCAGCAAGTCCGTAAAGTCCTCCGAAAGCTATTGGAGAACCAACTTTATGTGCAACTCAAGAAAAACAAGTTTCATACAACTTGGACCACCTTCCTAGGTTTCCTAATGACCACCAAGGTAGTTCCATGGATCTGCCTACGCTCACCACAATTAGACAGCTCCAACGATTCCTTGGGTTTGCCAACTTTTACCGCCGGTTCATCCGGAACTACAGTACCATTGCTGCCTTTGACTTCTCTCTTTAGGGGTTCCCCTTCAGTGCAGCAATTGTTTGCAGCAGCTCTGTAGTATTTCAGTTGACACAGTATCATTTATTGAATAACACGAGATGAACAAGAGTTTTCAAACTATTAAATAGTAGTATAGCTAGGAGAAAGAAATGAAATTGAGTGAAAGGCCTATGTGTCAGTTATTGCTGTATATGTGTTCTGGCATTGGCCCTTTCTAGCAGAGTGTTTTAAAATAATACAGTATTTATTTAATCCCAGTGTCTTTTACATCATTGGATCCCTCAATTGGGCATTCATTGCTCTACACTGTCAGTGAACACTTTAGAATCTTAATGACAGTTCTGGCATTCTTCCTATATTATGTGGTTCAACTGTGCCTACACTAAGATTTCAAACTATTTAACCTTTCTTAGTTCAAGAAATTCTGTTATTGTTTCTGTCAAAACATTTAATTTGCTTGCTCTTTCATACTTTCTTTATCTTCCTGTTATTTGCTCTTCTTACTTGGCTGAACTGACAGAAAGCAAATAGAACCAGGAAAGGGGCACAATAATTGTCTTACGTTTCACATGAACAGACACAATTAGAAACATGGATATAATATTAATCTTGCCAGACTAATTAATTTAAAATGTAATATCAAAAAAATGGAACCTAAATAAGCACATGTAAGGTATTATTTAATTTATATGAGAAGCAATGTTACCCAACATGTCAACATCCATGTAAAAAAGTAGTCACGTTTTGTGACTTAATGTTTTGTCTGGCAGTAATCTTTGCTGTGGAATTGCCTTCATTTTTTGTTGTCGTGAATTCTTTAGCTTGCTAACAAGTTAGCTAACAGTGTGGCGATCGTCATGCATAACAGATGGTGTAGTTTGCTGCCAAAATCCCAGGCTGGACATAGCAAAGGAATTTCTATGGTGTTTTCCTGCTATGACTTTCAAACCAATTTGTCCACATTTTTTGTAAGGGGTTGAAAGGGAAAAGTTCTGCAGCCGAAGATTGTCCTCCAAGGACTCATCTTACACTGTGAGAATATGATGATGAACTGCGAAAAAAGTCAGGCCAGAACATGTCTGGTTTGGCCTCTTTATATAAACACTGAACCCGTGGGGAAAAACACCACTTAAAAACCTGACTACTGTCACAGGGACTGGACACCACCTAAAAGTACCAGCAGAAATTAATGAGTTGCATTTCTGTCATCCCATAGTCAAAAGTGAACACAGACACTGATGCAGCTGCAGCAATTGTGTTATTAGTCAAATAGGGAGCTTTAGGGAGGTGCAAGGTGACCTTTTGTGCTGAGCCGGTGAAGTCATCTGTCTGCTGTTTGGGCAAACTGCTGATTCCATCCTACCTGCTTCATGTTTGCTTTGGACTTTAGTATTCACTCTGCTCATACAGAAGAAAAGAGACTGTCTTCTAAAGTGTTAAAAGAAAAGCACAGGAAAAGTAAATACTCACATTAGTCAGCTTCCTTCCTGCACAGCAGACATTCTTATAGGCTTCATTATTTCCGGTATATCCATGGTGACCATGAGTGAACAGAAATTCCAGTAAGTCACAACTCCATTTTTCCATTCAAAAATGCCAGCTTCTCTTTAAATAGAAATGGTCCAAAATTAGATACTAATTCTGAATTATTACCAACACACTGACATAGGAATAATGGGCTGATGCAGATGTGTCTGATGATGATGATGATGATGATGATGATGAATTTATTAAATGTAAAAAGTCTACATCTTTTTAGTCTACCTGAAATTGCATTACAGAGGAATATAAAATGTATTTTTGTACTATTTTAAATGCAGTCAACAATCTGCTCTTCCGTAAGTAAATCTTATCCTCAATAAATATGTCATCAAATATCTTTTAGAATATTGGTATCTAATTGCTAATGCCACAGCAATTGCCTGCAGATACCAGTGTAACTCTGCTATCACTGTACATCCCTTGGAATAATAATATTTTTAGAGAGTCTTCTAAATTTGAGGCCTTGTGTTATTCTATATGTCTGCATACTCATAAAGCATCCATAAGCATAAATCAGGTGACATATGAAGACTGCAGTTTGGTGGTTTGCAAGAAAGTTCTGTAGGTCCAGACAAAGAGTCCAGACAAAGAGTCTTCCCTACAGGGTATACATTTGCTGACTCACCGCCAGAGGTTTATTATAGCTGTCTCACATAGAAACTGTTGACTAAAGAGTGACAGTATGGGCCCCTGTCCTTCATTAAATACAACTAGTCTTTAGTGTCAACAAAAACAAAAGTAAAGCAGCAGAGAGATGGAAAATCAAACTAAATTGTGGCATTACAACTGAAAGGCAAATTGAATTTTTGACATCAATATGCCCTGAACAGACAGATACAGTCAGTACCTGTAATAAGAGTGTTTGAAAAATATTTGTGTTTCACCTCTGATTCCAAGCTCAAGGCCCAGAGACCAGGTATCCAGCACTATTCCCCGTCCAAAAGATTTGGATTATGTGTGTCAGAGAATACTGGAAACAATGCAGGGCATCAGGTCTCCATTAGAGGTTAGATGTGGTTGCATCATCCTTTGTGTTGTCAAAGACCATTTTGCTGTCTTGGCCAATTCATAAAGTTGCTAAACAACATATGTTGTTTTGATAACTATGGATACTGCTATTTCAATCATAGCAATCCTTGTTTCAATTTTGATACTTTTTATGAACTAAGTTTAACTAATTTAATATGGATGTCACAAGAGAATATATTGTATTGTGTATAATAGCATTGCAGCTTATCATATTGTAAATAACGCGTTAGCTTGTGGCTAGCATGTTGACTTTAGGACTAATATTAGTTTGTGGCTAGTGCATTAGATCAGGACACTGTGAAGCACCACTTTTGTTTAAAATGTTTTACTTTCATGATGTTAAATGTTGTAGTAATCTGAAAAATGGAAGCATTAACATAGTAATGTCAGGCACTCTTCAGCCAATCCTTATATTTGCTGCAACAGAAAAAATACTGAATTGAGGCAATGCTTTTGTGAACTCTACACTTCTTCATTGACCCTCTTTAAGTCTGGATTCTAACCTAATTATATTTAAACCTCATGCATTTACACTTTGGAATCAAATTATTGTGATGTGACATGTAAATCAGTTCAAATACAACAAGGAATTGCTGTGAAGGATCATGTGTGTTAACATGTTTCAAAGGCAAGGTGATCTAGACATTAGAGTAACAGGTCTAGTCACACTGTGTTCCGGCTATATGTTCCAACACTACTGGGGTAATTCTGCAGGAACAGTACTTTTCCTTGCTCATAAGGTGCATACTACAACACACAGCTGAAACAGGTACTCCAAGAGAAGTACCTTAAAGGAGGAGTGGATAGCTCCAAAGTTCACCTATAGCTGAATTCTCGAGCAAGCTTGAGGGAGGGGCAGATAACAGCAGTAATGATTTAACCAGTGTGCCTAAACTGGTGAATAATGGCAGGAATAATTAGCTTAGTGAATAATGGCAGGACCAGTGTAGCATGCAAGCTGCTTGCAGTGCGCTCACAATAAAGAGGGCTTCAGATTCACTATATGCCTGAGGCCAGTGGTTTTTAGCAGGGCTAGACACACGGTTGTGAAAGACTCACAGTAGCAATGCTCTGAGCTGAGCGCGGAAAAGAGGTGGAATACCAGACGAGCATTCTTGAACAGTACCAGTACCAGTACAAAACATTACCAACTGTAGCAGTTCAAAAGTAGCACATTTAGTGGTAAGGATTGGACCACTAGTAGAAGCACTGCTAACTATGCTCACATAGAAGCAACTGGGCATCTACCTGAAGGTCATTCAAGTAGAGAGAGTTGGTGGATCAAATGTGAAAGGGAATTTCCAGCTGAGTCCAGGGAGCGGTGGAGTCCAGTGTCAATCATTTGTGTAGAATACTTAACACTTTTTATCCAGAGATATCTGGGTTTAACCCTGATACCTGAAATGACATGCTCTTTTATCCTGAACAGGTCCTTTTCACAAAATCCAGAAAAGACACCGAGTAAAACTTGGAAGTCCAAGTTGAGCAATAGACATAAGCTCTTCAAAGAATTCCTTTACAGATATTAGGGTAAGATAATGTTAGCCAGTGTTATTAATTATGTCTCATGTTCCATTCAGTCATTCTACGGTGGTAAAAGGGATGGATAGATAAAGTAGTTGTAAATGTTCTTACTCATATTTAGTTCTCGTTATCGTTGACAACAAGAGCACATGAGGAGAAGAGACAAGTATTTAAATGTCTTTTGGTTTGTCAAAGAAAATAACTATCAACTTGAAAAAACATGCATAAAAACCCAGAAACTTATTTAATAATAGTACTATTCATAATAGTACAGTGGCAGCAAATTAATGTTCATTCATTTTTCTTCATTCATATGGAAAAGGCTGACCTCCAACCTAACACACCGATGTCAGATGCACGGCTGTCTACAAACCAATCAATGTCAAGCACACAGAGATGTACGTGACAGTACATAAATTTCTGTCTATGTAAATGATGTAACAAAAACATGAACATTTGAACTTTCAGGTGTGAAAATGCCCTATGGCTTTTAACTATGGGTGTTCATGTCTTGTTCATGTTTCACATGGTTACAGCAGTAACATTGTGCTGTCGTTACTGGTGAAAAGAGTTAGCTATTGAAAGCTGGTCAACCAAAACATTGTACTGTATTGTACTGAATGGATGTTTTTGCCTTTTTGCCTTTCCGTTGGAACAAGTTCATACATTACACCTATAAAGTTGTAATGCTACATATTTTTTAATTACAGATACACATTTTACTACACAGTGTACTTGTATGTGACAAATACAGAAGCCTGAATCCTGAATCTTGAACTATGTGTCATCAGGGACCAGGTAATCTGTAACAGCTCCCACTCTTCTTGAAGGGCTTTCCACAAGATTTTGAAGTTTCTGTGGGAATTTGTGCTCTTTATGGACCTTGCTTTGTGCACTGGGACAGTCATGCTGGAGAATAAAGGTTCTTCCCAAACTGTGTCCACAAAGTTGGAAGCATGGCGTTGTCCAAAATGTCTTGGTGTGCTTGACTTTATACACCATGGATGTGACTAAAACACCTGAATTAAATAATAAAGAGGTGTGTCCCAATACTGTTGTCCATATAGTGTATGACTTTAGCCAAAGTGAACGTGTATATTATACTTTACCAAGTTAAGCGAATTATATTTCTTTTAGTGTCTAAGGACTGTGTCGTATTTGTCATATCAGCATTTTTTCCAATTAACGAAAATTAACAAATGATTTGGGGGAAAAAAACGTTAATTTTACTGAACGAGATTCAAAGATCCGAGTCAGTAAAAGATCCGAGCTTCCTCTCCCTGGTGACGTGTGGACTGCAAGAGCTCTAGTGACTTTCTCCCCTCTAGCGGTCAAAGAAGGCCTGGAGCGAAGAGGAATCAGAGTTTTACTAATTGTCTAAAATCGTCCATTAGAACTATTCTTTTTCGTTGCAGTCTGGAAATAATCTTTCATTCTCACCAGCTCCTCCGTTTGACATTACATTATATGTACAAAAGTATCGGGACACACCTGTTTTTTGCGTTTGGGCAAGGTCCCTTATTTACAGTGAAGGTCAATCTTAATGCTTGAGTATAACAAGACATTTTGGACAACGCCAAGCTTCCAACTTTGTGGACACTGTTTGGGGAAGAACCATATCTATTACAGCATGACTGTGCCCAAGGTCTATAAAGACATAGTTAGAGGAGTTTGGTGTGGAAGAACTTGATTGACCTCTGACCTCAACCCCATCCAACACCTTTGGGATGAACTGAAACGGAGACTGCGAGCCAGGTCTTCTCGTCCAACAACAGTGCCTGACCTCATACGTGCTCTACAGCACAAATCCTCACAGAAACACTCCAAAAATTTGTGGAAAGCCTTCCAAGAAGAGTGGAAACTGTTGTGCCTGTAAAGGTGGGACCAGCTCCATATTATAATGGTAAGGCGTCCCAATACTTTTGTCCCTGCAATATAGTTCAGCGACTGAGCCTTATGCCCACTATATTTAAGTATACAATGTTTGACACGGTGAACTCTCAGCACAGTCAAACACATAAGAGGGAGAAGATACAGAGAGAAACAAAGAATACAGAGACATTTCATAATTTTAGATAGTGACGGGTTTTAAGTCTAAATCATTAAAAAAAAACTCGAATTGTATTAGCAGCATTCAGCCCGTCACATTGCCAGAATAGTCTACAACGCTCCTGCAATAGCTTCGATTCTGTTGGACCTGTGAATCACTTCGAGCGGTTGACTGAAAAGAACCGGTTCAAAGGAGTCGTTCACCAATCAGGCATCTCTATAGTAACGAATCTGCCAAAGATAGTAATATGGTCACAACTTTTGAGCCCTCAAAATTTCCGAAAATATATTGTATAAATCAGCTGTGTACGTCCTCTTCAGGTCTAAACGGAAAAAGTCATTAGCAACACGGCTAGACGTGTGCTAGACATGAAACGAAAGTGCTGTGTCGAAACCGAAACTACTGAGAGCGTGCAGCACTGGATATGTAACGTGTTCTGCTGTGGAGGAAACAACCTGACCTGCAGTGATCTACCGGCTACAGGGTATTATATTTATAATTATATACGTAAAGTTTTTGTTTATTGACGTCGAATCAGCTGTTCAGTGTGACACTGGAATGAGGGAGGGGTGAGCCAGACTGTCAGTGACACTGAGAGTGTGGAGAGTTTCACCTGGGCTCCTTGTCTCCCACGTAGTGAACTCTTTGGGTTCTGACGGTTTGGCTTCTTGACCCTAATAGGGATTTGGTACCGTTAGATTCTTTGTAAGACCTACACGATGTGGACAAACGTATTGGGACACAGCTGTTTTCCAAGGTTTGGGCTAGGCCCCTTACTTCCAGTGAAGGGCAATCTTAATACTTAAGCGTATCAATACATATTTGACCACCCCATGCTTCCAACTTTGTGGACAGTTTTTAATTCCAGTGCACAAAGCATGGTCCATTAAGTTCGGTGTGGAAGAACTTGACTGACCCGCACATAGCCCTGACCTCAGCACCATTCAGCACCTTTGGGATGAACTGGAACTGAGATTGTGAGCCAGGCCTTCTCGTCCAACATCAATGCCTTCCCTCATAAATGCTCTACAGGATGAATGGGCACAGATTCCCACAGAAACACTCCAAAATCTTGTGGAAAGCCTTCCAAGAAGAGTGGAAGCTGTTACAGCTGCAAAGAGGGGGTCAACTCCATATTAAAGTCTATGTATTTGAATGCAGTGTATGACACGACGCTGAAGTTAGCTCCTTATTTGCAGCTCCTTATTCGAAATTTTCGTTCCACCTTAAATACTGCTCTCCAGGCTGCAATATCGCTATTTCGCCTGTAGGGGGTTTCAGAAATGCATGTAGAGAAATAAAAATGTTTTTAATCTTTACATGGCAATGATCTCTTTCCACTAAACTAAACTATTCTGTAACTTTAAATCCTAGGAACTTGGCTCATAAAGTCATGAATAGCAATTTCCAAGTAGGAACATGCCTTAAATGCTTTGGTCCACTGAAAACTCACTTGTTCAAGGTAAACTAGGATGTGTAGAACTAGTATCACTTGTTACTTGTTTGGACCAAAACATTCTTCACTGTTAAATCCACAGGTGAACTTTGCTCATATGCACATTGTCTCATAATATATGGCAAATTCTTGGCAAGAAAGAAATGGTTAAATGCTCTGGTCCGCTGAAAACTCACTTGTTCAAGGTAAAATAGGATGTTTAGAACTAGTTTCACTTGTTACTTGTTTGGACCAAAGCATTCAACCCATTCCTTTCCTGCCAAGAATTTGCCATGTGTTATGAGACAATGTGCATATGAGCAAAGTTCCCATGTGAATTTAACAGTGAAGAATATTTTGGTCCAAACAAGTAACAAGTGAAACTTGTTCTAAACATCCTAGTTTACCATGAACAAGTGAGTTTTCAGTGGACCAAAGCATTTAAGGCATTTTCTTGCTTGGAAATTGCTATTCATGACTTTGTGAACCAAGTTCCTAGGATTTAAAGTTACAGAATAGTTTAGGATTTTGAGTGGAAATAGATCATTGCCATGTAAAGATTAAAAACGTTTTTATTTCTCTACATGCATTTCTGAAACAGTCCATATAAGAAGGCCGCATAATTCTGAATGTAAACCTCAGTAAAGTTTTCCACCCAACAGGCGAAATAGCGATATTGCAGCCTGGAGAGCAGTATTTAAGGGGGAACAAAAATTTCGAATAAGGACCTGCGAATAAGGAGCTAACTTCAGCGTCGTGTGTATGACCTGTATAGTGCACGTCATAGTGAGTGGGGTTGACATTTGAGATTCATTCTTAGTGTCTGTCCTTCTTTAGTAATTTAAAGTTGTTTGCTGTGTAAATGTTGTTGTATGTAGTTTTGGTCTTTTTTTTTTTTTTTAGTAACAGCTCATTCATTGCAGTGTACAGGGACAACTGTAGTAGTCCAAAGTGTTTAGACTATTAATGACTGTTCCTGGTCATTGTGCTTTAAATCTCTCCTCTTTTCCTTCTGCAGGCCAGTGCTCTGAACGTGAAGATGTTTGGTTTCAAATCTCCTGCCTGTCGTGTAACATCATGGACTGTCTTAAGGTCCTCTTTCCAAGATGGGTACACTCAGCTTGTACAGCACATACAGAGGACATACGGCTGCTCTTCAACTGTACGACTCACTCACAGGTATCAGGCACATTTTGGTAGCCGCCCTTATGAGCGCTCTCTCATGATCTTCAAGAGATCACATCAATGTGATCAGCAACAGGCTACTTTTTCTCAAGGCCCTACTCAACCTACAAGGCCCGACACTTCAGCCAGAATAAAGCTAAGAACCCGGCTAGCTGTGACACTGCTGTTTGGTGGTGGGATCATTGGCACCTGGTGGTATGTGCATCAGGAAAAGCAGCGGAAGCTGCAGATGCAGCGGCTGGAGCAGCTAAGGAAGGTGGCTGTAGGCCAGGGAGACTTCTCTTTGCTGGATCACACGGGGCAGCGCAGAACCAAAAAGGACTTCAGGGGCAGCTGGGTACTCATGTACTTTGGATTTACACACTGCCCCGACATCTGCCCTGAGGAGCTGGAAAAGATGACCAACATAGTGAATCTGCTGGACAAAGAGACTGACCTGCCACTCGTGCAGCCATTGTTCATTACTGTTGACCCTGAAAGGGATGATGTGGCCGCTATGGCAAAGTATGTTAAAGAGTTTCATCCACGACTGGTTGGACTGACAGGGACACCAGAGGAGATCCAGGAGGCTGGCCGCTCTTACAGGGTTTATGCCAGTGCCGGGCCCAAGGATGATGATGGGGACTACATTGTGGACCATACCGTCCTTATATACCTCATTAGCCCAGACGGCCTTTTCCTGGACTACTACAACCGAATGAAAAATGTCACACAGATTACAGAAAGCATTCGCAATCACATGAAGAATCACTTTAAATTATTCCCTGATCAAACTTAAGTATGATGATTATGGATATGATTATTTGTGTAAAATAAAGTGTGGGTCCTCATGAAAAGGTGACTTGTCTATTTGTTCCAGAAGTACCTAAAATATAATTTGGGCAACATAAGAAGTTGTCTTTCTACAGCTACATAAAAATGTTTATATTGACTTATTTTGATTAAAACTTTAATTCAGTATTTAAAAAAAAAATATCAGATTTGTTATTCCAATATTTTGTGCACTTAAATTAGTTTATTTTTGAACTCACATGCACTATTTTTGTTAGAGGACAGACAACACATGAAAAACAAAAAGACAGTAATAGCACATTAAAATATTACACTGAGGCATGTATAATAAAGACAGTACAGGTAGGAACATTTTACATAGCACTGCCACAGCTGGTGTGGCATCATGTTTTCATGAAAAAAATCAAGGCTTAAAATGTATACACAGAACTGGTCTACATTAAAATGTCTTTAAAATGCTTGTCTAATACAGAAAACCTTGTGGATACTGTATTAATTTCTTTTCGGTAGTATTTGATATAAGCTGTGGATGTTGAAGCATTGACACATCAGTGAAGCTCGGGGTCAGAAGAGGTGTTGTATGTCTTGAGACGTTCATGTGCCCTCTGTTTGCTCAGCAACGTCAGCTCCATGGTATCTATGCTCTCCTCAAGCCCAGCTTTCTTGTCAATCTCCACGGTGTAGTCATTGGCCTGAAGAAAACATGTCGCAGTTTGCAGTTAACATTTGATTACCATGAAGACTGCACATGTATGTTTTTTTTAATTTCATACAAGAGACAGATTAGTGGAAATTGCATTATTGACTTAAAAACCTAAAATTTTCCCACAGGATCAGTGACAAAATGTCAAGGTTGAATCACTTCAACGTATCTCCATCTTCTTCAGATTTAGAAGTAATAATTTTGGTGGATGCTCAGTCCTGAACAGCACCCTTCATAATTGCTTGCCCTTCCTGCCTCACTGTTAGATGAAGGGTTCCACAAAGCACGATAAACTAAAACCAACCTCTATTCCATTTTGAAACCAAACAGCATTCCATGACTTCAGGATATACTAGCATCACTCTAAAAGTGAAGACTTACTAAACAAGAAAAACACTTTCTAGGGTCACACAGTGTGTGTAATTTCACAATTGCATATGCTTACCAGTTGAAGAGAAGCAAGCATATATCTGCAGGCTTCTGTGTTTTCCATGCCGTTGACTAGGGATGCAAATGATCGCTTCATCCCAACAGCACCAAGTGCATGGACAATCCTGTCCCCATAATCATGGATGTCAAAAGGAAGACTGTCCTCCTGAACAAAGAATACAGTGGCTCAAAAACTGACAATATACTACAACCTTCAATGTTCCTCAATTTCTTAACATATTTATACCGAGGATTAAATTAAAGATTAAGGTTAATTACAAAAATATATGTCTATTGTTCAAAGAAAAATGGGAAGATCTGTTTGCTGTTGACAAAACTTCTGTTGCATACACACATCAAAGATTTAAACCAACTTTTGAATAATTGAGTCAACATTGAAAAAAATTGTGTGTGTCTCTTCATTTTAGGCTATAAAGCATCAAATTATGAATATTTGATTGTTTTTGGGTGATTGTTTTCTATATCCAGTGTAAGTGGAGACGATAAATTGGAGAGTAGAGTGTAGAAGGTAGGTGTACCTAATATAGTTGCTTGTTGATGTATCCAGCCATGTGAAAAAATATTAGTCCACTTTTCCCTATTTTTCTGTTCACTGTTTGTACAATTTGCAGCAGTTTGTGTGTGTAAAATGCACATGTTGCTGTTCTTTTATAAACTATTGCAGTGTGAGCTGTTTATAAAATAAAAAATGCCTCCATGTGTGTTTTAAGTGCCGTTTGTATGGTAGCTATTCTATTTGCTGTATTCCACTCCTGATTGTTTACTGATGGGATGAACACACATGCACACACTATGCTCTTAACATTACTATTTTAATTGATGCGGTTGGAAGTTTAACATTTCCAAGGTTTAATTTTCTAAAAACATTTTTTTGATTGGAATTTTGGAATTAACTGTGGTCAATATTGTATCACACAATAGGCACGCACATTTTACACAGACACACTCCCACAACTTACAAAAGCAATAACCAGAAGAAAAAAAAAAAAAAGATGCGGTCTCTTATGTTTTTCCATGGCTGTATAAAACTTAAGTTAGAGCATATACAGGAGCAGTGACCTGACCACAGCAATGTCATGATGGAAAGTGCTGTCCGAAAATCAGAGGTTGTTACCTGAGCTGAGAGCCGAGGGTTGATCTCGTCCTCCCACTCCTTCACTCTGCGAGACAAAGCCGTCTCCTGAGCATATTTCTGCGAGTTCACTAGGAACAGTTCCTGCAATCACAGATGAATATTCAGAATCGTTCAAGCTCATTAGTACTGCTGCATCACACAAGAAATATTAGTCTCTCTCATGAAGTATGTTAGGCTAAGCATACCACACTCTTTTTGACCAAGTCCTCATAACTGATCCGGCCCATCTGCGAGTCTGAGAGGCAGAAAGAAAAAAATAACTAGTTTAAGGCACACATTTAATTTTTAAAAAATAATTCTGAAGGCATCAAATTCTATTAAATAATTACCAGTGAAAATTGGGTCCTGTTCACCAATAACATCTCCGGGAGCATGATCATCAAACAAGTTCTCGTTTTCATGATCTGAAAAGTCTTCCCCTAGTTTTGGTATTATAAAAGAGGATCTGGTATAAAAAGGTATGCGATAAGTGATTTTTAAAAAGTATTATATAAGCTTGTATTTCTCACCGTCCATGTCTGGATGCCGCGCCACCTCATTCTGGTCCTCTTGCTTCTCTGGCTCCAAGTAAGTTCTTTTCAAAACCTCATCGGATATGTACACACCCTGTAAAAAAAGATGTCACGTTACAGACACACCTCTACGACACAGTGTTTCAAATCAAAGCTAAACATACACTCTGGCAAAGATTCTATGCAGAAGTATAAACAGACGTATCTAGAGTGTGAATTCTGTGCAGAAATAGAAACCGGCCTAAAGTCTTTCAGTGATATTTTGATCCACATGCTGCTGACAGAATGTGTTTTCTGATTCTCGTTACTTCCACTGATAGTGTTTGAAACAATTTCCTGGATGTCAAACCATACAGAATAGCCCTTTTAGGTATAGGCTAAATTTTAGGCTGAATTTTCACCAGTTTTTTATGCCGATTTATGCATAAATCAGTAGTTAAACTCTGCAATGAATCATTTCACATTAAACCACTCTGAATGACTGAATTGTACAGAACTGGATAGTACAGAAATGATAGAAAAATCAGATGAATTCCCCTTTAATGTTTCTGAAAAACAGTCACCATAATCCAACGCACCGTTTTCCTTAGAATCCTCTTCCGTGTTTTCAACCGCTGATTCATCTTGCTCAGGTAGATGTAATTAAATTCTACAATAAAATGCACTTGTTAATTCATTCTACACTGATCTACATATGCAAACAGAGGTACTACATTTCTTCATTTCTGAATATTACCAGAATATAAAGGTCCATTCTTAAGCTTGCGGTCTGTGTTCTCATCTGCAAGAAGACAGAATATGGCAGATTTGTTTAAAAAAAGTTTTATGCAGCTCTCAATGTTCAGAATCCCAAAAGAACCTATAGGCTCAAAGGCTACGTTTACTGAGATATATCTCTTTTAGTCAAGATTTTGCTCAAATGAAAGCATGCATAGTTCAAATATGATAGTTTTACCATGTGTATAGATCTCAGGAGAAGATAAAATATTTAATCAGGTTTGTATACCTAATTAAATGTAGTCACACACAAACTTACAAACACTTGTACACCAGCCCCAGAAGTCCTGTAGCTTGCAGGGACCTTTTCTTTTTCGTTTGCCTGATTCTTCCAGGCCAGCAGGCACGTTGCAGCACTTCCCTGCAGATGAATAAGTAAAGATCTGACGCAGTTTATACAACCAGCTGAATGCTAGTACTAAATATGCACCTTTGACTTTTTTGTTTATGTGAAGAGAAACCTGCAGGCAATTTGAAAGGGTGCCAATCTTAAGCTCTCACCTGTTTTCAGAGGTTTTTCCTTCCCTATATTTTCATATGGGTCATGCCATTTCCAAGGATCCACAGTCTCCTGTAAAATGTAATAATTTTGTAGTTTATGAGGCTACAAGCTTACACTATGTAATGTGCATTGTAAAGTTATTTCTATGTCTAGTTAATATAACCAAGTAGTTCACATCACTTATAACCACCCTTAAAAATATTGCACATAACCTACATCTAGCAAACCATTTTCTTAAAGACATAAGACCTGACAATGTATTGTTGACAATCTTTTGCAGCAATGTCAGATAGACCAGTCCACACCTTTGCTCAATCACTAATGTTTGCAAAATGGGCTGGAAAATAAATGTAGTCTGTCTGTGGATCCTTAAAGACTTTACCTTTTTTCAGTCAATGCAATGTCGCTATTATTTATCATTCTCTTTCTACGCATGGTTTGCAGTTGTATTTCTCACAAACCTGTAGCTGCTTGGGCTCCTCAGCAGCGAACTGCACTGTAGGCCTCTCTCTTAGCAATCTCTTTTCACTAGGGGCCTGGAAAGATTGAAAGATTTTACCCTCCGATAAAAAACAAAACAAAACAAAACTAGATTTAAATGGTGCTTTGTCACTTTTTTAAAATCAACATAACAGATCTGGCAAAGTCTAAACAAAATTATCTTACACATCCCGTTACAACATCTGCCATTTACTAAATACTAATATGCATAAAGGCAGCATTTCAGTGCATTTTTAAAAACAGAACAACTCACCTGATGTCTTTCAACATGCTCCTCTGGTTCTGCTTCTGCTTCCATACCATTTTCTTCCAGCGGAGGAAGCGGTTCATGACCAGCATTATCATCATCATCATTATATCTATCATCATTCGCAACACCAACCATCACCTCTGCGTTGTATTCTGTATACCAAATAAAACACAGGTATTTAAAAAAAAAAAAACAGAAAACAAAAAAACAGTGTAAAATGTCTCTCTGTTAATCATCACTGGAATCAAGCTGTCCAAACTAAAGGTTTACTGAGCCAGAATCCATAATTTTGTTCATCACTTGTTTGTTGTGGTTATGCAGTATGTGTCTGAGCAGATGAGACTGGGTGGGTGAAACAGATTCCAGCCCTTTACCTAAAGCTTCTCTCTGGAAGCGAATGCAAGAGGAACTTGGGCCCAAGCGAATTATTCCTAAAGAGTCCAGGATGAAGTTATTGATCCGGAAATCCTTACAGCTTCCAAGAACCTCTCCCTTGAGACTGAAATTAAAACAAAATGTACTGTTGGGCTTGGTTTTCCTCTATTTCCTGAGTTAATTAACAAAATTGTTAATTAACACAATTTCCTGAGTCAATTAACACAAATTATTGTCTAATGTTTTGTTCAAAGCTGTTGATAATTGTTTAGTGCAACTACAAAGCACCTATAGAAAGACAGTAAGGATGTCCTAGAGAATTGCCTAAATGTACTCAAATCAACATGTGTTTGCTGGTTGTACTTTTTACCTGAGGAGTGGATATTTCTGCTTTTCATGTGCCTCTGCAGGAATCAAAGACTCAGGAGGCAGTCGAGTAATCTTCACTGGCTGAAGAAAATTGTGATGCAAAGCACACACACACACTCACTGCTGTACTCATTAGGAACTTACCTATCCTAACCTTAATAAATGGGACACTTAAAATGCAAATGCAAAGGGCAATTCTATTTTTAATGCAAAGGGTCAAATTCTATTTTTAATTATTTTTTAATGATAAATATGACCCATGAATAAAACAAAGTGAAATTACCATAAGCCAGTTCATGCATTTTCACATGTTCCCAAGTTTGTTGTGAAGGCTACTAACACATAAATCTTAACATATTACTGATATATTTTCTTTACCTCAGCTGGATCACTCTTCATCTCCACACTGTGGGTACTGGGCTCCTCTTCCATCAGATCAAACTGCATAAGGGCAAAGTAAAGTCACAATCAGGAATAGGGAGAGGCAGAAATGAACCAAATCCTATTAGTCCCTACATTTTTACAAAGAACTGCATGGATATCTAAAGGAGATTCCCAAAAAACAGATATTCTATACCTCACAATCATCTCTTTCATTGTTTGCAGCAGTGCCAGCTGAGACACCATCTGCACCTTCAGCGCCTTGCTTGTCCCGCCTGTAAATACAACATTCTTAAACCTACAACTCAGACTACAACATTTAACAAACCAACAAGGATCTGCTTAAAGAATTAGCATGTGTCCAACATATCAAATTACCTTTTGTTTTTGTTCGAGATGCAGTCTAATGTCTGGAAAACCAAACTATGTAGTAGTTCCACCTGAAACAACATGATTTATTTAACAACAAGTACCAGGCCTGATCTGTGATATGGACACAGATCAGGGATTTTCAAAAGGCAATAACATCTGTGTCATAATTCATGTGTGGAAAAGCCTAAAGTCAAAGAAGAACTAAGGTTAACACTCAAATTTGACATGCAAGTTGAACCTTACCTTTCTGCCATAGATACATGTAGAGCCTTGAATTAACAATGCTGCTTCAGCAAAGTTCATCATTGTCTTCCCTCCATCAAATGAAATGGTCATTTGGTCCAGCTGCACAAGATAAACAAGTCAAGCAGGTGTTTGTTATTTCAGCCATATAGAAAGTATACAGTGAGACAAAACAACATTCCTCCAGGACCATGGTGCAACACAAAGAACAAAAACAACATAAGACTACACATGTGCAAAAAGAGAATATGCAAAAAAAAAAGCCCACAAGAACAATACAATATTACAAAAACAGCAGTAACAGTACTAATGTGAATGCATACAGTATTGACAGTGTGTTCTGGCAAAATAGTCCTTCGCCGAACAGTTTAAACTGTGTTTAGCAAAGGGAAACGGTTCATTTCAAGAGTGTTTGTGCGTAAAGTAGTTTTTGATTCAGTTCACAACACATTGACTTATGCAGTCAATAGACTTGTGAAGTCTATTTTTGTTTTATGCTTAACCTGACAAATTTATAACATGCCCATCTTAGCTGTCATTTCAATTTTAGAAAGTATATGTATAACACTACTTGAGTTGAAGTAACTTGTTAATGTTAACTCACCTCTTCAAGGTACTCTCCAAGCTGAGAGGCCAGATCAACATCCCAGTTTTTAGTGAGGTCCCGGATGGGCTGTAACAGGTGGGCAAACCTTGTCTCCGCAGAATTCATACCTGTCAAAAGAGTGAGTTCCTGGGAATAGAGAGTAAAATTCTGATGGTGTACGATCAAAAACAACACTGTAATGTTGCCTGTATACCACACCCCTTTTTTATGAAAAGTGTCTACAGGTTTACAAACGTCATTGAAAGGTCTCACCTCTATACACAGATGGATCAAGACGTTTCCCTTGTTAGGGAGTTACCAGTCCAGATAAGTTAACACTTTGTTGCTAGAACTGATTCAGCTTTTTAGTTGACTTTATCCTAGCCTGTTAGTGCTTTACCTGTTCTGTAACATTACAGGGGACAGGGTGTTTTTAAGTAGGTTTTCTCAGTTAATTTAAACAAAAAGGAACGACCAGAAACGAGATGAGTGATAAATTAAATCCTTACTCCTATGTTTAGGCAGAAGTGACCTGTAGTTGAAGGTATTAGTCTTACTAATGGTGTGCTGCAACAGTGAAACAAAACATCAACAGAACGAGACAGGGACAGAACTACGTTCATGAAAAAAGGCAGATTGTTTAAAATGTCACTAAACTTACCTTCTCTTACGAGGACAAAAAATAAGACACGGTCTGAGTTGAGAATTGTAGGACTAATGAGTGTTTTTTTTTACAACATATAAACAGATACAATATCTAATATCCCTGTCAAATCAAATCCCGCGCGGCTGCCATTTTCATCTTTTACCGCGCCGGTGACGTAATCGGGACAAGTAAAAAAACAAGGCCAGCGCCCCCTGCCGGAGCGGAGCGACGTCACAACAACAACACCACCACCACAGCCTCGGGCTCTTTTAAAGGGCCCGCGTTACACCACACTGCCTCAGGAAAATCAGGCCAGACCCGAGGATGCCACCCAACTCCTGGTACAAACCATGCATATCTCTTGCCTCTAATGCTGTAAGACCATCCAAGTGGGTAGCTACTGGCCTAGTAGTTAGGGAATTGCCCCTGCGATCAAAAGGTCATGGTTTCGAAACCCAGGAATGCTAGTTGCACTACTGAGGTACCCTTAAGCAAGGTACTGTCCCCACACACTGCTCAATGAGCACTACTCATACTTAAAGATTTAGCACTTAGAACTCTCTTCTGGTTCTCACATTGTCATGAAACTTGAGTGTTTCCTTGTATTGTAAACTCAGGGCTCTCAAGTTTTGAAGTTTGCTTGGAGTGAGATTTTTTTTGAGGGGGGGGTGGATGCAATCCCTCCCTCCCTCCCAGTGTCCCATCAACCCAGCATCTTAAAAAAAGAACAAATTCCACTATATCAAATGCAAGGTTTTATTTATCCTATAACAAAGAAAAACACTGTAGTGACCAGTGTCTCCACAATATTCATGCTGTATTAAATAACTTAATGAAAAAATAATTTAAAAAAAAAAGAAAAAAGGAAAAACACATGTAGCCCCAACTGGGCCCTTTGAACAGTGGTGGTTATTCTGTCCCTGTGTGTGTGTGTGTGTGTGTGTGTGTGTGTGTTTATGAGTGATAACTGATACTGGGGGCTCCCATTTATCACTGCAAACAAATCCACAAAACAGAAACAGAACCAAACTCAGTAACCAAACAGTGTGTCCTCAGTGCAGGCTGACATTCAGAAAAATCAAATGCCTCAGCTTGGATGGGCTGATGCGGTTTCTCCTCTCAGTTAGTGTCTGCGGACGGACGGACAGACGCGACCGTCCTCTGTTTTCACATAATGGTGAGATCCTTTATCCTCACATGTGATTGCTGCCGTGAACAGAGCTGCCACTGAGAGCGAAAGCTGAACAGCGAAAGGAAAAAAAGTGGGGAGCCGGTCCGGTTCTCACTCGATGGGAGTCGGCTCTTCTGATTCACCACAAAGAATCGGCTCCTAAAACACGCTGTAGGAATTTCCGTGCGGTAAAGTTAATAATTTCTAAGCGTGAGAAATGCCATGTGTGGTGTGTGTAAAATAGTCGCATATTAACATTGTAATAGTTTCCAAATGTGTCATCCATGGCCCATACAGTTCACAATATGGAAAATAGCTTGTAGCTTGTGAAAACAGCCTGGCTTGTAGTCAATGTTTTTGTGACGTCACACTCCAGTCACATACGCCTATGCACGATGACGTCAGAGGGAGTGGTTTAGACCTGATTACCCTTTGAAACAGGTACAACAAAAACTACCTGTTTCAGTCCAATTATCAAAGGTACAAAGAGGTTGGTCCAAAATGGTCGTTTAAAAAAAAATTAAATGCTTTTGGAAATGCTCAGACGTGATCATTTCTGTAGAGCCATTTATGGCCAGGAGATGTAGCTGTAGCACAGCTTACAGGCTTCACACAACTTAGTTTCTCAGCGAGGGAACTGAGTCTCTTGTCAACCTGTTTTGATTTGTATATGTGAGCTGCAGCTGTTTTACTGCTACATGCGTAAACCAATGGGGGATATAATGGAAAACAGAATTTCCAAGCTTTTGGAAATAAAACGTTTGACGTAGTATGTAGTTATTATTAAAGTTTTAATTAATGTAGTCCACGCACGAAAGCTCCTTTTGAAGTTTCTGTGACGTCACAAACGCCTATGTTTGCCTTTTCAGCAGATCCACTCCGCCCGTACGACTATTACAGTGCTCACACCCAGCAGCCTGGACTGCTTTTGAATGAAACGCAATCCATAGCAGCCAATCAGAACAGAGCATATTTACATACTCCATTCTTAACGGCACAGTGACAAAAGCAGCCTGTTAAATTGTAAGCTATAGGGACAGGTTGGAAAATGACCATGTGAAAATGAATTATAATCATGTTCGGTGCATAAAATTAATTCATCGTTCATACACGGAGCACAGGGGCTAAATTATAATAAATAATAATACACCAGAATATACAAGTAGACGTGAGATCTGGACCCTGTGGGAAATAAATCTGAACGATTGTGTGCCTGTTTTAAACACCTTTTACTCTTATTTGAGTGATTATTCGGACCCCCGCTCGGATTGGGTGGGCGCCGGTGCGCGTGGAGAGGAGTGCCCCGCAGCCTGCCGGCTCCACCTTAAGACGGCGCGCGCCCGCGCCCACGTGACCCACTGTTCCTGGAAAGTTCTGGGAAACTGATCTTTTGTGCTCGAGTCGGTTTGGGTTAAATGGAGATTAGAGACACACACACACACACACACACACACACACACAGAGAGAGAGAGAGAGAGAGAGAGAGAGAGAGAGAGAGAGAGAGA
>JBBIGA010000126.1:18860447-18872563 GCA_037576975.1 Alestes dentex
TATATATATGTACATACAACCAAACTTATATTTATAAATATACAATTAAAAAAAGAAGAAGATTGAACTATGTTTTTTGCAGTGTGTGTTGGTCTGTTGATTGCATGATGCAGTGCCAAGCAGTCCGGTGGTGCTGCCTTTCACATAAAATTATGGGTACCACAATATGTAGTGTTACAAATGCAGTAGGATTAATAGAATACAGACATTTTAGCTCAATAGCCCAGTATCCCCTGAATGCTCTGCTATTCCAGAGAACTAAAAATATTTCAACTGTCTCTTTGAAATACCAGACAGATCTATACATCTGTGTCTTCTTTTCTTGAGCAGTAATCTGAGCCGGAGCCTTATTTCAGAATCCTGATTTTCACAGATGGTGCACATGAGCATTTAGATCTCTTGGAACAGTGTACTGTACTAACAAAACAAAACAAAAATAAAGTATAATAGCAATAATTCAAGTGTGTATATTTTGCGTGTGTGTGATTCTAAGACAAGCACACCCACAGTGAAGTGTGGAGGTGGGAGCATCATGATATGGGGCTGCTTCTTTACAAACCATACTGGATCATGACATGAAATTAAACATGAATGTGGTGATGTGCCTGGCCATATTAAAGAGGAATTTAATCTCATCGATAAAGAAACAAGAATCTCAGACAGATAGCCATAACAAACTGAAGTGGGTTTCTAAGAATGAATGTGAAGCTGCTTGCCTGGCCTGGTCAGACTCCTTTCTTTAATTCTGTTGAAAATGTCTGGAGGATTTTGAAATGTAAAGTCCATCAGAGGAACCCTTGAGGAATGAGCCAAATTGAAAGTTGCAAAAATACTAATTACTTATAGCTGTAGATGTCTCGAAGCTGCAACTGCCACCAACAGATCTGAAGCAAAGTACTACTGTTACTAATCTATGCTGTCTTTGTGTATGCTTATGAATTAATACTCTTTATTCCGATTTACCTTTATATCTTCATACAGCTCTGAGGCATTGTGTCATGAAAGCACCTCTTTTGGAGTGATTTAAAGTAGAATGAAATGATTACAGCGAGAGAGAGGAAGAGAGAAGGAGTGTGAAAAAGACCAAGTCGTGTTTTCAGTTTCTCAAGGCCAGGACTGCTGCCCTGGTTTCCGTGAAAGCTACATTAATTCCTGGCATCAGCACAGAGGCCTGGCGCTCTCGCCCTGCATCCTCCTTTCTAGGAAAAATAAAGCCTAATCAAAGCCATTTGTTGGCTGCTCTCCCTCTCCTTCCCGTCTCCTGCTTCTGAACTGAAGATTTTATTGACTTGCTGTGGTTCGACTTATAATAAATGGGACAGGGAGGCCTGCGCATGGAAGAAATGGAAAAAATAAGCACCCTCCCCCTACTTCTAGGAAACAGAAGATAAAGAACAAGCATTAAAGTGAACAAGAACTCACAGTTGCCAAAGCCCAGCTTTAATTAGGAAAACTTTAATCAGTTGTATTGCTTCAATTGCTTCATGTGTGTAATTTTAGTAGATTTTAATTGAGGAAAAAAAAATGCAACCTCTGTTATTTGTTTCCTTTTTTGCGGTTGTTCAGCAAAGATCAAAGATCTCGAGGCTGAAGAATTAAAGTTAATATTCATTGGCTCTGCTGTATTCCGTTGTTGTAGATTTAGTAGAATTTATATCTGTTGTTTTTTTTAAATGTTTATATGTTTGTCGTTCTTCTCTTCAAAGCAGTAGCTCTATGTGGTACTGCCTTTAAAGTGCTCTCTCCTGTTCCACATAAACTGCAAATGTTGAGTTTGCCCCGACAGTTGATGTGGGCTGTTCCAAGACTTATTCCCTAATTCACTGAATTTGGAATACTTGTCACACTGTGATCGATAATTTACTCGCATCATTAGTGACTTGAGTGATTCTGCACTTTGGCTAATGTACATGAGTCAGATTTCCTGCCCTCCCTTTTGTGCCAGACTTGGAAATGTTTCACTGCAAATGAATGAGGGTTATTGCCTCAGACTGCAGACTGAATCCTCTTTACCAAAATTGTAATCTTTCCTCAGTGTTTTTGATTTATTAATATTTCCATGTATTTGGCTCCTCAGTTAGCCTGTTAGAACTGTCTCATCTTTTCAGTCTCATCAAAAAAAATATTTATATAAACTAGTTTTTATATTTTTCTGAGGCAGTAGACGACCACCTTAAGTTGCCTTCTCTTTCTGTCCCATGCGTCTCAGCCCCTCCCCACCGGTGCAACGAACCAGGCACGTTTAATAATTGGCTCTTAAAGTAGGTCCATTTGTTTTCTTTGGCTCTTGCACCCCCTCCCCTCCCTGCTCCTCCACCCCTCTCCTTTGGCGCAGTCTGCTTTCCAGGAATTTTGGACTGAGAAAAGCTTTGCTGTCAGTGTAGAAACATGCAGTAGGCCCTGCTCCTCCTAACAGCGGTTTAGCTGCAGTCCAGCTGGCCTTTTTCCTCTGACGCACTCCCAGCCACGCAGGCTGCATTAAACTTTTATTGAGGGCCCAAACAGTTGCTCTGTGTTTCGTAAAAGAGAACTATAGAAGGCAGTTGAGGACGCTACAGGTTTAGCAGACCAAGAAGGAGGGAGTAGAACAGCTTAAGGTTTGTGACTAAACCAAAGCTTGTCATAAACAGCCTTATAGATGGATTAGCATTTACTAGTACTGGCGACGTGTGCATGCTTATGTAGGCCATTTTCAGATGCTTCATTATTATAATCTGGACCCATTTTTCTCAGCTTGGACACCTTGTGTATTTATGTAGTGTTTAATCAGCTATTGCATTTAAGGTATTGATGAATTTGTTAAATAGTCCAGTCCTATTTGGCAGTCTTCAGTCCAGTTCTGCCAAACTTTTAACCATTGTACAGTAGCTGCAATCCTGCATTTGCCTTATGTTTAAGAGTTGCTCATGATGGCGTGCTGGAAAATGCAAACACAGGCAGTTCAGGCAGTATTTACCCTTTGAAAAGAGTTCAGGTGCAATGTCTGCATATACACTCTGATCTCCTATATAAAGGGCAGTGGGAAATGCCTGCAGTGACCAGAGGTCTACCTTCCTTTATCCTTAATTTTATTCCCTAGAACTATGAACTATGGACCTTTTCAAGCAGGGTTTGACGATAGATCAATTCGGTTTTGTTGAATGTATATGGAACCGTCTTTATATTGTGTTGAGATGGATGTTATACTTGTTAATCTGATATACGTTTCTGTGAAAGAGGTGCTTTCAGGTGTTGGAATGATTGACCGACTGCTTCTTGTGCTTCTTGTATCTGTTAATTAGTGGGATTTGGTTCTTTTATGTATAACCATTCTTCTTTTCACACCAAACCAAATTTTGGTGTATTTGACCATAGAACCTGTTCCTGTCAAAGGTCAGTGCAGTATTTCTGCTGGTAACGTTCTTTTGAGGAGGCCCGCCACGCCTAATTCTTTGCCACCACTATAGTGAACCTCAGGTGCTTATGTTTGAGGTTAACGTGTCCTAGAACACTCTAAGTAGGTGGCATCTAACTGTAGTCTGGGAAACTTGGTGACCTTAAAATGGTTGCTGCAAACCAACAATTTTTGCCGCTTTAAGCGTCCTACTCACTGTGTGTATGGGCAAAGTCAACACACACACACACACACACACTCTTACAGACAAATGTACTGCAGCTCTAATTATTTTTTTATATTTCTCAGTTATTACAGTGAATATGGCTGCGTGTTTTTAATCTTCCACATCTTAATGAATAATTGAGTATTTTGCCTCTGTCACCCCACCGCAGTGAAGTCATGGATATTCACATAAGGAGTTCCAGAACACACTGAAAAATATAAAAAAACAAAAAAACAAAAAACAAAATAAATGGGAGCACAGTTTCTGTTGAGTTTACACAATTGAATGCCAGTGATTGTGACATGTGGTTTTATAAATAAGGATTTTTTTGTCTTACATTTGCTTAAGTTAAAGGCTAGATTTTTCTCATATTTTGTGAGACTGTTAACCACAAACCCACCACCTTCTTTTACCCATTTTTTTATTTTACCAAGGATGCCAATGAGTATAAAGTACAGGGGTGTTTATTATCCATTTGGATGTGATCAGTTATATCCATGTTATTCAGAAACAGGATATAAGCTGAGACCTCTGATAGGAGCAGACGAATATTGAAAAAACCCACTACTACGAAGTACTTCAGTGTGAACTCTTCTGGTCCTGCATTCCTCTGGTGTCTTTCTCGCAGTACACTGTAATTGCTCATTGTTGGGATTGAGCTATAATAGTCTCTGTAAGTCTGCACAACGCTATTCGCCTGTCTACCTGACCAGCCGACTCCTGGTTGTGCTTGACCATGAAAGGTGCTTTTTACACCTTATAACTCCTTGGTGCCCCCGATGTGTTTCCTCTAAGACATTGTGAGCAGATTACAATTGTTTCAGGCAATTATGAGTGAGATATGTTTACATTTTACCATGACTACATAATTTATGGATACACTACCGGTCAAAAGTTTTAGAACACCCCAATTTTTCTGTTTTTTTTGTATTGAAACTCAAGCCGTTCAGTGTCTCGTTGTTTATTCTGCAGAAAGTTCTTCTCAACTATACCAGAACATACCAGAGGGCACTGCATGGCACTACAGAATTATTTCCCACTTCTGGGTAACCTTGCCATTTTTAAACCTCTCACAGTTCAGCACTGTCCTTTGTACAATTTCATGCTATTCATTGGACTTGAACTGTTTGAATTTCAGTAAAAAAAAGCTTGAAACACTGGGGTGTTCTAAAACTTTTGACCGGTAGTGTATGTTTGAATGCTTGTAGGCAGTATGATATGATGGTATACCATGGTATGTAGAAACACAAATACAGTGAAATACAAATATCAGCTTTCAGTTCTGCTCCCATATCATATCTCCCATAAAAACTCATTTTCTATGCTTCCTTATTTTGAAAAAGTGAACAAGTAATATTAAAAAGGGATCGACACAGGCTGCCTCTGTATACCATGATATGGAAGGGTTACAAATGCCTGGCTATAACACTGACTATCATTAAATGACTGTACTTTCAGCTTTATAGACGTAGCTGGTAGAAAGAAACTGAGAGAATGAAACTGTCATCTGACTTGGCCCAGAAAAAAGACACAAAGTAAAAGCATTTGAGCCTACAATAATTGCTTGATTACTTTTAACATTAAGTCATATTTAATAATTACTTTGCTACTGAATGCTTTTGCATGCTTTGGGGAACTGAAAGGAGACACATGGCAAGTGTACTTGAGACATGTGCAAAGAATTTCTATTTATATCACTGGATGATAACCATGGAAACTAATCAACATCTTGAAATAGTAAGTAATGGGGAAAAAATAAAAGAGATTAGAACATTACATCAAGACAAGATTCTTGTTGGATGCCTCTTTTAGAGATTCTGTGTGTGGTCATAGTACATCTGTAATGTTCTTTCCAATTTTAAAGAATTAACTGTCTTCATGAGTAAAATAGTACAATTGATTTTTCTTTTTTGATAAAGTGCAAGTTCAAAAAGACAATTAAAATTATTAGTTGTCAAGCCCCTTCAAACTCATGGTGTTGCTTCAAATATTATATGCAGAAATAAATAATTCATAGATTTACTAGAAAAGTAGGAATACATAAATAGGAATACAAGAAAAACATAAAATCTAAATTTCAGTAAAAAAAATCAGTAAACTATTGTTCTTAGTGTTGTTTATACTATTAATATTTTGGTTTTGTTCAATCATTCTCTAAGTGGTTTACCTCAGTGTTTTAGATACAAATAAGAACCTTTTCAAAAATTAATTGATAGTAAAATAATTACAACATGGTTTTAAGAATTTGTGGAATTAAATTGGTTTTGCTTTGGGTTATTTTTTCATGAAAAGCAGTGACATGGACCAGACAGGTCCAGGTGAGTTGGCATGAATAGTTCTAGGCTGAAATGCTGTATCTACATTGCATTACATTCCATGCTTCACTGCATGGCTAAATGTACACTGATCAGGCATAACAGTAAAACCTAATATTGTGTAGGTCCGCCTCACATCGCTAAAATAGCTCTGACCTATTGATGCATGGACTACGCAAGACGAAGTACAGTTAGGTTCATAAGTATTTAGACACTGAAGCAGTTTTTGTAATTTTCTCTCTATATGTCACCACAGTGGATTTGAAATTGAGCAATCAATATGTGACAGAAATATAGACTTACACCTTTCATTTAAGGAGTTTAATTTAAGGAGTTAAGCCTTCACAAATGACAGCTATTTAATTTCAGAGGCTCAAAAATAGTTGGACATGTGACTGGCAAGCAGTTTCGTAGTAGGGTTTGACCAGTTCCCTCGTTATTTAGTGACAAATTAAGTAGATAAAAGCTCTGGAGTTGATTCAAAGCCCTGAATTTGCATTTGGTAGTTATTCAGTGGAACTCAACATGAGGTCCAAAGAGGTGTCAATCTAAGTAATGAAGGCCATCATTAAGCTGAAGAAACAAAATAAACCTATCAGAGAGAACTAAAACTTTAGGAGTGCCCAAATCAACACCTTCGTACATTGTTAAAAAGAAAGACTTCTTTCCAGAATTCTTTCCTTGGTGAAGGAAAAACCCCTTCACAACATCTAGTCAGGTCAAAAGCACTCTTGAGGAGGAAGATGTACCACTGTCAAAGTCTACAATCCAGAAATGTTTTCATGAATGTAAATACAAAAGGTTTTACCTCTAGACACAAATCACTCATAACCCTGAAGAACAGGATGGCCAGATTAGACTTTGTCAGAAAACATCTTTAAAAGCCTGCTTAAGTCCCTAAATAAGATCAGCTTGCACCAGAATGATGGGAAGTATGGAGAAAGAAACAGTTCATGGTCCAGAGCAACACGTTGTCTGTCAAACATGGTGGAGGTAGTGTTATGGTATGGGCATATATGGCTGCCAGTGGAACTGGGTCACTGGTGTTTATTGATGATGTGGCTGCTGACCGAAGTAGCAGGATGAATTCTGAAGTGTACAGGGCTGTACTCTCTGCTCAGTGAGTTGGGAGGTGAAGCTTCCATGGATTGGACTTGTTTGTCCAACACATCCCACAGATGCTTGACCTGCTGTATTGGAGATGCTCTGAACATTTAGCCATTACAACTTGGCTCTTGTCAATGTTGTTCAGATCCTTCTGCTCGCCACGTCAACTTCAAGAATTGACTGTTCACTTGCTACTTAATATATTTTACAGTTTGACAGGTGACATCGTAACGAGATAATCAATGTTATTTCCTTCACCTGTCAGTGATTTTAATGTTGTGGCTGATTGGTGTATGTGTCTGGAATTTTTGAGTCTGGCCACATTTCCAACAGATGAAGCACAGAGCCTCACAATCTCCATAGGAAAACTAGGCAGTAGAATGGGTCTTAGTGCAGAGCTCAGTGACCTTAAACATGGTGCTGTCATCAAATGCCACCTTTTACACCAGTCAGCTCATGAACTTTCTGCTCTGGCAGAACTGCCCCAGGCAACTGTAAGTACTATTGTCATGAAATAGTGATTTCCGTGAAAAGGGATCAGATTGCAACATAGGACCCTTCTAAGATCAACCCATGATTTGAGTCGAGTACCCTGGCACATTTCCTGGAAGTGGAGTGCCATTTGTGTTTTAAACCCCCTATGATGAAGCATTAACGTAATGTGTTATTCGGAGTAAGAGCAGCTTCCTTGAGAGTGATGCAGCAGCTATGTCGCTCCCAAAATGATCAATAGATTCAGACATTGACATATAATGCCTTAGTGCTTAGACTCAGCAGTGAGTGTTGCTTATTCCAGGTTTCTATGTGAAGGGACAGATTGGCACTGAGTATGGGAAACTGGGTTAGACAACAGGGTGGCATCCTGGTTCCCACCACAAAAATAGTTTGGCTGTTGAAAAGCACGTGTAATTTAGCAACCTAGTTTTTCAGGAACTAATAATAGTGGGGGGAAAAAAACTCTTAAATGAAACCTACTTTAAGGCAGCAGCGCTGAAGGGCCTTGCACAGTGTAAGTCCCCCTGAGGGCTATGCCAGGCCTCGTCTGGTCAGAGATCTGCATAAGGCAAAGCCTGCATAAGAATAACATTTGCTCTAGGGATTAATTTTGAAACATTGTAGTCTACAGCCATAAACATCCAACAGGTTGTGGGCTTGTGCTGATGGGCATTTTGGCTTACTGGGTGGGGTGGGCTTGGACAGTTGGGTGATTGCGAACCTGAGTGGTCAAGCAACAAATAAGCCGAAGGTGTGTGACAGACAAAAAAAACAGTAGTTATTGGTAAATATTTAAAAGATGCATACACAGTTCTGCTTATAAAATGTTTCTCAGAAAATTGTTTTAGCTAATAACACATGCTGCTAAAACCTAATATATAAATAGTTGCATATTACTGACATACTGTGACAACACAGTGTGTGTGGTGCAATTTCTCACATTTGCTTTTATTTTCCAATATTCATACATTTATTTTTTGCGACTGGTTCCAGAGTCAGTGCCCCTTCTTGATGGATTTTAAATGAATTAAATCAATTCATTTTCTGAATATTTTTTTTCTTTTCTTGACAAGGGTGGGGGAGTGACTTGTTTTTATTGTAGACTGTTGCTTTTGATTTCTTGATTATTATTAATTTGGGATGTCAAATTAACACATTAATTTTGATCAATTAATCACAGAAAAATAATGTGTTAAAAAAAATGAACGCTGATTAATCGCACCATGTGGCTTTAACCCGGTCCGGTGTTCTGTCGGAACATGCTACCCGTCGAGATGTGCTACTGTGCCCTTCTGCGCATGTGCAGCTCCACAGTCTTGTGATTCAGGCACACGCTCATAAATTTGTGCTACCTTGGGACACTGGCAGCTGTATAAACTTCAAGGGAGCAGTTTTCCACAGGGTAGCAGGAATCGACAGAACACCCTGTTTCACGGTAGCATTTTTCAGTGTTAGAACCTGACTGTATAAACTGGCTCTATGCACCTCTAAAGATCTGTTTATCTATCTAGGCTCTTCTCATTTAAATACAATATATTTTTCTCGGATTATGCATATTATTTGCCTACTTCTCATCATTATCAGTGTTATAAACTGACTATAAACCGTAAACTTAAAGGGAGCATTTTTCGACAAGGCAGCATAATTCATCAGAACACCCGTGCTTGTATGTACATTGTCTTAAACTGCACCTTATAGATGCACTTAGTTCTATCCTTGTTCTTGCTGAAGCATTTTTCCCTCAGCATATTAGGTCATATTTTTGATTGTTGTGACCATTACTGCACATGAACAGTGCAGAAAGTTATTAAATAAAAGAGATGTTTAAAGTCTGTAATGTTGATTTATTCATTCACTCATATGCCAAAATCTGTTTAATTTTTAAAATACTTTTACAGCAAAAATGTGTGTGATTCATTTAGATTATTTAATCAGAGAGCTTGTAATTAATTAGATATTTTTTTTAATCACATGACACCCCTATTATTAATCCTTTTTTATTTTATTTTATTTTTTTACTCGCGGAACCTTTTTTTCTTTTAAAGACAGCGGAGACAAACTAGAATATTTGGCAAAAACAGTGGCCAAGACCAAGACCAGACCAAAGCTCTTGCCAGTAAGCAACCTGTTAAGCCTAGAGACAAGAGATGAGTGTATGGCGTCCAGCTAGACCGATTTGTTTCTGATTGGATCAGAAAGATTTGTCTCAACATGGTCAAAAAGTCTGTTGTGCACCATGGTGACGGGGTCATGGGCATGGTCATGTACTTTGGATGAAGCACCATAACTATGGATTGAGTATTTTTGGCTTTGAGTGAATGGACTGTTAATCCCAACCCTTTTTACCCTGGCTGGAGTGGATACAGTGAGCAGACTATCCACTTCAGGCAGGGTAACATGTTCATACCCACTTCCATTCAAGGGGAAAGAGTTACCTGCAAGCATCTGCAGAGCATTCCTAGGGCTCAAGACAGGCCAAATTGTAGACCTCTGCTCTAAAAGAGTGGAAGCAGCAGTGAGCCTCTGTAATGAGGAGATAAAAATAAGCACCTCGTAAACACTCTTTGGTGCCGTCGCTTTCAGAACATCTGCTCTGTGCAGCAACCTGAATGGAAGCTATTTGAGCTAGCATTTTACCTCCTTCGAACTAGGTGGAGATCGTCGTCCTTCTTTGGCAATAAGAAGTATAGTACAAAGCTCTTAACTTTCTTCATGCGTTTTATCAATAGCACCGGATTATCTCTGTTTCCAAGGCAGGTGCCTGGGGAAAGCGAAAACATGTCGTTTGAGGAAAATCCAGTTTCTGTTGATGAGACTCATACACAAGGGCACTACGTTCCAGGGCATCTTTTGCAGCTGGTCCAAACAAGTAGCCAGGCACTGATGGGAGTGATATTAAACACACACAGTAACATTTTCATGAACACTTTAAAATTCCATCACTGCAGTTGAATCAACAAGTTGCAGTTTCACCAGAGAATTTTAGAGCTGCAGAACAGCTCTGCATTCACATGCTCCCTCTTCTGCTGTCAAATCATATGGTCCCTCTTTGGAGTAAACAGTCACATTAAACATAGCCATGGAATGCAAAAGAAGAAGCAGATGGAGAAGCTCCAAAATGTCCATTGGCTTAGACTTTTTCCTGATTTTTGCCCCTGAATAGTGTTATGACCTGAAAGCTTGGTGGTGCACGTACAAACAGGCCTTTCCATTCATGTTGATAAATCAGCTCTTGGTGCCCTTATGAATGCAAAATGCATCAATGCCACCACAAAGATTTAGTAAATCTAGCCCGTTAAGTCAAATCTAAAGGCGAGGTAGATCCATCAAACTAGCTTATGCATTATAAGTGTAGAAATAGCATTTTTGAAATGTGAAAATGTTAATCTGCTTGAAGTCATTTTTAACCTTTCAGCAGTTGAATATGTTTAGTCAAATCTGTATTTGCATAGAGTTCTCTCTGTCATGGACAAGGACGAGGCGCATGTATGCCAAAGTACATTGTCCGCTTCAAATACCTCCAAAAACTCCTCTATCTTTATCTTCTCCACTTAACCAGTACACCAAGAGAGAATGTTTTCTGTGCTTGAAATTATTATAGGGCGCAGGATAATTTCACTGAACGAAACCCCAAAGTAAACATTTAGGGATAATCTTCAGTTCAACTCATACCATTGTTGTTGTCCATGAATACTAACATTTGCCAGTGTGAAGTAGGACTTCAGTTGCTCAACAGTTACCCTGGGTTCATACCCTGAGTTCAAATTATTTAGAGATAGTTTTGTGACCTTTTCCAGTCTGATGAGCTTTTTAGGTGTCCTCAGAAACACTTTCACAAACATGTGCTGTGAAGATCAGACTTTAAAAGATCCCTGTTCTTTAAATAAAACAGGGCACCTACTCGTCTACTCATCCGATAGATTGAAAACACCTGCCCTTGATTTCACTTTCAAATTAGGTTCTAATCCTAAAGGTTCACATACTTCTGCCACTAACATTAGATTATTTTAGTAGAAATGGTCAGGTACAACGATTTTGTCTCACTTGTTTAACTGAGGAACATGAAAACATGAAAATCTGATGATGTTTTAGGTCCTGTTTATGTATAAATATAGAAAATTCAAAAGGGGCCACAAACTTTCAAGTACCGCTGTATGTTTATCAAGGGTTGTTAAAGTAAAAGCATGTGCATTCTTTTGGTTTGAAATTGAGCCCCTATTTATTACAACTTGTTTGAGATACAGAAATGTTGTTGAGCCTAGTGATGGTTCCAGGAATATTTTATAGTGGGTCCTGAACTATAACTGAACTGTAACCAGCAGGGGCTCATGCACAGACCTCATTCAGGAAAGCATAAAGGATCATAAGTCAAAACAGTCATCAGCACTCTGCGAGTTAGTTAACATTAGAACAATGAAAAGAATCATAAATCAAATAATAAACATGACACTGACAGAGGGTAACGACATGAGCTCAGTGCTTGTGTATGGTTATATTGAAAGTTTATAGTGGAATAATTGTGTATTTCCAGTGATTTCCAGTGATTTCCTTCTGGAAATCCTAGATATGTCACTGGTTGTAGATAAGAACTGTAGTCCAA
>JBBIGA010000126.1:18882959-18925385 GCA_037576975.1 Alestes dentex
ACAGAAAGCACACGACCCCGAGAACACCGCTCTGGCCATTTACGACCTCAGCCAGCTCCCAGACCAAGTGCCTTCAGGTTTCAGCTGTGAACCACAGTGTGAAGCTCAGGTTAGAAATAATCGGTGAATTAATATCAGTTTCATTTCATATTTCACACACCACCGATTGTATTCTGTCCTTGGACCAAGATTAGTTATGAATCTTAATCTGAATATAACTCGCTTTATGGTATTAGTGGTATTATCTACTTTGACCAATTTACAAATATTAAATAAATTAAAGAAAGTACTTATATGAATAAACGTAGAAAATTTGAGAAAATGAATTATGTGTGGATCATGGATTATGTGTGAAAACTGAAGGGTGAAAAATCAGCATTTTGTCTAAAACTCTGCTTAACGTCTAGTGAATCACAGAAAACAAAAAGCATAAAGTCACCAGTGGGCCGCCAGTCGGGCAGTAGTGGCTTACTCTGTCTGGCCCACTTACTATCTGAGATGTTGCCTTCAGCATCTACTTTCAGATGATGTATATTATATCTTATTCATAATAATGTTTCTGGTGTCTGCAGAAAGGTAACCACACAATGAGTCCACGTTCTGTGGTGTTCAAACACAGTTCAATGACGTCTGTAGCAGCAGAAAAGAATGGATCCTGGACTGTGCTCTACATCGGAACTGCAAACAATCAACTGATGAAGGTCTGTTTTGGTTCCTCTGTCTTTTATCACTGAAGAATACAGCATTATTATTGACAGTATTATTGATGTGAATGAAGCATCAAAAACTGTTTCTCACTTAACCTCTCCTTGTGGAGATTTTTAGTTTGATAAAAGTGGATGAGTGAGTGTGTGAATGAGTTAGAGGTTTAGCGTCTAAAAATAAAATGTTAGAACATTTGTTTGCTCAAATTTGTTTTTGTGTTCCATCACTGTGACCTGTGTGTTTGAACTTCACTGTGTGGCCGTCACACACTTTATAGAAATAGATAATTTCACCAAGGGCCATGCAGCACACACACATATAGTGCTTTCTGTTGTCTTTATAATTTGTTTTAATTAACCATTTAAAATCATTATTTCATAATCTTTGTTCCAACATGTGTTTCCAGATCGTGCTGGACGAGGCTTTTAATTCTGGCTGTGCAACAGTGCTGCACCAATCTAATGATGACAGGATGATGATTCCCAGAATGTACATTATGGGTCATAAATACATCTACATGGCTTTGAGAAATCAAGTGAGTCTTAAACCTTTGCACTCATCATCTTAAACAAAAACATAACATAAGCATATTTAAAGACAGTTTATAGCTGTGGTCTTGAGACTTTGTTATCACTGCTACTGAATTTTTGATGTAACATCTATTGTCATACCAATCAGTGATAAAATCCAGAGCCAGTAATTAGACTCAATGTCTAGAGCTGGTGCACACAAGCAGTTTGTTTGGCCACTTTTCAGGAATACTGATGGGGCAATGTGTGACTGTTAACCAAGGTCATTTCAGGAAATAGATGTAACCATGTGATTTGGAACTAATGACTTAGATTTTTATTGTAAGATATATTGGTCTCATATATGCGTGTCTTGTAGATTATGCGGATGGCAGTGAACCAGTGTGACAAGTACAGCACCTTGAAAGAATGCATGGCCTCTCGGGATCCTTCCTGTGTCTGGTGTGTGAACTCAAGCAAGTAGGTTCCTCCTCAAATCTTAAATGTCTTTCATATTCAAAATACCATGTTTAATTTGACAATTCAACCAAATTAGATAGTTCACACATTCAGGGGAGACATTTTTCAGTTTCCTAAAGACTAAGAAAACCCCTCTCTGATTTTGTGTTTTGAAGATGAGAGGACCTTTTTGAAAACTGGTTTAAAGTGAATTTTTACAATCAGGCTGTTTTTTTCATAAGCTGGCGAATGCAAAAGGACAGCAGATAACTAACTTTTTTACTAGGAAGCTGAATATCTTCTTGCAGCTGTATAGCTGTAGTAAGGAACTGAGACTGATTACATTCCTAAGCAGATTGAGAACATTCCTGAATGAGATTGAATGCTTTGGCTTTGTCAGCTGAAAGGAGGCTCTGCAGGTAATTGTTTATGTAGTTGACCTGAAGCCTGGGAACTGACATGGCAAATTCTAGGAACGTGACTGCACTTGTGCATTGAATTGGCCTTGGTGTATTCATCTGCTGAAAGCTAACATGGCCTCTTGTCCCAAGGATGCTTGGACTGACACCTGTGGCTTTTACTTTGTCATAATGACACAATGGATTATTAACTGACATATTAACTGATCCCACAATATAATCTATCCTCAGCCACCTATTTGCAAATATACCAGTGCCAGTTCTGCTGAAATTCAGCTGTATCACAGTTTGTAGCACCTTATCTGTGTCAAAGGACTAAATTTTGTTTGTGAATAGTAAATACTATGCTTCTCCTTAGGCACTATTTGTGATTGCATCAAGCTAGAATGTCTATAGGAACCTTCCATTCACTGATGATTTTAATTTTATTTGGTATTGTGGGAAGTTGTAGCTGTTGTAGTTACAAGCATAGTAACATTTTTGCAACTACAGGGTGTGCATAAATATCCAGCACCAACACATGAATCTTTTATACAGAAAGCTTTTGCTGCAAAAACAGCCGTAATTTTTTGGAATAAGTATGCACCAGTTTTACACAATTTTCAAGAGTGATTTGTCCCAGTTCTTCTTGGTAGAATCTGTCAACCTCATCTAGGTTGGTGGAATGGCACCCTTTTTCAAATAGTGATACAGTTATTCAATAGGTTTGAGATCAGAGTTTTGACTTGGCCATTCCAAAACTGTGTTTTGAGCCATTCCAATATTGCTTTACCATTATACTTAGGGTCCCTGTCATGTTGAAAGACAAATCTTCTCAAGCCATAGATTAATAGCAGAATGGATCAAGTTCTCCTGAAATATTATGTGGCATGGGTGTCCATTGAATTTTGCCTTTAACACTGACAACATTCACAATCCCTGCATCTCCATAGTGTTATGCTGCCACCATCATATTTCACTGCAGGTGTGTTTCTTATTGAGGCTTGGCCAGTGTTATTGATGTTGTGGGCTTGTGCACCTTTAATACAGTTTCAGCCACAGAATATTGCAGACTTCTGAGAGTGACAGCTGGATTTTAAGTAACCCGTTGACGTCTTGATTTGAAGCTTAGTTTTGAGGTGCGGCCTGTTCTAGTAAGGGTCTGGGTGCTGTGATGAAGCTTCCACTTTCTGATGATTGATCCAGCAGTGCTTAACAGGACACTCAGATTTTCTGCCTTGTGCATTTCAATGATTTTGTATCTCACACAAGCAAAATGCTCCTCTATCTTAATTTTTACAGTTATTTTCCAACAAAGAAAATGTCCCCTATAAAAGGTGACTTTTATATTCAGAGAAGCAACCTTACTTAAGGACTAAAAAATAGTTCCTCATTATGTTTAATTATTATCAAAGTGTCGCCTTTGTGTATTTTTTTTATTTGTTTCTCATTTGTGTAAACCTGGAGCTTCCAAAGCGCAGGGGTTTGAACTCTTATGTAATACTAATATTTAAATTTTTATCTTTTTAATGTAGGTAGACAAATAACCTATTTTGGCTTTAAAAATATACTGGAGCAAAAGAGCTCTCAACATAATTATTTGAGGAAATCTGTGTATGTGTTTTATAATGCAGAAAATTATGATTACTTTCAAGGAAATTGAAAACTTTTGCAAGCCACTGTACATCACAAGACACTGGCTAGTAGTGATGGGCCGATGCATGTTTTTCCAGTTCCGATCCGATTCCGATACACGACTGTCGATAACGATACAGATTCTGATATAATACATCTTTTTACTTTAATATTAGCATTATTTTTGTTGAAATTGTGCAGTTTGTTAGTAAGGTTACATCACAGAATAAATAAACTACTAAACACTTCTTAGAAGAGCAAAAACTTTACACAGCTACATTGAATTTAAAGGCATTCCAAACAAATTTATTTATGTCACATTCACAAACAGGTAGCAGCAACAGCTGTAAAATTTTGTAAGTATTAGAAACACAACGATCTTGGCTGAATCATCAAATTAAATTTGTTGTTAAATTTTTTGTCGACGCAACTGTACTTCCACCCCTCGGCAAGCTGGCTTTACACACATTGCAAGTAGCCGTCTTGCTACATTTTGCTACATTTGTTCAAACAATGACATTTTGTTCAATACAACGGCTAATGTTATTCTAATGTCGCTCAGATTGAAGTTGCCGCAGGTTCATGGTATGGGGCGGTGACGCATCTCGTATTACAGCGTCGAGTTTAAGGTCCAGCGCAAGCTGCGAACTGGAATATGATCGGGCCTGTCCAATCGATATCCAATATTGGATTTACGGCTATATCGGACCCAACGCCGATATCATATCAGATTGGGTCCAGCTCTACTGGCTAGTTAAATTCTAGATTTTTGCGTTATTCCCTAGTGACACTGTACGACAACTGAATCGCAATGAGCTAGTGTCATTCTGTCTGTGTTCGGTGCAGTCTTGAATGGATCAAAAAGTTCACATATGGATCAAAGATTTCAAAGTAATACTTTCAAAGTAATAAAACTGTTACGTGGAACAGTTATCTTTCATATTTTAATAAAATTATTGCCTTGTGATACTTTTGACTGAGGAGTGTTAAATTCTTAGAATATTTGAACATTTTTCAACAATGAACCAAATGCACATAGATACTTAGGATTTTAATCTTTTGTCAACAAATCAATCCAGAATGAAATAAAAACTTATCATAAACACTTAAATTTTATGAAATGAAGTTGATTTGTTGTAATACGATGTAGTACACTGTTTTATATTTTGTTTTGTCAAATATTGGCAAAGACTTAACTTTAAGAGCTGTACAATTAAGATTTTATTAGAATGACCCTATTCAGCAAATCTGCTCCGCAGATTATTTATCTTGTGATTTTACTGAATTCTTGGCTTTCTCTGTCTTCAAGTGCCCTCAGTGAGGTTTAGGTAAAATGACTGTGGAGTAAAGTAAAGACAGTCAGCACCTTTTTGATCTGCTTTCGTCTTCAGGTAGTTGTTGCAAAGCTTTATGGGTCATTATCCTGTTGTAGTATGAATCCTTCTTCATGAAGATACATACCAGAGGGTAAAGCTTGATCCTGGTGAATGGATTGGTACTTTTTCTTTCACGGGGAGGAGTTGATTTGATGCAAGTGCCCAAAACACAGTCAAAACTATGTATGTATAGTCCTGGTTCTCATAAATGGAGAAGCCCCATGCTCAGTCCTTCGGACCTGTGAGGGTGCTCTGCCCCCTCGCCGCAGTATGTGTGTGTATATATATATATTATATATATATATATATCTCCAGAAAAAAATAAGAGACCACCTCAATTTATTTTAAAATCAGCATGTCTGTTAAATTCCTACACAAGCACCTCATTCTGTTTATCAGTTACTGATTACTGATCACCTGAATCAAATGTTATTTAATGAGGAAAATTATAAAAACACTGCTGTAATCAACACTCTTCTCTTGCAATGTGACCAGTTGGACGGCAAAACACTTCTAGAAGTGTGTCATTTACTGCCATTTTGTTTGAGAGTGAACAGGAGATTCGTTTTGTTTAAATTATTCAAGTTCTGTAAACGCTGCATCTTTTCTCTTTTGATGTTTTGTCATTTCTTTTCAAATTAAGCTTTATATTTTTCCTTTCAAATTAATGAGGAGAAAAATTGTCAGCAATCCTTAAAAACTAAGACAAAACTGTTCAGTACTTGCACCTATAAAAGATAAAACCTGAGAAACTGAACATTTTTGCAGTGGTCTCTTGTTTTTTTATGGGCTGTATATATAAATGTGAATGACATATGAATGACTTCCTCTTATCATTAACTGTGAAATGTCCTGTTTATCTTTCTGAGAAATAATTTAGGGAGTTACTCATCCTTTGAGACCACTCTAAAATATATTGCCTTCTTTCTCTGATTGGAGTTGCTTGCTATTTATTGAGTACATTCTGTATTTGTGCATTAGACACATCTCTCAGTGAACAAAGCTTTATGTATTGGTCTTCCAATGTTGTGGGCATTTTTTTTCTGCCTGATTTTGGTTTGGATATATAAGATCCAATTTTGGTGAAACGTGAGAAAATCAATGAGAAAACAATGAGAAAATCATTGTGTGAGTCAAGAGGCTCCAGTGAGTTCATTTCTTAATATTTGGGGATGAGATGGTTATCATATTTTCACAGTTCACAGCTATGCTTAATAAAACAAAAATCGGCAGTAGTTATGACTTTCAACTAAATAGATAATCATATATAAAACTAGTGCTGTTAAATATGTAATTATGTAACAGCACTTGTTTTATCTGTGTTTGAAACCCAATTACAAACAATGAATAATTTCATTATCACACACCACCCATTTAGCTCACCCTGTAAAGGGCACTGAAGGCCATGGATGTGTATTTGTGATGAAATGTGTACTATGCTATGAATTAAAACGATTCTGGATGAGATGAAATGTATACTTTATTAGACGCTTCAGTGTAATTAAAAGTAATGAGTAAGTATTGAGAAAACTGATTGATCATGTTGTGATGCTGTGTTGCTTAGATGACGGTTATTGTCATCCCTGAGTGTAATGGTATGCGGCCCTTTCTTGTATCAAGTTAGCAGAGTTAGGTATTGTGCTACGATCGTGAGGAGGGGCTTAGTAAGGGCTCAGTAAACATTCCTGCATGCTGAACATCACCAGACCTCTGAACTGATCTGAGGGTTCTGGCAGTGTACTTTAAAACCATACCCTGAACATCACATATCCAGCATGTGTAATTTGTTTCCTCTTTTTGGTCACGCTAGATGCTCTATCAAGGATGAATGTTCAAACACTATCTCCATTGCTGAAGATTCTTTTCAGAAAGAGCTAATCTCTTTTCAAGTGAAAAATGTCTCAACCAAGGTAAATAATGGCATTTGTTTGTTTTGAAACAAATTGAAGCCTCTAAAATATTATTATATAATTATTTTAGAACTCCTTATAGATTTTTTGCTTATCCGCTGCTGTGCTCTCTCATTCAGGTCACTCTGACGCTCATCCTGAGTCTCACTTGGGGAAAAAAAAAACCCAACATCACATGTACCTTCTCAGTAGAAAATAGGAACCTATGTGACAGCATAACAGCAGATTTTCCTAACTGCTCTTGCGTGTTCCCGAACAGTCGTCTACCTGCTAATGGTCAGTTTAGACCAGGTTTGTCCAGCCTGAACTGAAAAGGCCTGGTGTGGCTGCAGGTTTTCATTCCAGCAAAACAGGAGCTCACCTGGTCAACTGTGTAAAGACTGTGTAAAGAAGTGGGATCTGGTGAGGTCCTGCTTGGTTGGAATGAAAACCTGCTGCCGCACCAGCCCTTAGTGGATCAGACTGGACACACCTGGTCTGGATATTTACATATCTGGACTTTATTATAAATTTAATGGCTAGAAATATAAAAGGATACACTATTAAATGATCGTCAGTACAGTAAAGAACTGCTTTAACCAACCAGTACAATAAAAGGAAACATGATTCATAAATATGCAACACACAGTCCTGCCTATTCTCTCTGTACCTGACTATGATTATGTCTTATCTTGTCCAGTCACAGCAACGGTCACAATTGAAAATCAAAAAATCACAGAGAGCCTGAAACTGAGAAGCTGCCCAGACATCAAAGAGACATCACAGTATGCTCGGTAAGAATTTTCACTTCATAAAGCTCTCTAACCTGCAGCCTTTTCCCATTACATAAGAACTGACAGTTTGAGGCCCTTTTGAGTAATTTTGAGTAATTTTCTTTCTGCTCTGATGGAGTTTTCCTTGTCACTGTTGCCTCTGACGTTTTTAATGAGGGCTTGGACTCTTGAAAAACACATTGTGATAACATTTGTTGTGAAAAGTGCAATACAAATAAATGTAACTTGACTTTATTATCAGCTTTTGGACTTTTAAATGTTTTAATCTGTTGATGCTTTAAACCATGCTACTTCCTGAATATATATTTGACAGTTGTGCATCCTGCGATATCAGCCTTTTACTATGTAACTTACATCAGCCAGCAAAACTCTGGACCAGAAACCTGCTCATGTAATTTTCACTTGACACTAAAACTTAAACGTGTACAAATTATACACATTTCCATTCCACAGTAATCCATTCAATGTCCCTTTTGGTCACACTTTATTTTATCGTCCCCAGTTGATCATTTATAGATGCTTGAATTATGAATAAACTGTCTGCTGAAAGTGATGTGTTTTTACCTGCAGGTGTTCAGCATGTCTCTCAGCTGGGTGTGTCTGGTATGGTGAGAGTCAGTGTGTCTGGTATAATGAGAGTCAGTATGTCTGGGAGAAAGAGAGGACTGAATCCGCACAACAGCGGCAAAGTCAGGTAAAGTCATGTAACACACTGATCCATACACACTCATTTTTTGCAGTTTATTTATTTAGTAAACTGTAATAATACTAGAGATCATATACACAATGCCATGTACTGCGGTGTTGAAAGATTTATTTAGTAATTATTTTGTAGTAATATTAGATTTTACTTTCCAACATTAAGGTGCTGGATGGGCTGTTAAGAATCTGAAACAATAACAAGTTTTTTTTTTCTGCCCTCTGTAGGATGTGTGTGAAAAGATTCCTGGCATAGTAAGTGTCCCACGAAACTGTCAACTGTCAGTGTCAGTGGAAATAAGCGCTGTCTGAGGGTCTGAAAAGGGAACTGCAGAAGAGAACATTTTATTTTCAACAAGAATCAGTATAATGGCCACTGCTATTTCTCTTTTCTGCCTGTTTTTTATTTCTTTGTACAACAATTTTAATTTGAATATATTAACAATTATCAACAATACAGGTGTGTAAAGATAAAAAAAACCCCCTCTAATCTGATTAGAGGTTTACTGTATAGCAATGCTGTGCATAAATGACACACCACATCTAAGTTAGATGGTTGTGCGTAATGTAAGGCATCCATGTACCTGATAGTGCTTTTAACAAGCTTCAGTTTAACTTTGGATCAATTGCGCGTGTCACATAAAGGGCTGATTCCACGGCTAGTCAAAGGTCTCTTTTATTAGGCAGTGATCGAGTCCCTGAACCCCAAGGAGGTCTCCTTTTATGGCAAAAACAATGCAGAGTTGAGAGGAAAAAATCTTGACAAGGTCAAGAAAATTCGCTTCCAAGGAGCTACAAAGTGCCATTCAAAAGAGTGAGTGTCACCAGAAGTGTTTGCATGCATGATATTTGTGTTTCTTGTCTATGAATCTCCTGTTTCTCACCAGGACTCCAGTGTTGGAGAACAAGAATGACACTCTGAAGTTCCATATTCCGGGGGGGGATAAAGGAACCTGGAAGGTGTGTGTGGTGACAGAAGACGGCCTTTGTCTTGGCAACGCTGCAATCACATATGGCTCCCTGCCCACTTGTACTGGACTACAGCCTAATAACACTTGGAAAAGGTACAGCAGAGAAAAACAAGATTCTTTGTGTAAAAAAAACTGTTTTTGCCCAAAATTTGCTGACTGATTTCCATAAAAATAAAATAATAAAATAACTGTAATAAACATTTGTTAACGAACTATGTGAGACAATGAGACTAAATTAAATTAGTTTCTTGAAGGGTTCGCTACCTTAGCTTGAATGTAGCACGCCAACTTGGTCCTAAAAACTTTGCACCATTCATACCCCCCGTTCTGTAGCAGACCTGACAATGGAGAAAAAGTTTCCTACCAACAAAATGTGTGTTGCTGTCTTCATTTCTCTATTCTCCAAACCCTTGCCGTTTAAAGTTCTGCTGTTTGCATGTGAACATATTACTTTTGCTTTTCAAGTGGAAATGGGGGACTAATTGGCATGGCCTTTTAGTTTCTGTTCTTTCTGTCTCACTTCTAATTATTAGAAATCATTTGCTTATCCTCCATTGACTCCCAGATCTGCTGACCTTTCTATGACTGGCTAAAAAGTCTTTAACATTTTTCATCCAGAGGTGAGAGGAAGATTAAAATTTTGGGGATCAATCTGGAATATGTGGATGAAGTCGTTGTACAGACATATGCCATGGGAATCTTCAAGTCAGATGAGGTATGAAAGCATGCTTCATACTCAGGAAGTGTTGAGTGCAGCTCAGTATAACAGTCAGTAGTCAAATGCAATATGCAGTAAGCTCCATAATTATTGCCAACCTTGATATATATATAGCCCAGATTTCACAAAAGCAAAAAAAAAAAAAAAATGCGGAAGATATCTGCAGTTTCCGCGTTAGTGCGGGGTTTTAAGCAAACAATTATTAGTTCAGTTCTCAGAAAAAATCTATGTTGGACTGAAACCACGACTGCTGATCCGGGTTAAAGTGTGGGGGGGGGGGGATTACTGTATATATATAGCTCCAGAAAAAATTAAGAGACCTTAAGAGAGATTCAGTTAATCATGTTTTATCTTTTATGGGTGCAAGTTGAACTGAACAGCTTTGCCTTCGTTTTTACGAACTGCTGACAATATTTCTCCTAATTTCCAAATAAAATTACTGTTCTTTAAAATGACAAAACATCAAAAAAAGAGAAATGATGCAATGCTTACAGAACTTGAATAATTTAAACAAAGCAAATCTCTTGTTCACTCATAAACAAAATGGCAGTAATTACCTTTGACGAACTTCTAGCAGTGTTTTACCATCCAACTGGTCACACTGCAAGAGGAGAGTTGATTACAGCAGTGGTTTTTCCTCATTAAATAAGATTTGATTCAAGTGATCATAGTGAAGTGATCAGTACATCATACAGCAGAATGAGGTGCTTGTGTAGGAATTTAACAGACACTGGGATGGAATGGTTGTCATACTCAGAGAGATCCTGATTTAAAAATAAACTGCATTGGTCTCTTATTTTTTTCTGGAGCTGTGTGTGTATATATATATATATATATATATATATATATATATATACTAGATTATAGATAACATTTAAGATGAAAAAAAATCCAAAAACAAAAAGGCAGACTTTGGATAATGTTACAGTGAAAATGTTTACTTCAGATGATTGAAAAAGAAAAGACAATTGACAGCAACAAAATCATCATTTCTGCCTATAGTCTGGCCTAAACCCCCTAAGAGTGGACAATGACATTTAGCCAGTTTTTCATGCCGTTCCTGCTCTAAGGAGGTAATCACACTTTTAGTTGTGAATTCTCTGATCTTCTCCATGTTGATGAGTGACTACGGGAAGTTGGCCTCTGTGTCACATCATTTTTGTACCACAAGAACAGGAAGTCATGGATGTCCACTTTGGAGTTCCTGAACACTTTTTCCATAAAGGCATTTTTTCATAATTTTATTTACCAAGTGTGTCAATAAATACATAGAGTATGTAGAATCATAATAATAACATGAAAACAAGCAAGACATGCAGTAGAATCATGATGAGGGACAAGAGGAGTGCTCATTAGTTCACACATGGAAATGGCAAAAGAGTTTCACTTGCTGTACCGTTTACCACTAATATCATTAACATCTTTCACACTCTCCCAGAGCTTTTGGTTCTTCTCTCATGATTTGAAAGCACACGATACCACTGAAAAAGTCTATTTCAAAATGGGAAACAGGACAGTGGAATGTGGACTTGAACTCAGGTACCTCGAAAATCCAAAATTCCTCAGCTTCAGCACCTCCCAGGAGGACAAAGATGTGACGGTCACCATACAGGTATGTCTACATGTCTTTAGACATGCAAGATCACTTTAGAGCCACTTTTATTCAGAGTAGTTGAAAACAGAGCTTACAGAGTATACTGGCATTGCTTACCTGCTATAGGTGCTAATGTTTGCTCTCACATGCCTGATTCTACTCACCCAAGGACATGAGAATCAGCTGATGAGATGAACAAATCTATATTTCCTTTACATTATCTCTTTCTCTTTCTCCTGCACTTTACACTGCTCCCACTAGAAAGAATATGACAGCTTGAGTATGAGCGTGGAAGATATAAAGGTGTCTGGACTGAAGGAAGACAAGGACTTTCCATGTAGCATAAAGCAAATTAAGCCCACTACTGTCACCTGTATAATTTCAGGACAACAGGAAAGCAGTTTGGACTCACTTAAGGTATGAGTGTTTCATCTATTTTAGTTATTGACTGCAATGTCACCATTTGTCATGAGGACACTTAAAAGCCTTACATGTTTTGAATACTGCTTGCTCAGCATGTTCTTTCTTTTAGATTAAGATTGGCAATTTTAGTGAAGTCATACAGAAGCCACCAAGTAATCTGAGTTATTTGTATGCACTGGCCTTATTAATCATTTTGATTCTTCTTGGCGCTGTTGGTGAGTATTGAGCTGGTGAGATTTTAACCAATATATATGGTTACTGAGTAATAGATGCTTTGGTAACTTGTGTGTGTGTGTGTGTGTGTGTGTGTGTGTGTCCGCGCACACAAACCTGTGTTTAGTCGGAGTGTTTATGCATCGCAAGAGCCAGCAGCAGATGAGTGCACAAATGAATGAACGCCTGGAGCTTCTGGAGAGTGAAATTAGAAACGAGATCAGACAAGGTCAGCAAGGAAACATTTATGTCAGCATATGGAGTAACATATCAGTGTAGTAAGAACAATCTTTAAGGTGTAAAGTGACCACACTAAGATTCGAGTTTCTGCTTTTCTGCTGCACGCAGGTTTTGTGGATTTACAGACTGAGAAATCAGACCTGATTGAAAATGTCGGAGCCATTCCTTTTCTTGACTACAAGCATTTCGCTCTGAAGATATTCTTTCCTGAGGTTTGTGAGCTCTGACCAGCTGCCTGTTGTCTGTGAACTTATTCGTGAGCGTTATATGAGCTAGTATGTGTTTCTGTGGTTGTGTGAGTTCGTCACATGTTCTGTTCTGACTTTAGGGTGGGCCTTTAGCAAGCTCCATGATCAAAGACATTGGCCAGGTGAGGTATTTGGGAGCCTAGTCTGCTCTTAGACATTTGAAAACATGTTTATGTGGTTTGCTTATCTGCTGCTTACAAATGCTAAACAAATACAGGACTCATTTTCATTCTAACAAATTCTGGTCAAACTCAATTTTATTACTTAAATGACTCACATCAGGTCACAGGCTGTGACCTAATTACTCCATGTCTGGTAGATGTGGACCAAGACAGAAATGTCTGCTACAAACCAAAGTGTTCAATATTGCAGCATGTTTTAACATTTTTTTGTAACATCCACTCAAATGGAAATATTCCTAAAATATTTTATTTTATACCCTTTTTTAAATGTTGTGTTTATGTCATCATGTAGCAGGAATTGGTGAAAAGAAAGCTCCAGCTAGTGGGGTAGTACAATTGCTTATTTTCTTCATTCTCTCTGTGAATTAATCAGGATTTTATATCAGATTTAATGCTGGTAATGTACAAAGCGAAAGTCGTGCGAGACCACCCACACCATGAAGTTGCTTTGTGTGTTCCTTCCTGTCTTTTTTTTAAACAAGTTCAATTAGGAAGTGAAAGCTGACTGACCCCTTTCAGGCATGCCTCTTGAAGGCTGAACTTTCATTTTTAGACATTTTAATATTCTCCGCTGTTCTAATAAAATATTATTTGCTATTATTTACTTTATTACTATTCCAATTACCAAATGTGCATAGATCAGGGGTGGACAACTGGTGATTTCCCAGCTCAGAAACACCTGGTTCACCTCACCAGTTAATTGTCAGGTTTAGTGAATGTGTTTTAGGAGAACTACCATCAAACTGTGATGGACGCCGGCCCTCCAGGACCGGAGTTGCCCACCCCTGGTATAGAGAGAAGCCTAAACCCATACTCCAGTAGATGTACACTGCAAAAACTCCCGTTCTAACCAAGCCTTGCAATCTTATTTCTAGCCTAAAAGTCTTCTTGATCTTGTTTTGAGAATAATATACTGAGAATTTGAGAAACAAGTGACTAGAAACAAGTGAAATTATCTGCCAGTGCAGTAAGATATTTACACTTGGTAAGATTTCTTGAAATAGGAAAAAATATTTTAAAACAATCTTAATAATCTTACAAAATCTGCTCTTATATAGTATATTATTCTCAAAACAAGATCAAGAAGACTTTTAGGCTAGAAATAAGATTGCAAGTCTTGTTTAGATCAGGTGTTATTGCAGTGTATTTTTACTTCTCCTAAAGGTTAACGCCACATTCCTTAAAACCACCGTTACCAACCTACATAACATTGTTGAATACTAATTACTCATTACCTACTCAGTCAATACATTATGCTAACAAACAAGCTAATTCATTGTGGAAACCATGGACTCTAATGATCTGACTGAAAAATGTAAGAATAAGCACATAAATCTTGCGTGATGCTTTCAAGAAAACTGAATCGCTACTTTAGTTCTGGAGTGTGTTGCCTGTTCTCACCATTCTTTACTTTACCTGACCTTAAACCACATCGCACACAGCTTGACTACCGTGGAGATGAGGTGGGAAAACTCCACATCTCTCCAATGGCTCAATGGGCTATAGGCTCAAGACATCAGATTTAGAAACAACAAAACAGATAAATAAAAAAATGTATAAATGTATAGTTTTAGCTAGAGGTTTTTTTTTATTTGAGTCACAAATTTAACTCCCAGAATAACCTTCCAGCTCATTTTTTTAATGGCTCTCATTGCTTGTTTTATTGTTTTATGGCCAACATTTCAGAAAATCGAGCCTCACTGTTTGTACAGCATTGTTTTTGAGAAGTTTCATGACCTGTGTTTTTTTCTGCGGTATTCTGAGCAGGTCGCAGTGAAAATGGAAATGGATGAGAAATGCCAGGCTCTTTCTACACTGGTTCGAGATCAGATGTTCGTAACCTGTTTTATCCATGCTCTGGAGGAGCAGAAAAACTTCAGCATAAAGGACAAGTGAGTATCGCCACAGATCATTCCGTTTCAAACCAGGGTTCTCTGAGACCAAACGGTCCACCCACGGACCTTCATGTTGGTCAGGAGTGTTAATTTCTGGTGTCCAAAACAGTTTAGTAGTTTATCCACCTGATTCAACTTATCATTCCACTGTCAGGTTTAGTAGATGTGTTACAACATGGAAGGAAAATCACATAATTGTGCTGGACTGTAGTCCTCCATTATGACTCCTGATGTAAGGAATGAAAATGCTCCCATTCTAACAGTGTGAATGGTGTAGGCCTGCTTGAGCATCTCTGTCTATCCTTTGTTCCCAGGTGTGTAGTCGCATCTCTGTTGACTATAGCCCTACATCATGATCTCCCTTATCTGACTCAACTCATGGAGGACCTTCTTCAGACTCTGATGGATCAACCCAGCAATGCCCAGCCCAAACTCCTGCTGCGCCGCACAGAGTCCATAGTAGAAAAACTGCTAACCAACTGGATGTCCATCTGCCTCTATGGCTTTCTTAGGGTTAGTCTTTTCAGCATAAAATTTGATTTACCCTTCTGTCCAACCATCCATCCATTTCTGAATAATCCACATTTAATCATCAGTTCTCTCCGCTCATCTAGCCACCCATTCATTCAGCCATCCATCCATTTCTGAATAATGCAATGCATTTGATTGGCTTGATTCAGCATTTTAAAATATATTACAGCAACACTATTTATTTTTAAAAGGCCTTCCCTTTACAGTAGTACTAGCCTCATGAATGGTTTTAGATGTGTTTATTAATGGTTATAAATTCGGTTATAATCGGATTATAACACATAAGTAAAAAGGCCGAAGTTTACCTGTTGCTTTCCAAGCTGTGAGACTATATTTGCTGTGAATCAGAATCAGAAAACTTTATCGACCCCGGAGGAAATTGCTTATGCAACTGCACAGACACACAGAGACAAAACAAGAAAATATAAAAGATAATATAAAGTCAAATTAAAACTCTCCAGAAAGTGCCTAGAAAATATTTGGTCCTTGATGCAGTATGCTATATGCACCAAATGCTGTGGTTACTAAGAGAGGTGGATATATATACCTATAAATAGCAAATACATACATTTACTGCTGAAATTGTTGATTAGTTAACACAAATAGTGGTTTGTACCTACTCTGTTATTGCACATAATAGTAATTTAAATAATAACATAAGTAGTGATATTGCACATTATAAGGCTATTCCACATAGTAATAAAGATATTGCACATAATGATAATGATTTAGCAAACAATAAGACCCTGAATCTCATGAGCTGCCACACCAGCACAGCACAGGAAAGAAAACAGGGCAGACCACTATAGACGTATAGATCATCCAGGTTTTTTGGTGTTTTCACACATGGACCGTTTCAGTCTCAGACCGCTGAGCCGTGGCAGTCTGTGAACATGTGAGTGTGTCAAACATACTTCAACTCAGCGCATACAACTTACACATGTGGTCTCAGTACAGTTCCTCTGGGGTTCATTTTATGCTCAAATTGATTCGTGCTTTGTGATTACAAAATGGCCCCAACCTGCCTCACGGTTTTGAGGTTAAATTGTTTTACAAGGTTGAAGAACTCATACACACATAGCCTCAGTCTTAAAGTACTTAGTGGGTAAACCCATAGGCATATTTATGCCACTGAGCAAAAAACACTTCACAGTGTTTTTGAGCGATCTTGTGAAGAGACCGCTGTTCAAGTATATTAAATCAATGAGTAACAAGAGTAGTGTGTTTTTACAGTGATTACAGTGTAGTGCTAATAACACATTCAACGCACTGTTTAATCCCTGCCTGAACTGAAATCACTGGCGCACTTTAACAGTGTAATCACTTTAACATGTTTTAGAAAAGCTTATTGCTACGGTTGAGTGCAAAAGTTGGTATGCCCCGTTCAAAGGACGTATTTGCGGGTTGTCTAAGTAATAAGCACAGTCTAATATACATTATAGAAATATAGTATTTTAAAATGAATTTAGATTTAAAAAAAAAAACATTTCATGAACAGTGTCAACAGTTCAATGCTTTATGATGGTTTTGTTCTGCTGGAGTATTTTTTCATGGCTTCAAACATGGCTCAGAAAATCAGGTTATCTTAGTTATGATTAACTTGAAGCACACCACACTATACTTCAGCTATACCCAGATTCTGCATTTTAAAGGGGTTGTGGTGAGAACAACAAAAGAGGATTAGGAGAAATAGAGTCCTCTTTAAAGTGTACTTATGTCGAGACTTAGGTTAGAGGCTTCTTTCGGGTCAATTTTGTAAATGAATCTAGAGAGGAATATAATGACCAAAATACTAGTGTGACGTGTTGAGGGTGTGACACTGGTTTTAGTTAGTATAATTCATGTAATAATAAAATGTGGTTATTAAATATAAGACGGCATGGTGATGAGGTAAAAGACTATCTATTGGTTGCATCACTGGATGCAGAAAAGGCTTTTGATAAGATATAAAGGCAATACTTATTTCCTGTTCTTGCTAATATTTGATTAGGTGATAGCCTCCTGTAATGGATAATGGTGCTCTATGCACCAAAAGCCTCTGTAATTACAAATGGCAAACAATCTCCTATTTTTCCATTGAACAGGGCACTGAGTTGATTGGTATATTCTCTAAATTCTCTGGATACAAGATTAACTAATAACCTGAGACAACGTCTCTCTCCAAGTAGGATCCTTGTGTATCCACTGATGCTTATCCTTTTCAATGATGTCCATCAGGATTGACCTTTTTAAGTATACTATGCACAGTACCCCCTCTTTAGCAAAAGTATGTAAGGCCACCTTTGCTCTCTAAAGGGAGACTGGACCAATAGATGAGATCCTTGTGCATCCCCTGATGTTTGTCTTTTCGATGGTCTCCATTAGGATTGACCTCAACATTACCCACTTTTTGCCTAATTTGTATAAGGCCAATTTTTGTTTGGGATGGCGCATTTATTTCAATTAATGGTCTGCAACACCTATTATATGTATATATTATTATCATGTAAATCACAATCAGAGTTAATAATGCTTGCACAGGCTTTTTATGGTGAAAGGGACAAGTCTAGCCCCAGTACTCTCATCCTGATCTTGTAAAGCTAGTAAGACACTGGGAGACATGGTGAAATCTAGAGTTCTGATCACTTAAAAGAGTAGTTGATACAGTTAAACAGCACAAATTCTACAAAATTTTAGGTTCCTCCAAGTTACGCAATTATGGTGTATTCACTCTCAAAGCAGCTCTGTAGTGCAATCAGGACTCACTTGTGAACCAAACTAGTGGTGTGATTCCATGTATCACTTTCTGGGACAGTGAAGGGAAATTAGTATTAATATTACAACAGAATGATTCTTTGCTGAGTGGGATGACATCTGCTACAGTTTAAAATGAAAGAAGGGACACAGCACTGTTTACTGTTAACTGGAATGTGCACTCTTCCACATATTCTATAACGGTGTTCTTAAAGAAATGAATGGCATAATTTGGTCAAACGCTGAACATTTCTCCTTTATCGTGAATATAGAATCAATCAAATATCAGTAATCAGCCATATCAGTTGAAACTCCTAGAAAGTTTGAGCATCAGAATTAGCTCATGCCTCTTGAAGCTCTCAGCTTTTATTTGAGAGAAGAACCTTTCTGACCTTGTAGAAATGACTTGTGTCTTGACAGCGTGCAAACAATAAACACCACCAGGGCTCTGTGGATTGGCGTGGGGACAGCAGACACTTTATTGTTGATACATTGTGTTTGTATACTCCTGTTTTGTATAGTCATTAGCTTTTCCGTCTGTCAAATCAGTCATTAACTGTAAATGTTGATGTTTTTAAGGACAGCTGGTCCACTTTCAGGTTCGCTTTAACAAAACGAAACTCATTAAAAAGAAGAATGCGTGAAAAAACCCTCCCTGAAAGTGAAACCAGAGTGAGCGCACACAAAGTCAGTACTGTGTTGATGTGATATATCTGACTCAGGTGTAAGCTCACTTGAGTCAAGCGGTCCTGTATCCATCAGTGAGAGGTTGAATATCAGTATTTAGGAATATAATCTCTGAAAAATATAGCAAATTGTGTGCATGTTTGTGTCATGCATGTGTGTTCATGTGTCTGTTCCTCTAACAGGAGTCAGTTGGGCAGTCTTTGTTCCTGCTGGTGTCGGCTCTGACTCAGCAGACTTCTAAAGGGCCGGTGGATGCGGTGACTGAGAAAGCCCTGTATACGCTAAATGAAGACTGGCTGCTGTGGCAGGCTCAGGGCTTTAACTTCAGCCCCCTGGTTTGCACCTTCTCTTTCCTCCTCTTTATGCAAGTGTATTTTAAGTAGGTCAAAACATTTGCAGTACATTAAACAGTGTTAAACTGTCTTGTCCATCCACTGTTCTTAACAACTACTGACACAATCTTCTCTCTCTAAACATTCTCTCATCTGGAATAAGTTCATCCATTATAAGCTCAAATGTTACATAACGTTATAAATATTCACTTGCGTGGTAATTTATTGGCCTTAATAATTGTTGTATTTATTTAACTCTTTGCAGTTGTGTGGTGGCTTTTCATATTGCGCAAGGGACTGAACAAGCTTAAAGACTTTTATCACATTAGGCTTCTGGTCGTAGATGCACAATCTTAGTCTGCTGGCCACAAAATAGCTCTTATAGGAGCCTTTCTGACTGAAATGGCGGAACGTGTGGTATATGTGGAAATACACTTGCGCAATGCATTTCTGTTTCTTGAGCAAGAAACTTTTTTCAACTTCTGTCCAGGCCTTCACTTACTGGAAAGTACAAGCCATGCCATGAATAGTCATCACTTATTAAGCTCCATGGAAATGTTCCCCTAGAGCACTTTCTAGACCTGAACAGCACACATTAAGCGTTCAGAATTAAGTTAAAAGGTCTGTTTTAGGTCATGGTTGTGCACTCGAGATGACTATAGTATGTATGTATGTATTTATTTATTTATTTAATTGAAGCCTTGATGAAATTGAACCCTTGATAGCTTTGGAATACCTGGACAATCCATATTCTTCTGTTTCAAGTGTAAATTAATTGGGCGCTATTCAGAAATCATTTATCTTGTAGTGCACCCAGTGTGGTTCCCAGGTTATTTAGTGTTATTGAGGCCAGGAGGCAGCATACGAGTTAGTTTATAAGGGTCCATGTTGACAGAGGGTGTGGTACCTGTTTGCTAGGGTTGATTTTCATTATGAAACCAGAAAAAAAGCAAAAGAAAACATGATGGAATTAACTCGGAACAATTTACTCAGATATTTACTACAGAAAACTAGTGACAGGGGATACCAGAAAGCACAAGACCATAGAATCTACAATGCATGGCAAGGACTATGCTGAACAGAGGGGCATACTGTATACAGACACTAAACAGAGGACAGCTGGGCCAGATGACAGGTGTAACAGACTGAGACCAGGTGAGGGGCATGACCAGTGGGTGGAGCAAGGGAGGAGCTAGCAGACACATGGCAGGGAAACTATAAACAAAGGCACATGGCAAGGCAACCAGGGTAGGGGACCCAGCCAGGACACGAATGCTACATTAATAGTAAAACTCTGAGTTACTTATTCGTTTTTAACATCATCATATGAGCATCATTGTCTCTGTACCCACTTTCAGAAACTGAAGGTGTTATTTGCCGTGGGAACAGAAGGAGAGGTCAGTGAACCCCTAGAAGTCAACGCACTGACCTGTGATACTATAGAGCAGGTGAAAGAAAAGATCCTGCAGACCTTCCAGCGCAAGTTTGGCTTCCCATATACACAACAACTGAGAGAGATTGACATTGGTAAGAGACTGGCCTTGCAATGTGGCTTAACATTCAAGTTATATTAAAAGTAAAAACCTTCGTTGGAGAGCACATTATGGGTTTCAGGTGACTTGACATGAAGATAGTGCACATGAAGCGCGTTATATATTTGAACAAGCATTACAAAAATATCTTAGATGCTAAGATGCTTGGAAACTTAAATGCCCCTATGTTTGTGAATACTGCTTTTAAAAGCAGTGTGTTCAGACTAGCTATTGTTAAATCAGAAATTACACTGCTCTGGTCTTTGCTTAGATGCTCGAATTCCCTGGTGCCGGAGGCTCCGCTAATTTGCACACTGTTTTCCAACCAATAAGCTGTTAAACAAGCCTTTTCTGAGATGAATTGTAAGAACTGTGAAAGCAGTAAAAATAGACAGAGGGCCTCCAGGACCGCAGTTGGAAACCACTGTTCTGTCAAGCAAACCAATCCAGTGACAGTGGATTCCTCTCACATAGTTCTTCTGTACGTTAATAGAGTCACCTCATACTTAATGTTTGTCTCTGTTTCTCTCATATCTGTTTTTCCAATCATGTTCTTGTTGGAAGAATATGAGAAGGAAGGAAGTTATGTGGCCTTAGAGGAAGTAGACAGCAGCTCTGAAGTTCAAGGGGAGGTGACCATGCTGAACACCCTCCAGCATTATAAGGCAAGTGTTATGCTCAGGAAGTTTGCTAATCTGTGTAGAGCGATGGTAGTGACCGCAACCAACTGCCACTGTAGCTGCCATTGTTCAGAGGTGTGATGTTTGTTAAGCAGTTTCTGTGCTATCGTAATCCCCTGCACACACGGGTTGCCCACTAGATTCCAGTGTTGAACGTTCACCTCGTCTGAAGTACTGGCAAGTAGGCCCCTGCTGTTGTCACAAGACTGAGTAAACCTATTATTAGCTTAAAGATCCCACATAATACATTTACAAATCTCCTTACCCCAGCAATATATTGAAAAGTAGAGACACGTTTTTTGTGTGACTACATCAACAGAGATTGTTTCTCTCCACAGATCCCAGATGGAGCTTCCATTAAAGTAATGACCAAAAAAGTCCATGCCCCTCTCAGTCCACAAACAAGTTTAAAGGGTGAGTTCAGTATTCCGTCCAAACCCTTGCATGCACTGATCATTACTGGCCAGCAAAATCTGCTGTTACATAAGAAACACTGCAGACGCGAGGGGCCGGGATTTCATCATTCTAAACCTCAAAAGTGGTTTTGCGCCGCATTACTGTACTTTGTCAATGTCTGCAAATCCGCTCTACATTACATGTTATGATGCTGTTTAGGAAGCGTCACGTTGCTGTAAATTGGGCAGATATAATGGTTAACTATACTGCATGACTGTAAAATTCTCACTGAGAATTTTCCGCCTCATCATTGCGTGCCTAATAGAGCAATTTTAGGAAATGGCAGCTGTACAACCACAGTGCACCCATCTCCGCTTTGCAGTTTGTATGAGTTATTTCGATTCAAGTGCCAAAGTTAAGATACCATCAGCACATTTCACACATGTATTTCAGAGGCTCCTTCCTTTTCTTGTGCAGTCTGTGAGTCTTTCTGCTGACTCAAAAGGCACATGACTTTGTGGACATACTGTCACTCTGTGGAATGACTGATGCCAAATTGCCCTTCCCAGACACATTCTCAAGAATAGTCTTTCTGCTGAGGGCCTCTGGCTTCACTGTGGATTTACATCTAATGTGTTTTTTTAATTGGCTGTACAAATAAAAGCTTCAGCTGCAAATCTGCCCCCTTAAGCAGACTGTAATCCATTGACAAGATAATAAGTCTTTTTTCTTATTGACGTGAGACTCCGAAATGAATATACCCGTAGTTCTTTTTTCCAAACACGTGCATGTTTTTCTTATAAGTCTCAATCATACAGCCGAGTTTTTGCTGTTTTTTTTGTCTGACACTACAGTGCCAGCTGTACAGAATAAGGAAGTATGATTCAGAAGTTTAAAGTCGCAGTTAGGCCTTGCGCTCTGACTGTCTGCTGGCAAATAAAACAGAAACATTGATCATTTACTTACTTCTGCATATCACTTCCCCATGTTACATAATACAGCTTCACATTAGAACTGGCCGTGCCCAAACGAGGAACTCTGGCGTAGACTTGGTTTGGTACGTGTGGCAGGACGTTTACAGCAGTTGGGTTGTGTGGACAGACAGACCTTGTCCCAGTCATAAAATTGAGTGAATGTATGCCAATACAAGACATTTTCCATTCTAAATTGTACAAAAAAGGTCATGGGAGGAACAATATTCTCAACTCTATCAGACGGTTTAGCCACAAGAATTTCTGTAATTCCGTGTAAATAAGTAGAGGTATATCTGTTTCCACTTGTTTTGCATGTCACAGATGACCAGAACTTCTCTACGAAGTACTTCCACCTGGTGAGTCATAATGTATTCTTTCTGTGTATTGTCACAGCAAACCCCTCAATGATAACTTCACAGGAGAATGAAAAAACACAAACGTGAAAAGTGGTCCAATTAGCATGAATTTTTTACACAATGTAAAGTTCAGGTGGTGTTTTGAAATGATGTCAGAAAGTAGAACAACAAAACCTGAGCCTTTGTTCCAAAAAATGATCATTTACTGTATATATTTGTATATATGCTGTATATTGTGTATTTTATGGAAGTGCGTACGCTGGTGTTTTTCCTCAAAAAAGAGTTTCTACAAAACCATAGAGAAACACCTACTTGCTGCTAAGAGATCTTGCCTTTGTGAAACTTTTGCACAGCACTGCAGGAACTTGCACATATAATACATATAAAGATACATTGTATGTATGACCCTGAATCCTGAATGTTTAATGAAACAACGTGTTTGTGTGCATACGTGTGGAAAATATAGGTTGCTTGATCTAGACCAAAACCTGGCATGGTGGTTAGTTAGCATCCGTTTCATTTAAAAGGCATGTCAGAAGGTTGTGGTTCCTCCGAACATAGAAATAAAGTAGTTTTATTTATACAGCTTGACAGCAGACAGCCTGCTTGAGCCACTCCAACATTAGTTATCTTTATAGATACATGCAGACTTAACTGTGTCAGGATGCATTTAAAGAAGTAGTTTGGCAAAAAAAAATCTAACTCTGCATTACCCAATACATCACCAATGAAAGCATGTCTGCATGCTCTTCGTAAACATGGTGCAGGCTCAGTGTGGTTTAGGACTTCCTGTGAGCTGCATGAATAAAAACACTTCACCATGTAGCTGAACACCGTGGGCAGCATTTTTAGACAACAGTGTCTTTTTTTCAGAAACCACCTCAGGAGTAGAAGTGCTGGTCTTCTAGAACCAGTTTTTATGGTAATGAGTGTCATACCCATCTATGATAAATATGGAGCAAGATCAGTCTTTTCCAGCCCTGGTTTCGTCTGAAAAGGCTGAACTAAAGTCTTGTTCAGTTTTGCAGCTCGCAGTAAGAAATCCTAAACCACATTCACAGGTTTGTGCCACATTTAGAGCTGGGTGTGCTTTGAGGAGGTTGAGACATTTTTTTGGGATGTACAGGGGGTCCTCGAGTTACGCCACAGATTCGTTCCTTCGACAGTGACGTGACCCGAATTTTGGTGCAAGTCAAAACACGCCCTAGTCTAAGTCACTTACCGATCCTAACACAATTGCAAAATTATAAAAACACAGCGAAGCCACAGAAAAAGGAAAAGGAAAACTCCATCGCAGCGTTACTGCATGTTTTTCCACCGAGTGCAACCAAACTAGTAGTCTGTAAGTACGAGGCTAATTGAGTAAGTCGTGTGGGATTGGGAGTGAGCGTTGTTAACTCGAAGCGTCACATGTGGAGACAGATAAGATAGATAAGATTACAGATAAGATTTGGGCAACAGACAAGATTTGGAAAATTGTGTAGATCTGAATTTTTGTTGCTGAACTATTCCTTTAAGGGTTGCTTATCCAACAAGAAAAATGAATCATGACATTGATCCACATCTGGGGTGCACAACTCCATCCTGTGACAGCCACGACGTGAATAAACATTTGTTTGAACCTTTCATATTAGCCCCATTGCTACAGAAATGAACTGCCCTTTTTGATATGAAGATGAACTCATTTTATTGAAAACAGTTGTATTAAAAGATAGATTTTAATGGATGAATAACCATTAGTTTAATGTTATGTTCTTTCAGATTGACCCAGACATTGACAAAGATGAGAGCAATCATCCAGAGAGGAAGAAACTGAAGCTCAAAGAGATTTACCTCACAAAACTCCTCTCAACAAAGGTTGGACTGATGAGTGGACGCAGTGGTTCTCGAGCGACAAAAACAATAAACAAAATATATTATAATGTGTAATAATTTAATGCCGATATGGGTTGTTTGGGTATTTTGCTGTAAATATGCATTGACACCAATATGTTGTTTGTGCTAAATTAAAACAAATGAGTAGTTGGTGGCTAATAAATAAGAATAGATGAGAATAAAATAGATTACAATAAAATACAGTGCTACTTTTTTTTTAAATCTATTTTGCCTGAAAGCTCTAAAAGCAGTATCTAGAGAATGTGTGATTGTAACTGTAATAATATGATTATGATGATTTTGTCCCTACTGGCAAACTGATACAAGCTCTAGATTATCTATTAGACAATATAGCATGTACATTTAATTTCAGTTGAACTACACTGAGATGATTTAAATATTGTGTGCACATGTTGAACGGTGTTAGTAAAGGATGATTTCTTTGTGTACAAATGATTTTGCTCATCCCAGGTGGCAGTGCACTCGTTCGTGGAGAACCTCTTCAGGAATATCTGGGGAATGCCCAACAACAGAGCTCCCTCTGCAGTCAAGTACTTCTTTGATTTCCTGGATGCGCAAGCTGAGAAGAAAAAGATCACAGATCCAGATGTTCTCCACATCTGGAAAACAAACAGGTACTGAATGGGTTCAGATTGCATAAGTATACATAGCAAAGTTCACTAAAGCACTTTAAATGCAAAAAGAAAAATTGAGAATGTCTCACTGAAACAAGATGCACGTCTGCATACACTGTTAAAATCATTTTAGAAGAGGTTTTCTTTCAGTTTTGCCTGTGACATCATAGCACTCACCTTTTATTCTGATCATGGCACCAAGTACTGAAGGTCCCAAACTTAAATCCACCTGAACTTAAAAACCTTGTGGAGAAGCACAACCTCTGCACATGTGAAATTAAGTGTCTTGCTGATTGTTTAGGCCTTTGAATCTTATGCACTGTCAAAATAAAGGTTCAGCACCTGTGCATATTTGTCCCCTTTAAGTATAAGTAATGTAAATGTACATTAAATGTACATTAAGCACCTTTTGATATTACTTAAAGTCAACATTTACTTTGCCTAAGGGAAGGAGACATATTTGTACCTTTTTATGACTTAGTGTTTTAAAGAAACATAGAAAATCTGGAATCAAGTTGCACCTTTTAAGACACTATGCTTGTGCCCCAGAAAGTACAGTTTAGTATCTTTTTTTTTAAGTGAATGTGATGTTCAGTAGGTACAACACCTGGCTACCTGAATTATTATTACATTTGACAATCTCAAGTAGGTGTATTTCACATGTATTCTTGTTAAGCCTGTAATTAATTTAAGTGTCTTAAGCCCTTCTAGTCTCCACGGCTTTACATCACAATTTCACAGCTTTTGTATAATGACTGCTCCACTGGCTCAAATCTAGAATAATGTGAACTTTACAAGTAACGGTCGCAGAAAGGGGTTCTTTGTGTGACGCCATAGAAGAACTACTTTTGGTTCTCTCAAAAGACAGAACTGACGCTGGACCCTGACCGAGGAGCCTTTTTCAGCTGTTTTCAAAGAGGAGATGAGGTTTGCGTGCTGCTTTTTGCGATGTGAACAGCTCGCCTTTAATGCACCCTGCAGAGCTGCGTTTGGTGTAGAGCTCCAGAAGCTCTATGTTCAGCTCGAAGCAGCCAAGAAAGCTACATGACCAGCGTGTTTTCTGTGCTGACTAATCAGATCAACAGGAAAGCAAAGGAGTTTTTATTGTTTTGTGAGAAAAGCAGCGCTGTGGCCCCCTTCCCAGAAAAACTGCCCTGTACTCATCGCTTTTTTATTGTTCAGAGGAACGTATTTTTATTGTTCAGAGGAACGTAGCATGACTCCCCCCTTAAAACCTTTCAGTGGTTAATGAGATGTGTGAGTGTGAAAAGGTCTTTAAAGTTTAAGCATCCTCCACATATTGTCAGCATTTCTGGAAGAATTCTTCAATTCGTAAAGAACCTTTACATTGAGCCGAAAAAACGAAACGGTTCTTGACACTCATTCATTATTTTTACATCCATGGTTCTTTGGGAAATTAGGGTTCTTCTGTGGCATCTCAAAAGACCTCCTTTTTTAAGAGTGTGGGCTATAGCAGGGGGGAATCAGAGCTGGACTCGTTCAGTGAAATGAAGTTCCTTGAATTAGCATGCTTACCCTGGAAAGTCTGATGTGACCTCAGTGTCTTTTTCCTCCAGCCTGCCACTCCGTTTCTGGGTGAACATCCTGAAGAACCCAAACTTTGTGTTCAGTGACCTTGAAAAGACGCCTCACTTAGATGCCTGCTTGTCTGTCATAGCCCAAGCCTTCATGGACTCCTTCTCCCTCTCCGAGCAACAACTGGACAAGGTAACTGTAGAAATGAGTGATTAGACCCTAAAAAAAAAGTATCATTCTTTGACTGATCATACATTTCTCATCTCGTCTATTTTTATCATCACAGTACGCACCAACCAATAAGCTGCTGTATGCAAAAGACATTCCTCAGTACAAACAGGAAGTTAAAACATACTACAGGTTGGTGAGGGACCAGCCATCTGTGAGCAGCCAAGAGTTCAAGACATTTCTGCAAAACGAATCAAAGGTCCTGCACACACCAACTACAAGAAATAAGCTCAATAAATCCAGTGATGGGGTACAGAGCGTTTTCAGTTTGTGTTGCTGGGTCCATATTGTGTGGCCTGTTCAGTCTTTTTGATGAAATCAGAGATCAAAGTGCTGATTAACTGTTCTCTTCTTCTTCCACAGAAGCATGAAAACGAATTCAATGAATCTGCTGCTCTTCGAGAGCTGTACAAGTACATGCAACGCTATTTCTCTGAGGTAAGACCACAGTTATGTGAGCTTTCACCATAACAGAACTAGACACAAGTTTTTCAGTACCCACTCAGATGGTTATCTTTCTTTTTCTACAGTCTTGGGTATCCGTTTTTTTCTCTTTGCTTCTGAGAGGCATAGTTCACAAAAATATCCTTAATCGTCCATCTTACCATAATTAAAATGTATCGAAAGTTTGCGTAATCTTACATCAAAGTTACTGCCCTTTTTCAGTTTATAATTAACAGATATAGATGCTTTTATACTACAGTGTGGCAGAGGGTTGATTTCAGTTTTCATGTTTCTACTGTGAATTCTACAATATATGATACTGGATTAATTCATGCACAGTACCATACAGACATTAGTGCATGTTGTGCCCTAAAGTTCACAAAAGTACGAATGATAACCACTAAGGGCGCCAAGCAGGGCAAAATTCTTTCACTTCCTTTTCACAGCTTAGCATGGTGCAGTTCTGAGGTTTTGTCATGAGGCTTTGTTGTTCCACTTTTGTTTGTCCTGAGACTTCACACTGCCAGAAGGACAGTGTTTTGGTTTTGGGGTTTTTTTTAGATTCCTTCAACATTCAAGATAAAAAATAATTCTAATAATTAAAGCATCTTTTAAATCAGTTTGACTCCATGCGATGTTGCAATAAAGCTGTCAAACCCATCAACATTTCTTTGAGACCACACCAGCTTTGTAGTTAGGGAAGGTGCTTTGTTGGTGGTTGGTGGGTGGGGTGACTTTTGATCCTTTTTGATGTTGATGGTATGAGCTTTGTGCTCCTCCCTGTGAAAAGGATGCAGAGTTACTTTCTGTGCTAGGTTTCAGGTCTGTTGGCCACTAGCCTAATTCTCTGACTGCTGTGTGTTTCGCGTCATTTGTTTTTGTGCAAGATTAAGGAGGGCTTTATATAGATATTGTGGCTCTAATCATTGCCGACTGGTGGCAGTGTGAGGTGAGACATGGAGAGACACAAAGGTTGGCATTTGGAGATCACTTAGTTACTACATGGAAAACACTGCAAACCGGCTGAGATGACTGATTTATTCCTAAATGATGGGGGGAAGGATTGGACCACCTGCCTGAGCAGGATTTACCAGGGGTTGTTGGGCATTTAATGGGTCCAAAAAAATCTAAAAAAACAGAGAACACTTACTGCTATCTTAAGCAATAAGACATGGTTAGACCTGGTGTTATGGTGTGCACCTCTGAAGCGTAGTAGTGTCGGACTGATACCCAAATCTCTTCAGACTTTGGTTTCCTTTTGGTACAGATCACCCAGAAACTGGAACAGAAGAATGCCTCTTCCACACTGAAAGAGGAAATGGTTCGTGTGAGGGATCTTTTTGAGGACATGAAGAGAAGTGCATGGATCTGAGCTTCAGTCAGCCCGAAGACCTCCATTGCCTTAATTCTTACCTGCCTACGCCCCAGCTTTTTGAGCAGCTCTCCCATCACTTGAAGAGCCTCACCGTGCGGCGTGTTCTTCTCTCTGGCTTTCGTCAGGGATGAGTAATGAGAGACTTGGGTGGACGTTAAATATACACTTGTCATATTAGAGCACAGACTGTGGAAGACACCACAGAGATCTAGTGAATGTGAATGTTTCTCAGGTACACTTTTTGTAGAAAGAAAGTCCTGTATGCTAACACTGGACCAACTGGCAGTTTCCAAAGGAAAAAAAAAAATATTGTACTAGATGCAAAAGAGCTGGTCCCAGATCAGTTTAATAGGCGAACGTTAATATGCTAATGACTTATATTAACATAAGCTATCCTGTCACACTGTAATCATTTTGCTCAATGATCCTTTATTAGTAGCTTCACACACCGAAACATAACCGCACAATAATACAACTTAATCCAAAAAAAAACAAAAAAAACAACAGGTCAAACAAAGTTGTAGCTTTAAACAGTATATTTTATATCACAAGCAATGAAAGCTCTATATTACCTGCCTCTAACACACTAACACTTCAGGCTACTATACAGGACTGCAGTATGCTTTTTGATATTTTTAGAATTTGAAAGTGGAAACTGTTTTGCAACTAACATAATGCTAATAACCTGCCTTTGATGTTAAGGCATCTTAACCAAACAGAAAGCGACGCAAAGCAGAAGTCTGCTGCAGCTGTCAAATGTGCTACAGGAAGTTCTTTAAAAATAAAAATACGGAGTTCACAACTCTGGTCTTGGAGGGCCGCTGTCATACACAATTATTTAAATCGGCTCCACGAATACATCCACTAAATATGGATATGACAACTGCGGTTGTTGCTAGCTGGTTGCTATGGTGTTGCTAGGTGGTTACTGTGGCGCTGCAGGTGTTTGCTAAGGTGTAGCTAGCAGGTTGCTAAGGTAATTCTAGTAGTTTCTGGTTACTATAGTCTCACAGATGAGGGTTAATGTAAAAGACACTGGTCAAAAAGACTGTGGGTACCAGTACTTCTTCACGAGAGGGGTGCCAGCACTTTTAACCAAAGAGAGGTGTACCCAAACTTGTGGCCTTAGGCAGAATGTGATAATTGTATGCATTCTAAGAAGCAACAGTGCACGAGTCAACGAACTTCCATCAAAAGACATATCATCTTGGTGAGTGAACCTTAACGCACTGTAGTCATGATGGATGAAGAGTAGGTTTTATGCCTTATTGAGTGAAATTCTTGAGATCTGTGGTTTTTGTTTTATATTTTTTTCCTCATAGGATATTTGTGGGTTTTGTGTTTACTCTGCTGCAGTTTCTGTTGTCTTTCGGTAGAAGATTTTAGTAAAAAGGAAAAAAAGAAAGTAGTACATGTTGTCAGAGCCTTTCAGCCATGCTACGGTGCTGCCCTCTGCTGGCCACAGCAGTGAGAGGTTTATGCTGGTTACTGGGTGGTGGTGCAGTGGCACTGAGGTCAGAGGCTCCCAGTCCTGACCCTGGAGTAACCCTGTCCCTATCCATTTGACTGTTTTCTGGTTCTAACACACCTACAGCTGAAGAGTTGGACCAAAAGCCAGATTCAGTAATGCCTTCCAAGAAAAGGACTAATGAAGGATCTTAAAACTGTAATTCTAAAAAAAAAAAAAAAAATGTAAAGAGGATTTTAATATTCTGAGAAACTCTACACTATTTTCATTAAATATCTTCAGTCCTGTACACTATCAATATTGCATTATTTTTATAGTTGAATATAAATGGCATGAAAATACAATTTGGTGACAATAACAATATGGAAAAAAAACCCCAAAATTAGGCCAACTTAAAAAGTTTAGCAAACAAGAACTAGAAGTGATGGTGGAGGATATAGCCAACACGCAAAACCCGTAATCTAATAACTATTATACTTAGGGACACTCAGTACAAGTTAGAGAGGCTTACCTTAATTCTAATCCAGATAAGTCCAGATAAGTGTGAGGCTGTCATAAGGGTAGATAAATATTGTGTTTTTTTTAAGAATACCACTTGTTCTTACGAGAGAAATTGTCTTACTTAAAAATTCAGTTTTACCACAACTAAAGTATGAAGATTTAAAAAAGTAATAGTGTTTTCTTTCTTGAGACACATCTGTGTATCTGACTCCTAGTGGGTTAGAGCAGGAAAAAAACACTAAAATGCACAGGGTAGAGCTATTCCAGGACTACAGTTTTACATGAAGTCAACAGCTTCATGTCTCAAACTTGAGCAATAAACCAGATATCAGGGGTCACCAGTTCTTTGATTATGACTACAATAAGGCAGGCACTTAACGAGTTCTGAATTGATGAATTGTAAGCTATTCTGGACTCCAGCCCTCCAAGACCAAAACAGATCACTATTGCATTACATTAATTATATCAAATATTGTAGATAATTAAAACTCAAATATTTTCAACTGCCTACTGAGTTTGTTTACCTTGTTTCGTTACATTGTTCCATGGGACAGGAGCACACGCAGCACTTAACACATGCAGCACACATTTGTACCGCGTATATGTGGAGTATTTCAACTGCTTTCTGGTATTCATGCAATAATATAGAATGATTAATGTACTGTACATGTTATATACAGTACTGTGTAAAAGTCTTGAACCACTCCTCATTTCTTCACATTTTGCTTCCGAAGAACCAGACTTTCTTGTACTTTTAATGTGGTCTTGACGAGCAGTTCTCCAGGCTTCCTGAAGGACATTCAGATGTTCTCATTTTCAGTCCAGTCCATGAACCTGACCCGTTTCAGAGGAATGTTTTTGTTTGCTAAAGCGCAGTGACCTACGTATGAATCACTCAAGCAGAACAAAGACCATCTACCTGAAGGCCTGAACCAGTGAAGAAACAGAGGCAGATTATTCCAGATGATCATTTAGTGGTCAGTATACTGGTGGTGCTGAATGTTGAGTGGTTCCTGAGTGTATCTTTAGGCACTTTGCAGCAGTGAAATGTCTGTTCCTATGTCTATTCAATATGCCAAAGATAAGATAGTTTGACAGACATAGAATAATACCGTTACACCAACAAGGTGATTCAAAGTGAAATATAAAGAAATAATGGGTGGCTCATGACTTTTGCACAGTACTGTATGTATATGTGTGTGTTTAAAAATTAAGAAGAAAAGAAATTATATATATATTTGTGTGTGTGTGTGCATGTATGTGTGTGAGATGCATAACATGATATGTAAAATACAACCCTGAGCTCAGTTACCAAAAGAAAAATGTCTTTTTTTTTTTTTTTACAGTTTTCTAATAAAAAAATATGTAAATGACTAAATAAATATCTTAAAAACAACAACAAAATCTTTCCTTCTTTTCCATTCCTCGTTTTACCTTAAATGTCCCTTCAATGCACGTTCTGGGGACATTTGGTCCACACTGTTTAGAACACATAAACACAGACGTGTGAGGTAGTTTTAACACCAGCCCCTGCCCACCAAAACACACACATACACACACACACACACACACAAACACAAACACACACAAACACACACACACACACACACACAAACACGCACACACTCTCTCTCGCTCTCGTTTGACCTGTGTGACGTAGACACTCCCCGTCCCCCTATTGGCTGGTTGATGTAGGGCAGGTTGGGAGGCCCCGCCCGCTGCTGCGTGCCCAGGCCCAGCAGTACCGCAGTCAGTATGGAGCCCACTGGGAGGAGGGAGACTCTACCTTTCTCCCTGTAGAGCTGATGTCATTCACCATAGGTGTAGCCAGCCGGGGGGTCGTGGTCCTGAGTGTGCAGCCCCGGGAGGAAGAATGCTGCTGAAGAGATAACTACCATGAAAGGGAGTGGAGATCTGAGCCCGGTTTGTGGATAAATCATTTATACGAGACGGCCATGGCTGGACTGATCAAGAAACAGATCCTCAAGCATCTCTCCAGGTCAGTGTCCAGGCTGTCAGTGCTTTTTCTGTTAACAGGAGGGTTGCTGAACATGTCTCCTACATTACCGACCCGCCGTCGTCACAACAGTCCGGCCGGATCACTGGTGACCCGCCGGCAGGGTGTAGGGCTAGCCGGGTAGCTAACTGGTCATCATGAAACGGCCCTAAGAACTGTTTTTAGACTCGTGTACTAAATGATATGAGTGTCTGGGGGCGGTGTTTACTGTCTTCGTTTGGTGGGTCGTTGTCTGATCAGCTGTCCTCTGTCCTGTGAGGGTGGGCGACCGAGCGAGGGGACCGCTAGCCTGCTAAGGGAAGGTTAGCTAGCTGTGGTGAGTCAGTTAGTTGTCAGGGCATTTGGCAGTGCTGTGGCCACTAGGCGGGGAACTCAAACACCTTCTTCATCTCTGAGGTTACCTGTGTTCACCTCACCCCAAACACCCCAGACATCGTTCACGCTTCTTGGAGGACCGTGATATTCACAGCCTTTTAGTGAGGGCTAGCTAGCCCCACACTCTTAGCTTGGCTTTGGTAAGCAGCTGTAGATGTGCAAGGTGTTCATTTGTCGTGTGTGAACACACCACAGCCTAAAATTGTTCTCTGCATTTAACCCATTCACCAAGTGGAGCAGTGGACAGCTAAGAACACAGCGCCTGGGAAGCAGTGTGTAAGGACGGTACCTGGTGATGGTATCTGGTGGCCCAGTGGTTAGGGAGTTGCCCCTGCGATCAGGAGGTTTAATCCCAGTGCTGCTAGTGGCACCACTGAGGTACCCTTGAGCAAGGTGCCGTCCCCACACACTGCTCCCTGGTTGCTTGCTGCTTCACTTGGTGAATGGGTTAAATGCAGAAAAAGAATTTGTGTGCTGGGGTGTGTTCACATATGACAAATGGTCACTTCACTGCCTTGCTCAGGGGTATCACTAGCAGTGCTGGGATTCAAACCCATGACCTTCTGATCACAGAGGTAACTCCCTAACCACCAGACCACCAGCCGCCCCAGATGCAGGCAGAAACAGAAAACAGGGCCTAAATCCATTGGGACAAAAGGAAGACCCAGTGTTTCTAGGTGTGAGGAAGCATCAGGGTTAAGATGGCTTTCACAGGCTGAGGCGGAGCTGGAGAAGGTGTTCAGTAAACCAGGGTCAGCAGATCAGTGCATTTGCTCTATTTTTAAAGTAATGGGCTCCAAAAAAGCAATGAAGAAAAACTGAGGTCTGCTCAGCAAAGGTGCACTTGGTTGAGTTTACACTTAAAACAGTGCAACATTAAGAAAATATTACTTTTCAAAGGAAGAACAAGATGTCTGTGATAAGTAGTCTACTGCACTGGTTCGAGTTAAACACCTGCTTAGAGTTTATCTTCTGACTAGGTTGGGTTTTGTCATAGCCAGTCTAGGGCAGCAATAGGAAGGCACTGAAAAGAGCATTAATAAGGATGACTGACAAAAGTATATGTCCTTTGTCCTGTTATAATCATTTAATCTATGTTGTGATTGAAGTGAGCTCTGTTCAAGCTGTAGTTTATGACCAGAGCAATCACTGACCTTGCCTACGTGCGTACTTCATTATGGTTATGGCTTTATATGATGCTTCAAGCAAACTTCGGTACGTCATCTCCAGAGATTTTCCTCTTGGAGACAATGAGGCTGTCTGGTTAATCAGCCGGCGTTGCTGCTGTTCCCATTGTTTATGACGGATCTAAGGCCAACCCACCTGCATTATTGATTCTCCCCAGCGAACGAGTAGAGCTGTAATTCAATACACCTTCATTCTGAACAACAGCGTGCGTCTGTGAACTTTATATGCTTAATCCAGTACCTTGTCCATTGTGAAACATTAGTGCATAGTTCAAGACGACTAATCAAATAGATAAGAATTAAGCCTGAAACGTTGTACCACAGTATTTTTGTCATCCTGAGCACAGCAACAGTTGCCATCAGTTAAGCCACAGTCGCACTGGATTTTTGGCTCAATAGTTTCTTCCAGACCATGGGACAAAGTAATTATGAGCGGCCCGGCTGTGATATGGTTTTATTGGAAAATATGATTCACTTAAAAGTATTGACGAAATGGCCTATCAATGATATCACATTATTTTTAGGCTATTGATATTTTTAATAGCCATGTCAACACTAAATTTAACATTACGTTTCATATTGACACCTCATCAAAAAAAACATTTTCATAATTTCTTCCAACAACCTCGTATTTTCTTCTGTCCATATGTGCTACTTGCATAACAACATTTTAAAAGAACATTTTCCTCCCATAATCAGGAGATTGCAGTTAGTGATCTTACTGATGTTTGACGGATTCAGCCTGATCTTATTTTCTTGTGCTTTCTCTCAAACTTGTGCTTAACACTCAACTTTTGGCAAACAAAATAAAGCACACACAGCGCGGTCCTTCTGTAAAACAAAACCCCACCCGGTTCTCCACGAGGGCTGGAATGCCTAGCCTTGGCTTTAGCTTCCTTAGCTAGCGGGATTGCTGTTATCTACAGAACCTGCACCGTTGCACTTCACACCCACCCAGTAGGCTGGTCTGTCTGGACAGGTGTGTGTGTCTGCGTGTTTGTGTGTATGTGTGAGAGACGTATGTGTTTGAGGTTTTTTTTTCCCTCTTCATCTGCATCCCAAATCCCACCTTTCTGTGGTGTAGTGTTTTGCGCTTTGTAGGAAATTCAGAAATCAGAAACCACACCCTGCCCTCTTACTTTCTATAAGATCACATGCGGATACGTCGGGTTAAAGACCACCTACGTGAACTTGACACAAAGTACAAACAACCGCAACCTCTATTCAAGTGAACTGGCCTTTTCACCGGGCTCATTTTCTTCACTTTCGCTCTGACTGCTACTTTACAGTGTTAAAGCTGAGTCCTCAGTGGTGGTAGTAAACTGGCTTGCATCAGGGGTTACATGCTATTGCCTGCTCTCTGGGCATACATCACCTGAAATATCTGCCAATGAACCTCAAATTATTTTTCTCCATTTCTCTGCTTGTTAGAACTCCTGTTGCATTACTTTCTGTTAGAATACATAGCTGATCTTAACGGTGTCTTTTGATCTGTACTGATGCCTTGATCAGCTTCCCCTTGCCAGCCACAGATAAAAGGTGGTTTAAGACGTGTCCAGAAGTGTCCTGCTCGTGATGGAAGCAACTGATGGAACAAACTAGTACGATTACATGTATGGCAACTTGCTGTTTAATAAGGCTGTTATCTTGTATGTATTATGTTTGGTCTTGTGCCCGACATTGTTAAACCACAGGAGCATGGAGACACCGCTGGTTTGAGAAAAAAAAAAAGAATTTACCATTCTTTTAAAAATCTGAGTATGTATAAGAGTATTTTGTAACTAATATAGGCCTCTTTTTGGTATGACTCTACTGCTCTGTACCAACTGCATAAGCTCTATAACTAGGCCTACAGAGAAGAAAAGGATGAAAATCTGTTAAGGATGACATGTGCCACTCTGGGCAAGTGGTTAAGGCTGTAATGGACATTAGGTCATTTTCTAACTCTTATATCTTACGTGTGCTGTGGGGTGCTGATGTAACTGTTTGGGAAAACAGTGGTACCAGTCAGTTCCAGGGAATGTGGCTTAGCCCGTGATTGGTGTTTGTGTCTATGACCGTCTGCCAGTGTTAATTATGTACTCACTCGACTGACCTCTGTTCAGCCCTTCATTTGCATTCATGGGGTAACAGTGCAAGCTACTCATGATGTGACCTTGCCAGTGGGGTTGTGAAAGGTCTGAATGTGTTCCGAGACATGCTTGCAGCTGTGTGGGTGGTGGTGATGATGGTGGTTGTGGTTATGGTCAGTGGTTTTGCCCTCCATCCTTTAAACCGCCGGCTTCTGCTTTTATCAAACAAGAGCTTTCCATAATGTGTAATGGGTCACTCAAAGGCCCCGATAATACCTGGCATTAACATGTGTCTTGGCTGGTCTGATCTCAAGGAATAACAGAAACACCGCCGTTTACACCTGTCATTTTGAATGCGTCTCCTGTGACCATTTGTGATTAGAATTCTTACGTCATTTGTACTGGAGGAATTGGCACATCTGCCACGCCGCTCTCCTACTGCGTCTGTTTTGAGACTATAATGCCCTGGCTTGTGTTACATTAGCCCAGCTTGCTTAATTCCCAAACAGGCTCGAAGTTCTTATGAATTTTATGGCACTGGAAATTACGCCACTGATAGGCGTGGCACTTCATCACAGTTCGGGTTCACGTCAGGGCACGTTAGAGTTCACACTACAAATGTAATGTGGCCAGATGCATCCCTGACCACCTACAAGGGTGGATTATGTACATGGTACCCCACTCACACTAACGTACTTAGTGCTGGCCAGTTATGATAGGAACACACAAGACGCATGTCAACTCCAAGCATGAAAGAGCCAAAGGAGCTGAGAGACAGATGTCTTGTTATGGTTTATAGAATAAAGAGACAGAGGTGTCTGACTGGATTTTTGCTCACCCAGACAGCGGTGATGATACAGAATTACGTTCAAGATTTACATCTTTTACATTTGTTCAGGGATTACTTATACTCAGTTGAGCTGCTTTACTGAATGGAGAGTTAAGTTTATATTCCATTACTAACCTATTGCTCCAAGTTAGAGGTCGACCGATATGTTGGTCATCCGATATATCGGGCCGATATTTAGTATTTTTTTACGAGTTTAATACGCCGATATTCAGGCATCTCTGCGGACAGCCCAGTTTTGCTGCGGTACACGTGACCCATACAGCCACTTCTGCAGGACCCCAGCCAGAAGTTTTGTGAGTTGTAAGTGTTAAATTCTGCTATTTCAAAGACATTTCGCTGTGTGTGCAGGGCAGAACGGGTAGCTCTCTTAACGCTGCACCACTCGTGCAGTGCGCACGCTCGGAGACACACAGCCGCTCTCAGTATTAGACAAAAAATGTTGGAAAGCGTGGTTCTTCCCACGCTGACAAAGATACTTCTATGCAGCTTATTCACAGTTCCTTATTCGAAATTCGAAATCCACCTTAAATACTGCTCTCCAGGCTGCAATATCGCTATTTCGCCTGTAGGAGGAACTTTACTGAGGTTTACACTCAGAATTAGGTTGACTTTTTATATGGGCTGTTTCAGAAATGCATGTAGAGAAATAATCTTTTTTTTAAGATTTTTTAAGTTTTTAATCTTTACATGGCAATGATCTCTTTCCACTCAAAATCCTAAAGTATTCTGTAACTTTAAATCCTAGGAACCTGGCTCATAAAGACATGAATAGCAATTTCCAAGCAGGAAAATGCCTTAAATGCTTTGGTCCACTGAAAACTCATTTGTTGAGGTCAAAATAGAATGTCCAGAACTAGTCTCACTTTTAACTTGTTTGGACCAAAACATTCTTCACAGTTAAATTCACATGGGAACTTTGCTTATGTGCACGTTGGCTTATAACATATGGCGAAATCTTGGCAGGAAAGAAATGGTTAAATGCTTTGGTCCACTGAAAACTCAGAGATTAAAACTAAAGATTATTTGCAATCTCCTTTCTGTATTGTTGTGTACAATTGTATCTTCCCTGAGGAATAATTTGTATCTTTTGTTTACAAATTACTAGTCAAATTCAAATGTTAGCTATTTATTTATTGTTTAGACATTTACAGTTTTTTGTTATTTATGTTTAGTCAGTGTTAAATAAACGTTAAATTGAGAAATTTCATGTATTCTTTGTTATTATTAGTGTGATATTTTACTACACAAACAGACGGGAAAAGTGTAATTATTGGCCAAAAAAATATCGGCAGCATCTATTCACCATCGGCTGACCCTGACTTCTAAATATTGGCATCGGCATCTGCTTTAGAAAAACCCATATCGGTCGACCTCTACTCCATGTTCAGTTCCATCATGAGTGAAAGAACTAGTTCAAACATAGTTTTCGTGCAGAAATGGCAGTGTAGCAAGTTATTTCCATGTTTGACTTAATTTGTAAAAATTCAGACAGGAATCACCAGTTAGGTGGTCTGTGCTGCCTCCCCACTGCAGGGCTAAAGCGGTGACTGAGGACACACCCAGCCTCTGAACAAGCTCGCTTACTCACTGAATTTGTCGACTATTGTTTTTGTTCTGTTGTGACTACTTTTGTTTGGTCAGACTTTTTTGGTTTTTATTTGCTGCGGTGGCAGAGATTTTGACGTGGTTGATTGGCTAAAATAAACATTAGTAGCATGAACACTGCCATAAATGCTAGTGTGTGGCTGGACTCATTTAAGACCAACTCGAATATTTGGCAAGACAGATGGCTGAGTCAGAATACCAGCAGGTACAAGACCACAGAAAATAACGTCTTGGGTGCGGACTCCAGTACAACAGCCATGATAATGGAACAAGTTAGTGTTGACTTTATATCTGAATCACATGACCTGAAGAGCCTTCTTAAAGCACTGTAGCTGACGGACATTTAGCTCTAATCGGTAGGTCAGCAGGTCTGATGTTATGTACAATAGAAATGAGTCCCATCCAAATTTCATCATGCAGAAGTAAATGGGAGAATTTGTACAAAATCTTTACAGAAAAAGATACTAAGATACTATTTATCAGTTCACAGAACATTTGTCACAAAACTATAGATAGATAAAACAATCATAGAAAATGAGTGTTCAACGACTTTGAGGGCTTAAATAAGGCCTTAAAAGTATTTTTAAGGAACTTTAAGTGATTGGAAAAACAACAATGTGGCTTTTGGAATTGAATACAAAAAAAATGGATGTACATAGTAATCTTTCCAGTAGATATTAATCTGCCTTGATGAGGAGTCCTCAAACAGTTCCTCCTGCAACCCTCAATCAACGTTGCGTCTCTTCCCATTACAGACGGTGCTGAATAACAAGAGTGGTTTGGATGTTTGCCGATGTTGAGGGCGGCATCACCACCAAAGGCACATAGCTAGAGCGTCCTCACGGACCTGGTAAACTTTCTTTCTCTTTCTTTCTCACCGGATCTTCTTCCCACCTACACTCGACTGAAGGCAGCAGTTATGGACTTTCCCTTTGCCTGCATTCAGGTGACTGTTTTCACTTTGCAATGCTAGAAAGCTTTCTTCCGTTTCATGGAAGAGGAAGCAGCAGAAAGCGGGCTGTTTCATTGTTTGTCAGTGTATTTCCAACCAATAACACGTCAGCAAGTCTGGTTCAGCTGAAAACCTTATCTGCTTTCCTGCTAATAAAGATTTTATTTTTGCCGTGTTTCGGTCTTTCACCGTCCTCTCTCCCTCTGCTCCCTCCTACCGTTCTCGCCTCCATCTTAATTGTTGTGCTAATCAGCTTTGGGTCTGAATTGTCTTGTAAGACTGTCAAGGTGATAATGTAGTTAGCTGTGCTGTCATTAAGTGCTGTGTGTTTATTAAACCACATAATGAAGTTCCGTCCTCTGTGAGGCTGCCAGGCAGCTACAGTAAGTCTGTGTGTGTGTGTGTTAGAGAGTGTGAGGGTGCCAGTGTGTGCGAGAGCGAGGTAGATGACTTCTTCATCAGTACCAGTGTTCTACCAGCAGCTCTGAATCTCAACAGCACATTTAACCGTTCATCCACAAAGAGTAATAGAAGAGTGGATTTTGACCTAGGAGCTGAATCAGTAAAGCCCTAGATTGTCCACGTCTGCTCTCTGTGGATCTCGGGCCGTGTGGCTGCCTGTTTATCATGGAGACAACTGGACAACATTTTTAAGTTATTTAAAGTTATACATGACGAATACCTTTCTGAGTGAAATATTATTAGGGGAGGACTCTGAAGTAACTGAGCTCAACGATAGGCTGGGTGTGTTGGCAGCGGGATGTAGATGTAAAACATGATATTTTGTGACCATGCTAAATATGGTATCATGGTATCTTGATCTCAGAAGATGATTTGGAGGTTGTCAGAAGTCACGACATTTTGATTTTCACAAAACAAGAATTTTGTCTTTAAAGTGGTATGATATGATGCGTTGTTTTTTTATATGACCAAGGAAGTGAACTGATTGACTTTTGATCACCCCCATTCACTGATAAGAGCTGACAAAAATCAATAAGACAGCATTTTCTCTGCTTTCCTAGACTTACACACACAAATAAAAGAAATCGAATCACAAGTATGGATGCAATAAAAACATCATTAATACTAATACCACCACCATAATCATGAATAGAATATTATTATAAGAATGACAAAATCTATATATTTTTCCGTTTAGGCACAATAGCAAAACATGTCTTTGCGTGTTCTTATAGAATATTCAAATAACAAAGAGGATATTTAATGGAGTATTTGAACATTAACCTATTTTGTCTTGTAATATTGAACAGCCCAAGAATTGCTTAGATAAAACAGCCAATACTGTGATTTGTTAGGTGTTCATTTGCATATTGCAGCCGTCTGTGACCAGCCAGCATCGCTGAGACCAGTATTGTGGTACTGATTATCAGACGATATATTGTGCAGCCCTAATTTGTCAGTGACACACACACACACACACACACACACACACACACACACACACACACAATTGTGAATTTGCTCCTAAATAAAATGTTTTGCAAAATATGTTCCCCTACTTATCAGTGTTTCTAGTAAGGAAATGTAAATAGTAATAGAATGTGGCTGTGAGCATGTGTATGCCTCTAAGTCAAGATTTTTCTCTAGAAATAAACAGTCAGCCATTATATTTAATATTGTGTTACATATTTCTTTAAATAATTCAATTAAGTGACCTGAAAAGAAAAAAAGCATGTTCCGTTTGTCTCCTGACAGCAGATTTTCATAAACCGAACTATGATAAATCCAAAGTCATTATCGTCCGAAATCCCTTGTTGAATCATGTCAACGTTTCTCTCTTACTATTGATGGCGCCACTGTTCATTCCACTCTTCTCATTCATAATCTAGGCACAGCTTTTGACCAAACTTTTTCCTTTGAAAGCCATACAGTTTAGACATCTACTCCACCTTAAGAACTGTAGTCACCTTCATTCTTTCCTCTCATTTGTCTTTGCATTATTTCGTTATATCTACATTAAATTACTGCCATAAAGCAATAAAGAAACTTCAGTATGTCCAGAATTCAGCTGCCTGCATCCCAGAGATGTCCACAAGTCATTTTTTACCAAGTCCAAGTCAAGTCTCAAGTCTTTGTGCTCGAGTCCAAGTCAAGTCTCAAGTCTTTGAGTGGCAAT